>OX244277.1:17426700-18077008 GCA_945867215.1 Epinotia demarniana
AATTATGACTTTGACATGTTGTGTTGACAAGTTGGGGTGGGATGTTATAATCTGTATGACTCATCACCGTACTAAATCGATTTTCTCAAACAACGTTTTTTAAATAAAATTTAAAATATATTTTTAAAATGTAACAAAAACATAAGTATCAATTAATAAAATTATTCCTCGTTATAAATTAAAGAACTTATAAGCAATTATCTGTGGTTTGAACGTACAGTTAATTATACAACTATAAATGGCACGGTATGTAGCAAGTTTATTTTCATATATGGCAACACCAGCCATCATCTAAGGGATTTTACATGTGAATAGTTAAAAATATACATTCATGTTTACAAAATGAGATAAAATACTATTAGGAGAGATTTAATTATTATTTAGCTTTAATACTGAAGTGTCATCAACATCATAAATAACAGTGAATAGAAAAAAAAAGAAGATACAGATTTCCGAACGTAGTGTTGTGTCCGAATAGTCGAGTGTAAGTGTCAAAACAAAGAGATGTCGTTTTATCTTAAAATTATCAGAAAAACTTTATTATTATTTTGCATAATAATTCTATCTAGTATTCTTCTAGATTAGAATTAGGAAAAAGTGTATGATGTGTTTTTGAAAGTATATATTATGTGACTTCAGACAGGAACATTATGTGGGTTTCACAAAAATTCCAAGTATGGTATGTGCAGTGAAAACTCTAGTTTGTTTATATAATAAGTGTTGGTTGTTAGAAGTTTATTTATTATTCATCACAAGTACAGACATTATTTCGTAAATCTGAATCAATAGTGAATCTATTCTACTAAAGTTTTAAAGTAAAAATAACACATAAAAATAAGTTGTGGTGCATTTAAGGGGATGGCAAATATGATTTTATGGTAAGCATAAAGCATTCTATTAGAATGTTCATCTAGTTTTATGTATCTTTTAATCCGGATAGATGTTTGAAATTTTTGGTATCGATACAAGTTTTGAAAAAAACAATTGACTGATGAAGTTGGCTGAAGTATAAATCATAAATAGAAATTAGATATGATATGAACAACTTGTATACATTATAAATCTATAGATATAAATAAATTAAACCTAAGAGTTAAGAATATATAATTCATTACACCGTTGAGACGGTTTGGAAAATATTTTTTATTTGAAATTTATGATTAATTAATTAATCACAGTGAAGCCTAGATAAATGATGAATAGAAATTGGTTATAAGGTACCTAAAAAGAAACATAATTAATTAATTTAAATTTTATTTATATTTTTATTCAAATAATGTTGTGTATGGATACTATTTTACTAAAAGTGAGTTACAGGGCATTTTATATGTGCATTATAAAATATGGAATTTAAAATTTGCTGCTTTATTTGGCATTCATTCAAGGAAAAGGGTTAAAAATTTAATAATTATTATAAATAATTAAAAATACTTAGCGGTGATAGTATGCATTGTTGCATTGATTACATATCTGGAACTTTGGCTATCTGTAATAATCGAGTGAACAAACGGATGAGGAAGTGATATTAGTGCTTGAGTGTATGATTTACTCAGAGATGATCAAAGTAAGGTGATGAGAGAAAAGGGCGTGCAGATTTGAGGGAAGTTTTGTGAAAATGGGTTGTTGCAAATAGACAAATGTTAGATGGTAATCAACCTGGATTTGTTGGTATTTGGGGGAATCAAAATAACACATTAGTCAGTAAAATCTTATCCGTAGGTTAAGAATCGTATTACGGTTAGCCCGTTCCATGGGAGTTTTTACTGATTACATACTGCACAGAAGCTAAGACTAAATGGGTATACACACCACATTTTGAAGAAGGATATTTGAACTCAAAATGGATCAAAAATGATTTGTCAATGTACATTCATTTAAAAAAAAAAATTATATGCATTATTACCAAATTACCTATTTTTAAGTTGATAGTTTTCTTTAAAAGAATGAACTTAATAACTATTTTAACAGATATTTGCATAATTTCTTTTGTCAATGGTGAAAGGTTATCTTTGGAAGGATAACGGTGGTTTAATTAATAAAAGTAAGGCTACTTTTCATCCTATTTTTGACATGTTCATCTTAATAAAGGAGTTGTGGTACAATAATTGGCATACAAGTTTAGTTTCTTTCTCTAAAATATTATACATTTTTAGATAATTATGAATAATTATCGTAGTTAATCGCATTTTGAACTTTAATGTTCTGATGGTCATTTCATTTTATTGCTGAAATAGTATTTAATGATGAATGGTGATGTCGGGGCATTGAGGTGATAAATTGGCAGGTTAACTAGGTTTATAAATGGACATTTTATATATTGGGGTGGAAATGAGTCTGAAATCAAATATCTGATTCAAATATGTGACACTCTCCAAGAAAACTTGATTGAAAAAAGTGATGACGTATCAAGATTTGGTTCGAATTTTGATTAATGAGAAATGAACATCTCAATGCTTACATAAAGGTTTTTTCTGGTTTGCGTGGAGAGTTTTTGTGGGATCATTCATGTCCGAACAATGTGGATGGAATTGGAAGGTGCCCAGCCAGACCTGAAGATTCAGTTTGATACTGCAAACTCGGAACGATAGGTTCTACAGCCTCACGACCTGTACTTCGGGCAAATGAGAAATAATTGGGTAAAAGATATTCATGGGTCATTATTGAAGTTCAAAGAACTAAGTTTTATACCAAGTCACTAACAATCAACGAGTATTGGTTAAACACACATCACACATACATGTTTAAAATGGGGGGCTATGCTAACAAATCTAGGGAATGTTGTCTTATGGAATGGTAGTTCGAGGATTCTCTGTGAATTACATGTAATTACACATCTAATCCTCGAGGGGGCGAATTATGTAACTAGAACTATGCCTATAGCTCTATTATGGTCTTTAATGAATGCTGAATGAAGGAATAATACAATATAATAGGGATTAATACATTAATCGTCATCATCATTGGATAAGAATCGAACTGATATGTACATCTGATTAGAATATAGTGGTGCATACTTGAACCAACGTTTTGTGCGTAACAAAACTTAATATTTTCATATTTCTGAGTAAAGGTACGTGTTGTCGCTACGACGCTGTCGCGCACACTACGCAATGAGTAAAATTGGTTCCAATAGGGAGTAAGCACGTACGTGCACGATTAAAAACCAATCTTTAGTTAATGGTGGTAAGGTATTATTTCGTTTACGTCAAGCGAATAATGCGATTCGAGCAGATCGAGCGTTTCAAGCGATTCATATCTTTTAGTGTATATAAAAACGGCGCACCGGGTAGACGTATTCATTCTTTCTCTAGCGAGCTGTCGGATTGTCATTGACTCTGGGTCGAGCTTAAATTCGTAACGTAAACAATCGTAGATACACTATTGTTGTGGCGGGAAGGTTCAATATTGTGCGATTGCTTTGCGTAGTATTGAACTATTCCACCACTTATTAGATTCTGAGTTTTCTAAGGTTCAGTATTGTGCAAATATGTTGCATAGTAGTGAACTATTTCGCTTAGTTTTCTATTACATTTCGGGTTTATTTTAGATGATTTTATTATAATTTCGAACCAGATCAATGTCCTAGTTGCATGGTCAACTTAACGAAGTGCATTTCACCTAACGGTGTCAAGGAAGTACACTTCGGGATCCTGTTAGTAGTAGGTCCAGGTTTAAGAGAAGCCTGGCACCATCTTTTTACCTACACAGATGGTGTAGCCTATCTTTGATGGGCCTCTTACTGGTCTTAAGGTTGGCCACAGGCTGAAGCGAGAAGATCGCCATTTCCCATAAGTCGATCGCTAGGATTGTTATCCACTCGTTGATGTCTCGTGTGTGCTTAAGGCTTGGTCTTTTATTGAATATATACTTATATGTTATAAAAATAGGGCGTGCATTTCACAAAACCCTTTAGTCCACGGACACGTTGTGAAATGTACATTACACAGGCTCTAGGTTGCATTCTCGGACTAGCCTTCCGAACGTTGTACAGCTTAGGTCCCTAGCTAGAACATACACTACACAACACATAACGTTAATAAAGTAATGATGGGAGTTTTGCCTACAGTAGTTTAGAGTTTAGTGGTAGGTAGGCTTAGGTATAGAGTCAAACACAGTAATAGGGTAGTAGGAATACTATTCTTAGCGATGGAAAGTTAGAAGGTTTACAAATCAAATAGCGTTTATTTGAAGGTTTAATAGCAATTATGAGTAACTGAATAGAAATTAGTCATTGTGTGAGGATCAGTATTAGTATTGGGTTCCGTATATTATTACATATGAAATATTAAAGGTGTAACTATTATATATTGACTATCGTCATAAAGGTTCCAGTTATGATTAGGATATCAGAATTGTTTCAAAAAGATGAAATGATTCTAGGCTAATGGCAAGCGGAGCAGTCCATTATGTCTAATTTTAAGGTATCAAATTATCATGAGTGGAATATACTCATTACTTAGGGTAAACTTCAGGTTCAATATTTCATATTTAATGGACGGTTTACCTCAGTATTATAAATATCTTCACTATAACAGGGTTTACAGGTATCTAATGGATACATTAGTTTATATGTAATGGGTGAAATAATGCCTTAATACATAATTTTGAATGAAATAATATTCAATTGTTAGGTCAATGAGTTTGTTCAGTGCTTCTTCTCATCAGAAAATAGGTACGAAGCACAGGTAAATTCAATAAGTTAGGAATACCTATTAGAAACAAAATATAATAAAATAGGTATTTAATTAGCTAGTTGGCCAAACCCACATCCAGACGGAAATGGTAGCATAGTATGGATGAAAGAGAATCTTCCATACAATAATAATAATAAACAATTAGCTAGCTAGGTTGGTCTGTTATATACTTTGATGATATGAATATAAATTGAGGCAATTGGTATATAAAGAAACCAAGGTTTTGATTTGAGAAAGTATTACATGTTGAGAAAATAATGATAAAGCTACCATTACGTTAACCGGCCACGGTAGGAACTCGTTGGGGTTTATTAACCAAAAACAAATTTTATTTATTACTTGATTAATATTTTGAACTAGGATGTAGTAGGAGAACGTAGGGTTAAGTAGATAGGGATGAGTCAAAGTCTAACTTGCTACACATAAAAGAATTTGGGTTGCTAGGAACACAACGTAGACACTAGACGATCTCATTGGCCAAATCAAGTTAATTTTAAGATTTAATTTCTTTAGGCTATTTAGGTTATTTAGTTACAGGCTTTATCTATCGTACTGCGAGATATACCTACATTTGTAGCCTTATTACCATGGGAAGAGTTTCAAAATTGCAATCGCTCAATCTTTACCATCTCGTTCGTTGGTTTTTATTTTGCATTTGTCGACAGATGGGCTGGTAACATTCAGGCTGGACCTATCGCAACTGTCTTCCGTTAATGAGATTGAAGGAGCCACCTTCAACCTGCTAATCTTCGCAAGGAACCTCAAAGGGGAGTCTGAGAAGACCCTTCTGGAGAACATCGCATTCAATGATGCTGCCAGGAGGACAGGTAAGGAAAATTTTACTTGGACTCTTGGACTTTCAAGACCCTTGGCGTACTCAAACAGGATCGGCAGCATGTCTTTTTACCCTTACGTTTTCCATGCATTACATAGATTCAAGTCAGAGTTTTATTCATCTCACACGCAATCTATAATATTATTCCCTTTTACATTTTTTTTGTACATAACTTTACGTCTAGTCTTATTATGAACACGATTTTTATTATTCCGCTTCAAAACCCCTCTTTATTCGCTTCATATAGCGTAATACAGTAATGTATAAGAATCAGATAATCCAAAATTTTAAGAACTAGAATTGTAACAGACCAGTGCCTATGTTAGCTTTAGAATTAATTAATTACTATGCGATGATTAATGTAATATCATTTTCCATAGTTTTTTCCATAGTTCACGTGAAAATGACTTGTTCAATTCCAAGAATAGATAGAACCCTTACCATTTAATAAATGAGAACTACTTGCATACGGGAGCGGTGAGAGTCTTACATTAGGTATTCCATTACGAGTATAATATCCACGAGGGCTATGCTGGGAGTTTATCTGCGTGATCGCATCAGAAATGGGGCTAGCCGCAGCAGAACCAAAGTAACCGATTCGCTAAACTCAAGCAGTGGGCAGGGCATATTGCCACGTACCGGCAGGCGCAGCGTGGATATACCCCACTTCCCCCTCACACAAGCTGGACTGATGACTTGCAGGTCGATCATGTAATGCATTGTACTTGTACGTACGTTAGGTAGGTCTAAATATAAATTCTTAAAAATTACAGTTCAATTTTCCTAATGCGCGTTCGGAACGTTACGTGACTTCCCCTCTGGTAAAAGTCGCGGGAGTCCAGTGAATGCGGGTGGCAGCCGACCAGTTATCGTGGCATTTTTTTGGAGGAGGCCTTTATCCAGCAGTGGGCATCTCTTGGCTCTTGGCTGAAATAATGATCCATGTGTTTAACGCACCCACTTCACGAGAGCTTCCCACCCTTTATTGATTTGAGGAATCGTTGTAGTGACAGCTAGAGACCAGCAGACCCCATATCATGGTCGGCCTTATCACGCAATAAGTGAGAACAAGATAGGAGCATCGTCTCGTTCTATACTAGTGACGGACGCTCTATCTTGTCACTTATCGTGTGATAAGGCCGACCATG
Organism: Epinotia demarniana; assembly: GCA_945867215.1. Lineage (NCBI taxonomy): Eukaryota > Metazoa > Arthropoda > Insecta > Lepidoptera > Tortricidae > Epinotia > Epinotia demarniana. The sequence continues at coordinate 17,433,378 of OX244277.1, forward strand.
CTACGGGGTCTGGTCGATTGCGACGCGCTTTGTACGTCCGTCAGGTAGATCTAAAAATCCTTTATTGTATGGGAAAATGACAGTCGGTTTTTCCTAACGCTCGTCGGAAAAGTTACGTAATAACGTCTCGTCTCTCACTTTAAACAAACGCCGCGCATCTTCAGAAGCTGTGGCAACCTTACTCACCAACAATATTACAATTAACGCTATCTACAGAGCAAGCTCTGATATAATTTTTGCTGCGGTCTTCTACGAGATGTTGATGGTGGGTGGGTGGATTTTGGATGTAATGAGATACTTATGCAAAAATTTGGGTAATAAATTAAAATAGCATTGGTTTGTCTCGACGCTTAGTTCGAACGCACGAAACAAATTATACTGCGTAATGTAACAAGTCTCTCATTCACCTCCAGGTTATTTATTTGCTTTGGCAGTGGTTGCTGGTTGATGCGCTAGGGACAGTGTTCTTTTTGTAACAAAGCTTAATAAAGCATAATTGCCTGGTGTTAATGGGGGTGAAGAGAGCGGGATTGTGGACACAGTGGTTTATGTAAGTCCACACTGAGATTTCTGAAGTACCTACTGTATGTATAGTCCAGTCAATTAACTGACAACTTGTATGAAAAAATTGAAAAATAGTAAGTAGGGGGTTTGGTAATAGTTTATAATAGCAGAATTTCAGTTACGGATATATTTTCAATTAAATAGTTACCTAGACACCCCCAATCCAACAAAAATTCAGATATCAAAAAAAAATTACATATCTAGCTGAATAAATGTATTTATCTTTATTTTAGTTCATTTACATTTGTTTTATAATGTACAACATTAATCATACAATAATAACTACAACTTAGAAAAGTTGAGAATCCCCCGACATTTTCATGTCAAAGTTCAATATCTCAAAAAACGGCTGAACAGATTTTCATGGAACATCGCTAAAAACACTCGGGATAAAATTATCTATGACACAAAAAAAACGCATTCAAATCAGTTTATCCGTTTGGGAGCTAGGATACCACAGACAGATACACAGATACACAGACAGACACGTTAAACTTATAACACCCCTCTCTTTGCGTCGGGGGTTAAAAAAATACAATTCATACTTAATTTAAATCTATGTAATAAGCTACGGTAGCCCAGTGGTTCAGGCATGCGGCTGTCAAACGGCGGTCGTGGGTTCGAATCCGGCTCGTACCAATGAGTTTTTCGGAACGTATGTACGGAATATGATTTCATATTTACTGTTAGCTTTTCGGTGAAGGAAAAACATCGTGAGGAAACCTGCATACATCTGCGAAGAAATTCAAAGGTGTATGTGAAGTCCCCAATCCGCACTGGGCCAGCGTGGGGATTACTGCCCGTTCCCTCTCATACATGAGAGGAGGCCTGTGCCTGTTCTAAAATGAAATACCTAAACAAAAAAAAACGCTATTATAATTAATGTTTATCAAAACCTTATTTTTTCTGGAGAAGTACTAGACTATTTATATATACCTACGTGTTAACTCTAAGTCAACATTTATTCATGACAAAACACAGATAATTAAAAAAGGATCCACCATCCACATATCATTCATACATCTCGCACTTTATCTACGGCTTATTCCAATACGTTTTATACAGTAGCTTATCGACCGAATAGTATGTGCCTTGTCGGCACACTAATACCAACTAGTAATGCTACACAATATTTGCAGAAATTATGTTTCATCCGCCACGAACGTAGGAACCATACATCAGGGCGATAAATACAGACGCCGACTTTACCCCTCAAATCTCCAGTTAGTACCAGCATAAATTAAAGAATAATTACCACGCAAGTTCCGGTTTCCTGCCTTTGAATATTTAATATGAACGTTAATTATGGTAAAACCATGAATGTATACGGAACAACGCGGTTATCATTCAGCATTGTTACACCGTTTACTTCAGATTTGTGGATATAATGCTTGTTATAAGCGTAAATGTTAATTATATATAGTGATGAGTTATCTCGCAAGTTGATTTTGACGACCTCTGACGGAGGTCCCGGGTTCGAATCCCGGTAAGGGCATTTATTTGTGTGATGATCATAAACATTTGCATCTGATTCATGGATGTTTTATATGTAAATCGTCGTCTAGTACCCACAGTACAAGCTTTGCTTAGTTTGGGACTAGTTTGATTGTCCCCACATATTTATTTATTTTAATTTATTATTATGCATCCTTTTTTTCATTTTTATTTCTAATGCCTACGATGGAAGTAATTAAAAAAAAGAGCTTGAAGGATTAATTTTTTTTCCGCTTACGCATAATATATCTCTGGCCTACCGTGTGCTACATAAAAGTATTCCAGTAAGTTGGACATAAGTAGTTGGACTTATTTCGAGTATAAAATTGTTGATTTTGCTTAGAAGTGCTTTTGCTCGCGTATTTTAATCACATGCATTTAAGTTATGAACTACTTATTCGTAATTCTGTTCAGTGTAACACAAATAGAACGAAGTTATATTTAAACGAGTGACCGGAGTAACCTCAGACACCTAAACCCTTCAAAATAATGAAGTTCGTTCTGCCCTTAAAAGCAAAGTTTCCCAACTGCTAATGGTCAGGATTTAATCGAAAGTAATCGGAAAGGCTCAAGTAATTAGCTAAGCATTTAGAAATGTTTATTAATAATATTAATTAGAATATTCTTTGTTAGCATTCGGATACTTACGAAATTTATGGTTTTGAGTCTGTTTTAAAAACCGCATTGCGCCACTGTTGCAAACTATCCTTTAAAACGTATTTAATTGTGCAGTGCGTTATTATAATTTATTGACCGATGTTCTCGTTGGGATTATTTTCCAATAAATCGCCTTGTTTTTATTTTTGGCTAATTCGAAACAAATGAAACAGTACAGTCACCGGCATCAATATCTGCCGAAACAAAGCCGGCAAAAATATCTGACACGTCCTTATGGCATTAGACATAGAGTCGTGTCAGATATTTATGCTAGCTATGTTGTGGCAGATCTTATTGCTGGTGACTGTACCATGAAAGATCATGGTAACGTTTTTTTATGAAACAGGATTAATTTGTTCGCGTAATAATCATCCATATCTCTGTACCTCGAGCCTAGTGTAGAATATGTCGACACTCGGTTTTTCGGGTCTTCTAAAGTGAGTTAGAGTAGGAGGAAATCTGTGAGTATATTACCTATGCAGCTGTTAGTACAGTATTTTTTCTCTTCATTCGATACCTACGGTACATTGTTTGTTGCTACACTTCTACTTAACTAATACTTAAGTATGTCAATCATTGATCACATCTGTCAGTCGGATAATTTTATCGGAAATTGGCCAATAAGTCATCACTTCTAACCATCGAAACCTATACATATATGGTAGCACTCCTTTTATTATATATGTGTCAGAATCACTTTACGGGCCAAGCCAGCCTAGCGCAGCTCATAAGACCGAGTGCGCGAAACACATTGCACTCAAATTTGCATTCTAATTTGAGTGCAATGTGTTTCGCGCACGCATATAGAAGTGTCTGGCCGACCCCCATGCTAGTTACATTCGTTACGTTTGTCCATGCCGCAGTGACAGACGACGCGTGGCGACTGTCCGACACGTGTTGATGGATTGTATTTAGCTCTGCCGCAATGGGCTCGTATTCACAACGCATACTTAACCCCCATGGCGAACCAACGTAACTTCTGATCTCCATTGCACGTGGTTATTACGAATCGAGAGGTCAATTTACACTAGGGTCGTGAGGTTAGCCGGGATAGATTGTGAATTGCATAGCTGGAGTTCACAACGCTTACAGATAACTCGCCTCTGTAGGACCAACCTAAGTTTGACTCTGGACGTCTGGTTTTCCCAATTTAGAGTCAAGAGTTTCGTAGGAATGAGCGGTGAATTGTGTCGAGATCAGTTGTGAATAGCATTGATCGTGTTAAACCAATCCGGTCGTGGTTTTAGCGTTTGCATATTTTGCGTTGATACGTCATAATTTACAAAATTGGGAGCAATGTGACAGGAGATCTGTTTGGTTCGATATCGAAATTGCATTTATAACACGTGCCAATCATAGCAGTCAGAAAGCAATAAATGTAATTTTGATAATAATGTACTGTGGAATCAACACCAGACCAATTGCAAACAACAACAAATATACAATTGTGGTGCATGTGATAGGTAAGGTGTGGACTGAAAAATGGAGTTGATCGGCCGACCGGACTCACAGCAAAGGCCTTCCCAGTTGTAGGTACTCTAAAAGAGTCTGGGGTCCGCTTTGGCGTCTTCTCCCACGATACCTAATCTCAAAATTTGCTGTTGTCCACTAGAATCCACTAGCCTGATCCCCCAGGGGAAAAAAACGGTTAGGTTGTTAGGTGAACTGCGACCCTACAACGCGCGAACCGAGCGAGCGAAGTGAGCGTGACGCGGTAGGGTCCGGCGAAGTGCCATAACCGAACATTATAACATAAAATAATGGCCGCTAGGTTCCCCTGGGTGATCGGGGTCAGGTGATTAAATTTGGCCTGTGTATTATTATTTTAATGTTTCACTACCCAGACGGCAAAAGCGCAATGGGCGGCGTGACTCTCGGCGTCGTGGTCGCCGCCGCGCTCGGCGCAGCGCTCGCCATCGGTGGTATAGCGCTCGCGGCGCTGTGCGCGCGCAGGCGCCGTGCGCGGCCACCGCACAAGCATCCCCCGGGAGACATGTTGGAGCTTAGCGACGGCGGCCGGCGGTACGTGGTGGCGTATACCATCAAACCGTCGCCAGAGCTGAAAACGCCAGAGCCGCAGCCTGACATATTGAATGCACCAGGTATAGTCATATACGTTGCAAACGCTTTCTAATTTTTTGTATTATCTTACTTTGAACCGATGCATAATAAGCCGAGGAAAGAATTTGATAGAAAAGAATGAGCGCACCATTAATCGGGTTCGAGGCATTCGAGATCAAGAGCTTTTCGAATCATCCTTGGTCACAATAATCGGACAATAAATATATCCTCGTTAGTCCCCGCGTACTTATGCAAGTACAAATTCAAATCGAGTTTCGAACAATAATAGAATTAACAAAGGTTCATTATCGCAAAAATCTATCTGGGACTTACGGAAGCATTTTTTTTATTCATACCTCCTGATCATTATCTAGGATAGGAGGAGGGCTTATTCAGCACAAGACCGCACGCAGGGTGTCTCGCGACAACATGGACTATCTGTTTCATTCTAAGTTTTCTTAGGATGCGTTTATAGACGTTACGGACGGTACGTTAGAGTGACGCGGCCCATGTGTTGGTACCGGAACGCGCGGTAACACAACATAACGGCGGCGGCGTCACATATAAGTGTTCACGTAACATTTTTCACAGAAGTATTTATGTAACATGCTCTGATGTGCGGGAGTTTACATACTCGCCTGAATGTATGTGCGTCATGTCTGTCAAATAAGGCTTAAGATGAACAATTGCCGAGACGTTGCGAGGATTGAACTAAAACCTCATAATTATGGTTGTAGAGAGAAGATGAATAGTCTGCAATTTAAAAAAATATTTATTATCTCGTAGTATTTCTCGATCCACCTTGCGTCATCGGTGGAAAACCACCAGTAATGAGGCAGACAAAATATATTTTTCTATGTGTAGAATCTTTTCCAAGATCTCACGGTTCTAATAAATACTGACTTGCCATACGATAAATAAATAAATATAAAAAATCTGGTACCTACAGAAAAAAAACACTAGGTACTGCAGATTTATTATCATACAGCCGCATTCGGTGCTTTTAGTGTTCCGTAACAGAATTGATCCAACGGAACACTTATGCGGTCACTCGGAGTCTGTCCATCTGTCACTGGCAGTTTTTCCACTGTTCAAATTTGGCTGTTAAATATGCTGCATTTCAGTGCCCAAAAAACTTATAGTGCTCGTAACATAAGTCCTTGATATTTCAGATGAGATCTTTTTTTTAGATTGTGAAAACCAAAACGTCCCTCCGACTACAGAGGAAGCGGACGAGTGGCCAAGCATAAAAGAAGTTCGAGGTAATGAACACAATAAATTGTTTGTAATTGTACTACACTGAGTGAACCCACTCAAACGGCGGTCGTGGGTTCGAATGCCGGCGCGGTATTTTCGTTCACCGAAAAGCTAACGGTAAAGCTTTTCGGTGAACGCAAACCCGCCAAAACCTGCATATATCAGCGAAGAAATTCGAAGGTGCATGTAAGGTCCCCAACCCGCTCTGGGCCAGCGTGGCACATTAAGCACGTGGGTTAATACATTATATTTATATATATATAGTTTTATTGTAGTCAGGTATCGTTCACTGTTGTTGGTCAGCTAAGAAATTCATTTATCCAAGTTCTATGGTTGACTGGTAGAGACCTTTTTTTTAGGATTAAGTCCGCCTTTTGTACCTACTAATTTTATTTGTGCAATAAAGTTTAAATAAATAAATTTATTACTTTTCGATTTTTGATTTGCACAGGCGGCATCATAAGCAAGTATATTCTTTTTAACCTTATCTATAAGCAATGAGGTCATAGAACCACTTAGAATGTATACCTACATGTTAGAAATCCTGATGATGGTATAATAGGGATGACGACTCAGATTTTTTATGATGTCATTCGAACCAGTTTTTGGAGAGGAACAAATGTTTGTATGGGAGTAACTACAATTAAAGAACATAAATACCCAAAAAAATGAGACAAAGATTGACCTCGCTGGTGGCAGCGCAACACGCTCCATACTGAAAGACATTTAATTATGACGTCACAATAATATTTGTTAGTACAAAGTACCTACATGTATCGGTGTATGGAAAATCAGGTAAATTGTTGTTTCGGTCGCGAAATACTGCGATTAAGTACTAATTTTGTTTCTATAAAAGCGTAAGGGTTCTATTAGTAACTTTAAATTTACTCTTGGACATAAAAAAATGCATATTTTTCTTAAATTTCAAGGTTCATTTTTTTTTACGATTTTTATCATATTTTATAATTTATACTTTATTACGATCATTTGATGGTTTACTATCCATTTAAATTTCTTGATTACCTGTACAACCTTTTTTTTAAACCAGTAAGACTTTCACTGCTGGGAACCCGCCTATTAGGAACCGCTTTTCGATCCTTAGCAGGATAACCAAGGGATCGCTTACGAGCGTAGCGCGTAGCGATTCTTGGCAGTGAACACTTTCGCTGCCAGGAACCCGCCTAGCGCGCGCCTACGCCGTAATCGCTTTCCGCTACATACGAGAAAAACCACGGGATCAGCTACGAGCGTAGCGCGAAGCGATTCTTGGCAGTGAAAATGATTAAATATTTGGACGACTAAGTGAGCATTTTTTTTGCAGGAGAGTGGACCAAAGCCGGGGCAGTATTTTCAGCAGAAGACTTGGCTCTTCTTGACAGCGCTGGAAAACCACAGCAGGTGCGTAATGATATAAACCACTAAAAAGTTGATTGTCATCGTAAATTTAGGAGCTTAGGCACTTATAGATGCAGCTACCGCCGTGTAACTATTTATTTCTTGAGCCTCATCTTTGACTGCCTGATACGACACTAAGTTGTTTTTTATTTGCTTAATCAATACCTAACAGAAAGGAGAACAGAAACATACACTTACATAGAAAGTTTGATAACAATAGCGTAGGATTTTTTTTCCTTTTCGTCTCTCTCTTTCTCTTTCTCTCTCTCTCTCTTTCTTGGCAATTAAAATTAGTTACAACATAGGTAATGGCCAACCATGTACCGAAAACTGTATTAACCGACTTCAATATTCGTCCTATTTTTTTTTCTTCTCTTTTCTTCTTTCATCTTTGAGAAATCCAGAAATAGTAAAGCTTACTTTCTATTCAAAATACGTATGAATAAAATAGAAATATTTTCTAGTAATCGATCGGAATCGAGTATATAAATATACACCCGCGACATTATAAATGCCTTGTCACTAATCGACTTAAAATATAATTGGTATGACATAAAAATAATACAAATAATTCCACGGATAAAGTCACGTACTAAATTTCACTACGGGCGACACGTTTCGAACGCTTCGGGAGTTCTTCAGGATGAATGTTTTCGAGGCAGTATCTCTTGAAACATGGCACATTAACCGTGGAATTATTAGTAAGAAGGCTTCAATTCGATAGTAACATTAAAAATGCTAATATAGTGCTTATCAGGTATGTATGTCCACAGCTCACACCAGGCAGCGACATGGTGCCTAGCAGTAGACAAGACGACGTTCTAAACCAGAACTTAGCTCAATCAGCGTTAGCTAATAATTTTAGGTCTAATTTCGTAGTTACTAACAGTCCAACTCTCGGTAGTCCAAACTTTGTTTGCCCCAACGGCAACATCGGGTCGCCGTTCGGGAGTCAGACCCTGACTCTTAGTGGGCCCACTTTGAGCTCAGGCAGTTTGGCGACTTCCACATTGCACAGGAATAAAGGAAAGGGCAATGCAAGAAGAAGAGAACATGTTTTAGCTGAGAATTTGCCAGGACCGGAGAGTTGTGTATAGAATGAGTTAACTTAGGTTTGATATACTATGTTTGATATTCAACCATACGATGAAAGTAAACAGGTCGCTCTGTCCATACAAAAGACCTAAAGAGATACGGCTTTTCTCTTCTCCTTAATTAAAGATATCACTCATATACAGAATTCTATTCTTTTTTAATTGTTCAAGTTCGAAGTGTCCAGTATAAATTGAGCTCTAAATGGCTTTAAAAATAGAGTTTGTGCCATACAGAATAGTAGAAAGTTTGTCTATGTGTCAGTTCTACTTTTATTGGGATTTTGTTTGTTTTTTGGAATTGATGGTGACTTAGTTATAAAACGCAAAAAAACAACTAGGTGTACCCACACAAATAAAAAAATCAGACCAGTCAGATAAACAAAACCTCTTTATTATTGTGTGTGTGTCAAAATGGTTTGCATCGGTAAGATTTTGAAATACGAAACATTCGGAAGCCAGACCTCGCATTGTGCCTTTTTTTGTATGGACGTGTCGACTCCATTACGACCATCTCAAGTAATTGCTGGGACGTTCGTATTCGTAAATGTGTGATTTTAAACCTGCATTAGGCGACCTCTGCATTAACACTTCACAGAGAGCATAACGCTGTGGCTCAGATTACCTGTGTTTGGTATACTCAGCATTCGTATCGCCATCGCCCCACTTCCGCGCATCGTGCAACTAGGAAGTACTGTCTTGACTAACAGTTGACACTGTTGACAGCTGACAGCTTACTGATACGTTAGAATCACACGGTAGAGTTGAAGACAATAATGTGTTTCTCTGTTTGGTCCATTGTTTGCCAAATTAAAATGGCAGGTAAAATTGTGCCAGTTATACACACAATACAGTTGGACAGGCTAGTTAAGTGTTTTGCAACAAGTATTTAGGATAAAATAAAATATCACACATTTATGAAAGCGAATCCGAGCCAACATCTACCTAAGTAAATTACTGACTGCCTTTTGTCCTTCAACAGGATGGGTGGGGCAATCCTTTTCCATACAGTGCAAGTTTTCCTTCATTTGTTTTTGCGCTATAAATATGTATAAGTTTTAGTCAGTTTGCTTATTTTTCTGTTAGCTATTTACTGATGTTATTATTTTTCATTTCTATTATTTTTTATAAAGAAAAGTTTTTTTTTCCTAATCTAACAATATTCATGCCCTGCGTAAATCCAAGCAATAAAAAAAGAAATATTTTCTACTCGTAATGCCAAAACAGACGAATAAAATCTTGCACAACGTCTGCATGGAGAATGCCTTGGTGTACCCGTCCCCTTAACCGCTTATCACATTTTGTGATTTCATTTCCTGATAGATGGCCTAAGTATTGGTTTTGGCCTAAGCCTGAATTAATATGGAATTAATGTTTTAGAAAACGATAATACTATTGTAAGAGTTATTGTATAGTTTGGAATATATATTGTATGAAACATTGTATATTTTGGATTATTGATATTATGTTCCTCTATAGTAAATTAATTAAATATTCAAGACAGATTTATCTTTATTTAATGAAAATTTGATTTTCATTATTAAAAATTTGAAATGTATAAAGTACATATGTTAGATGCGGCCTATCCATTCGTAAGCCAAAGTAGTTGATAAATATACAATAATAACTAAGAATAATAATTGTAAATAATAATTGATGCTTGTAGAAAATATTATTTATTTTAATAAACTCGGTTGTGTGAATGTAAATAACTACTAGACGAATATGAAGTTTAAATTAGGCCAAGCTATTGCTGTCAATTTATTTACAAATAAAAAGCAAATTGTAAATTACCGTCGCTATGATATATTACACTCAATTTTGTAACTATAGTATTTGTAAACGTTTCCATTTTGCGTTGATTCTATTACATAGAGTTTAACATTTAAACTGACTTTATATAAATATGTTGTAGTTGTCGAATACGATGATGTGGTCCTAATTATATGACATTTTTGTATAAATAAATTACAATTTATAAGATTTGTCTTTATTTCATTTCTTTTCAGCTAGTAATAGTTTGATAATATTAGTTTTTGACATGTTGGTTGCGACCCCTTATCCCTCCGCCTGTTCTAGTATCGCTGATACTTCAGATTTGAAACGAAAATTATATCTTAATCTGTGCCAATAAAACACAAGCGAGAAATAGTCGAGGGTCACGAAGGATTTGCATGTACAAAACTTTAAGGGGATCTTGCCATAGAAAATGTTATAAAACCACTCATCTCAATATTTACACACAATAATACATATTACAGCGATAACGAAGATATGGCCTCACTTTTGCCTTTTTCTAAAATTGAAATCGCCTGCATTTGAATTGAATTAACTCAATTTTTTATAGAGAATCGATAAAAACGTGTCTGCAAAATCACATAGGTTCCATCACAGGATAATGATTATTTTCTTCAATTTCCGTGATTGTTACTCAATCAATAAATATTTACTACAATGTTATGTTGACAGAAAAGTTAGGTACCTAATAATAATTATGACTCGAATCGTATTAAATAAATAATATACTGGATAAAATTACTTTAAATCGTTTTATAGTATGCATACGATACAGCTCAAATATCTGAATTAAGGAAGAAATAAAGAATTTTAATCGAATACCACACCAGGGCAATCCTTATGTTATACGTCGGCTTTTTATATCACGATACAAAAATATTGGATATAAGTAATTGTTTGCTCATGGTATTTCAAAGTATTACCTTTAATTACGTGGCTTTAAAAGTTTGCAAGCCCGCTTCCATACTTGTATTCAGTATTAATCGGCTCTTCGTGTTAGTAAGAAGATTAAACTGTGAGGCCATCAGGCATTATACGTACTTGGGCCTTTTTTAATGCTGTGCGCCATAGAATAAATAGATAAATAAATCAATAAATATCATAGCCGTGGGATGTCACTAATATGACAATAATTATTATTTTCCCCTCACTGCCTCGGAAAGCCGTATTTTATCCTTAATGCGATTCTCCCACTACACCGCGTCCCGTCGCGGCAGATTTTACCATCGTATGCAGGAATATCAATTTATATTAGAAAACACGCCTAGTACTTCACAATGCCAACGTGTCAACGATTTGATGATGAACAAGACGGGATTTTTGGAAATTCCATCCGTAAGGGGGGGGTTACATAGGGTTTTAAAGCGTTGTTAAAGGGAACAGATAGAAAAAATTGATGACCGAGCTGGATTGTTCCGATAGCTCAGTTGTTTAATAGCGACACGTCGCGTATGCCTGTGGTTGCCGGTTCGAATCCTGTTCGGAGAATATAATTTTTTCCTTTAATTTAAACTCGACACAAGCGGGTGAAGTGCGCAGATGTTGGAGGCAACAGTCGCCTTAAGTGATTTTTAATTAGGTAGCATTAAAAGCGGGCGCCGTGCTTCCTATGTGCAGTAATCGGCTCTTCGTGTTGCTAAGAAGATTACGTGTTCCAATGGTAGGTATGTACTAACACCCTGTAAAGCTGTATGAACACCTTTATTTTTTCAACACTGACGGACGGTTGCGTTAACTTGTTTGCCAAGCTTAATGGTAATCTTAATAAAGCTTAATGATTCTGATTCTGATTCTGATTCTGATTCTTAATGGTAGCAGACCTCATAGCCATAGCTCATAGCCTCATATCATGTGAAAGATTCACCAGCCGTTACAAACACTTTATTGATTTGTTGATTTGCCAAGGCACGTTTACATGTCAAACATGTACTTCCAATTTAAAAAAAATTGTCCTAGCTTTTAATAACATATAAACTTGAATAGGTAATTTTAATTGTACGAAAAAAAAATCCCTTCCTCCCCCCTCCCTACCCCTGCGTGCCAATATATCTAGGTAATAACAACTTTATTAGTAGTAAGCTATAGTTCAACTTAACTCGTCAAAATTGATGAAGGAGACGATGAAATAAAATACCAATTTGATTTTGCCATTGCCAAATATTTTTCAAAGCTCAATCTCTTTAGGAATAACGTCCAAATTAGAACTAGCAAAACGGTAAAGGACGCGTGGACAAAATTACAAATTTATTTGCAGAATATGCAATTGCAAAAGTGTTTAACGGCTTTATACTCTTACGAATAGTGTTCAGTTTTGAATGAAGTCGAATCGGGTAACTGCAAAATATAAAAGTTTGATAAATCAAAATGGAATTTTCATTTACGGAAAATGTGTTACGACCGTATACTTTAACGACGTTAACAATAAAGCACAAATTAGAACTATGTGACCCTAGTCAAACCCCCGTTTCCCCCCCGCCCCCAAACTTCGTCCCGAATCTCTCACACAAAACCTGTCGCGAGTTTAACAATTTTTACCCATCCCAAAAAGTGCTCAGCGCCGCTTAAGAAGTTTTCACTTCAAAAACAAAATGGTGTTACAATCTTACAATGCACTTACTATGAAAGTTTGCTTTTATATGGATCAAGATATAAGCGGGAAGTCCTCTACGCTCGCACGGCGGGGTGAAACGGGGTGGGGCCGTACGGAAATGGAATGCGGGGGAAATTACCACACACGCGCGCGGGAATAAAAAAAAATCTTTTTATCCGTTTACTTATTTTATGTAATTTCTCGTAGGATGTTGTATGACATAAATAATGATTTTAATCGCGCCATGTAGTCCGAGTAACGTTTATGGACCTTAAGGAAAATAAAACAGCATTGGCACGTGCGTTGTTTCACTCTTCAGAGCGAAAACCACGAACATCGAATTTCGAAGTTGGGGTACCTACTCCGCCTCTATCGCACCTATAATATTCGAGTGACAGAGATGCAGATACAAGAACTCTTGAGTTTCGATCGTAGTAGCGTTGCAGTAATAGTTTTTTGCACTGGGTACGGAAAGTAATATGTATGTATGTACCTATATAATATGTTAATGTATTCATGTAAGTATTATATTAGGAATACATTTATATATTATATTAGGAAATGTATTTTCATTAGCTACCTATCCTTTTCATTCGTGTTTTTCTTGGTCAACTGCCTGCACCTATAAGCTAAGTGAACGCCTTAAGGCATTACGTCCGCCATTTGTACGTTTTATCTGTCTAATAAAATTTGAATTAATAAATGCCAGTTGTAGACAGAAGATTTCATGGATGGAGTCCTAGAGAAACCTCGAAAGGGATGGAAGTAAATAAACCTCAATAAATTGAGAAGTATCAGAACACTAATAAATCATTAACATCTCGTGTCCTATATACTTTAATCGTGTTATACCCGTTAGTTTCAATATTGTTTTACGACATTCTGGTAACAATAAACATAAAAAGCCATAGTTGTCTCATACCTCAATATACGACATGAGGAACAGGATCGTAAGGTTCGCCATCTTTTCGTTTTATAAATGATTTAAGTAATTCGTTATTTCATTTCTGGCAAAGGCTCTCGAGGCTGCCATTTCTCTTAAATATTGAAGAAAATGATGATAAACACAACACGACATTGTATCTCGTTCCTGTGTTATTGCTAACGTCTTTGTCGCTCGTGTGTGACTCCTTCTATACTTATTCTTTATCTATGATGCCAGTAAACGAGTCACAATACAGAAGAGACGTGATCTCTCACGTTTATTGGTTCGAGTTCGATTCCTGGCGGAGGCACGTAGTCTAACTAAAGCTCTTATTGTACTTGGATATTTTAACAGCGACAGACAGTGTTGAGCATATGAAATGTCTATGTTAGATGTTTGTTACATAGTTAAGCATGTTTGTAGAAACAGCAATTGTCGAATTGTATTTATATAAATATAGATTTACGCCTTTATTCCCACAAGGGGTAGGCGGAGCTCATGAAACTAATGTTCCAGTGCCACTTTTTATAGGAGATTACAATTTAAACATATTAGATCTAATTTGTGGTATAAAGTTAAAGTTATGTAGGTGCTTCCTGATACTAAGAGCCAGCAGTGCAAGTCTCGACAAATTCTGATGAATTTCATGCATGCAAGCATGTTTCAGCGTTGATACGCTGTTCAAATTCAAATTCAAATTCAAATTATTTATTCTGCAAATAGGCCACAAGGGCACTTTTACATGTCAAACGGTAATTTACAATAAAAATAATAATCTTACAATAAAAGAATAATAATCTTACACAATAATAATTTAAAATTTGCACATTAAGGACTGATATAACAACACACTAAATGTCACAAAGTTAATGAAAACAAAACAAAATATGACCATTACATTCGATTAGGATAAGGTCTGTGCATTAACAGAAAGTTAATGATATTAATTCAGTATTCCAGAGATGTATAAGGTCTCTGAGCGTCCAAGTACAATTAATAATTATTCAATGTTCGTAGAGATGTATACGGTCTCTAAGCGTCCAAACAAAACAATAAAAAAAGGAATATTAATGTAATATTGTCAGTGATGTACATGGTCAATAACAATAAAACGTGTCAAGATCGGAATGATGTCTCTCGTCAATACAATAATAATAAAATAACACTAGTATTTAAGAAGTTAGGTACTATGCCCTTGCAAGCATGAACAGTCCGGACTCCACAAACAGCACCCGATCACGAGTATGACGCATATCTCAGCCATCGCCTCCCTCAACCATATGTTAGGGAAGGTGGCGACCCGATCAACGACGCCACCGTAAGCAAAGCCCTTTAAGCGAGCATGACATATTCAAGCCACCGGACAGTGTTAAGAACAAAGATTAATAAGCGACTTGCTCGGCGAGAAACAGCATTACGTGCTCTCTTCTTACATAAAATGGAACAATTATTTCAGGTAGGTACTTATAATGTGTATTTAGGTATATTCCTAATAGAATTAGCCTACTACTGGCTTAAAGGCATTTTTGTCGTTTAAGAAATCGTTGACAGTATAATACGCCTTGCTTAGCAAATTACTTTTAACATGAGACTTAAATAGACTGAACGGTAAATTAACAATTTCGGTGGGTATTTTATTATAAAAACGTATGCAGTTCCCCACGAACGACGTGCTAACCTTGCGGAGACGACTGGCCTTCACTGCGATCTTGTTTTTACTTTTGGTGTTGAAGTCGTGGATATCGCTGTTGAGTTTGAACTCGTGAAGGTTTTTCCGCACATACATGATATTCTCAAGAATGTATTGGCATGCTACAGTAAGAATGTTTGCCTCCTTAAATTTGTCCCTGAGAGATTCTCGAGCTTTTAGTTCGTATATGGATCGCACAGCGCGTTTCTGTAGCACGAATATGGTCTGGATATCAGCTGCTTTCCCCCACAACAGGATTCCGTAGGACATAACACTGTGGAAGTAACTGTAGTACACCAGCCTGGCGGTCTCAACGTTTGTTAACTGTCTTATGCGTCTTACTGCATAGGCTGCCGAACTAAGTTTTCCGGCTAGGGCGGTGATATGTGCATGCCATTGTAGTTTTGAGTCCAAGGTGATACCTAAAAACACTGTTCTATCTTCAATTTCCAGTTCATCACCCTTTAATTTGATCTTGGTATTGTTTACCTGCTTGACATTAGGTAAAGTGAATCTGATACACTTTGTTTTCTTGGAATTTAGCAGTAAATTATTTGCTGTAAACCATTTCACAACAGTGTTGAGTGCATCATTAATATCATCGAAGTTTTCCTCTTTCCTGTCTACCTTGAAGATAAGCGACGTGTCGTCTGCGAATAACACTATATCATGTTTATCTTGCAACATATTTGGTAGGTCATTGATGTAAATCAGAAACAGAAACGGACCCAGAATCGAGCCTTGGGGAACACCAAGAGCAACAGTTGTCCCTGCTGATTGGGTTCCATTGATGACTACTCGTTGTGTTCTCTCCGAGAGATACGATGTCACAAGATCAAGAGCACCGTTTTTAATTCCATAATGTTTCAACTTTCTGATTAAGTTCTCGTGATCAACGCAATCAAATGCCTTTGATAAATCACAGAACACTCCAATAGCATCTTGAGCCTCTTCCCAGGCATCAAAAATATGTTTAATTAGTACCACACCGGCATCGGTGGTAGAGCGACCCTTAGTGAATCCGAACTGATTGGTATTGAGCAGTTTATTGCAACTAAAGTGGGACATAAGCTGATGGAGAATAAGCTTCTCAAAAACTTTGCTTAGTGCCGGTAGTATTGATATTGGCCTGAAGTTGGTAGGGTCAGTTTTCGTTCCTGATTTAAACAACGGGATAATTTTACTGTGTTTCATGAGGTCAGGAAATACTCCAGTATCAATACATTTATTGAAAATATTAGCTAAGAAAGGTGCAATTGATTCTACAATGGAATGTAAGACTTTGACTGAAAGGCCCCAAAGATCTTCAGTCTTCTTTAAGTTCAACAATTTAAACGCTTTTATAAGAATAAGTGGGGTCACGTGACTGAATCTAAAGATTTCTGTGCATTCCGTTACATTTGCTTTCAATAACGATTCAGCGACATCTGGTGATGAGTTTAAAGACTTCGTGGTCTCAACGGGTACGTTAGAAAAGAACCGCTCAAAATGATCCGCAACTTGGTGGTCAGAACTAACTAAAGTATCATCAATTCGTAGGCTGTAGTGCGGATCTCTCATCTTGCGTTTCCCAGTTTCAGTGTTGATAACTTGCCATACAGTTTTAACCTTATCCTTGGAGTTCTGAATCTTTCTTGACAAGTAATCGGCTTTAGCGGCGACACACATTAACTTAAAAGATTTCGAGTAGTTCTTAACATACTCTAGAAATTCCGGCCTCTTATCAATAGTTCTCGAATCGTACAAGTCGTAGAGACGGCGTCTTTTCTCGTGAATATCCGGGGTAGCCCAGTCGCTAAATTTAGTCTTGACCTTGCTTTGAATTTTTCTTAAATTAAAACAGGCATCAAATTCCATTTTGATACAGTTAAACAAATGATCACACAAACGGTTAGGACTTTCCTGTGTAAATGGAAGATAACGTAATCGTTTCACAATATTACGATTGAATAAATCTAATCTCTTTTCGGAAATAGGTCTGCACATGGTGTCTCGTGGAACTTCGTCCGTTTTCCCGCTGAAGGAGACTTGTTGTCCGCAGTGGTCAGAACTTAATTTGTTTATAATACATTTATTAATTGCATCCTCATTACTGAAAACGTTATCTATACATGTTGCACTGGTTGCTGTAATTCGAGTAGGTTCACAAAACAGGTTCACTAAGTTAAACGATTTAAAAGTATTCACTAAACTCACACACAGGGGCGATTTCTCGAGTAAGTTAACATTGAAATCACCACACACAATAACACATTTAGTACTTAAGAAAATACTACTGAGCACTTCATCCATAACTGACTCGAATAGTCTGTAATCCGCTGATGGGGGTCTGTATACGCATACAATTATGAATTGATCCAACTCAACACAAGATAGTTCTATTTGGCGCTCGATGGATTTGTCAACAATATCTTTACGTTCTTTACTTTTCAAATTGTGTTTTACCATTATCAAAGAACCTCCACGCCTACATGACTTTCTAGAAAATGAACTTACTATGCTATGATTGCTAAAATTAAACATTAATTCATGACCCTTAAGCCAGTGCTCGGTTATACAAAGAATATGGATATCTGAGCATTGTATAAACAAGTCAATTTCAAGTTCCTTACTAGGGAATCCCTGTATATTTTGGTGTACCATATTAATAACATTACTGTCTTTATGAATACTAGTGTTACAGCTATCAAGGGGTTGGGAGCCGGTGGAAGCACAAGCACGCGTTGTCGGAGTGGTCAGTTTAAACTACCCGCCGGCTCCGGCTCCCTTCCAGATCCCACGCTACTAAAACGTAACACGGGGTCCGCCTTACAACTATCAGTCATCGTGCTAGTCACGACGGAGTCTACAATATTGTATGCTAACAGCTTAGCACAATCGCGCAAGTACCTCCTCGGTAGATAGGTACGTTTACGAGTCAGGACGAAATGTTTTATAAATTTATTCGTGTCAAAATACGAAATCGTACGGCTGTACATGGATAGTCTAAAGAATATGGAATTGAAATAATCTACTTTTTTACATTGCTTTTCCGACATGGTCCCTGAAAAGGGCAGTGCGCAAAAAATAATTTTGCTTACTCTTCGTTGGTCAATTTCAATTAGAGTCTCGCAAAGTTTGGTGACGTCCCGCTCGGTGCATCCTAAGGTATCTCCGATGAACACTACCAATGTAGAGACGCAATCGAAGTCGTCAGCGGCAATACATGATGCCAAACGATCGACCGAGGCCCCTGGAAGACAGTTGTTTGTCACCTTCTGCGTCAAGTGGCCCGCCAGCAGCGCCCCGAGGCCGGCGCCCACCTGGTCCGTGTACAGCACGGTGCGGCGCGGCCGGGCGGCCGCGGGGGGAGAGGGCGGTGCGGTGGGGTTCGACGTGGGCGGCCCTTGTTCCGCATGGCTCGTCGCTGGCGTCTTCGGTTCGGTGTGGCTCGTCGTCGGCGGCTCCAGCTCGGCGTGGCTCGTCGTCGGCGGCTCCAGCTCGGCGTGGCTCGTCGTCGGCGGCTCCAGCTCGGCGTGGCTCGTCGTCGGCGGCTCCAGCTCGGCGTCGCTCGTCGTTGGCGGCTCCAGCTTGGCGTGGCTCGTCGTCGGCGGCTCCAGCTCGGCGTGGCTCTGCGGTGGCGGCGGTGTGGGCTCGGTTCGGCCCGACAGCGGCGGCCATCGCGGTGCAGACCCAGGGGTGACAGGTGCGGTGGCGTGGTATGACCCGGAAGGACGGCCCGGTGCCCGAGGAGACTCGAAGTGCACTGGTATGCCGCTCCCCGGTTCTAGAACACAATTCATAAAGCGTATGTACTCATGTAAGGCTTTATTTGAGTGTTCATGCTTGCCGCTAATGTCCTCCAGCTTTTTTTCTAATGATGTAAGTTCTTCGGAGCGATTACTTAATTCTATAACTGCCCGGTCTAGTTCCCTTTGACAGTTTAAGAGCTGCTCATTCAATTCTGTATAATTATATCTAGAGGAAACTGCTTTGAAACATGATTTGTGGCGTTTCAATAAAATCTTAGATTTCTTAATGAATCTACTTAATCTCAAATATTTTTTTACTTTCATACTTTTTTACTGTAACATGCTATGTCTGTTAACATAGTTTTAAGTTTGTTGTCGAACATTTTTGATAGTTTTCTGCACGGCTATCACAAGACTGCACGCGAGCTCTCTCGATTTTCCTCGCACTATCTGCCCTTTCTCTTATTAGAAATCTTTGAAAGAGACGTTGTGTTGTGATGTGCTGGTAGCATGTTATACAATTTTGCGCCTAAGACCCTGAGTGACTTCCGGGACATTGTGAAGCCTGCACGGCGGAAGCGGTTGTTCCCACGAGCCGATGAATAGGTAGCGTATTGGTCCACGTTGGCCCTAACACACTCGCAAGCGGTTCGTATGTAAACACTGGGAAGGGAGAGTATCTTAAGCTGGATGGAACATGTTTTTGCAATTGAATGGTCTATCTCGGTCCTCCGCCGTCGCCCACAGGACCCAGAATAAGAATAGAGTGGAAGTAGCCATAGTAGGCTTTTTTAACATTGTCATATGACAAGGTCGGTGATTCAAAGGTAAAATTAACGAACCTACTCACAGACTTTCGCTGTAATCGGTAAAAAAAATGTGACCAGTTGAAACAGACAACTTCTTTTTTTTCGTTCTTCGTTCACTTCGGTCGTTCGTTCAAGTAAACAAACAAGACTCTTGTCATAATTATATTACTTTCACCCGATAGCTAAATGGCTGCCTAATGAATAGCTGTAATTGTTGCATATTTCAGAACCATTTAATTAGACTTTGTTTAGGCTTCGACAGCCGATTTGTCAGCACTTAGGCCGCTGTCAATATTTGAAAAGCTGCTACTCGTCAATTGCAAACGCCGTTTCCTTATACAATTTCCTTAAGTCTGTGTTTATGGGCAAGCGGAGCGTTTGGCGGTGCGCGGTGCGAGTCTGTTAGGCGAGACCGATAGCAAGAATAGGCTTGTGATCTTAGATTTTTTTACGATGCCATTCGAACCAGTTTTTGGAGAGGAACAAATAATTGTATGGGATCAACTAGAATTAAAGAACTTAAATACCTAAAAAAAAATCGAAAACGGGCTCGCTGGCGGCAGCTGAAACGCTTCATACTAATTGACATAAAAGTATGACGTCACAGTGTGGTATTTATACTAATTATTATATGGAAAGTTAAGTAAATTGCTGTTTCGGTCGCTTAATACTATGTTTAGGTCTATAGTTGTTTTACAATTTTAGCACGTGTACCGACACGGTCCTGCTCCGTTTTGTCCGTAAACATAGCCTTAGAAATGTAAGCCGATGTTTTCCGGACCTAAAATAAGGGAAAGCCGATTTGGGTACACTAATTTCATTCGGTACATCTGTTCTTTTATTCAAGAGAATTGTATCGAACTAGTCCACCCATTTATTGGTGCTAAATACGTATTTACATTAATGCTAGAGCTTTTCATGATCCAGTAGCTATAAAGTTATTGTATAATGCTCTGGTGCGAAGTAAGCTGGAAGCGTCTGCGATAATATGGAACCCTTACGAATCTACTTATATACTACTCTTGGAAGGGGTCCAAAAAACTTTTCTAAGATTTCTATATAAAAAAATGTATGGATATTATCCATACCTGTACCCCACAAAATTTCTTCTTGGCACTCTGACTTTCAACTCGTTGGAAGTGAGGCGCAATTTTAGTCTGCTCAATTTTGTTTGCCGTGTTTTACGAGGAGAGTCAGATTGCCTAGATTGAACTGGTGGAACAATTTGTGAGGCTCCACGTTCCAGAGGTCCCACGAATGTCTCTGAGACCTCGTACGCGCCCGCTTTTAGCAGTGCCTCTGGCTCGCACTGTGTCGCACAGGAACTCCCCGCACCTACGTGCCGTAACGCTGCTGAATGCCTTGTTGGTATCAATACCCGAGTGTGATCTGCTTGCGTGGCGATGGACAGCTGTGAGTAGGGAGTGTCTGAAGTTTTGTGAGATGAAGGATGATAGGCTTTTTAGTGTATGTATTTGATTTTTATTATTTTTGCTTTGTCCCTATAAATTTATGTTTCGTTTCGCAGTGTATTAGAACTTAAGTTATCTGTAATGCTGCGTTAATATAATTTTAAATAAATAATAAAAAAATAAAAAATAATATTATATATTCATCATCATCGTATCAGCCGAAAGACGTCCACTGCTGGACATAAGCCTCCCCCAAAGAGCGCCAAAGTCACCGGTCCTGCGCCACCCGCATCCAGTGGACTCCAGCAACCTTTACCAGGACATCAGTCCACCTTGTGGGGGGCCTACCCACGCCGCGCCTTCCGGTACGTGGTCGCCACTCGAGAACCTTTCCGCCCCAACGGCCATCGGTTCTACGTGCTATGTGCCCAGCCCACTGCCACTTAAGTTAAGCGATCCGGAGGGCTATATCGGTTACCTTGGTTCTGCTACATTATATATTAGTTCAGTAAAATTAATATTTTAATAGTAAAAGGATTTGATACATTTAATCATAAAATGTTTTCCAAGGCGTAGCACGGTTGCCTTTTTATCACTCATCGCTGTGGATGAGACATCAGTCACGTTCTGAGTCAGAACGTGACTGATGTGATGATGACTCGTTGTGGATAAGACATCCATCACTCTCGTCAGTCGTCGTAGTCAGAACTTCTGACTAGTATGCGAGTGCGAGAGTGATGGATGTCTTATCCACAACGATAAGTGATAAAATGGCAACCGTGCTACGCGCGCTGCAGAAGCGAAAAACTTGCCTACGTGGAGAAATTATTTTCATACCGTATTTCTTAAAGAAATTTCGCTATGTAATGG
The DNA here is from genome assembly GCA_945867215.1 of Epinotia demarniana. Classification (NCBI taxonomy): domain Eukaryota; kingdom Metazoa; phylum Arthropoda; class Insecta; order Lepidoptera; family Tortricidae; genus Epinotia; species Epinotia demarniana. The sequence continues at coordinate 17,455,721 of OX244277.1, forward strand.
CGCGGACATGGACACGAACTTATAATCACTGTCCATGATATAGAGGAAGCCTGAAAGTAGCACCGATAACTGAAAAGCTGAGAGCAAATCGTTTACGGTGGTATGGACATGTAATGCGGAGGGATGATAGTCATGCATGTTACTAGAAGGGCATTAAGTATGAATGTGGAGGGATGTAAGAGAAGAGGTAGACCAAGGAAAAGGTGGATGGACTGCGTGAGAGACGATATGAACAGGAAAGATGTGTGTGATGAGTTGACGGGCGACAGAGAGGTATGGAAGAAAAACATGCTGCGCCGACCCCAAGTAAATGGGATAAGGACAAGCGAATGATGATGAATATGCCTATTCGAATTAACTTTATACTAATCGTAATTATTACGCTTTTCAGTCTGGTGCAATCCTATGTGAACGTAGTATTAACATAGGTTTAGTGAGACTCATTCCTCTTTTTAGAACGTATCTATCTTTAAACCCATCGGTCCAACAAAGCCCATTGTTTAGCCATGTACCACAAACGCTACGGAATGAAAAAGCCTTGTTTAATAAATACTTTACTCGAATAGTGACTGTATTGTATAGCAAGTATCATTTTGTAACGAAAAGTCAGTACCTATTAATAACATCTCATCAGTAGTTGAAGCATACTTAGTACAACGTAAATAATTAGCGGCTACAATTAGGTAAAAATTAAAGTCAATGGCTTTGTCTTTTCTTTTCGCCTATTACAATAATAAGTGAAGTCGTTCTAAAATGCTTCGCACGATATCTGTAAAGTTAGGATACACCTGAGGATTACGTTACCCCGGATCGAACGGGCAAGACGAGGTAGGTGCGTTATAAAATTGACATTGTTTTGTAATGTCATCATTGAACGGGATCTGTCGTAGTGTTTGCACGTATCGAAAAGTGCTTATTGTCGGATTGTTCGTTGTTCAAATGTTTTAGCGCAAATAAAAGCTTGAGTAAAGTCCGGAATGGATACAAACAAAGAATGCTAACTGTTATTTTGTAAAAGACCACTCATATCGCTCTTTGTATTCAGTAAGTATCCCTTAAATTGTTTGTATAAGTGGAATGAACGGAACATTTTGAAAATTGAACGCGAAACAAAATTTATAAAGCAAGAAGAGGCCATTTTCGGTAGGTAACGCATCTTTTTTATTTAAAAAAAACAGCGAATGATTCCTAAGGGCAACTGAATCTGCGATTGCTGTGTTGTTAATGATTTCTCATGCAACTAGTGTTAAAAAGGGGAGTGGACTATGTGCCGTGGAACTTTTTCAAGTTGTTCACTATGGAGGCTGCGAGTTTGCATTCGATTTCGTAGTTTAATCTCGGGTTAGCGAATTTCGAGCAGTCAATTAGAAGGAGTTCGATGAATTAGCATTCTTAAAGCAAAAGTCTTTATGTAATTTTAGGGGGATCCTGTTGTTTTATCAAACTTATTTTGGTCAAATTTCATTTCCCAAACAAATTTTAGCAACTATATTGTTTGCCAATGCAAACTTTGGCACAATTTAAATACGAATATTTTCATTACGTCAAAATTTCATTCTGCAAAATATTATTACGAAAAATTACATTATGGCATGTGGTCTTTTAGCAATTGCTTTAGTAAGGCAAAAAACATTAGACAATAAACATTTCGTCAAGTTAATGTTATGGCAAACTATCAATAGACAAAAATCACAATTATTTGGGTTATTACATTTTACCAAAATACTATTAATAAAACGACACGGTCCCTTAAATAAAATAATGCACGGTTAAGTAGGTCGGTAGGCAAAGGCGTTAAATTAGGTTAGGGCAGCCAAAAAAGGGGGGCTCGGGGGGCAAAGCCTCCAAGCAGTAAAAAAACAAACAATCGTAACTATTGTAGTATTTGGTAGGTTAGGTTAGGGTTAGCTTGTGTCCCTTAGAGCGGAAATAGGCACCCCGCGAAGCGGGGTGACGTCGACACGCTGGCGACTAGCGGTCGAATAGAGGTCGAATTGCGACCTCTACACAAATTAAGTTTCCCTACCCACATAACAAAAAAAGTTGTTATTTTATTGTGTATCTTATACACCATTGAAATAAAGATGCAAATGATTTCTCATTGAAGAGTTCCTCTGCGGATTAACCGACAGAATAGAAATGGTCAATTAAATATTGACGATACAAATCATTTGCCTTATTTTGTTTTGGTTAAAACATATTATGCCAACTAACATATTTGACTGAATGAAATTTGGTCAAAGTACTGGTGGTTAGTTGGTTGGTAAACGAGATATTGCCTAAACATGAATATGCCAAACATAAGGTTTGCGTAAGAATTATTTGTCGAGTGTTAATTTAGCAAACGATGATTTGGCAAATGAAATTCTACGAAAAATATTTTGGGAAGTGATAAATTGTCAATTTTTTTTGGTAAAACAAAGGTAATTTTAGGTTGGTCTTTATCGAATGAGTGACTTGACTTTTAGAAGTTCATAATCCGCAACCTTTACATGTAACTCGTCTCAACGACACTATCGTGTAGACAACAATGAACATTAAATAAATAAAAATATTAAAATGGCTTAGTGAAAAAAAAAGTGTCCGTAAGTCGAAGAAAACATTTGCATTCGCAAGTGGTTTGTAATTGCAAGATTTGCAATGTAATTACGAGGAAGCAATGTAGTCCAAAAATGTAAGCAACAAGACTTTGAATATTTTACTTTTCGGTTCTTAATAATTGTTTGGATACTTATTGCACAAGAATAACTATGGTACAAAAGGCGGACTTAATGGTATGAAGCATTATCTGCCAGTCAACCTTAATATCTTATAGGAAGAAGCTAATAGTAACATTAGTCTAGCCCATTTCAACAACCTGATATTTGTCATCTGACAAAAACAATTTGTCTTGTTACACTGGATCGTCAAGTAACTGGTTGTTACTAGACAGCATCGTTAGTTATTGACCCACAGTTCCTGACGTCATTGTCAGGTAACAATTCTCATCTTGATGAAACGGCCCCTGTTTGTCTTGTACCTAACAGCCGAAATACGTCCACTGCTCGACAAAGGCCTCCCCCAAAGAGGGCCAAAGTGACCGGTCCTGCGCCAACCACATTCAGCGTAATCCTGCGACCTTTACAAGGTCAATCAGTCTACATGCTACGCGGTACGTGCTCGCGACTCGAGAACCTTTCCGCCAAAACAGCCGTCGGTTCTACGTGCACCCCACTGCCACATAAGTTTAGCGATTCAGAGGGATACATCGGTTACCTTCGTTCTGTTACGTACAGCCTCATTTCTGAAGCGATCACCCCACGACAGGCCTCTCCATTGCCCATTCCTTAAGCCTTCTTATGAGGCCCATAAAAGCAAGCGACCACGTTTCAATGCCATATGTCATCACTGGCAACACACGGTCTACGTTTCAATAATCTGGTTTAAAACCAACCGCCCCAATCGACGCCCGCTAAGGATGCTCATAATATTATTATTGTAATAAAACGTCGGTGCGATAATACAGCGAAACTAGATAGACTAACGACTCTTATACAATACCCAAGGGAAGGAAAGGGCTCGATGATGACGTTGGAACACCTGGTATTCGACTGAATACACAATTATGTTTATCGTTTTGTTTTTATATCGTGTTTAATTAACGAACCGTATGCTTCTTTTCCTCCCTCAAAGCATAAAAACCTGACATTTCTCCGTACAGTTAAACAAAACAAAACAGACATCCACGAGATGGAACGTCTTAATAAAACACTCGAGTGCATTACTGTTGATAAATGCGTGTAATTGCGCCGTAATCCCGTATCCCGACGAAATAAGCTTCACGCGAGGCTAAACGACAAATTCCCATATACAATGATGGCACTCCAGTTTATTTCAGTTAAAATGCACGACGTGTAACGTGGACGAGTCTTAAATGAAATTAGAGTGTGTCAGAAATAGGCTTATTTAAGGCTTACTCCTCGTGATTACGTTTCTGTCTGTTAACGACTGAGACGCGACGCGCCGCTTTATTTGATCAGGACTGTTGAAAAAATCTTAAAATGAATTAAAATGTCTGACTTTATTTGAACTCGGGATTTAAATGAGAGTTTTCTTCCCGCTTGGAAGGAAGAACTTAGATCGAGGTGAGTGTAACTTTATTTCTGTAATAAAGGAATAATGGAAATTATCTAAATAGAGGCAGTATGATGAGACGCTGTCAGGTTTGCACTCTGACATGGGGGCATGTTATCACGGCAATATTTCACGGCAATGCAATGTGTGGCCGCCAACTGCATGCTCGATACAAAGGAAAGTTGGGTACCTACAATAGCCAACACAGACATCCGTGAACTTTATGCGCGTTGTAATAAGGTTCAATATGAAAACAGGATGGTCATTTAACTGTGTCGGCGTTTGTACATACGTGTTTTAATAAGTGAAATCAAAAGATTTTTCTGAAAACCCAAGTGTTTTTTTGCAAACATTATAGTCTATGTAACTCCTACGATTAAGAGGAATCCAACGACACCTCATAATATGTCGAAATCCGTCTAACGGTTTAGACTGCAGGGCCTGCCAAAGAATAAGCCACGTCAACATACATACTCTTGAAAAACCAAACCCTCCTCTCCTTCGGCAGTCGGATCAAAAAAAAAGAAGGTGTTTAATTTCAATCATCTGCTAGAATGACATGAACCTACACTAAAAAGAGTAAAAACTAAAATAAATCTACTAAGACTTTCCATGTTTATTAAACAGGTCTCAATACTAGATGAAGCTCAATGGATTACAAGAGAATTAAGTTACATTCACGAGTCTAATGAAAATATGTAAATGTCACCATCTGCTTGACTAAAAGCTGAATACCAAGTTCTTTGCTCCCGTACATTGTGCTCAAACTTTTTCGTCCGCGTCGCAAAATTACTTTCCAAGTTGGCCTTCAATTTACACTTCAATGAAGCGCCAAAGTTTGAATACAAATTTCATTTAAAATAAAAACTTGATACCATGTGAGCAAAGAAGCCACGTGGCTTCTCCGCTACACTGTGGGTCGAAGAGTGATCCAATGTAATACGACGAAGTTTAAGCGCTTCGAAGAGTTGGTCACCGAAATCGGGCTGAATTAAAATAACGTGCCCTAACAATGCAATAACTATGCATGCTTTGCGATCGAGTGTTTAAGAGCAAGGGAGAGTATCCACCAGAGGCGTGCAAGATAACCAGGCAGTGAGGAAGGAAAAAAACCACCGCGTCATGGCTGGCTGCGCTCGTGTATCAATTCCTAGTGGTTTATTTTTCCTCGCTTACCGCCTCGTACAGCTCTGGTGGATACTCGCCCTAAGCTCGGCTTCGCAAGTAATATCAGTTTTCATGCCCGCAATTAGCTAGGGTCGCCATGTTCGGCTGCAGCCTGGATATATGCATGTACTGCAATAATATTAACCAAGCATTTAAAAAGCCCTCTCATACGTGAGAGGAGGCCTGTGCCCAGCAGTGGGACGTAAATAGGCTGATGATGATGATGATGATGATTTAAAAAAGATGTTAGTAAGACATAGCATAAAGGCCCATTTACACGATACAAGATTCTTGAACAAAAATCCGCAATAATTGTATGCAAGTTTTGCCATTCAATAATTGAATTCAAGAATTGAATCAAAGTGCTTACACATGAGCAATAACCAAAATCTTGAATGAAATTATTGTATACAATTCTTGACAGTCAATTTTCTTGACCGTATCTTGTTTACACCACGGACATTTATTGCACGGCAATATTTGCTTGCAAGTATTGACACGTCTAAACTTTGAGTTGAATCAACTATGGCGTATTGAAGCAAGAATTGAACCGATTTGCATTGGCAGATTTTCATTCAATATTGAACGTTCGCTGAGGGTAGCACGATGAGCAAAAATAATTTCAAATTTGGTAGTTCGGAGCTAATAGCACCACTTATATACAATCAGCTTTAGAAAAATTAGAAAATATAGAAAAACGTGCTAAGGATAGGTCGATAGAGGAGATGATCTAGACAACTTTGGGAAATACGTTGCATCAACATTGAGAAAATTTAACACAAAAAATTGTATTTATGCACAGGATGATATACAAAAAAAATTGTCAAAATATAAATTACAGAACGACGATGATAATAATGAACGGCAAAATTCTACCCCTATGCCAGGTTCTCCTTTTGTAACTCAGAACACCGAAGATCAATGGTGGAATGTGAACTTGGCAGTGACACCCCCAAGATCCGTTGATTAGTTGTTATTTGCCAAACCATGTTGATTTATTATGTAGCATCTTTTGTATACTTAATCTATTTAAATCACATAATATACGCATCTGTGTTCTGTCTTTGAATTGTAGGAGTGATTTTATCGAGCAAGTATGAAAACTGAGCTTTGTTCACACGGAACATGTTTTTGTACTCGGCATCATCTTCAGCTCTGAGTTCCATGCACAGAGTGTTTGAAGCCCCCAGCATGTTTCTTCTGTGTATCCATTTTCTTGTCCACAACTTCTTTTGCGACGTTTTTCGACTAGTTTTTCCCGTAGCACAGTTGCTATTACAGCAGCGACAAGGAGCACACCTTCACGCACGGAATCCATTGTGAAAACAAAAGATTGATTCACATTTCTTGTATTCAATTAACTACCTAGGCTTTGTTTACATGCATACCAGTATTGAATTCAAGTTGCTGCTTGAATACAATAATGGCACGTTACGTTTATACAGTGCAATTTTTTTGTTGCCTCAACTTTCTTGTATTGAATGTTCAAGAATCTTGTATCGTGTAAATGGGCCTTAACGCTTGAGCTTGAACTAGGCTCGGACGAAAATACCTACACCGCCGGTCGTAAAAGGCGGCAGAGGGGTACCTGAGAACCCTATAAAAAAGATCCACCAGGGTATGACGATAATAGGTCTACGGCGTGCCCCGCCTGTCGTATAAGGCAGCTGAAGGGGTCATCGGGGTTCCTAAGAACCCAAGGGAAGGTGACGAAGACCGTTTCGCCCAAGGACGAGCCAGATGTAGCGAGAATGCGTTCAGTATGGAATACTAGAGTCAGCACAGATAGATAAAATAACATTTATACTTAACCCAAGAGATAAACTCCCCGCTAAGTTGTAGGTGTATCTACGTTTTTCAATAAAGTATGTTCGTTCGGAAGTAAGAGGAGTCTTATCTTTTTTATCGTCGAGTTAGTTTTTCCGTCCCAGAAAACAGAGCGGAAATTGAAGCCAATATCCGATTATCAACTGAAAAAGTTTGGTTGAATTTTGGAACGCCCCGGGCGGCCCTGGATCCCGTATTAAAAAGGTTTTACTTTTTTTCAACTGACTTTTCACAACATGTTTTGGAACAATTTTTACAACATAAACATTGTTTGACAGTCGAGTCAACATGGAGCTACCAAGTCACGATTAAACGAAACAACGATAATTCTTTGTTCTGGAAACTCGTATTCGAGTTGACAACCGCCTTTTTCTTCGAAATATGTACCTTGAACGTGTATATGTACCAGGGGGCACCCCTGAGAATCGGCCTAAACCCGTATAGGGAACATACTTAGCTTGTATCCGATAACCTTGCTTACCGTTGCAGACTCCTTTGGGTTACTTTTTTATACCACGAGGGTAAGCGGACACCGTAGTTTACGGACGCTGGCCACTCCAGGTCGACTTGTACGTGTTTGTTAAATACAAACCACTCCAAACAATGGATGTGGAAAAACGCGTTTGTAAAATTATGCGAACAATGCTTCGTTGCCACCAAATAGTTAAGGATGGTAAATTTTATGAATGAGAAGTTATGTGACGAGAGATAATGGCGAAATAAATATTAGCTACAAAGAAAAATTGCGTTTGGGAAAGCGATCTAACAAATCGGCTTAAGTAAGTCTCATTTGTAAATGGAATCGTAACATGCTTGGTAGACTCAGTCCGGCTCAGGTTGGGTCTAGTTAAGTTTATTGTTGGATCTCAGCTTTGCTTGAGTTTATGAACCCATTTTTGATTTTTCCCAAAACGCGATTATTCTAGTCGTTTTTTTCCACTGCAGCTTACTTTATCAGTAGTGTTGCTCCCTTGTGGTATTTAATTACGTCTTACTTTTTCTTCCTTGTTGGAAACCCATTGCAATCGCTAAACACTATTAGGTAGGTTAAGTTTGCAAGGTAGCTTCAGATGCCCGAAGGGTAAACTGCCCTGATATAGGAGCCCCCAGCCCAGCACGCCCCTCGGGGCTCCGTCAAAACGATTCAATTACGAATTAAAATTATGCGAAAAAACTTTTTTGTAAAATTATTCTAAAATAAAATTCGCTACCATAAAATAGTGTATTATGTGAGTATTAGGCGAAATAAAAATTTGCTGCGAAGTATAATTGCGTTTGGGAAAGCGATCTAACACATCAGATTACGTCTCATTTGTACATATATTGGATCATAATTATGCATCTTAGTAACGTTACATGTTTGATAGAGTCAGTCCGACTCAGGCTGGGTCTAGTTTATTGTTGGATCTCAGCTAGACTTGAGGTCACAAACCAGCAGCCAATATCACATTCATTAAATTGCACACACGTATAATTGGGTCCACTAATGTTTAACCAAAAAACGTTTGGTCAAATGTTTCATTTGACCTAATGCATTTTTTTCTTAAATAGAAAGCCTTATAGGATTATTAAAACACAAACCTAAAGTCTGTGTTCACTCGGTTTTTAGGTTTATAGAAACTGTAGAATAAATCAGCACCTTTTGGGTAATGGGGTACTATTGGAAATCACCACCAGGAGAGATCCTAATTTTTGTAGGTGTGTGTGTTTCTGTAATGATTCGTACTAAAACCACTTCTATGGAGTTGACTGCATATTAATTGAGCCGTATGCATCCTAAAATTATGATGGTAATCGTTTGTTCGGTTTCGAATATAGCATATAGCCATACCTATGTTACTTAATTATTATTATTATTTAAATAAAAAAAATAAAAGGTTGTCATCACTTCATCAGTCAACCATACTTAGGGCCAAAATGAGGCTTACAAAGGTGCAAGGGACAGACCAATAACGAACAAAAATACTGGGATCGAAGTAATGACAATATATTCATATAAACTATACAAATGTAAGGCACAACCGGGAATAACGATAGGAGGATGATGATTAGAAATATTTCTTAACATCTTAAGGACGGGTACGCGGGGCGGCGGCGGCGGCCCCGGCTGCTGGTGGAGCGGAGCGGCAAAACCAACTTGCTTCGTAAAGCGCCTCTCAGTCGCGTCGTACACACACTACCTAGTTGCTGACCAAACTGATATATTTCATTTTACAATGTCCGAATTTGTTAAAGTGTGTCTTTGTGTATTGTGCAAGTATAATAATTAGCTTAAATCAATTTGATATTTAAGACGCTATTGCATTAGGTTAACCTGTAAAAATAGTTGCTATATTGAAATAAATAAATAAAGAATAATTTTCAGTACACTGCTCCGTGTCCGGGCTGACGCCGGAACATCTCTATATACCTAACCCGACTAAAATTGTAATCGCAGCTAGTCACATACTTCGCCTATTAGCTATCGACATTCTGCTTCTGACGCAATTTTGACGGGCGTCACGTTTGCCGGGCGTGTATGGAAAACCCGGTGATTTAGTGCCGGACGTGCTTTCGTCTATCCTTTTAGTAAAGAACTCTAATTCACATACATCATAAAAATACGTCGTCCAGAATCAAGTGCCAGGAACCAACACGTAGGTCAAGATTGTTGTCACAACGGGCTTAAGTTTCGCAAACCGCTCGGCTAGAGTTTGGCTCGGACAAAGGCGAGGCGAGCCAGAGGCTCCATTGTCACACACTCCGCGATAAAGTCGTGCAGGTAAACTATGGCTATAACTAGTATGAGTTAGGTAGCTGGTACGTTCGCGTTGCTGCCGATTGAGTTGGACTAAAATCGTCTACGACTTCAAGGATACAGACCTATATCGAAAAGCAATAAAAGCGGGTCACTAAGCTCGTTAGTTCCTGCTAGATACGTCGTTCGAATCATCATTAGATAACATATAATTATTTTATGGGTTCAACTGTAATCAGAGAATAATCTTCCTTGTGGCTTCACAATGATACAATAAAATACAATACAAATATTCTTTATTGCTCACAAGACATAGTAGGCAGTAGAAAAAAAGTGCTAAATTAAACATAAACAATGGCAGACAACAGGCGGTCTTATCGCTAAAGAGCGATCTCTTCCAGACAACCTTTGGGTCAATGATCGTATAAAAATAAGACTCAAAGTCAGATATTCCACTAATGCAGTGTATTAATAATAATAATAGTGCTCTCACAAATGTTTTACTTACTTTGATCCTATAGGTGGAAACCGGCAATTGGCTTTTTGTATTTTGTCCATGTAATCAATGTGTTTCTGTAGCTATTGGTTCTCCAGATATAAATTTAAAAAAATATGGCGAACACTGCAAGTACTAAATACAACTGTCATTGCTTCCGTTGATTACCGGTTGATGCCTTCACTCGAACTTCTACACTGTCTATGGAAGGGGTCGCCAAACTACGGCCCGAGGGCCAAGTCCGGCCCGCGAGCCCTTCTAATCCAGCCCGCCGAAAGAAAGCGGAGAGTCCGGCCCGCAATAGCGATGGGTCATGACCAGCCATGAAACCAAAGTCTTGACCCGCACAAATTTATATTAAGTGTTTTTGGCATCACTAGGTAGTGTCTAGACTGAATACAATGCATGACTATTTAATTGCTATTATGAAATGAAATATGTCATCTTTAAAGCACCTTTGGAAAACGTCCACTAAACTTTATTTTATTTTTGGCTCGGTTATTTATTTATGGAAGCTACGGTAGCCTAGCGGTTCAGGCATGCAGCTGTCAAGCGGCGGTCATGGTTTCGAATCCCGTTTGATATTTGCCGTTAGCTCTTCGGTAAAGGAAAAACATCGTGAGGAAACCTGCATACATCGACGAAGACATTCTAAGGTGTATGTGAAGTCCCCAACCCGCACCGGGCAAGCGTGGGGACTACTGCCCGTTCCCTCTCATTCATGAGAGGAGGCTTGTGCCCAGCAGTGGGACGTATATAGGCTGATTTATTATTTTTATTTTATGTAGTTATGCCTCGTTCTCTATTTCCTCGTAACTAATGTGAGTGCCACTGGATGATAAATACGTTATCTACAATTCTACAAATGCGTGTGAGTGGCACAGTAACTTCAGGAATACGATAATAAAATTTGCTTAAATCTTATAATGTGTGTATTTAAACCTAAAATTTAAACGAATATGGCCAGTTGTCCCCAAATTGACCGTTTTTATATACTATTAGGTACAGGTATTGTGGCTACAGTCACCAGCTATAAGATCTGCCACAACATAGCACGCATAAATATCTGACACGACTCTATATTGATGGGCTGACGATTTACTAGGAATGAGGAATTTATTTCAATTTTAGTGCACAAATACACAGATAACTCATCATATTTTGTTTCACAATGCCTTTGTAATGCTGTGAAGTTGAATGGATTAAGTAATTAAATAAATGGTGTAATTAGTAGATAAATAAATGCGGTCTATGGAACCGGATACAACGCAAGCAGTGTTATGTATAGCCGGGGAAATTGGCAAAGGTGCGACAACGGGCGGCCCGGGCTAAGTTTCATGTGCTATTGAAATTGTTAAGCTTAAGTAGTTCCCTAAGCTGGCTATGAACTCTCATTTGATGCACGTCGCAAATTTAATTAAAAGACTTTGAAATTATACTAATTATCACTCGTAGAGACAGTTAATATAGCAGTGCATGATTAGGCATACGGCTTGAATCACACTGCGGCGCTACCACGAACTTCGAAAGTCGAAGTTCGTAATACATGCATCCCTGTCACTCGAGTAAGGGAGTGCAATAGAGATGGAAATACCCAAACTTCGACTTTCGAAGTTCGTGGTTATGGCTCTGGTGCGGCCTGCGGTAGCGGTCAATAGCAAATTTGAGAGCTAATGACTAGTTTACTATGGACCGCCGCGGCCAGGCAACGCCAGTGTGATGCGGGCTTGAATTGTCCCTATGGCTACTCATCCTCCTTGCGTAAAGGCCTCCACCACCGGACGCGTGTCGTGCGCGGTGCGTGTGCTGCGCGGCACACGCGCAAGTTGTAAAGCATTGAAACTACAATTCAAACACACATCGAACGCGTTTCGAAGGCGGGCCCGCGCGGGCCCGCGCGGCGCTAAAGATACAACTCGGCAACACGGCCGCGTGTCGTGCGCGTCGCGTGAGCTGCGCGGGCCCGCGCGGCACACACGCAGCACACGCGCAGCACACGCGCAGCACACGCGCAGCACACGCGCAGCACCAGCGCAGCAGACGCGCTGCACATGCGCGTCACACGCGCGGCAGCGTGATGGAGATAGTAAGATACATATTAAATGTGTTGGTAGAGAGAGAGATATGACGCGCGGGCCCGCGCGGCACACGCGCAGCAGCCGCTTTGCCCACGCGTTGCTATACGCCGCCCGCTTCCAGTGTGAATATACCGCTTCATACGCGCCCGACACGCGAAGCACACGCGCGGCACACGCGCGGCACACGCGTCCGGTGGGTGGAGGCCTTTAGTCCCGGTAATGCCCCTAAAGGAGCCCGGGGTCCGCTTTGACACCTAACCCCAAGATTTGGCATAGGCACTAGTTTTACGAAATCGACTGCCATCTGAACTTCCAACCCAGAGGGAAAAGTAGACCTTATTGGGATTAGACCGGTTTCCTCACGATGTCCGATAAATTGTCCCTATGGCTACTACCTACTACCATTACAATAATTTTTAAACTGACCGTTACTCAATAAGCTTTCTTCCTCATGTTAAAGAGGTCCGAGAGTTCCAAACATGTCGCATACGTACATAATTGTATTGTCACCGATTAATATTCATGGGTTATAATTGGTGGGATTATAATCATAATTAGGTACATAACTTAAAAACAAACCTAAATGGTGAGGTAGAGCTAAGCGAAATGTCATCCCGCTCGAATTTGGAGCAGCCCAACTGGGGAAGTACCTCCTAATAGTGATAGATCGCTAAGTAGAGCGGGATGTCATTTATTGCATACAATAAATTGATAAAAAATAAATTAATACTACTAGTGAAGGTAAATACAATACTAAAACTAATGTTAAATTAAAATAACTAAATCTAAACCCTAAACTTAGAAAAAATATATTAAAATAACTAATTAAATAAAAGACCTGGGCCTCTTGGCAGGGTGCCCAACACGCAGGCAGCATTCCCGCGCTGAACTGCGATTGCGATTCTTTGCGCGAGAAAGCTGCCGGCGCGAGGGTCGCCTGTTGCCTCCTTCAACCTTTTGCCGAGCTCCCTGTGGAGCTCCAGCGCACCCTTACCCCAAGGACCTAGCGTCTCGACGCCGAAAGCGAAGAATTGATATTGGGCGCCGAGACAGCTGTATTTTGATATCTTATGGCGTTCCCGAGCGTCAGCCGCCGCCCCCGCACGTTTGGTAGTTACTGGTAGGTAGGACGCCGCCAGGGTGTCAGTACAGGTGGCGTCCCACACCAGCGCACGCCCGGACTTCCAGGGTATCAACGACATTCCATCAGGGCGCTTGCCATCGCGCCGCACAATCTGTTATTATGGCTGTGGTCTTCTGCATGGCGGAGGGACACAACACTATGTATTACAGGTACAGAGCAAGTAGTACTAGCTAGTGTCACTACTTGCTCTGTAGTAGCGTTGTGTTCCTGGAGGTGAGCAAGGTCGCCAGAGCTCCCGAGCATGCCTTGTGTTGAGAGCGAGGGAACTTGTTCCTTCAGCTGTCAACATGGCGAATCCTCAAACATATCAAGGTTCGGCAACGCCCTTGATACTCCTTTGGAGTTACATGCGTCTATAGGCTGCGGTGTCCGCTTACCATCAGGCGGGCCGTACGCTTGTTTGCCAGTGTCGTTGAATAAAAAAAAGACAATCTTAAAATATGTGCAGTCAACATTTATAATATATCTGTACAACCCCAAAGACAAAATATGTGTACACTCCTTTCATTCATTTTCCTAGCGTTATTCCCGGTTGTGCCCCTAAAGGAGCCCAGGGTCCGCTTTGACACCTAATCCCAAGATTTGGCATAGGCACTAGTTTTACGAAAGCGACTGCCATCTGACCTTCCAACCCAGAGGGAGAACAAGACCTTATTGGGATTAGACCGGTTTCCTCACGATGTTTTCCTTCACCGAAAAGCTAACGGTAAATATTCCGTACATAAGTTCCGAAAAACTCATTGGTACGAGCCGGGATTCGAACCCACGACCGCCGCTTGACAGCCGCATGCCTGAACCACTGGGCTACCGTAGCTACCGTAGCTTGTGTACACTCCTTTGTGTTAGTAATATAATTGAAACTCCTGTATGAATTTATGTATATACATGTGTGTTTTGTATCATCATCATCATCATCATCAGCCTATATACGTCCCACTGCTGGGCACAGGCCTCCTCTAAGTACCTACTTGTCAAAAGCTAGGGTTCTTGGAGCCAATTAAATTGCTCGTGATGCTTGCGAAATCGTGAATGTCAGACATACTAATACCCATCCAAGTTCGTCTCAGATCTCTTTTTGGACAGTGTGTGGATTAATTTTAATTTAATAATTATTTTTTTTTTTATTGCGTCTATCATCACATCTGATAGAGTAGACCACCACAACAGAAGTTCATAGTATAGCATTTTCTAAGAAACTTATGTACAATTAGAAGAAATAACTACAAATAAAAGGGCATTGGGTAACCTTGTATGAGGAAAATTGACATTTTTTTTTGCAGCGGCCACGGATGTTTGTGTAAAAATCTTTTAGAGGACCTCTTAATTACGCATATACAACGTGTCCCAAAACTCAACGATAAGCCGGCACCAGAGGATGGAGCTGCTTATGATTAGTCGATAAAAAATAAGGAAATAAATATATCTCAATTATTTTAGAAATTAAAAAAATGAAATTCATCGAAAATTGACATCCCTAATGGTATTTTTAACGACCATGTCTACAAATATTCAAATATTACTGTTTTTTTTTTGTTTTTGGAAACTTAAGTAGCGCTGCTATCTAACACAGTTCCTATATATATATTTTTTTTTTTTTATGTTTTTTTTTTTTAGATATATTTTTTTCCTTATTTTTTCTCGACTAATCATAAGCAGCTCCATCCTCTGGTGCCGGCTTATCGTTGAGTTTTGGGACACGTTGTATATAAAAATAAACGCGTTAAACAATATCGGAGCCGAGATGTTTTAGTTTGGTTTATAACGTTTTAATATAACCTGCGGAAATATGTATTGCAAATATCTCGGCTCCGATGCATTTTAGAGTATTACATTTCATAACAAAATATGTTTGTTTCAAATAGATCTATCATAATATACCAATTTAACGAGCGGCCGACAGCGAAAGATATGACAACACATTTACCCAAACCCCTTTACTCATCTATTAAATATCTAGAGGTCTATCGGCCTCAAAATCTCAAGGGCTGTTACATTTTGAATTGATATTGGTATGGAATTTGTCGCCCGCACGGGAGTGCGTCGATTTGAGACAAACGTTACACCACCACGGCTAGCACAAGGCCTCACGCGATTTGTCTCGCGGCGAGATAGACTATCCATCTCTTTTTAAGCGGTCTAATAAGAAAGAATAGCTTTCGCTTTTCGTTTTTGCGCTCGCGCGCGGGTTTATTCTAGTCAGTGTGGAGACTACTAAATAATAAAGACTGCCAGTTACTGCCGATGTCTATACCTACGTTCATTGCGTTCCTTTAACAGAATGGGCCTTTAGCTAGATTCACTATGAAGAAGTCATACTCCTGGGATTAACTATCAACTGATACATTTCAATTAAGCAAAACATACACCACGAATACTACATTGAAATGAGACTCTTATAACTGTGACAGCTAAGAAATACTCGTACGATAATATTATCATTATCATCTGATGATTTTGTGTTTGATTCATATCATACTCACCTACCCACGCTGTGTCTTCCGGCACGTGGCCGCCACTTGAGACCCTTTCCGCCCCACAGGCCATCGGTTTTATCGTACTGTATTCCACTTAAGATTAGCAGCAAATAAAACGAACTCACAATAAAACTGTCTCTTTTTATTGCAAAAGGCGCACACGCCGACTGATCTGTTTATCAAAAACCTCTCGAATCACGAGGCATCAATAAAAGATGGCCGCCAAAGTCGGCCGTTGTTTGTTTTATATTCATCGAACCCGATCCTTATTACATACCCTGTGACCATATTAATGTTCCACCTTGCCGCCACCTCGGCGTGAATATTTCACGAGTATTTCAGGGGCCATTTAATACGTTACGTTTGGAGCATGAATATCGCCCCTAAGTAGACCTTTTCGGACTAATATGTTAACTGATTTGAGGGTGTCAGGAACGTGCTAAAAGGTTTGAGGTTAGGGCTATTATCATGTTTAGTGGGTGTTGTTTATTTATGACAAGCACTTTTAATACAGCAAATAAATATATTTATTGTTATTGTATAATCAACGAATAAAGTGGTCTACCATTTTTCAACTCTATTATTTGTGTGTTAAGGTTTAAAACTGAACCCCATGCACTTTATTGATTTACTGTGCCTAGTACAACTGTGTAATTGCGTTACTCTTCCTATTGAGCGTGATATCAACTGTCATTTTCAGCTTAATAAGATGACAATAAACATGTGCTAGCGCTTGTTCGGAAAGTTCCGCGGTTGTCTTGCAGTTGGGAACTTCAGACACCTATGATTTTTATAACTCTATGAATAATCTTGATTTTATTTTACTTTTCACCGAAAAGCTTGTACCATTTTCGCCCTTGTGTGAAGTACAATATACCTACCTACTCACAACTCTTACCAACAACTCATTCATTTATTCAAATTAAAAACCCTAATTATTAGGCTTCTAATTATTTTGTAGTCATTTTAATTTTAACATAAAACCATGTTCACTTGTTTCTGAAACCAATTTTAGCTCTATAATACGATTATCTTAAGCATATATGCTTATAGAAGCATGTATACTTACAGGAATACAGTAAATATTTTAACAGCGTCTCCAAGTAACTTTCAATATCTTGAAGTTTTGTGTAGCACAATATTTGATTTATGCTCATACGCTACAAGGCGGTTTCTTAAAAGGTCGATAACTTTAAATAACTTTTGCGAAAATGTTACCCATCAAAGTTAATGGAAAAATCTAATAAGATTCTTAACTGACATTGTAATAGCGTTACCCAATGAATGAAACCATATAAATAGCTTACAAAATATAATTAATTCTGCGAAACATACAAATAAAATGAAAATGAGAAGAAATACACGATTAGATTTTATTTTTTCGCATAAATAGCTTAAGATATTTTATCTACGCACATATCATTAGTACTCTAAAATGCGTTCAGAAACCGTAGGAAATGACCAGCATTACTACAACCGATTTTACTATGAGAACTTTCTTGTCTGTGGTAGAAGGTAAAATCTGTACTTTAATGTCATTAGTAATGACATTACAGTACAGATTTTTGATAAATTTGTATCGTTATGAGTTTAAATTTGGAACAGCTGTCAAAACTCAAGTGGGTCTCTATTCTAGTATCCATAGATATTAAAACAGTTATCGATACGAAACGTCAATTCAGTACGTTGTTTAATACAAACCTCACGACATTTGATCTCGAGTGATATGAGTATAGGACTTCATTCGTTTGTCTATGATTTAAAAAAAACCATTCGTCATGACGGATGATCGAATTGTCGCCATTGCTGTTGTCATTTTATTGTTGGTTTTTTTGCTGTTACTTACTACTGCTTATGATATGTGTGTAGATAAAGTAGTGTATGCAACTGTACATAAATAGGCCTTAAAACACTCGTGTGATCCTATTATGAAACGAGCGTCAGCGACCACACTCGTATTTTAAGGCCTCTCATTGTGGATCAGTCGCATAAATTACTATTATGACATCAAGAAATTATAAACACTTCCCGTAACTAATTGAACATACCAGTAACAACGTTAGTTTTAAGTTTTAGGTAGTTACTCATTACTGAGAACATTTCCTTTGATTATGTATATGCGCATATCTCCCACTTCTATAAATTTTATGTGCGTAATATTTTTTAAAATACTAACTGCAAATGTGGCCGACTATACTCTTGGTTGACGGATAAGCCAATCTTGTCTATGGAACTCCAAAAATCAGAAGATCCGATAAACGGCAAAGAGCGAGACTGAGTGTACCGAACACTTGTTAGATTTGAAGGCTCTTGCGGTGACGCGAGTGAAGAGCGATTAGCGATGTCGAGAATGTTTCAATACGTGTCTCGTAGCTATTTACCCTTCCAATGTTAATTTATCATGTGTCACGACATTACCATTCCATAATGACTTTTGCCTTGATACTCTTGGCAGACGAGTCAGTACACACACAGACGCAGTCGTGAGGTAGCGTAAACTTTTGAACGAGCGTCATCATCATCATATCAGCTGAAAGACGCCCACTGATGAACATAGGCTTCCCCCAAAGAGTGTCAAAGTGACCGGTCCTGCACCACCCACATGAGGGGCTACCCACGTCGCGCCTTCCGCCCCAACGGCCATCGCTTCTATGTGCTATATGCCCCGCCCACTGCCACTTAAGTTTAGCGATGCGGAGGGCTATATCGGTTACCTTGGTTCGGCTTCTACCTACATAAAGTTACGTTTGTTAAGTGGGTGACAGACGGGCGAGTAAGTTCGCGTACTTACAGCTCGACGACTTTACTCGCCTGTGTGTCATCGTAGGTATGCGTACTTTAAAACCACCGAGCCAGTTTTTCGACGACCCAACACGTTTGAATTTTGCTCGTAGACCGCCTGTCTGTCACTACCGCGAGCCGCGAGCCGCCATTTTGTTTGTGCGGTTAGGGTGAGGATCGTGTGTCGCTGACGCCGAGCCGAGTAAGTTTGCGACTAAAGCTCGTACGTCTGTCACCCACTTTAGGTAGATTGCGCTATCGACCAGCCGATTACATATCACGTCGAACCATTTTGCACTAGTTCGCCCTATCTTGTCTCTCCCATGGTAGAATAAAAAGAGCTAAGTCATTCTCATGACAGCTCGTGACGTCAGCGTATCTTGCCTACGTCATCAGTATCTTAAAATGGCGGCCAGTCAGCGTGTTGCTACTGTGTGAAAGTAGATTGCCCGAGTAAATTGCATTACTTCACTTAAGTGCTTTCAATCAATATTTGCGTTGCAATTACTAATTGTATACAGTTTTTGTATTTTTGAAACAATGGAGATGTCAGTTCATACATACATATTTGTGTGCCACCTTTGCACAATGGCAACATTTGTGTGACGTAGGCAAGATACATCGTCGGGAATGACTAAGCTTGTTTTATTCTACCATGTTCTCTCTAACGCATGTGTCGGCCTTTATTTGGTATACGGTAATTCCACCGCATATAAACACCATCCATTTATACCTACCTACTAATTAATAGTTAAACTATCTTTTATTTTAATCCCGGCTATAAACTATCTTCGTGCAAAATTTCATTCAAATCGGTAGAGCCGTTTATGCGTGATTGAGTAACAAACATGCAAACTTTCGCCTCTATAAGATTAGTAGAATTGTGTGTACGTACGTTATATTATATATATAAATGTAGATACTTTCAACTGCTGACCGTTAGCCAGACAACTATTAATACGAAGCAAGCTACACGAGACAGCAAGACATTGGGGCATTAACTCGAAGTAATTTGGCGTATTGAATGCTGAAACGCTGAAGCGTTGATCCTCGTACGAACCGTTGTATAGGAAATCAAGTCAATGTAGCAAGGGGACACATAAACAAATTTTAATTTTAATTTAATGGAATATTATCAATAGGTTAGGTTGATTTTGTACATCCATAAAAATCAAATAAGAAATGAGAAGTCAAAAGTTCCTTCGGCGGAACATGGTCTTCGGAATTATTAAATTCTGGTGAAATACGTTTTCGGAGATACGAGTCTTTGAAATTATGTGGCCCTTGTAGCACGTATGTGTAGATCAAACCGCCAGAAAGTTAATCAGATACTTATGTCTAAAATGATGTTCATCATCATTATATCAGCCGAAAGACGTACACTGCTGGACATAGGCCTCCCCCAAAGAGTGCCAAAGGGACCGGTCCTGCGCCACCCACATCCAGCGGCCTACCTACGCCGCGCCTTCCAGTACGTGGTCACCACTCGAGAACCTTTCCGCCCCAATGGCCATCGGTTCTGCGTGCTATGTGCCCCGCCCACTGCCACTTAAGTTAAGCGATTCGGAGGGCTGTAGTAGAAAATGATGTTGGTAGTTGTAAATTGGAGGCTTTGCTCTTATTGCTTGCACCACAATCCATCAGCGAGCTATAGAACTCGGCTTACAACCTCGCTCACTTCCAGGCTGGCTTGTTCAGAGCGGAGCGGACGGCCCGTCCTCAATCCGGAGCAGAGCTGACTTGCCTAGACTTACATGAGATGTCAGATCTGAAACTAACCTGACATCAGGGTGATTACGTAACGTTTCGAACGAGCGTTACGTTAAGGTGAAAATACAATTAATAAAGTTTTTCATGGTGTCAACATTTCAAAAACTAGAATAACACCACTTTTAGCAATAAACATAACTTAGCCGAATATGAGTGTGTCATTTTTACAACCGCAAGGGTCGCTTGGTCAACCACTCAACCCAATTACTACACAGCTATTTGTGTAAAAGTACCCTTTTCAAAATCATCAACTTATCAGCCAAAAGACGAACATGTCCACCGCTGAACATAGGCCTCTCCCAAAGAGTACCAAAGTGATCGATCCTGCGCCATCTGCATCCAGCGGGCTCCCGCGACCTCTACAAGGTGCTCCCACTTTGTGGGTGGTCTACCCACGCTGTCTTCCAAAGAAAGAGAACAAGAAAGTTCCCTATTAAATGCAATAAAAACCCCATTTCATCCGGCCTAATAAAATGCCTTGTGCTAAATTATATCTGGTTAATAATTGGTTCGCATGGTCTCAATTTAATGAAACATCGACTGTCATTAAAATGTCGTTAACCAGGCTCGGTCAGAGGAATGCTTTCAGGGAATTCTGATCGATTCCCTTTATGTTCATGAACCTGTGAATGATTGTGTTTCGATGTTAATTACTGACATTCATATGGTTTTTCGTTACTCGTTTTAACGATGTTGTAACTAATTTTAGAATCAATTGATTTCATCGTCGTATATTCACGATCAACTTTTTGGAATCGCGGGGTAGCCAGTGTAAAGGTCACAGCTCATTAGAGCCAACCGGTGCCCGACCCGCACCGCCTAGCCTCGAGCGGTTAATATTTATATGGTTGTTGTGCAACTTGTGCATCAACTCTGTAGTGAGTACATTTATGAGGCGAGGCGGTGCGGGTCGGGCGCCGGGTGGCTCTAATGAGCTGTGACTTTAATGGCCAGTTTCACGCGCTATCGTAGAGCGTTCCCACTACCATCTGCTAGCTAGTAGGGGAACGTGCGTCGACGGCGCGTGAAAAAAACGCAGTCTGCATAGGCCCTAAAACGACACCAAAGTCACAAAATGTCTAGATAGATGATATATCATATTAAATGGCAATCAGTTTCAACTCCAACTAAGGATCTGTTTTTATCTTTACACTAATAATACATTGTCTGCGTTCAACAATACTCTTTCAAGTCCAAAAATATTGTCTCCCATAATAGGTACGTATGCATTTGACGGTACAACAAGTATGTTTTTTTTAAAGCTTGGCTAGGTCTACTGTACTCCGAGAGATTTAAATAGGTGAGTACAATCTAAGACAGTATTGAAACCTCAATAAACTAAGTCGTTTTCATTTATCTTTTCATAAGACAAGACTTATCGATATTAAGCCCCAGACTCCCCTCGGGGACCCTGCGGGAGACAACAGATAATATGTCTGATATTGCAGTTTAAGTGAGGCGATCATAGTCGACGAGGCAAAAGGGTTACTTATTATTAAGACGCAACAATGTGGCCTTCACGATAATTTAGTATACTTAATTACTAGATACCACTTTTGTTAGCAATCAAGCATCAGCTTTTTTTAATTAAGAACATATTTGCTTGTGTTGTCATTCAACTCATATTTTCCGAATACGTCGTCTGTCTTGTAGCAGTTCACAATTATATCGATACACCAACATTTATTTACTGAGTAGTAGTTTTATTTACCTCTTATGTAACTCATTATATCGGTACCATAGTAACCCTATTTGGTACAATACCACGAATTGTGGTACTGTATATATATTATGCATTAAATTAAAATTGGTAAGCTGTGTTGTTTTATTGTCTCCCTTCATGCAGGTACTAGCATTATTTATTGTCCAAATAACCGGCCAGGTTCATTCCCAACCCCCACAACCTAAGTGAAATAACCATAAGTATCCCCGCATAAACAGAAATGATATAATGCCTCACAAACCCGTCATTATTATTTGATATATGAATGAAACTTATATCTTGCTTCAGTGTATCGCCCGCTGAGCGCACACCAAACCAAGAATGCGCCATAATCTCAGGGAGGCCAACAGATGGTCTCCCCGCTCGAAACATTATCCTTTTGTCTTATATCCAATCCTCTTCAACACACAATGGACTCTATCCCTGCCACGTATAGTATGATTTCGCTTGAGACGATAGTAATCAACTACCAACGGGTACATTATTGAGCTAGAAAATTTTCAGCACACAAAATCTCGCAATTCCTTTCATGAGGGACAAAATGAATGTCGTTTGTGTTCTGAAAGTATAGGCAATTATAACTTTTATCTCCATTAAATTAAAAATGGCACTCGAGAAGCATTTTTATTAAATGCTTCTAATACTCGTAATATAGATTTTTTTAAATCGCGAAGTAAAATAAAATCGATCTAATCCAACTATCGCAGCATATTTATTAAAACTACTGATACGAGTATCTGAGATGCTGACTTCACTACAGGTAATCGAATAATTTAATTAGATTCTTGGTTAAACACGGCAAATAGAACTTTATGAAATGTATAATAAACTTTGTAGACACAGTAAGTGTTTGTGTAAATAAAGGTAGAGAAAGAAACCGAAATACATAAAACTAGTCTCATCTCTATTAGGGCAATATAAAATATTTTATAGGCAATACAGATAGTAAAGACAGTATTTTCACGCCGAAATGTTTCCAAAAACGTTCCCAAGACAGTAGAGTGATATTCAGAAAACCATTTGCCGCGTTCACCCTTTAAATGGGCCACACACGAGCTAGATATCACCCGAAATTGGTCTAATCTTTAGTTATGGGTCCTCGTAGGAGTTTACTTTTTCAACGCTCCGCTTTTCTATTGAGGAACGAGAAAGTTAAGTCGGTCATGGGAATAAAACTAGCGGAGTACTCCCTTAACGATAAAAGTGTTATTTTTGTAGTTTGTACCGTCGCAATGTTGATATATAGCCGTGTATACCTGGCTGGTGAATACCTGGATTATAGAGTCAGGGCCAAATTTAAATACCAAGACTACTAGCGTGGGTTTAGCCGTTTACGTTTATAAAACTACTTACAGGGCTTACAAGTATTTTCTACCTAAAATTTAAAGCCTGTCGAGACCAAGGATTATCAAAGATAAGTATTTCCTTCAAGTGTGTAATATAGATATCTTCAAATCATAAACTTACACGAGTATGCTAACCTAATGTCCTCTAACGCATATGAAAGTGACAGTTTTGCATGCGTATATAATAGTCGGCAAAACGGTTCTTAATACCAACGCGTGTATTACAAAATTGACAGCAAAATCATATTATTCTATATCATTGTGAGACCATCAACGACAAAGCTAAAGTCAACGGAACGTGACTATGAGGTACACTAATCTGCTTGATTATTCAATGCTCAAAATGTAATATTCCACAAATGAATTTACCACGACTAGTACGCTCGAGCGACTTTATTGAAATTGTAAAGTATTTCTAAGTTTGAAGTGGCAGCAAGTCTGGAGCAAGACACATGGGAAATGATTACCATATTCAACGCATTTCCTCGGCACACCAGCGGTAGGCTTCTTAGGAAATTATTTGTCATATTAACGTCACTCCCGCCCGAGTTTCGACGTCGAGACGGTTAATATATTAAATTATCACCGGAGGCATTCTAATGTAATTCGATACCGATACAACGCTGGCAAATTATTCAGCTCATTATTGACGGCTGCGATCGCGCCTACTCGTATAGTGTTTTACATGTCGAAGCAAACATAATCACACACATAAATATGACGAAGTCATGAATAAAACGATGTCAACTGTTCTATGTTAATGCATCTTACCGTAAAATTATGATGGTCTTTTACCTTAAATAAATAACCCGGAAAACCTTTTTCAAAAACACCGGTGTCTGGTGTTCAGCAGGGCACGCGGAGGTGTGACTTCGTGAAAAGTGTTTGTCATTTATAACCGAGCTGAGCATAACAAGGTAACATTTTTTCCACTTTAATTAAACCGCAGTGGCCACACCAAACAAAAAACCACGAAGCCAACAAATCAATTTCGCTTCAGGAAATTACTTTGTAAAGTTGAAAAGGGTTGCGCGATACGGTACCAAATTGAAATTCTTTTGTACGGGGTCGCCTTTACATGGCCAAAATGTTACCTGTCCCTGCATCATAGCTCGAAGCAATTTCTCGCCAGCTTTATTGCAACGACATTGATAAAAACAATAGTGCCCATTTGACACTATATTTAGTTATTAAAAGTCCTTGTGCGCCAAGCGTCGTTTCACGAGGTAATTAACTTTTTCCAATGTGTATGCTCGGAAATGTTCTCCTTACTGTTACAAAAATAGTACATCAAGTTACCGACTAGCACATTTTTTAAAAAGAAAATCATTATTGTCCTGCATCAATGGATGGAAAAATTTATGAATTTTCGTCCCCACATTCTTTTGTACCTTCTTATAACATGTTTTGGACTCACTGACAGTTACTGCTAATCGCAAAAGGCATTTAAAGTTTTACAAGTGATAGAAGTGACGTGTTAAAAATGACGAAAATAGGTTTAAAGAATATTCGTGAAATAACTAAAAAACACGATAAAAATTTTAAATGGTGATCTATTTTGATGTCTTATGATATCTCAATTACACAGTGACATTCCGAAGTATATAATAATATATTCAGAGCAATGACGCGTAATGGCGTGTCCAAGAGGCAACCGGATGGCACGCGGTATTTGAGCTCCCGAAGTGTTGTGGCCCGTCCTGTGCAATCCGAACTGAGCCAACGTGGACTGGGGTGAAAATGGAAAAAAAAATGTTTACCCCCCCCCCCCTCCAATTTCCGATCCAGCCCACGTTGGCTCAGTTCGGGCCTGTGAAAGGGCGGGTCCATAACGCTTCGGGAGGTCAAATACCGTAAGGTCGCCTATCGGACGCTGAAACTACGCGTCATTGCTTTGACTAATATTAATAGATTGGAAACAAGGTTTTGACGTTCAGGCTATTGTATTATTATGTTATCTTGAACATATTATTTAATTTCCTCGCATTGTTGGAGAAATGCATCATGTGTGGTAACGGCAATTTATGGATCTCTCAATTTTCGTATCTTAATTCAAAATCCATTTTTGCCGGCCTCTGCAATAATCTAGGTACCATTACGAGTATAAGGGAACAATTGAAAGTCTTAACTCATTTTTACTTATTTACTAATTACAATTAGATTTTTTGTTAATCTAAGAAGCCGAGCCGAGCTTCCATTCCCGATTATGCCCTAATTATTTTAAGTACTTTAAGATAATTCTAAGCTATTTAGGGAGCACTCGTGAAAGCAAAAAGTTTTGAGCCGCGGAAGTTCATTAACAAAATAAGCAATCTGACTAAAAGCATGGGGGCCTATCGAGGTAAAAAGCAATTAGAAAGTTATGGAGTGTTCTTGGCGATTATTTACGTGTTATACGTAACCTCCTTGCTCGCGATGCCGTGCCATGACCAAACACTGTAACTTAAGATACGAGTGCAGTGATTTTTGGTAGCATCATAAATTTATCTTTCCAGACCCTAATTTACACAAAGTGTAGATACGGGTGTATATTTTGATAACAATTAGTGTCCGTCCTTATCAACACGTTTACATCATTAAGTACCCACCTATGCTTATTTTTTTATACAGTGTGTTTTGTATGCAATGTAAATATTCACTAAACGTCATGTCGTTTGTTGATGACACCCAAAAAAGTGAAAAGTTTGTAAATTCAAATCAGTTTGGACGTGATTCTTTGCTGGTCGTACTTACAAATAAACTCTTTATTAATTTTGCTATTTAGCAAACTAGCTTTCTGGACAGTTGTACGGTCGAAAGCTTTGAGTGGTTAAAATATACGCCCGTATGACAAATAAATAAATAAATAAATATTAAGAGACAATCTTACACAAATCGAGCTAGCCCCAAAGTAAGCTCAAAGAGGCTTGTGCTACGGGTACTAGACGACGATATATATAATAGACATAAATACTTAAATACATAGAAAACATCCAAGACTCAGAAACAAATATTCATCATCACACAAATATTTGCCCTTACCGGGATTCGAACCCAGGACCTTCAGCTTCGTAGGCAGCTTCACTACCCACTAGGCTATCCGGTCGTTAGATGCATGGATGGGTCACCCCTGTTTGAGTGGTTACTATAAATGAGCGCTCCCGTGCTTTGGAAGGCACACGAAGCAGTTGATCCCGGCTGCTGTCTATGACAGTAGTCGTTAAGCCGAGTTAGAGAGCGAGACCTTCGGGCGGCTTAAGAACAGTCGAGTTTAACACTCACTTGACAAAGGGGGTACAACTGTTACTCGCGTCCGCAGGAGCTACTTACCACAACCCTGGACGTGTTGCTGGGTGGTACTAAAGAGTGACAAACTTTAAAAGGCCAAATAATGTACGCCATACGATTAAAT
The DNA here is from genome assembly GCA_945867215.1 of Epinotia demarniana. NCBI lineage: Eukaryota > Metazoa > Arthropoda > Insecta > Lepidoptera > Tortricidae > Epinotia > Epinotia demarniana. The sequence continues at coordinate 17,482,768 of OX244277.1, forward strand.
AAACAAGGTTTTCGAAACCTAATAAGTACAATGTATCGTAAAAACAAATGTTACCATTTTGTAGACCGTCTGCGATACAGCTTTGACGTTACTATCGCGTAGGTACAAGTCTAACACGATGGGACATCAAAACAGTTTAAATATCTTCAGATGGGAATAATAAAAACTAGTGGTTTTTATAGTTACGCCGCAATAATTGTAACGTTCTACGGTGTCATCGGTTCATGCCATTCGGCACATAGCACGTAGAACCGATGGCCGTTGGGGCGGAGAGGTTCTAGGGTGGCGTCCACGTACCGGAAGGCGCGGCGTGGGTAGGACCCCACAAGGTGGACTGGTGATCTTGTAAAGGTTGCGGGTGTCCGCTGGATGCGGGTGGCGCAGGACCGGTCACTTTGGCATTCCTTGGGGGAGGCCTATGTCCAGCAGTGGACTTGTTTCGGCTGATATGATGAAGTGTATTATTATCTTTAGTTTGTCCAAAATCGGATAAATAGTCGCGGTTTTGTGGCCAAATTACCGTTTAAAGCGATTTCTGTAAATTAGCTGTTTTAAAGATAAGTGTTTTGTCAAAGCACGGTGCCAGCTCCCGTCTCTCGCTAGAGTCGCTAGTAGTAACTTATTTCCACGTCATTATCATTTTTGAAACTTATATGAACGGAATAAGGTTTAAATTCGTACACGTAATCATGAGCGTTGCTCATGATGACGTGCTCATGCTCATGAGTACTCCTCAAGTGTCGGCTCGATGATATGTAATTATTATGATAACCGATAACCAAAGTTTTCCACATACATCATCAGTCTATATATGTCCCACTGCTGGGCACAGGTCTCCTCTCATGTATGAGAGGGAATGGGCAGTAGTCCCCACGCTGGCCCAGTGCGGATTGGGGACTTCACATACACCTTTGAATTTCTTCGCAGATGTATGCAGGTTCCCCCACGATGTTTTTCCTTCACCGAAACGCTAACGGTAAATATGAAATCATATTCCGTACATAAGTTCTGAAAAACTCATTGGTACGAGCCGGGATTCGAACCCACGACCGCCGTTTGACAGCCGCATGCCTGAACCACTGGGCTACCGTAGCTTCGGTAGTGTGTGTCGGTTAGAAATACAATTATGTCCATTCCATCTCATAGATGAGGGGATGCTGTGGCCAGCAGTAGAAACGTAGTTGAGATTTATTAATGTGGCTGACTTTTTATAAAAATGCCATTCAAATTTCAATTTTTACCTTGCACTATAGAGTTGCTTTTTGAATGAACTAGTTGGATGAGATTTGGCCAACTGAAATAGTGTCAAGTAATATATAAGCCTAATAAAGAGTACCTTTGCTAAGGATTTCTATACGAACTATCCCCGTTTTCAGGGTTCCGTACCCAAAGGGTAAAACGGGACCCTATTACTAAGAATTCGCTGTCTGTCCGTCTGTCCGTCCGTCTGTCTGTCACCAGGCTGTATCTCAAGAACCGCGATAGCTAGACAGTTAAAATTTTCACAGATGATGTATTTCTGTTGCTGCTATAGCAACAAATACTAAAAACAAAATAAAATTTATATTTAAGGGGGCCTCCCATACAACAAACGTGTTTTTTGCCGTTTTTATAGATAATGGTACGGAACCCCCCGTGCGCGAGTCTGACTCGCACTTGGCCGGATTTTCGTTATTGTTCTTGCGTGTATTAGGTCAATAGTCAAAATCGTACCTTAACATATTTATGTTCAAATGTTGGTGCGTACTGAGTTTTTTTTAAGATGTATTTAGGTATTTCTGCAATTGTCTTAATCAAATATAGTTTTCGTAATCTTCTACTTTACGACCTAACCTAGTAGCGACACGGCCAAGGTATGGTCGGCCTTATCACACGATAAGTGACAGGATAGAGCGTCCGTCACTGGCTGACACAGTTCGATAGAACGAGACGCTTAGAAAACCGGGAAGGCGAATATTTGTGTGATGAGCATGAATATTTGGTTCAGAGACTTGGATGTCTTCTGTGTATTTATACCCAAGTAAGTAGGTACCTAACACACAAGCCTTTTTGAGGCTGGTTCGATTTGTGTTACACTGTCACTTATTATTTATTATCATAAACCAAAGTTAAACTTTAAACTTGAACTTTTTAAATATCATAACATTTTGTTACTTAAAGCACATTCTTGAAACAACTAATAGTTTGATTATTTACATATTGCTGTTGAAGTATATGTAGTTCAGATTACACGAAACAGGCATTAAAAATAGGTATTTAATAATGTTACCTTATGTCCTGCTTTGGCTTTAAAAGCAAGTAAATTATTTACGTTATCAAGTACAATAATAGTAAAAAAATACTGTTTATTTCAATTAAAAAAATGGGTTTAATTACAATCTCAGCAATTGCCAATCTGAGATAAGAATAAAAGATTTTTGAGTTAAGGAGCCCGCCTTATAACTAGAAAATTTTAATTAAGTGTAATGAACAACCATGTTAAAGTATATCTCAATTTTTATTAAATCCCTTAACCAAACATCTTCTTTATTATTCGGGATCAAATATGTAATTATATCCCTTTGCTCGTAAATAAACACAATGAATTACGCCAGACATATTTACCATTCTTGTTCCAAGTAAATACCTAAGGTAAAACATCGCAGGGCTTGACACTGGCCCAACAGTTGACAGTCTTGACACATTCAGTCTTAAATCATGATAACCGAAGTGAACAATGCATAATAGGTGTCAACTAGTAGACGTTAGAGTGTCAATCATTGGAATGTTTATTATCTAGCAATTTCAATGAATAACCACAACACTTTCACCCTCACCCTCATGAACACGAACCCATAACCGGTAAATTACATTAAACTAATCCAGCTATGTGTTCCGACGGCTAATATTTTCCGAACCGCAGATGTAAAATAATGAAGTATTCCGTGACCACGTTGGTTACATCGCTAGCGTGAAATTCAATTTGAAATGTATGCCACGGTCTCTTGCAAATTGTACCGTGGCCCTAATTTGGACTGAATTGTTGGAATGAAGAAGAGAAAATTGATTGAAGTCGTACTTTTGGTAGCACTTTGTTAGCTAATGGGATAATCCAGGCAGTTTCAGCGTTTTCACGTTCTGAAATACAGCTGTGAAAAGAGGGAACATTACCTGAGCCCTTTTTCATATTTAAGGATTCTAGAACAGTATTTCTGTCACGCTAACGTAGGTGGAATCACGCGCCAGTGCGATAAAGACAGCTGTAGCGTCCACTAAAAATCTTAGGTATTAAACTCGAAAACGTGGTTTCGTTCTCGACTGTTTCGTTCTCCAAAACATAACCAATCATGACAACATTTTGGAACCTGAATAAGAAATAAATATTATGGTACTTACGTTCAAAAACCTCGAAGCAAACAGTGGAGAACGTTTGTATGAAAAAAATACTACTGAGCTTTCTTCTTAAGGCCAGATTTGATTAGGTAATTTTTGGGTAAATTGGTCGCACTATTTACTCATTCGAAAAGTTACGCAACTACCCTGAATGATGAAACCTGAGTCTTCTGAAAGTAAATGTTGGATTAGCTAAACTAGTAAATGCTTTGTAAAAAAGTAGACGAGCGTTTTCCAAACAAACGTCACGAAGTTAGGAACTTTCATTTGTTAGATTTTAATTCGTTCCACTTTGTCACGAAAATAAGCCATTGCCATATAGGTAATTTTCGTGACGTAGTGGAACGAGTGGAACTAATAAAAATTCTAAACAACTTGTTTATTTTGTAAAAGATCCGACACCGAATAACTTTAATTGACGCCCTCGCATAAGATGATGAGAGCTCATTCATAATTGCCATAATAGTTTACTTGCGTGGCTGCAACCAGACTCCTTTTCCAAATGAATAATAATAATATACAAAGCACAAACGAGAACAATTAGTGACCACCTATAATTTAATTGGCACTTATTGCATGACAAAATCTCTTTCGCGTCGCTTATTGTTAAAGGGCTCAGCACGACGCTTAGCAAACAATTGTTGCGTTGCGTACGAGCCTTGTTCAAAGCAATTTATGCGACAATTTAGAAGCAATTAGCGTCGTTGTTCCTTTAGTACGCGTCTAATTTGTAAAGGTATCTTTTTTACGGCCTAGTAAAAATACAGTAGGTACTAGAGGAATTTATGGAAAAATACCTTAATTATACTTGGTGAAGAAACTGCAACTAGCAGTTTTACGAGCAAGTAGGTATGATCAACGAATTACGTTTGTCTTAAAAGAATATCAATAGGTACGTCTACCTACGTACCTACACGTGTGACTTATCAAAAATGTTTGGTGTAAGAAAACATTATTTGTCATGTGGAATGCGGCCTAAGATTTGTTTAGTTGTCCTGCGGGCGCAGCATGGCTGCCATTTTATCACTTAGCGTTATCGCTGTGGATAAGACATCCGTCACTATAGCACTCGCACATTTGTCGGAACGTAACGGTCGTCTTAAACACAACGATAAGTGATAAACTGGCAAGCATGATATGCTCACTGAAAGCTGTACAAGATCGTGTCTACCACGTTTTTTGGGTTATCCCTAGTTGTTACCATCAAAAGTAGATAGTTAGAGAATTGCCTTGAAAATGGCCATCACTAATATTAGCAACAGGTTATCTAGCATGAGCGCTTTCCTGCTGACATAAGGCATTCGTCCCTATCGCACTCACCTACTTGCTGCTCCGTTAGGATCGAAAACTATATGTCCGACATTAACACGATTTCGCTAGAGTAAAGGGGATGCTTAGAGTTAGAGAATAAATAATATAATTTTATTACGTTCATTCAGGTATGTTGCGAAAGGGTGTCCGTCGAGTCGCATAATGTCTATCGTCATAAATTCGATTGTCATAAAGCTTTACGCATAAAGTTGTTTCTCATAAAAGTATTGTGTCAATAATGATTCTGAGCATAATACTTTCATTATCATAATTGGAGTATGTCATATCTATCTAAACCATTATGTTAATATTATAATAAAAAAAAACAATGCATAACTTATAACATTATTCTATTTTTATGATTACTTCGCAAAAAAAGCTATATTTTAAATTAGTTAGGGCAGCTAGAAATAGGCGGGGCTAGTCGTAAAAAAAAACAAAAAACGTAAAAAAAAATTGGTACATTTTGTTTTGGTTATCTTGTGTCCCTTTTAGAGCGAAAATATTAGGCACCTCGCGAAGTAGGGTGACTTCGACATACTTGCGGTTAGATTAGGTTTACTTAAGTTTAAAAAAATGTTGGATTAGTTTAGGTAACAAGGACAAAATTTACTTTTACCAAATGTACATAATTAAAAATGTTTTTCTTAAAAAATTAAAACGATTGATATTAAAGCTCAAAGCTTTTATGCGCAATAAATTTCAGATAATAGTTAATTCCGCTCTCAAATATTACGGTTTAAAAATATAATATGTGAGCTAATTTATTACTTTTGTCGGTTATGCGTAATGATGATTAAATACGAGTATGACACAGATAGGTTATGCCTATCAAACCAAAGGCTTTAACTATTATGCAACCCGATATGGCCCTCTAGGGCCAAATATAAACTTGTCGGGCTATACACGATCAAAATTCATCGAGTCGCTTAAATTATTACCTATGCCTTGTCAAGTTGATCGATTGGCCATGGATTTCAACTATAGAGCATTGATATTCGGCATTCGTTTTAAAAGTTTTACAAACTTCAAAACTTTTGAATTGTCACGGCTTTTCAGTTTTATATTACCTTTGTTATTTTTTATCCTCAGTGTTATGTTTTATTTCTGTTATGTGTTAGATACCGAGTCCTCACCGGGTCCATCCACCCAACGGAAGACTGGCCTGGCGCTGGCTGCAAAGCCAACATCATGCTGAGGTGGACCCATTTCGTGACACGGCATATATTTATTTTTTTCTTTTGTCTATGTCTTGTAATACTGTGTGCTGTGTTGTGTTACGAATAGATGTTTGATTCTGGTTCTGATTCTGAAAACAGATCTTTGGCGTAATAATCATATAGGTGATTCAATCGCGTAGGGTACGCAAAAAAACACCTTCATTAAAGCCTGCTTTCCCTAAGAAGTGAGCGATCTATAGACGCAATTTAAAACGTTCTTCCATTCATTACGTTACACAAAAGCGAGATAATTTTCTTCCGCCGTTCGTTCTTTTCAAAAATTACCGATTCACTATTAAAAATGCAATTATCAAGAAGTAAAGAGTCCGAGTATTTTTACCCGCGATCTCTGGTGTTTGCACTAATAAATTAACGCCTTGCTCCCTGTTCCCTCCAAGCAATTAAAAATTGAGCTTTCGTAGGTAGAAAAACCTTTTTCAACTTCGGGATCGTGTTTGTGAAACGGTCAGTCCTTTGCCGGTAAAGTATATTGATAAGTTTCGCGATTTTGTTTAACTTTTTCAGCATTTTAATGGTATTGGATACTTGTTTGGAATAAATCGGTTTGTTTAGTAGCAAGAAAGTTACATAATAATAAAATATAAGAAGTAAATTAGGTTTTTGACTGTTGGTTTAAAACCGGTAATGTAAATTTTATGTTAATTCTAGCGAAAGGACTATCTGATATTGTACCGAAAAACAGAAACAGGTTCCTTAAAACCTATCAAAACCCAGACAGTTTTTTTTTATATACTAGGTGTCAAGAACTCATTATTATTCTATGGATGAGAAATCTTTAAAAAGTATGCAATCAACATAAAGCTGGTGAAATGAGACAATCGTCATTTTATAACCGCTATAAAGTACTTCATTATGTAAAAATATCAAGATTTGTTCGCCCAATATCAGAATTAAGGATGTTTAAAAAGATCTTAATTTTATTTAATCCCTATAAAGCCTCTTTTATCAGCCATACTTAACTTTACTCGTAAAATCATGATATTTCTCTACGAAATTCATTTCATCAACAATTTTATTCTGCTCGGAGTCGTATTTAGAACGAGTTTGGCACTGCCATAAAGCAAGACTCATCAAACTCATGGCATATCTACTGTCAACGCGTGTTTGGCGATAAAAAATTCAAATTCACATTTTTATACTTAATGTGTTATCTTGCAGAGTATAACTGTCGTTATGTGTTTTATACGTGCAATGAAACCGTTTCTCTTGGCGTGGACGGTTTTTACATGGTATTTTGTCCTACTTTAGTTAGGTATTATCCTCAACAATGCCGTTATCCATTTTTTTATGTTCATGAGATCAGGCCGTTTGGAAAGTTGAGGTAATCTACGGTTTACGAGTAGACTGTGAACAAAATGAGCACTTTTCCGCACATTTTACCAGATTCTCGTTTTCGTCGTCGATTCTCGCGTTTCAACGACTACCGCCGAATCTTCGGGCAATGAGGATGTGCCTGGGTTATTGGAAGCTATTATTTCTAGCCTACTTCCAAAGAGGAGGCAGATCTTGATTTGACGTTCATGTATATGTTACGCGTTAACTGGATGATTTTCGAAGTGATTTTGACTATGTGTAATGTTAGTACACTAACATTACACTAAAATTAATTAAATATTGCATGTAAGTAACTAGTAATTAAGTTAGTAATTAACTAAAGCAAGCCACAGAAAATTGAAAAATAATAACTTTTTAACAAAAAATAAAACCGTCGAAAAACATCTGAAAGGCAAAAAATAATAAACCTTAAATAAAAATATTTAGTTTAATAACTAAGTTCTTAAATTAATCTAAGTGTACCTTATTAATTTTGAGTCGGCGCCAACTCAAAATTACTTAGGTACCTACACTTACCATTTGAAAAAATCAAAATCAAAATAGTTTATTTCAAACAAATTACACAAAATTTACAAGATTTGCCGGCGGCCCCACACTAGGCTATGCCTGTAACGCGGCGGCCTGATTCGGGAACAGTACAGTGAGTATATTATACATATTATAGTTACATGCTGCATCTTATTCGCTGATGACACGACTATAATAATTGAGGGTAGGAACTTAGACACCTTTGAAAATAATATCAATCAAACACTAAATGATGTTATCCAGTGGCTAGACCACAACCATCTTCAAATCAATCTCGGGAAAACCAAGTTCATGCTATTTAAATCATATAGATACCCTAAACATCATTTAAAAATAGAGCATAACTTAAATGCTATTGAAGAAGTTTCTCGGTGTTACCCTAGATAGTTACTGTAACTGGAAGGAGCATGTAGACATGGTTTGTAAAAAAGTCAATAAATTCTTATTTGCGCTATGGCGACTCAAACAAACAGTTTCGCTACAAACTGCACTTATTGCATACCATGGCTACACACTATCAGTCCTGAGATATGGGATCATCTTGTGGGGTAACTCAGTCGATTCGAATCGTGTATTTATAGTTCAAAAAAAATGTATTAGAACACTTTGTGGTGTCAATTATCGCGAGTCGTGCAGGCCTCTCTTCCAAAAACTAAATCTGCTTACCTTCCCCTGTCTTTATATTTTTGAAATTGCCAAATTTGTTAAGGTCCACATTGAATTTTTTGATTTTGTTGACAAGGAAACAACTCGACCGCAAAGAAAATATCGTTTAGCATTACCTGCAGAGTAAGAGTAAGCTAGTAATAAGGAACAAGAGTGCACACAACATGTGTATACAATAAATTACCACCAAATCTAAAAACATTATCGGACATAGAATTCAAGAATAAATTGTATAAAATGCTTTGTGATGCATGTTTCTATAGTGTTAACGACTTTTTTGGGCATAAATTTTAATTTTTACCTACAACATACTAAATGTACTTATCTAATAATCTGAACGTCAATTATCAAATGTTATAATCAATTTTTCACTTCTCATGCTCAAAAAGTGCATCATATTAGACTTGGCAAGCGGGGCTAAAGTAGTACATTTAGCCCCTAGGGAAAATATGTATACATATTTATGATTTATAAAACATTTTAATTTGACCACTCACAACAGTTCAATATTACATCCACCAATCACAACTCTTTAAAAATACATTAGTATTTGCTATCTACGAACCAGAATACAGCTAGACATTAAAATCGACCAATCAGGAAACAGAATTCAATTCAAACATTGGGCGTTTTTCAAGCGTGGTTAACTGCATACATGAGTCATGTATGCAGTTAACCACGCATGTATGCAGTTACATGAGTCATGTATGCAGTTAACCACGCTTGAACGTTTGGATGGAGCTATAGTCGGTCAGAGGCGTTTATTTTTGTAATTATTGTAAATTAGGGAATGAAAAACTCCTAATGTTTGAATTGAATTCTGTTTCCTGATTGGTCGATTTTTATGTCTAACTGTATTCTGGTACAGCAAATACTAATGTTATTTTAAAGAGTTGTGATTGGTGGATGTAATTACATGACATAGCTATGAAGATTGAGCGGGATAGACTACGCCGCTATTAGACGGTCAGAGGCGTTTATTCGTCTTGTGAATATTTTGTATCTGTGTCAAAACAGTTTATTAAAAAGAATGGCGCCAAATTGAACAATCTTTTCGCCTTGGTAGAATTGTTGATTGTGGATGGATAATCTTTGTTTTTACTATTTTCTCGCAGTCGAAGTGAAAAGTAGACTGTATAACTCTGGTCTAAAAGCCATATTACCCCTCGAGCTATTTCCCCTCACTTCGTTCGGGAATATATCCATCTCGTGGTAATATGGCTTACTTTAGACCCTTGTCATACAATCTACTATTATTATCAATTGTTTCATTGACCTTTATTATTATTTATGACGTAGTATGTAAGACTTTATTTTCACATGCCTGTATTGGTAGGACATATCGAGGGAAGCAAACTGTGACTTATTCCACCTTTAACTGTACCATGTGTTCTTGTGAATAAACATTCATTTCATTTCATTTCTTTTTATTTCATGAGGTCTTTAAGTTATTTTTATCTAAAAAACTTAACCTAACGTGACTGGTTTTTCCTCTTCTCTCTGATTAATTTAAGAACTTAGTTATTAAGGTAAATAAAAGCGGTTTATTACTTATATAATTGGTTGGCGCCGATTCAAAATTACTTAGTTGCACTTAGATTAATTTAAGAACTTAGTTATTGAACTAAATAAGAAAGGTTTATTATTTTTTGCTCTTCAGTTTTTTTTCGGCGATTTAATTTATTTGTTCAAAAATTTTACATTCGACCGTACTTAAAAGCAAGCAAACTTCTCACAAACTTGTATGTGAAGTTATTTTAATTGATCAAACTATTTACCAATAAAACAAGTAATAACCAAGTTCACGGCAGCATATAAAGGATTAAACAAATCCCTCACGAACCTTGGCTTTGTCCGAAACATCTAACAAGCCAAATAACGTTTACAGTTTAAGTTTCAATAATTTCGTACCTAAAGCTGCCCTAGTTGCGAACGGAAAGGCTATCTAAATAGTTTAAATCTATAACACAATGTTATCTAGTGCGAAACCGCAGAAGTCGTGCTAACAAGCTTCCTGGGGCGACTGGAACAAGTTGGGGCAAGTAAGCCCAACTCACAAACGGGGAACTCGCCCCAAAGCTGTCCACTTACCGAGAGCTCGCAGGCGATACAATGTTCCGGGAATATTCACCCAATTGGTGCCCGATCGCCGAAGGAAAGGGTTATGTTTTTTCCGGGTATAACTATGCATGTTCGTAAGTACTTACGAATGTTGGAAGTCGCCTTAACACAAACATACGGCATAGCTGAAGAGTGTTCATGTTACAGGCATTAAGTGTTTCTATAGCTGCCTGACAGGCCAAGTGTAGCATCGCCACATGGGGCCTAAAACACCTTGCGGTCAAATCATCATCAATAACCATAAAATTGACACAGTGCAGTCCGACTACCAATGATGTCTATAAAGCAGCTGAAAACTCAACAGATCCCGTTATTTGGGATAATAATAACAAGAAGAGCAATATGATGGTCTCACAGCTCTACGGGGACAGTAATTAGCACTGTATTGTTTATTTAGTGACTAAATGCAATAAGGCTAATCATTAAATAACTTATAAAATCTTAAAGCAACGGCAATCCTCACTATTGTCAAACGAAGAAGCTACTTTGAATATAGTACAAATAATGCTATAAACTAGGTATGTAGGTACATTTCGAATTGCACGACAATAAGGTTTCGCTCTAGCTGGACCAAAGAGCCCTTGGCACCGTCCGAGGCTTACGCCACTTACCTTTCCAATCTCCGATCTGACAACACGCCGCATTCTAAAAACGACCATATTTCAAAACGACAAGGACAATTTTTTTTAACACGGATGAAGAGATAAGATGGTAACGGTCAAGATCCTATTTCTTATTCAATCTGAATAACTTTCTCGGAGCAGCGCAAGCAAAGCTTCTTGTTAGTACACTTTAATTTTTACCTACTTAATATTTTATTTTTAAACGAACTTCTTGAAACGGAGGTTCAAAAACAAATCTAGTTAGCTTAATAGCCACTTTTGTTCTCATTTACCTAATTTTTTATTCATTTATGAAGCTTCTTTTGAGGCTTCTATTATATAGTGTAGTAGACATACTTTTACATGGTGGAATCCAAAAGTTAAGGTTGTTTTAGTCAGAATGAAGAATACTTTCGTTTCATTAACAGGTTTTTTAAGACTACCTTAATGTCAATAATAACAATTTTTTACTTCGTCATGACGAATACAGATAAAAATAGTGGGAGAGCATCATTTCAATCGATATGCAAAAATAATATTTTTTGGAAAAAATAAAAATAATTAACTACGAGTAGGTGTACAGTGCAACTAGAAAACAGCGAGTGATTCTTATTTAAATGAAACTGATTATTCATCGTACTAAACTTTTACAAGGTACTGTCGGGTTTCTTAATTTATGGCCCATTTCGCATAAAATATTCTTTGGATTCCTTGGACATGGCATGAACCTTAATTGGTTACACATTAAAGTTCGCAACTGTATCCAATGTTGTAATACATATAAGAAAAGGTGTATAAGTTATAAGCGCTCCTAAAGTGACCATTTTTAAACACTGAATTTTGTATAGACAACTTATCCACATCTTGTTTGCATCTTTTTGTTGTTTTCTTATTACATCATTGTATGTACCCCATTCCACATAACATTCGATTTTTAAGCGACAAATTAGTCTACGTTTCTATCTAAGATATAGATAAGGGGTATAGACGGTATAAAGACATTTCAACATCTCGAAATGTTCACGATTTGCGTATGAAGACGTGTCCTTTAATCTAAGATAATCTCCGACGTCATTAGCTATTTCGGGCACAGATCCTAATTGCCAGTTTCTTTAGAAGCGGCACATGTCATGAGATCATTACCGGGCGACGCCTGTCGATGCTTAATTAAACTCGCACTAAACTGTTCTTTTCTGCGGCCCCAATTACTTTTTCTACTTCCTTAATCGAGTTTTCCTTATCCCACCTGAAGACAGTTGGTAACTTTGTTGTGGCTGCCGACTTTTCAGATAGCTAACTTTTATCTGGCGCCAAACAAGGCTTTCGTTTTGCCGTGCAGCGCTGTTGTGAGACTTGTGAGTCGACTTGGATCAACTTAAATTAGTTCTGTACGTGGCGTCATCGACGTCAAGTGTCAGCTTAAGAAGCATTAGATTAGTTAGTAAGTTGTGCTTGTTTCCTTTGATGGAGATCATGTTTCCAACTACGTAAAAATAACTGTTTAAGCCATACTTGAAATAACTGTCTTGAAAAGTTACAGAAGTATTAAAAAGACCATCCAAGTGCGAGTCTGACTCGCGCACGAAGGGTTCCGTACCATTATCTGTAAAAACGGCAAAAAAATCACGTTTGTTGTATGGGAGCCACATATATAGCGGCAACAGAAATACATAATTTGTGAAAATTTCAACTGTTTTTTCTTGAGATACAGCCTGGTGACAGACAGACGGACGGACAGACAGCGAAGTGTTAGTAATAAGGTCCCGTTTCACCCTTTGGGTACGGAACCCTAAAAAGCAGGAAAAACATGTAAGTGCAGAGAGGTTTATTGGTTATTGGTAATTCAACTTATTTCTGGCAAACATTTATTCGGGAGGTTGATTAAAAGTTTTTGGATAAGTTATAATGCATGATGCAAAAGTGATCCGTTTTAGACATAATCTCAAAAAATACCAGACGCAAAAATAAAATAAGTCTCCTATAAATTGAGCAACGAATCGTCGAAAAACAATCACAAATTGAAATAAAGGGTTAGCGAAATCACATCGCTTTGCAGGAATTTATGAATATAGCTTATCATACTTTTTTCTTTGTAGATCGGACGGGTCTCCCGCCGACCTTTATGTGCGATGGAGCGCACACAATGCCCGTAATGGCCGCCATTAGGAACATCAATTTGCTCAAGCGTGACGCAACACTTGTCCCCGCTTCTAGTGCGAGCTGTTTAGCGCAAGTGAAGCGCGCATGCGAAAAATTGTCTGCCCGTGGCATTATGTGGCGTGGCGGTATGTTGTCTGTCATTTTGGTACCTACTTCAGCAGTTATGAAACTTATGAAGTGGAAGTTATTAAACTTTATTACTTTGGGAAAAGAGTTGATATGCACTTTGGTTGGTTGCTTAGCTACCTGTCATGGCAATATTAACTTTTCTTAAAGTAAAGTTGATATTGCTATTACTAAGAGGCTAATCGAACCTAAACTAACCTAACCTACTTGCAAGAAGTGACCCTGAAAATTAAAGTTAATGTGCTCTACGACGTGTAAAAAAATAATGCAAAACCGTTTAAGGGCATAACAGGCATCGTGTTCAGATAAGTATAATTTACTATAAAAACAAAGTTTTGACCGACTCCAATTTAGTACTCCGCCAAGCCACGAGAACATTTCCTATTTTTTTTTACAATTTACCACATGAACTGATTTCACCCTAGCGCCGTCCCACCTCGGCACGACGTCGTTAAAGGCGGGCAGTGCGGCCGCTGTTGCTGAAGCTGCAAAGCGCCGCAAATACGCATCTTTAGGTGACAGTTACGTATTTGCGGCGTTTGCCGTGGAAACCCTGGGTCCATGGGGACCGGAGGCATTAAAATTATTTAAACAAATTTCGAAAATGCTCATCCGCTCTACTGGTGAGGTGACCATAGGGCTGGCTCGTTCCTCGCTCAACGCATTGGCATTGCCATTCAGCGAGGCAATGCAGCCAGCCTTATGGGCACCCTACCGAGTGATTTCGGGGATATATGTAAATATAATGTAATGTAATGTAATAGGTTAAGTTAGTTGTAGTCATTTTTGTAATTTTATTGTTGTTGTACCATATCTTTTACTTATATTTAGAATAAATAGATTTTCATTAACTGATTTCCGATAGCAAATGCGTTGATTACTATAGAAAAAACACCGAATCGCTGTATGTGGGCCGATAATATTTGAGGACTTCCATCGATTCCCCACGATCATCACCAATGGCACTTCATTAGTTCCTATTTCAACGGAATCTTATCAGAACCTGTGACGTACTTTTGCACTTTTAAGTACATAATTGAGGAATTCGATAAGTCATCTGTGGTCTTCATCATCAATTCCTCGCCACCAAATTTATGATTCCGGATGTAAATACACGAGTTATAACAGAAAATACCAAAATCACTACACGCGTGCCTAATAAAATTGAGGAGTTCCCTCAATTCTTAATGGATCCCATCATCTAACTGATTTTTTAAAAAAATGGAACCACCTGGAAGTATCTACATACGAACAAAAAAAAATTCCAATCGGCTCATCAATGACGGAGTTCTGAGGTAACAAACATTGAAAAAAAAATAAAAAATCAAGCCGAATCGAGAACCTTCTCCTTTTTTTTGAAGACTTTTAAAAATGTAAGAGCTTTTTTTGCCGCGATTTTTTTTTTACTTCTGTATGAAGCAGGTCGCCCCAGTCGGCCAACGCTCCATACATGTAAAAAAATCTCTTACTTTTTCTTATCAGAACACGACACCTGTTATACCGTTAAACGGTTACGCGTTATTTTTTTAAACGTTGTAAATGTAATACAGGAATGAGATAATGTACTGCTCGTTTTGTCGACATTGGATTACAGCATATTTTTCCCATGCAAAGCAGATGCAGACAGCGAAAGTTTTGAGCGTTGGGATTTCCTTGAATGGTTAGGGTTGTCCCTCGAGCCACTTATTTGGACCGATCGCGCTAGGAACGATAAAACACGTGATATGCGACGAGCCCATGCAATCGTGACACTATGATTTGAATGTTCTAACATGGTTCATGGTCTTCTCTCCCTCTCACGGAGCATAAGCGTGAGCGAGATGGAAGTGCTTGCTCGGAAGCGCGAATATCATGTTTTTTAATTTTACTTTTTTGGCCGTTGAAATAAATGAAAAAGTAAACACTGAATTCTCTCAAACATGATATTGCCGATTTATAGAAGCCATTTTAATATGTTTAGCTTTTGCGCATAATTCATAACAAATGTTTTAAGTGTATTTTAGACCCTTTTAGACCAATGTTCGTGATTTTTTTCTATTGAGCGAAAATTGCTTAATCATGTTTCCAAACACTGATCTCCCTGCAGAAAAGCCTCAAGATTAGTATTCGTATTTTTTTTAAACCATATTATTATAAACAGACGCATTATATTGTTTCAGAAACAGTGTTCGCTTAACTTCGCTGAACCTACGGCGCCTTAACCATTGATTTAGTAAGTCAGTGGATATGGATATACATAGATCACCCAAATGCATGTACTTCACGTGTCCGAATTCGGTCTCCGAGTTGGCATTCCGAGTGACATTCTGCCAGTTGTCCGTGAATATTAAGAAAATGCCTTATTGCAGAATCGATTTTGCGCGGACAACGGGTAATTCACATCACTAATTCGCCGGTGTGTCGTCACAGTAGGTAGAAAAAAGTGACACGGTCGTTTTTCATACAGATTGAGGTGTTTAAGTCATGTATATCTATTTCTGTGCAGTGGATTCTGTCTTCTGTGATTAAGTACCTCTTCTTCTTCAACTTAAGAGCTCTGCTCTTGTCGGTGGAGTAACCGCCATTCAGCTCTACGCTCTGCCACTGCTTTGAGCTCCTGGTACGACACTACATTGACCTTCTCCTTGACCTGGTCCACAAAAGCACGTCGCGGCCTTCCTCTGCCTCTTTTTCCCTCTATTTTCCCTTCGATTATAGTTTTTATGTAAATGTCATGTCGTAACAGGTGCCCCAACATATTTTCTCTTCTATTTTCAATCGTCCTTAGCAAGGATCTCTTCTCTCCGACTAAATCCAAAACCTCTTCATTCGTTCTTCTTTCCGTCCAACTAATTAGGCAAAACCGTCCAATTAAGTACCTACTATAATTTATTATGTGACATGGCCGTGAAAGTTTAAATAAGGTATCTCTATTACATCCACGAGTCGCCTCCTCGGTTCTATTTGATCGTGCCGTCAGTAGCTGGCACTTGTATCCCAGTTGTTGTTTAGTCAGTTGTTGTGTTGTGTTGTTGTGTGTACTCTTCTCTTCTTAGCAAATTCACTGCCAAGAATCGCTGCGCACTACGCTCATAGCCGATCCCGTGGTATTTCTCGTATGTAGCGGAAAGCGAGTACAGTATAGGCGCCCGCTAGTCGGGTTTCCGGCACTGAATCTGTTATACTTGAAAATATTACTTACTTTACGTAAGATATTTATTTATGCAAATATCACACTTCTCGAATTTGCCTGCAAGAGACAAAAAAAATTATAACCTTCATTTTGCGTTGCCGTATTTGGGTACCTACCTACGTAATATTTTAACCCTAAGGTTTCTAGTTATAACTTCACTGTCATTTGAAAAGATAAAGTTACACATAAAGACATAAATGCAAACTTTGTACCCATTGAAAATCCTTCAAATAATTGCCTCGCTGCGCTCGTCGCCGATCCCGTGGTTTTTCTCGTATGTAGCGGAAAACGACTACGACGTAAGCACCCGCTAGGCAGGTTCCTGGCAGTGAAAGTTTTAACCCATTCGCCGCCACTGACTTGAGTTCAAGTTTGTCACCGAAGCCACCCACCTGCCACCGATTTCACACAAAGTCGAAAAACAATAGAATTAGGAATTCCTGAGTCAATTGTTTTTGGACGCAAGCGCGTGGCGTGGGGGTGCCATCTCGCATTTTTTTCTGAGGCAGCTAAAGAGTAATCATCATTATTAAGCATGATGCAACATAAATATCAATACCAACTGTTTTAAATCCCTGTACTGTAAATCACTATACACAGTAAAATCTTGTAAGATAAAAACTCAAAAAAATGCACTATCCTTGCAACTGATCACCAAAAGAATTCGGTTATTGTTCTCCCTTTGTAAGTTTTTTTATAAAGGCTGTCATGTATAAATCTGTCGAGCAAGCCACCGAGGGTAAAAGGGGTTGACAGATATTTAACCCTGTTAAACGAATTCGGAGCATTGGACATATTTTAGCTATGTTTGAGCTATTCTATTTATAAATGACTAGTTTTTTTCCTTCGGTCATATGGTACGAAGTCGTTAATGAGAGCTTCCTCAGGTGTGGAAGCGCTTTAAACTTACTTCTGTTACCCAACATGGCACGGAGAGCGACACTTTTTAGGGTTCCGTACCCAAAGGGTAAAAACGGGACTCTATTACTAAGACTTCGCTGTCCATCTGTCTGTCTGTCTGTCACCAGGCTGTAACTCAAGAACCGTGATAGCTAGACAGTTGACATTTTTACAGATTATGTATTTCTGTTGCCGCTATAACAATAAATAATTATAAAAAATAAAAAATATTTAAGAAGGGCTCCCATACAACAAACTTTTTTTTAAACTGGTTTTATAGATATTGGTACGGAACCCTTAGTGCGCGAGTCCGACTCGAACTTGGCCGGTTTTTTTTAACGCGGTTGAGATCGAAAGGCATGGAAATTTACACTTCAGTGCCAGAAACCCAGGTTTTTGCATGTTTTCGTCTACGAGCGTAGCACTACCAAATCCGTTGCAGATAATCAGTTGAGCTGCTACACGCTACGGCGTAGTGCTACGATAAAAATTAAAAGGAAAACAGTAGATTTTTGCATAATAGATGACGCACGTTCAGTTGTCATTGATCTAATAAATAAACAACAAATACCGGTTTCTAAAACATTCCACAATAAATATACAT
The DNA here is from genome assembly GCA_945867215.1 of Epinotia demarniana. Taxonomy (NCBI): domain Eukaryota; kingdom Metazoa; phylum Arthropoda; class Insecta; order Lepidoptera; family Tortricidae; genus Epinotia; species Epinotia demarniana. Next base: position 17,500,906 of record OX244277.1, read on the forward strand.
ATATACATAATGAATTACACATGATTGTTATTAACTTATTTATTTACATTTTAGATGTTTCCACAACATCCCTGGTCACGAGACGACTGATTTAAGCGGGTATAACTAAGTCCCGTTTAGTAACTCGTGAAAGTTTAAATTTAATAGATAATCACGTCATAAATCATGACAAATCGCCAAGACACAATTGCAAAGCAAATAGAAGCCTCGCCTGTACCAAGTGCTCGTAGAACCCATATTCTATACTACAAATGTAGCCACAGACATCGTTATTCTGTTAAACCAACAGGCCGGTACACAAGAGCGACGTCCTAGCGTCATACCCGAGATAGAATCCTAAAATCCTCGACTACGCTCGCGTGCCTCGTAATAATAAGAGCATTCGTGTCGCCTGAACTCGATCCTCGAATTAGACGTAGCGGCGAGCAAGCTTTGAATTAAGTGAAATTTCTTCATGTTATTTTCAGATTGTGAATCACAATTCAGCGACCAAATGTGGGCCCGTATTTACCGACCCGCAGGTAAACTCCGCTAACAGTTAAAAAGGAATTCGGGGAATTTTATCGCTAGTTAGAGACCTTAAATGGTAAGAGCATCCGCTGCTGGAATCGGGCCACGTTCCCACACTGATCTCCGTATTTCCTTAAGATATTACTAGCTAATGCTAACCTTTTTAATTCGTGTATATGGTTACTTTGATCTAACCGGCTGAGAGCAGTAATAACAGGTAATTGTAGCTTTAAATAAAGTCCCTATTAAAAATGTATCAAATTCTATTCGTTGTTTGCGTTTGCTATATTACTTTCGTATTAGGCTAAATTACAAAGTTTATTTCCAATGCCATTCGAATCAGTTTTCAGAGAGGAACAAATATTTGTACAGAAGTAACTACAATTAAAGAACATAGATAGACAAAAGATTTATAAAAGACCTCGCTGGCGACAAACGATGCATTCTAAAGGACTATGACGTCACAGTTTTCTACTCGCTGTATAGAAAACCAAGTAAATTTCCGATTTGGTCCTGAATTACTGCGTTTTGCGTAAAACGTATTACTTTTCGCTTTTGGATGATCGAGTTTTGTCTATGACATGCAATTTCGTCTACTTTCCGGGACCGTATTAAGCGAAAATACGCAATGGCGCGAAGTCCATACAAAAACTTGCAATTTTAGCCGTGGTACGAGTAGTCCTTTATTTAAGAATATATTTATCTTCCAAAGTATAAACAAAATGATAACTGACATTACCTAATTTAATTAAAAATAAGTTGAGTTTAAAAAACGGCCCTCGAGATATTTTACCGGTGCTGGAGTGCGATTTTTGAATCTCACTGGTGATATCAAAGTCACCGGTGACTAAAATTATCACCGGTGACTTTTATGTCACCATTGTCCTAAAGCCGTATTTTTGAAAGTCACACGCTGTTTACCAACATGCAGAAATTTTACAATGTCAGTCAGAGACAATCTTCCCGTTACGTTCCTTTTTACGCAGATGATGTCCCTGATACCGGTTTTTATTTTCTCATACTATAACTTAAAACATATTCAAACGTAAAACGTAGCGTATGTGTCAGTGTCATGTAACCGAAAATTAAAGTATTGAATAATTCTTGGCAGATGTCAAATACGTCAACTGTCAAAAACAATCGCATGGTGATTTTAATTACGAGTGGGTAGGGCCACTCGTAAATCGATATCATAGGTATGACAAATGTAAGTCACCAATGAGTTTCAAAAATACGAACTTTCGGAAATCACTCACATCTGTGAGAATTAGTCACTTGGTGAGATTCAAAAACCGATCCCCAGGTTATATCTAACAATCCCTATTTTGTACATCATATTCAAATTTTTGTATGGATTACGCGCCAGCTCATATTTCCTCTTGAGCTTTTTTAGAGTTCATAGTTCATCAATTGGTTTTGATAAATATTGCAGTGAATTTAGTTTGCGATGACCAAAGTCATAAAAAACATCAATATATCTAACAAAGAGGAGCAAATGCAAGAATGGCGTGCCGCCAACCGCCGATCTATCAACACCCTATCATACCTTAGCAATATTGTTCGAACTTGGCGTATTATCTAGACCGTAACGAGGCTGAGCTGGTACAAAAACCCTAATTCCGTGACCCTTTCTGTAATGGGGTTAAGAAAGTTCACTAAGTAGGTTTGCGCTGGCAGAACTTATTTATCTTATTTAAAGCAAGCTTATTGAAGTTTAAGTTTGAAGCTTAAATAAATTAGCTACGGAGCCGGGATTTGTTGTGGATTGTTTGCCTAAGTCGAATATCGATGTAATCAAAGTCAATATAAGTCTTTCTTATTTAATGTAAATATTTGGAATGGCTTTCTTATACCCGCCCGACCCCCGCCCGGTTTGACGACCGCGTTAGCCTAGTAGACAGACAATATTTATTGGTTTGTTAATGTGCCAGTCTCAATTGCCCGCCAACACATAAAACCTACACGCACAATCCTCACATCTCTCCCTCATAAGCTTACCTTACCCAAAATAACAAACTCAATTTCTAATATACGTAAAACATCAATTGCTTACACGATTGCACTCCGAGCCCGATTCCAAGCGCGCAACGCACGGGCAGACGCGTTGGGCGGAGGCGCCCCCGGAGCATCTAGCGGCGGCTCTGTGACTGCTGCGCCCGCCAGCGAGTGCTCGAGCGAAGGTCGCTCCGCTGGCGACGTTTTTATCTCATCGTCCAACGCGTCCTCAAACACCTCGTCAGCACCACACTCCGCTGACCTAGATCGAGCGCTGACCCGTTTATCCGGCAGCCGTATACTTGCCCGCGACAGTGAAAATCTATTACTTTTGACCGGTATCCCTTCGGACCATTTCTCCCCCCTCAGGGTGAGTTGCACCAAACCGTCTGTAATAGCGGTGTTCGTTAAAATTTGAATGTATGGAACGTTTGACAAGTTTCTATGGACTGACAGCTGTCAGCGCCATATTTAACGTTGATCGGTCTGTAATAATAAGTCGGTGCAACCCGCCCTTAAGCTATAATCGCGCGCGAGAACGACATCTCCTTCGTTTACGAGGCGCGGCGTGCCCCCGGCGGCCGCTACCTGACGCTCCTGGCTGGCCCGCACGCCGGCTGCGCGATCTAGCCGCAGCGCGTCCAGCCGCCCGCGCAGCCGCCGTTTCATCTGTGCCATGGCCGGAGACACGCCAGTCGTCGCGTGTTCGCAATTGCGGTACTGGAAAAGGAATCTACTTAGAGCAGTCGATACTTCCACGCCCTCATGAAGAGCCCTTTTTATAGCTTTTTTAACAGTTTTCACCGCGTTCTCCGCGGCACCATTTCCCTGTGGCCTGTAAGGTGCTGACGTTACGTGTTTCACAAAGTTAAAGTGGAAAGAAGGGCGGGCCATTGTCGGTAACGAGCTGCTCGGGAAATCCAAAACGAGCAAAAATGGATCGCAATGCTAAAATGGTAGAACGGGCATCCGTGTTCCTCATTAAAATGGCCTGTATCCATTTTGAATGTGCGTCAACAACAATCAAATACCGTTTACCACCACAATCCGCGAAATCTGCGTGAAGTCGGCACCACGGGTTCAGCGGGTGCAAGGGCGCGTGCGGCGGCGCGTCGCGCACCACACGACAAGCGTCGCAGGTGCGACACGTGCCATCAATGTCCCGGTCAATATCCGTCCAATACACGTAATTCCGGGAAATATTTTTCATTTTACGAGTACCAAGATGCCTTCGTGTATTTCATCTAAGACGCGTTTTCTAACAGTAGGCGGTATTTGTAAACCAAACAACCCATGTCCACTATCAAATAGCTCTTCCTAGAAAAGTAAGGTTTTTCTTCCTCGCAGCTCGGGGCCGATGGCCACCCAAACAGTACATACCCAAAAATTCTAGAGAAACGAAGAATGATACTGTGCGAGCAGACATCTAGAGCGACATCTTTAAAACTAATTTGCAACAAGTCTTCAACTAATTGAACATAACTTACAGCCGTCTGTGGAATTCCACTCTTTTTACCAAAAATATAACTTAGTGGCTTGTGATCCGTTCGCAGCGTGAAATGCCTTCCGAATAAGTACTGGTGATGCTTAGTGATACCATAGAATATCGCTAACGCCTCTTTATCTAGTTGGCTATAGTTCCGTTCGTGGACATTGAGCGTCCGCGACGCGCAGCTGACGGGGCGCTCGCTGCCGTCTTCATATAGCGGTGCGCGAGCACGGCACCGAGCCCGTAAGCGCTGCTGTCCACTGCCAGCACGAGTTCACGCCCCTTCTCAAAATGGGCTAGTACGCGTTTGTCAACCAGAGCCGGTTGCCTCTCGGACAGTGAAACAACGTGCCATTGCTTTAACTATAAGCACCCACGCAATCTTTTTGTAACGTCACAAGCTAAGTTTACCGGTTCACTAATGTTTTACCAAAAAATTATTGACAAATGGTCATTTGACAAACAACGTTTCACCAAATGATCATGTGGCAAACGAGACATTTGACAAAAGTATCACCTTACAAAAACACACTTGGCAAATGACCAATTAGCAAACACTACGCTTGGTAAATTTGGTTTTGAAACAATCTGCCGCAGTGTTTCAAATACGTAGACAAACCCAATGCCAATATATCAAGTGAAGTGCTCCTCATTCAAACATTCCAATTCAATTCCAATAAATGTGAAAGTTAGTCCGATTGATCGACAAAGTTGCTGGACTAACTTTGAAACTAATAACCACTATCATAGATTAGAATGCGGTCAAACAAAACTAACCTTGTCCATATATTTTCAGCTAGCTGCCCCGTACTCCACAGAGGTAATCGCGTAACGTTGTGAATGCGCGTTAGGACAATCCAACCGTCATTTTTCCATATAAAAAATGACAGTTGGATCTACCTTACGTGCGTACAATGCATTATAGCCCAAGCACTTTATTTTCATTAGTATGGAGAAAAATTGAAATTTGGAAATAATTCATAACAGCAGCTTTTTTGTGTGTAACTGATATATTATCATTTAAGTAATTACGTAGACTCAAAATCCACCAAAATATTAGTCATCAAAAAAATCGATATTTAACCGATTCCTGAAAAAAGAGGAAAAATATTAATAGATATTTTAATTTATGTTTTGATTAATTTACAGGAGCTCTTCAAGAATAATAAATAAATCACACAAAAAACTATCCTATATTTTTGAATCTAGGCTATCTATCTTCGTGCAAAATTTCATCCAAATCGCTTGAGCAGTTTAAGCGTAATTGAGTAACTAACATTCAAACATCCAAACTTTCGCAGTATTAGTCGGATGATCATCCCAAAAATTTTGCGTAACAGTGAAATATTTTTTAAATCGTATGATTTAGTCCGTAGATTACCTACATACCATACAAACATACAAATTTACATTTCATAGACTTAGATCATTATATTGAATCCAAACGGTGAAGACTTACGTTGCGCGTTGCACCTGATACCCATTTTGCTGCGCAGGCTTACATACATATAATATGCAGCGAAATCTTCGAAGTGTCAATTGTCTTTAATGCAATGTTAAATTTAATTAGAGATTGGCGGAATCCAGACTTAAATAAAACTTTTCGAATTATATTGATTTATTAATTGGTATTTAGGATTCCTAAGGCATATTACATAATGGAAGGCCAAATGTAACGAAATATTTCTACTTATTTATTTATTTATCGTATGGCAAATCTGTATTTAGAACCGTGAGATCTTGGAAAAGACAGTACGGTTGCCAGGTTGTTGCATTTCTACTAAATGCTTTAATTAAAAACAAAAATATAACATATATTTACAACTCTGTAGCAATTCAAATATAGTAAATAAAATTAATTTACAAGGTGTAACAAATATACCGATGATCCGTTTAAGGGTGTTATAATAATAATAATAATAAAATAATAATAAAACATTTATTTCAGGCAACTAAGGCCCATAGTTACAAATACCTTACAGACTAACATACATACAATATAACATTAAACACTAATTATTATTTAGGTGACGAAACAGTGTGGCTCCGTTGCGTCGTCATGTCCGGTGTAGAGTTCGGTAGGTTGCCCCGGAACCGTCGAAACACGACACCCTTCGGCCAGAAGCCAGCACACGCGATGGTCTCCTGCAGCGGCCGTGGCACGTTATACATAGGTATCGTGGTCTGATAAGAAAAAACAAAGATAATCCTAATACGACGCACTTTTTGCGCATGAGAAGGGTAAATAATAGTATCGTAATACCGATATGAATACTTAATTCTAATACTAACAGTACCTACTCTGCCGTAAGGCGAATAAGACGAACGAGCAAGGAGTCCTCTCAATTGAACCAGGTATTTCTTTTAATAATTCCCCAAGCGACTTCATCGACTTTTCCTCGAACTTAAATCCTTAAGCGTACTGTAATCATGATAAAACTTCGATAAGGCTGATACATAATAAATTAAACTGACACACTTTCTTAACGGTCAAAGGATGAAAAACGAAATTAACCTGTTGGCAGCCAAGGCTTTCGTTTTTATTCATAAATAGAAAATTACGTTGGTGACAAAAATGGAAAACCATGCGGCACTTATTTTCCTCAAATAGAGCCTTAACGCCGTCTAAAAATAAAGCAGAACTCATTCAAATCATATATAATCATCTGATGTGTCAGAAACTGTTATCGAACCGGCTCGAATACTTTCAGGTTTTATTCCTAAAATACTTTACGTCAGACCTGGCCATAAAAATACAATTATCGCCCGCTACACGTGCGGAAAACCCCATTTCCCGGCGGAGACTATTTTGTAATAGCGAGAGACGTCAAAGCCTCAGATCGTACATTTATACGTATGGTACATTCAAATTTCTGCTGTACCCACAAGGCACTAAGTTAGCGATAAGATATTTTAGATAACGTGTATAGATTAGCGATAGATTACTTACGTGCAAGATGAAAAAGTGATTTTATGAGTAGCTACAAGGACCTATACCGGGTGTAAAGGCACGACGATCCTTTCCGCAAAAGGGGGATTGTTTAGACTTAGTACTGTATTTCCTCTAAATAAACTAGGCTCATATTCGTAAGCGTTTTGAAGTTATAGGCAGTTAACTTTTCATGCCAAATGCTGCAAGTGACAATCCTCATCAGGTTCAGTAACATTTTAACAATAACACAAGGGTCAGGGACCTTTATCAATACGTATATACAACTATTATTACGTAGTAATAGTAGGATTGTCACTAAGAAGAACATTATTTAATTTTAATATTTTTACTAATAGTTCGTAACAAAAATCTAAACATTACGAATCGATTCTCCATCACTTACACTAACCCCCCTTTGCGGAAAGGATCGTCGTGCCTTTCCACCCGGTATAAGACGCCTGCGTTTATCAATAAAAACCCATTGCACAAAGAATACCGAAGTGTTGTGAACAGTCTCTTGCTGAGTGTGGATGACACCCCAGAGGGGTTTGTGGATGTCCACACTCAGCTAGTGACTCGCAGCACCCCCGTCAACATTTTAATATTGCCAGGTATATAGCCAATATCATCAAACAAATTCCGCTGCTTGACAAAGCTGCAATCTGAAAAAATATTTCTTTACCACCCTAGGTGAGTGCTGTACTGTTTACAAAAATCCCTCACCAATCTGTCTAATGAAATGGCTAGCAACCCATCAACGAGTAAATATAGTGGTTGTTAGCAACACATTTGTACTTTAATTATTTCACTAGGGCATTACGTTTACAGATTTGATCTATTACGTTTAGCTATTAATATATGTATCTCGGTAGACAACATGTATAATTTACGAGTTACGCAGTCAATGTCAATATGTCACGACTGAGTAATGGCTTTACAGCGATATTAATACCCTATCTTCGTTCCACGTACATAATAGTAGAGTTAATAATGAAAGTGGGTTAATCAACTACTTTTTGCTGTTATTCTGTCCCGTTAGCCAGGAGACAAAATTGCAGAGTTTCTTAGAGAAAATATTACAATACGGACTTCTAAGTTAGAAGTTCTAACGTGCCTAGAAGATGGTTCACACAAAAAGGGGTCGAACTTGACAAAAAAACCTTACATTTGGTAATTTAAAACCCACAAATCGCAGGTTTAAAAATTGACTCAGGAGACGTAACCATGGCAACTAGTGACGGTACTTATATAATTGATCTACCCAAATAATAGGTAATAATAGGCTAGGTTTTCAACCAAGCCCCATAAGTTTAGCACACGCTAAACAAATTAAATCGCACAAAACTCGAAATAAATGATCTTGACAGCATTGTGACACGTGCTGAAGAGTTTTGTGCAATTTTGTTTGTATATGTGTGCGTGAGCGTGTGCTAAACTTGATGTAGCTTGGTTTTGTTTGTATGTGGTCTGGCTTCACTTGACTGTTCGTAACGCTCCGTCCGTCTTTTTTTCTTGGTCTCAGATTAATAGTTAGCATAAGTTTATTTTAAAAGTAGCTATACCTTACCCTATTCAATATAAAATTACAATTATAACAGATAAATCTGCCTACGCTTTTTCTTTTATCAAGGATATCAAAGGGATAGTATTGCACTACTTTTAATAATTACGAATAACAATACTCGCTAATACGCTTCAAAATGGTTTTCCTTTAAATCACATGAAGATTAAAGATTTTTCTAATCTTATTAATATAGAACAGGGTAACCAAGTGACGGTTGGTTAGCCTAGTGGGGTGTGACCATTGCTACAAAACTGACGGTTCTGGGTTCGAATCCCGGCATGAAGATCTGTTTCTTAGTATTTTATAGCATTAAGGAATTTTATAATTAATAATCGAGTAATCATTATCGTCATTACAATAACTATATATTAGCATTATTATTTTGTACAACTCAGACCTAGGTATTTGATATAATTTAATGTCATTTTATTCTATTGCAACTTTTCTCTATACATGTGCCTTTTTATGCAGTAAATGATTTTACTTTGACTTTAACTCTTGATTCATGACTCGAACAAAAACTATAGCCTAGGGCTTCTCACAAACGAATCACTGAGTTGAAAAATGGTTTTAAGAAACATATTTTTAACAAACTATCCAACGATGCCATAGGTGAAATTTACAAGCTTCTTTAGCAAATTAAGCCTAAGCCTACTAAGGATACTTATGACATTCCCACGAATATCCTACGTCAGTTTCCTCCATCATTTACAGATGTGCTTTGTCATACTGCCAACTGCAGACGTGGTTTTGCTCAAATGGCTTGCTCTTGAATGTCGCTAAATCGAATATCATGCTTTTCTCAGGTCGTAACTCTGCAGCACCCCTGTGCATTGCTGATGGTCCGATGCCATTATGTAACGAGTGTAAATTTCTGGGCTTTACACTTGATTCAAACCTTAACTGGAAGGGCCATGTCGACCGGCTGTGTGGTAGACTGAGCAGTGCCGTATTTGCTCTAAAAAAGCTGAAGCCTCTAATATCCGGAAAGTCGTTACGGTCCGTATATTTTTCACATTTCCACTCCTTAATATCATACGGTATAGTGATATGGGGCAATTCTACGGACGCCAAGCGAGTATTCATACCTACTCCAAAAACGCGCTATCCGAATACTGGCTGGAGTAAAACACAGACATCCGTGTAAGAAACTTTTTGAAAGTAACGGCCTCATGATACACTACTCACTGTACATATATGAGGTATTGATGTTCGTGAGAAAGAATTTGCCAATGTTCAAGCGTGTTGAGGTCACGGGCAAACAACTCCGATCAACAGGGAGACTCAGCACGGTCCCGCGTCGCATGGCACTTTCACGTAGGAATCCTCGAGTGATAGGCCCAACCTATCACGAACGACTACCCGCCGAATTGCGAACAGAGTCATCTGACGAAACATTTGAACGCAAACTGAGAAACTTTTTATTGAAAAACGCATTATATTCGGTAAAGGAATTTATGGACATTAAACATTAATATTATCACTGTTTTTGACATCGTAAATTATATCGTTATTTGTATTTTTATTTTTCGTTTATTAATGTATATTCTGTTATCTGACGATCCTTATGTGATATCTTCGTAATTTATTTACTGTGACTATAATTTGAATTTTATTGACATTTTATTACAATACTTAATTCTCTTTGACGATCATAATATAAATTCATATAGATTAAGCTAGCTTTAATTTATATTGTAAATTGTATATTATGAAATAAATAAATCTAAATCTAAATCTAAATCTAAATCATAGCGTGAACACTTGCTTAAGGCGAAAGGCGAAGAGCGCGAAGAGGCGAAACTATAAGGATTCCTCGTTGACTACCGAAAGTAGCGAACCCTAAAAAAGAAAAACAATGTTATTTTAATAATACATTAACCTTATTTATACATGTTCCCATATTTGACAGTAACGACACCTACAGAAATAAAGCAGAGTTTTGTTAATCTAAACGGATGTGAAATTTTCTATTGTAATTTTACCGAACCTTTTTGTAAAAGTTTCCCAAAATTGTAAACTCCATTTTCTCATCGAACATCGTATTGTTTGGTACCTGGAACTTAGCATTATCCATGAATCTGGTCTGACCTGCATTTCGTAGTCCATAAGTCATGAAGGGGAACTAAAATTAGCCGAAGGTGGTTATTACGGCCGTGTCTTCAACATCCCCGACGGGAATAAAATTATAAGCCTTCCGTATCCTGCTACAAGCCTCCATATTTTCCATAGTGTATGTACAATCTTGCAGCTCAGGAAGGGAGTATTTATTCAGAATAGTAATACATTAGCAATTAAGAATAAAGTCAGTTTGAATATTCCTGACAAATGTATATTTAGTCACCGCTCAAAGTTACACTGAATTCTCTCGTTTAAGAGCCCCCAGCACGGTCAAGTTTCATGCATATCACTTTAAAATGTGAACTTAACCATGTTTGTATGGAGGCTCGAGCATCCCCGTGACCCTCAACATAGTATTGTTCGATCCCTGGAACCTAGTATTATCCGGATTCTACCGCAAATCGATACTGATTGATTAGCTCCGGTATTCTGTAGGCTGTATGCTCAGTGCCGATGACAGTGGGCATGTGTGTAATTGTCACTGAACTGGTATTTGCATCGCAGTGGACGCTATCTACGGTTCATTAAGGACACTTATCTGGGGTGGCATTTCACTGGTTGTAATGATAGATCGTGACATGACTGGTTGTATGACAATTTTGCGAGGAAATAGCGATGACACTGGTGTATCAAATTATTATAACTTAAATATTACCCTGGTTTGGACTTCATATCGTACGCACCACGCAATCATAACTTTCGAATTTCTTCGCAAAATTCTGCCTCATTGGTATGCCGTAATTTACTATTATGACCCATTAGGTTGTCACCGTATTTCTCAGATCAAGTGGATTTAGCATTAAGTTCCTCATTTGATTTTGGGAGAGGCCCCTGCCTCTGCTTATGCACAGCGGAATCATCACACTAATATTTGCTCTAGATGTGTTGAGAATGAGAAACCTACATTTATCACTAGCAGGGAATTAATATAAGGTCGTTATCAAATCAATATAGGGTAAACACAGGCGTTTAAGTATAGGCCACGGTGTCTGATTACTATGCTCGGCTGTCACCGCCGCGCCGTGGCATTAAGAGTAATGTGAACCTATTTTGTTCGGAACATAATTTTAAACTGTAGGTATATTTGTGCATAATTCCATTCCGTCCAAACCATTGACTTAGTCAACTTTGACAAGTTCCGAATAAATTAGATCAGTGCGGTCCCAGTTATAACATTACATAATATAACTTTGATTGCAATAGGATTAAACCGACCCAAATCAAGTACGTCCGAACACGCCGCAACAGTGCTAGGGAACCTGAAGGTCTATTTGACCCGACACTTTGATGATATATAAGAATGACATTTGTTGCATACACTTGCGGCGCATACACACGACGCGTTAAGGCTCGCCAGCACACTCGAATCTCTACACTAACGTAAATTGATTCTCATTTGTAAACGAAATGATAGAATAACATGAAACTTTGTTTATACAATGGGATACGCCATATCTAGTACGGAAACTAGTTTTTTATTGCCAGAAATAAAAATAGAAATTTAAATAGAGCGAGTAGAACGTTTTTCATACAAAGTATCTGATCGCTTCATTTTTTTCTATAATATTTTGGTCATAATTTATAACAACAGAACCTCCCTCACCTGACCTGGATAGAGTATGTCGAGAACCAAACTACGTTTGCATGGAGAGTCGACTTAAATGGACCTGCCAGCACGTCTATCGCGCGAGATTTTTCTCGCACTATACCTCTTGTTCTAAGTGTTCTAATAAGAGAGAGACTAATAGTGCGAGAAAAGTCGAGAGAGCTCGCGCGCCGTCGCGTGATAGACATGCTGGGGACTCTTAAGTTTGTCGCACGTAGAAGCGAGCGAGGTCAACAAATATCATATTATCTATGTCGTAACGATGAGTCGAGCTAGATGGACCGCCTGCACTTAGTGTCTATTAGCGACCGGTGTCCGGCTGTCGAGCCCGCCGGGATTGAGCCGTGAAATCAATGAGTTTTAGACTAATCGCCCGGCAAGGGTCTGGCCGTGTCGCGACCTGAAAAGGGAACTAACATTATGATGTTTACATGGCAATCTATCTACCCACTGTCGGACGTCAAAATCGACAAACTTGTTTTCGTCCTAGTATAGGTACGCGTCTTGTGTAGTTTTTTTTGAGTTTTTGATGGCAAGATCATGTCGCAAAGCATAAAACCATACAAGGTAAATATCCTATATATATTATAAATGCGAAAGTTTACATGTATGGACGTATGTTGTTCTCAATCACACAAAATCGACGGAACGGATTAACTTGAATTTTGGTAACCGACTGTATAGCCTGGATTAACATACAAAACACTTTGTATTCCTTAATCATCCGCGAATGGGGGGCGAAAGTTTGTAAGCTACGATTTAAATGAGTTCCACGCGGATAAAGTCATGGGCAAAGCTAGTAATTTAATATTATTCGGTTGGGTAAGAACACCACTATCAACCTGCACAACTTTCTTAATGTCGAAAACAATGAAGTGACGTTGTTGTCAAGTAACAAAAATCGTAAATTATTAGCACTACTGCACCCCAAATCCTATGACGCTTCTGTATCCACCGTTTTCAGTAACTTTTTTCAGACTTTATCAATCTCGTGGCTCATACACAAAACCCAAAGTATCATCATCAAGTTGTAATTTGGAACATAAAAACACGCGAACGCATGTCAATTGTTTAAGGCGCCGTAGGTTCATGGTCTTCCCTCCCTCTCACTGAGTATAAGCGTGAGCGAGATGGAAGTGCGTGCCGGAAGCGCGGGAATCATGTTTTTTAATTTTACTTTTTTTGCCGTTTAAATAAATAAAAATGTAAACACTGATTTCTGTCAAACATGATATTGCCGATTTTTAGAAACCATTTTAATATTTTTAGCTTTTGTGCATAATTTGCAGTGATCGGAATAGGCAGAGTATAAATACCTAAACTTAGTAGAACAAAGTCATGAAGTGGAGACTTCCTTGCGCTAACATTTTTTTCCGGGACTTACCGGATTAAAAATTAAAGTTATATAAAAGTAAATCCTATAATTGAATCTTGGATGTATCAATAATTCAGTAGTAACAGCAAGACTATTTTTTTTTACTGTACTTGAAAATCATCGATGAGAAAATTGTTGTTACTTCTATATTTCTGTGGATTACAGAAGAAACAACAATTTTATTATATATTTAAAATTAATCTGTCTCTTTTATCCTCGTTCACATTTCGTGTTTAAGTGAAAGAGATAGACAAAATAGTAGTCTTATTATCTATTATATTTCTCGTCGTTCCTATTGTTATGGTGTAAAAGGGAACCAGATGTCGTTATCACTTGTTGCTGCTACCTGCTATCCTTTTTATGCATTAATAATAAGTTGACAATACAGTTTCATACCATCCTTTATCGAGTACAGACAGGTTTATACTGTGTTTCTATGTGATTTGTATTACGACGTAATATCTATAAAGAATCCGTTTATATTATTGGTTGTTTTATTTTGTGCCTATTGATTCTATTGAACCCGAAAAACATTGATTTTTATCCTATTTATAAAATATTAGTTACTTAGTAAGTTCCCGGGATTTTAGTCACGCAAAAATATAGTCGTAAGGAAATCTCCACTTTTTGTCTCTGTGCTACTAAGTTTAGGTATTTATACTCTGCCTATTCCGATCACTGATAATTTGTAAGGAATATTTTAAGTGTATTTTAGACCCTTTTAGACCCATGTTCGTGATTTTTTTTCTATAGAGCGAAAATTGCTTAATCATGTTTCTAAACACTGATTTCCCTGCAGAAAAGTCTCAAAATTACTATTCGTATTTTTCATAAACCATATTATTATAAACAGACGCATTATATTGTTTCAAAAACTCGTTCGCTTAACTTCGCTGAACCTACGGCGCCTTAAGACATTCACTGCCAAGAATCGCTGCGCGCTACGCTCGTAGCCGATCCCGTGGTTTTTCTCGTATGTAGCGGAAAGTGACTACGGCATCAGTGCCTGCTACGCGACTACCTAGGGTTCTTGACAGTGAAAGTGGTAAATTACGCGGCCCCTTGGTAACAAAAGAAACCTGCCACTAAACCTTCGCAACCCTAGTCCGTGCATACATTCCCGAAATGTCACTCTACTAATGGACTTTCTCACTAACCTATCCGTTTCTATGCAAACTTTACTTGTCCATCCAAAGTGAGATCTTAAAGTTTCGAGGTTGGGAAGGATTGACAGTGACCGCTAATACTGTCAATAATGGATAAGTCACCATGAATTCTCGAGAACATATAAAACTACGATACGAATCGCATTACCCTTTTTAACAGATTTGTAGACTTTCCGCTACAGTTGAAAGAGTAAAAGTTAACTGAAAACATCCCTGCCCTTTCACATCGCAACGCTTTCAAAGCGGGACCAGTTAGGTCTAAAAATGGCAAGTTAATCGGGTAACAAACGTCGAGTGGGGCACACCGAGAGAGCCCTCCGTGCCGTGCGGCTAAAACACTCCACTCGCTCCCAGATTACAAAGACTGCCTTCGGCTAAGTCCACTCCATTTCGGCCACTATTAGCCTTTACTCCGATTTAGAAGGATACAACTATGAAGCTGGGGTAGAAAATGTCGATGATACATCGAGTACTCTAGAAGCAAAATCTTAAAGCAGACCTATTCCTATATCAGACTGTGAGTACCTATCTAAGAGTACTGCTCAGATGTTCAAGTTTTATAAATTTTCGATTGACGCGAAACATTTAAAACGTTCCCAATTGTTGTTTTTTTAACTAAACACTTTGTGATCAAGCTCAATTTTGCACAATTGGTGGTTTGAATTGATGAGCAACTGCTAATGCTTCTTAATGACCTCGATGAAAATCAGCGTCACGGAGCGTGTCTTGTGGCTCGCTCCGTGACGGCAAGCTGAGTGAGGGCCTTTTAACGTAAAATTTTGTGTAGTTATTTTTGCTTCTATGTACCAAAATCTTTACGTCAATAAATTATTTTCTTTCTTTCTTTCTAATGAAACATTGGTACACTTTGAAGTAAACTCAATATGGACTAGTCTTACTCGCTCGAGAGGCTCATTCATTAAGATGACATTTAACTGACTGCGGGCATTACCAGCTATGCGATTCACGACCTGTCTCGTCACACTTCACTCAAGGCTTCCACCCACCGAACGCGTGTCGTGCACGGCGCGTGTGCTGCGCGGTACCCGCGCAAGTTGTAAAGCATTGCAACTACTCTTTAAACACACATCGAACGCGGGCCCGCGCAAGCCCGCGGCGCTAAAGTTACAACTCGGCAGCGCGGCCGCGTGTCGTGGGCGTCGCGTGTGAAGCGCAGGCCCGCGCTGCTGCTGCGCCGCAGCCGCACGGCACACGCGCGGCACACGCGCGGCACACGCGCGGCACACGCGCGGTACAACTGTTTAGACAACTTAACTGAACTATAATGAATTTTACCAATACAACGTCGCATTGGTCATAGAACAAAAGATACAGTGGGCTGTACTGTTTCAGCAAGGCTTAGATTTTCAATAGATACCAAGTTTGTTTAATTATATCAGTTGACTCGTGGAAAAAGCACAATATAGAATAGTTACACAATTAGCCCTTAATGTCGAGTACCGTGTATTGTATAAAATACTATAAAATGCTAAACATAGGTAAAAAAATGTTTGCACAATTACTGACTGAGGGATACACTTAATTAAAACGCAACAAACGCAGGCGATACCAAAACCAGTGGGCAATTTATCGTCTTGTGTAGCTATGAAGGAATCGCCTTCGAAGGTAGCAACTTTCATATTAATACGGTAAAGCAGTAAAAATCACTAAAGTTTGTATAGATACAACAATTCTCCGATTTCGTGGCTCTAAAACGAACATACATATAAAGTACTAGGCAAGCGAAAAAAGGACCCTTAACGCGATAGTGTAAGCAAACCCTTGCATTGTGTGCTGTTATTTTACCCCACGGCGACATTGTTTACCGCGTAAAAACGTTTCAAACGACGCATTAATAAAAATATCAAATAACATACGTAACACAAGTTGTTGGTTGAAGAGCAACTTTGCTTCGCTCTCAACTCTGTTTGTCATCGTAAATTTCTCAAAATATTTTCATTGTCAACAAGGGGCGGTAAAAACACTGATCAACGGATGCGCTTTAAACTATACCGTCGCAGAGAATGTTTTATGTTATGGTCTATTATACTGTAAATTATTGTAGTAAACATAGCATCGTTATAGCCTTTTGATAATCAAGACCATGGCTTTTACGAAATGCATGGATATCATTATTTCAATATGGATGACGATAGGTTAATTCACGAGACTATATAAGATGGGTGATTATTTATGTTTTCGAACAACTCAAATGTCATGTTTGTATACCAAACATTACATTTATAGAGACATTAGATTTATATAAGAATAGAGGCACGACCTTTGCCCATCTGTTTAATGAATGAAATATATTTTATAGGAATCGAATTTAGTACATTAAACCATATTTTACTAATGGGATGCTTAAAAATTCCTAGCAAGGAATTTTTTTTTTATTATATTGGCCTCTATAGTTTCACGATCTTTTGTAAGTAATGATCGAAAGTATGAAACCAATACAATATTATAATACAGTGAAAGCTCAAAATTTTGCAAAATTAAAGGACGACTTTTATCTATCAGGATATGTAAACAAAAAATACATCATTAGAAAAGTTGAAAAACCCCCGACATTTTCATTTCAAAGTCCAATATCTCAAAAACGGCTAAACAAATTTTGAAAAACACTCGGTATAAAATTATCTATTACACTTGCCAGTAGCCACATTTATTGCCAGTTATACCTGCCAAACCCAGTAGAGTACAGTCCAATGGAAAATAATACAACCCAGCGTTCAGTATTAAATTAACCTTAATGCTCATAACATAAGTGTGCCAATCTGCTGTAAAGTAGCCTAGTAAACTGCAAAGAGTTACACGAGTTGTAAGCTCGTCTACGTTCTACCCCGCGGGTTTAAACTAAATCAGTTAGGTACATTGAGGTTAGCCATGTTCAAATTGCATTAAGTTTACTTACATTATATCGTCATGACTACATTTGTATGACGGTTGTCATGGCAAACTGCTATAACAGAAATAAAACAAGTAATACTAAATTAATCTTTAAACAATGTAAGGGTTAAAAAAGAGACAAATTGATGTGTCTCCCACATCAATTTGTCATGACACGGCAGAAGACGTCTTTATTACTATAGGAGTAAGGATGTGTTACCGATATATTTGGCTTCTTTGGCTGCTACTA
Organism: Epinotia demarniana; assembly: GCA_945867215.1. Classification (NCBI taxonomy): domain Eukaryota; kingdom Metazoa; phylum Arthropoda; class Insecta; order Lepidoptera; family Tortricidae; genus Epinotia; species Epinotia demarniana. Next base: position 17,518,806 of record OX244277.1, read on the forward strand.
AATGACGCCGATGCCGGCTGTACAAAGCGTTATGTAATCGATCAGCTGATTATGATAATGATCTATGCAGCAATACATGACTTTGTGCATTAACTGTTATGGCAGAATTTAGATTCGCATATTTTGATTACGCTGGTTTACATTATTATTTGTACATATTCTTGATGTTCCGTATCATATCCGCTCATAATAGTACATTACGTAACTAGGGCGGTGAATTCGTGAATGGCAGATCGCTGGTGTTTGGATTTATTGGAATTATTTTTTTGGATTGATAAATATGCGATTTAGGGCTTTACGAATTATCACCCGGTGGTTTGTACACAATTTTACGTCTTCTCCTGATTGTAAAGTGACATTTGCCGCTGCGCTCGTGGGCGGTAAATCTCACTTCCCGCCAAGAGTGACGTAATAGTTATTTGTGTCACAAGGGAGCAAAATAGTATATTTACGGCGAGGGCGGTGTATTGAATCCTGAACGTAGCGAGGGATCCTACAATTGAATCCTGAGCGTAGCGAGGGATTCTAACGTAGGATCCTGAGCGTAGTGAGGGATACAAGTGTTTACGCCCGAGACGAAAATAATCTTGCTACCGAGTGACACATACTATTTTTCACACCGACTATGAGGAAATTTAAAAAAAGCTATTGTTTAAATATATCTAAATTATCTTAATTTTTATTACTAATTTTTAAATATTACGAAATATTTATAAATTTTTATACAACATTGTTATAGTTAAAACTTGAAATATGTTCGTTTTGAATCGACTACGATGAAATTACAATCGATTATTCTATTAACATCTGTGCTCAATTGGCACATTGCGTACAAATGTTCCAATGCCAATGTATAAATTAAAAAAGTAGCTTGAACAGAAAAGTAGCGTTTTGGTCCCTCTCGTCGTGGAGCAAAACTTACTTTTCCGAATGAAAGGTATGAAAAATATATTATCAACCTTTGTGTTAGTACTAATACGCACTTCCTGATGACGTCCACTGTAACGCAGAGATGCTGAGAACGCTCGTGATTTCATTTCTGTTTTGGAACAGGACTTAATTGAAATGCCTGTGTTCCTATAATAGGATTAAACACAATTTAATTGAATACACATGACATAACTCTACCTTCCGCGAACCAAATATTAAGCGCAGGCCGAAAATGTACTAATAACGCAATTAGCATCGCACGTAACATGTTGCATACGAGCACTAATTAGATTATGAGAATCGCTCTTCGGCAGCTAAATTAGAGCACCTGTGAGCCTTACAGGCGCCCGTACATGCTTAGCGAGCCCTGAACATGCCTGAACAGTGCCTGGCATTCTATACACCCAAAGCGACCTATTAATCAAAACAAGACCCATTCAGCTCCATAAAGGGCTCATATATACCCCGAATGGGAATTAGATTAAATGACCGTTATAAAGTTAACGTCTCACCCAATAAAGAATGTGTTCTTGTTATACTTTAATAGGTAATAATTCATTAATACCGCCCTAAAATGTTACTGTTTTCCGAGGAAGAGATTGTGTTGAGGCATTACTCCGGCAGTTAACTGCTACGGGCTATCATTTGAATGGGAAACCATTACGCGTTTATGTTTAATGATTATTTGAAGCGGCTCATAATATTGCGCCATTTGTAATTCCTCCTCGAATTCCTGCTCGTTAAGGATGGCTGTGGTGTAATTGTTTTGTATTTTTCTCCCCCAGTATTCACAGTGTGCCCGACAGTTACCGACGGGCACTACAGGAGCAATAAAAAGTTAATTAACATCCACAAAGAATTACATCATGCTAGTTGAAAAATGCCGAGCTATTTGGTTTTACGTCCGCTGTTGGATAGGACGTTTCAAATGTTTTCTATTTCGTAAATGATTTTTCAGTGGCGTTTATATCTAGTTCATTTCATATTATTGTGAAAATAAACTCTAACAATTATACTATTTTAATTTAAAATCACTGCAGGGATGGTTGAAAAGTTTTAATAAACTACGCTACGATAGTAACATGAATTTTTGACAAACGCACTTTTTTAATGCATTGGAATGCAGATAGTAGAACCCAGTACAGCCGACTACAAAAATATGTATCAATTTTGAAATTATTGTCGTGTAATAAACTGAAAAAGTAAGCATGTACATCTCTTTTTAATCGTAATCAACAGTATGTGTCTTTTGCCAAGCTATTGTCACAAATACTCATCCACTCACAACAAATCAAACAACATACATGACTGTATTTACTGCTCCTTATTCTAGCGTTCTTTGACACTGATAGAAGATATCATAGGGCTGGATGGATACACCCAAACTGGCCAGAATTCCACTTAAAATGCAACTAAACCGCTAAGCATTGTGGTCCGTAGAATACCTGAAGGACATAAATTAAACTCTGCAATATGATAAATACTTTTTATTGTCGAATAAATACCTCAGTCAGTGTTTTACGATTCCACTTTACAATCGGATATTTCATAAACGCTTTGTTGCGTGCCCCTTGTAATGTTGTAAAGAGTTATGCATAACGAGGTGCATTGAACAAAACTATTAATTACGAAGTCTTATCGAAAAGCCCCTCTTTCAATTACTCGACTGAACAAAATCTAGTACCTACAACGCCGACGCCATGCAATCCGAAGGAAAGCCACACTTAGTTCTTGCCAGGCTAATCTTGTGCTTTTTCGCTGCTTATCCCCACATCTTAGTTCCGAGGGAGAATTAAATCGAACCCTGTTAACGATAATGTAGCAATCCGTCAGTGACTGCTTTAAATCCACAGTGGAAGTGAACATCCGTTCGCAATTCTTTTAGCGCTGACATGGCAATAAGTAACGCTTAGTCCGTGCCTGCACCGAGCAAACCTGGGTATCATATATTACACTATCTACTCTCCAATGTGTACGACCTGGAGGATGTTGCTGAACGGTTTCAGATCGATATCTGTCTTAATGCTACTAAACATGGGATTTAATCTTGTGTTGTTGATGTACATATACTGCTTGGTAGCATATAACTTCGGTTGTAAGGTTATTCCTAAAATTTATATAATTTATCAAATGCGGCTAGAAACTATTTATCGCGTTTTCTGCTATTCATCTTTCTTTTACTAATCCTTGCACGTATATTTTAATCTAATAAATACTCCGCGCTCTACTCTATATTTGAACGGTGAGCAACTTCACTTGACTCCGAGCATCGAAAACAACACGAATTTTGGTTGTGCCCAATCCAACGTTGCGTCAACTATTCTGATACAACACACATTGAACATACGTTTTACACACACAAATATATTGAGCGATCAGTCAAATGACCGAGTACGAACGTTAGAAGCCGGAAATATTGCACTGTTCGCGAAATCACTCCCAAGGATGTCCCGACTAAGTCCAGTCCTTGTTCCATTTCATAGGTGTCCGGTTCCAACACGGAAATATATGTGTTTTGCTATAGTAGGGGATGACTTATGCGCGGCGGCGTCTTGAGACTTGCGGCATTGACTTTAGCGAAATTACAAATGTCCTCTGTCTCCGGCGCAACCACGTTGCAACATGGTTTCAACCACTTTGAGGAATGCAGTCGGGAAATAAGCAGTGGAACGGAATTATTGTGTAATCGGTAGTATCGACCGCTAACTGCAGTCCGCAGGCGATCGTTTGATCAAAAGCAATTAGTCTATGGCTACTACTATTTGAGGCAACCGTAATCGGCAAGCCATATCTGATCTATAATTATCCTACTTTTTAACCGCACCGTTGACACTGGGATTCATTTTCACCGGAAGATTTAGCGTTGAATAAGCTTTCTTTATTCAGGTTGGGATGCGCTACAACTTGTTCTATTTTTTACTTGCCACATTTTGATGGCTGGCGATATTTTAACGTGAGAGATTTTCCAGGTGCACAAAGGTAAAAATGTTGAAAGAAAAACTAGTTTTAACTGGTAACAAACAATACTACTTCTATAAAATATGGAAATTCTGGCTTGAGCGATTGTTTTGTGGTTGTAATGTGTTTATTTATTTTCCTTATATCTTGAGCATCCTACTTATTTTTACTCATCATCACACATCCCTGTTTGTTAGCTCTTAAGGTGCATTATGTGAATGTATGTGTAATGATGTGTTATCCGAATCAATTTCTATTCTATTCTATTCTTTTCTATTCTATCATGTTCTTAGTGTTATTCCCGGTCCTCTTTGACACCTAACGGGAAATAATCGCTTATTGTTTTTACTTATTTACGTCGAAGTTTTAGTTTAGATGTGTTGCAACACAGCAGTCACGTCAACAAGCTTAAGTCCCGTTTAGTAAAAATTATGTGTGAATACCGTGTGAGTTTAACACCACGTAGTAACCTCCTTGTTTTTAATAAATAATAATAATATTATATTCGAAGTCCTGGACGTAAACTGTTATGATTATGCGGTACTTTTGTAAAATGATCGGAAGCACTTCGCACATAACATTGTGCTCGGTGCGGGCACAATTCAATTTCTCACTGTCGGCCGCTCGCCGTGACTTATACTTCATGAGATAGCTTGACCTCGCGACCTAACCGACGGCTAACGAGTACTCGACTTAGGGTGGGTTGCACCAAACCGTCTGTAAGCTGTGTTCGTTAAAATCTGAATGCATGGAAAGGATTTTGGATTTGGATTTGGAAGGACAGCTGCCGGTGCCATGTTTAACGTTGATCTGTCTGTAATCGTAAGTGCCACCTGCCTATAGAGCACAGCATTTGGCGTGGTTTAATCTGTATGCGGTATTTTGTACTTTACCGACAGCTTACTACTATTATACCTGTAGTATTTCCAGGGTTCTTGTTGTAAATTATAGTCACGAGCACTGGTAGATATAAAGTTTATTCAAAGCCACATTAACAATATAGCATTAACAAAATACAAAGATTGAGACGCCACTTATCTATCTGACAGCTAGTTGACAACTACCCCCACCAGCCCCGCGCTTTATAAACCATGTTCATATCACATTATACAATTTTATTTGATGAAGAGAACCAAAATTAGAGAATCTATTAAATATCTAACAGGCGGCCATTCTGCCCTGGGGATGACCCCATCTCCAAATCAGTTCGGCCATTCACTGTTAGGTATGACCTCATACCTTGATTTGTTATAAACAATAAATTGAAATTAGCATTGATTATCTTTTCTTTTTTTTTAATAATGCAATTTAGATCGTACAACAATAAATCTGATATTGAAATATATGAGTAGATGATTTCTACATATTTTAAATTCTATTTTTAACTGTACTTATTTATCTTATTTAGTATATGTGACATAAGTCTAAGTTCATTAATGATAGGTATTTTCAGAGTTCGAGAAATCAGTCAACAGTGTTATGTAGTATATAAATTTCCTTTTCACATTTTAACTCTACCCATTTATTTATCTTATTTCAGTGTTACATAAATCTAAATACAATTAATGATATCTATTTTTAAGACTTCCAGAGAACAGCTAATAGTAACTCCAAAATAACTTATCTAACTTGATTAAAAAAATATTATTATCATTCACAGTTTATAATTATTAAGTGCAAATAAATTAGTTGAAACACTAGAGCCACACTAGGGGCAGAAAAAATATAACCTAAGTACCACACTGGGGGTAGATTTGATTAACTGCAGCCACACTTGGGGATTTTCATTAATTTCAGTGAACAATCATCATTGGTGTTCATGGTTGGGGTCCATTGTTGTCTATTTGTATTGGCCACACTAGGGGCTAGCAGCCACACTTGGGGATCCTCATTAATCTTGGGTAATCATCATAGTGTTCACACTGGGGAACTTTAGTACCACACTTGGGGTCCTTTATTAGCTATTCTTATTGGCCACACTCGGGGTCGTATTTCATCATTTTCTCGCTGCTATCTATCTATGCTGTAAAGGTCATAATAGGGAAAATTGTGGTAAGTGTATAAGATGTAAGTAAGTCAGTGAATTAATAATTATATAAATTACTCAGATAATAGATGTAGTAAACTAGTCTGAATGGGAATCGTCAGTCGCGGAGCTTATATCATCAGTAACAGGAGGTGCCCCCATCGTTATCCACGGTTTTAAGTGGTCTGCCGGGAAAATATTGCGGTACGCACGATCAGCGTGTCCGCGAATGCTAGATACTTCATACCGGTCATTATCTAGGACGCGTGTTATCTGAAAGGGTCCCCGAAACCTTGGGGCTAACTTCTTACTTTTGCCTTTTTCTGTTTTATGATTGGGAATCATAACAAGATCGTCCTGCTGAAATACTTTAGTGGGTGCTTTGTTTTTATCATAATTATTTTTCATTTTAAGTTGATTATCTTCTATATTCTCTTGAACAGTCTGTCTTAATTCAAAAAAAAATTCAAAATTCAAAATTATTTATTTTTTTAACACAGTTGTTTCATATGGTGCCGAACCCTCCTTTTAAGTTATAAAAACTTGTGTTAGGAGGTATTCGCTCTCTCGTGCAATGGTAATAAAAAATAAACAATGTACCTATTACTTATAAAGATACTTACATTATAAATCATTTACAAAATTGTCATTTTTCCATACAAGTTGTCAGTTCATTGACTGGACTAATAACAGAGGTATATAGCAAGTGAAGCCTGATTTAACCTAACAGGGGTATTGATTTTAGTAGACATAAAGTTGAACCTAGTCTAGGATATCTATCTTAGAATAAGTTCAACTTCACGGTTAGTCAAAATTTACACACATTTACATACAATTAGAGATTATTTCAATAGTAATTCAGTTTCGTTATAACTTTTCTCCTTTAACCAAGTTGTAAGAACGATTTTACACTCTGTAGAACTTTTTGTGTAGATATTCAACATTCTATTTACTTTGTTATACAAGTTAATAGATAGAACATAAAATTGCCTTCGTGCGAAGGAGGTCCTAACTGGGGTTGGAAGGTTAATTACCGTGTACAGTTTACGTTTTTTTAATAAATTGTCATCAATTTTTTCAGTTTTATGGATTTTAAGGATACAATTAAGGATGAATAGTTGTCTAACAGTAAGTACATCAGCATCTCGGTACACATTAATAGTGCTGTATCTTATAGTTTTACCTAAAAGTACTTTAAGAATGGAACGTTGGGCCCATTCAAGAGCCATGAGTTTGTTTTTATGAGTACCTCCCCATATAGGTAGACAATAAAGTAATATAGACTGAACAAGGGTTTTATAGATATATATTAATAGTTCCTTATCTGTTATGTGCCTAAGATATTTAAACAGCTATATAAGTTTCCTTATACGACTTGAGGTAACTTCATTTTGTTGATTCCAAGAAAGTAGTTGATCAATATGGATTCCTAAGTATTTAGTAGAGGTAACATGGTTGAGAGTGGAGCATGAGCAATCATTTGTCGGTTGGATGACGCAGTAGTGGGCAGTTAAATTATGTTTTTGTTTATCCGGTTGAGACGCACTTCGCATTGAGAATGTAATATAATTTGTTTTACTTATATTTAATGAAAGTAAGTTGATTTGAAGCCATGTGATCACTTTGGATAGTCCAACTTCAGCACAATCGTATACTTCCTGCCAGCTGTCTCCGTGAAACAGTAGCGCAGTATCGTCAGCATAAGAAATCACTAACCCATTATTAAGTTGAATATTGGTTAGATCATTTATGTAGGTCAGAAAAAGCGTAGGACCTAAGACACTTCCTTGCGGTACGCCAAAGTGGGTGGAGTGAGTGTCTACGCTATATACGTCGTTGTTCAATTTAACGCGTTGCGTTCTATTATTCAGGTAACTAGATATTAAGTCCCGAAACTGACCACGAATTCCCAGAGTATCAAGTTTACGGATAAGGATGGGGACAGAGACAGTGTCGAAAGCTTTTTTTATATCAAGAAATATACACAAAGTTTTTTTTTTACACTCTAAATGTTTAGTAATGGAATTTGTTAGTTCAAGCACGGCCTCTTCTGTGTTTTTACCTTCACGGAAACCGAACTGACGAGGTGATAAAAGGTTATATTTATTTAGATATTTAATTATTCTATTGTTTATTAATTTTTCCATTATTTTGGAAATCGTGGAAAATAATTCTTCCCTTTCTGTACTTGTCATTTGCTCTGTATCTTCCAAAGCACCTTTAATAATTCCTTCTGAACGGCCTATCGTTCTTTGTCCGAAAACTATCTCAGCAGGACACTTTCCTGTGCCTTTATTAACAGTGTTATTTAGGCTCCATTGTAGCTTTCCTAAATTAAGGTCCCAATCTTTTTCGTCAAGGCCATGACTCATTGCCGCCAGTGAATTCAAGATGGTCCTATTATACCGCTCGATCTGCCCATTAGCACGCGGTAACGCCACTGCGTTATACACATGTTTGGTACCAATCGAGCCAGTAAAAGCCCTGAATTCACTTAGCACGTTCGCTGAATGGTAGCCTATACGGCTTATAGTAGACAGGAGTAGTATCATTTAATCTGATACTCATCTCAGTTACGTGAGTCACTCCCAGTTCACTGGAGTCGAGGGCGAAACAGTCTCATTAGTTTGACTGTCCGATGTGATTTTTAAAATATTTTGAACTTGCTGAGTTTTAAAATTTAATACTTGTCACATTACCCTCTTCACTTTTACTGCCATGCTGCTGACGGAAATTTTGAATTACTTCGCATTTTTGGGTATCATGTCCGAGACGAGAACATTTTGTGCACCGTTTAATTGGTTTTGTACACGTACGTGATGTATGTCCGTTCTCTAAACAATTGTAGCATTGAACATTTTTATTACGTTCTTGAAGCTTATTTATTGATCCTTGAGCTCTGGGTGTTATATCACGGTTTGTCATTACATTCTCGTTTTGGCTTAAGTTGAATTTACGTGGGATTATGTCGCTTTTTCTTGAAATACGGCGTAAATATGTAAGTAGCTGCGATGGCCTACTTAAACTTGAGCCCTGAGCGTTTAAACGTACGCTATTGTCGAAAATCCCATTGACAATACAGTCAACTGCATTACGCCCTCTTATACCACACATTTTTACTAATCTCGCTTTATCATGGTAATAATCCTCCAGGGATTCCTCTCTTCTGCTTCTTCTTTCTAACATTTCATTTAAGCGGTCAGCATAGTTCCGGTCATCAGGAAAGGTTCTAATTATTTTCTTTTGCCATTCACGCCAGGTCAAGTTTAGCGTACTAAGACCCTGGTACCATTTCTTTGCATGACCTGCTAATTTTGGAATGGCGTAGAAAATAATCAACTTTTCACTCCATTTATAAATTTTAGCGGTTTCATTAACCTTGCGAATCCAATTTATAGCCGATTGTTCATTAGCATCTGGGTTGTATTCGGGAATCACATTTTGCGCCCCTTCAAAGTGGCGATCGGTCTTACGAAATACACGTGATAGTTCTCTTATAACGTCGATGTCACGGCGAGGTATTGAATACGATCTTCTCTTACGCTTTGAGTAGTTGTTTACCCGTTGTTTCGGGAGCGATGATTTTTCGGACGACGAAAGCGAATTATCAAAAGATGATGTGTTAGATTGGGAGCGACGCCGTCGTTTCCTACTCTATGAGTGTCGATTTTCAATATAGTATAAATCATCAGAGTTTTCAGACGTGCTTGTAGCAGAGCGGCGAGGGCGTTGGTAAGATGAACGTGGTCTACGTGCATGTCTGCTACTATTCATGCTGCTAGACGAGCATCGCCTTCGAGATCTACTACGGTAGGTTTGTCGTTTATGGCTGGTCATCCCGAGTTTTGCAGCGAGACTCTTTAGTTCGCCCGGGATCGCGTAAGAGACGCCGGGGTGGGGGCGTATAACCTGACGCTTCCGTGGACGACATGTTTCTGGTATGGGTGGAGACTATATATGCATCCACAAAGTAGCAAAGTAAGATTATGTAAGTATAAATAAAAGAAAAATGAGAGTGTGTGTGTGTGAATGTGTGTGTATGAAGGAGAGAGGAAGAAAAGAAAACAATAACATTTATTATTATACAATGAGTAGGTAAGTACGTGTAACCTACGCGTAAACGTTATTATTACCCTATTATATTATTCTTAAATTATTAATTAAACATTAGTTTATGTAGGGGGTATTTTGTGTTGTTCTAAAAATTTTATTTTAAAAGGGTTAGAAAATATTTATTGTAATGGAATTTGAGCAATGTCAGCTGTGGTCACACACATGAAATAACGTGCCTATAAAAATAAGTCCAGAATCCAATCTTGTATTTAAGTTAGTTCTTCTAATGCTCTCGGCCGGGGATCGAACCCGGGCTCACACACGCACGCCGCCAGACGTTCTATGTGCTGCCTAGTCTTTGTCATCATAAACATAGAACGCAAAGAAACCGATACCGATACGCTTTGCGATGACCATATTTACCTAATTATAACTTTTTTTAGGGCACCCTCAGATGCACTATAACTTTACATACTTACCACGCCCACCGTAAACATGTTTGTAAAAAAATAAATGGGCTAATCATTTAAGTGAGATGAAACAACCTAGCATCAACACCAACTTCATCAGACACCTATGTTTAGTTCTACAGGTGATTACGCTTGTTTGTAACAAGGCAGGTACTACTTGTAATGTGAGTATCACCATTTGCTCGCCGCCTTTTAACTTCTAAGTCAAGTGACGCGTAACCTACTTCGTTCTTAATTCCCGATACTAATATTGTAAAATAATGTAATTACCATCCTTGTAAGTGACTATTCAAACCGATTATGTAGTGATTTACATTATAATAAAAAGGTTACATACCAGCAGATTTTCTCCAACGGGTATCCCACTTCTGAAATATTATACCTGTAGTATTTCCAGGGTTCTTGTTGTAAATTATAGTCACGAGCACTGGTAGATATAAAGTTTATTCAAAGCCACATTAACAATATAGCATTAACAAAATACAAAGATTGAGACGCCACTTATCTATCTGACAGCTAGTTGACAACTACCCCCACCAGCCCCGCGCTTTATAAACCATGTTCATATCACATTATACAATTTTATTTGATGAAGAGAACCAAAATTAGAGAATCTATTAAATATCTAACATTACTAACATTAAATGTTTATGGAGCAGAAACGTCCGCTAACGAAATTCCAAATTTCGATTAAAGTGGAAAATTAAATAGTGGAAGGGATTGAAAGATTCGTCGCCATTAGCGGGGACCCACGGTAGCTCAATTGGGAGAGCGATGGACGGATTCCAGAGGTTGTGGGTTCAAATCCCGCTCGTGGCGAATAATTTTTCAATTTTCCACTTTGATCGAAGCTTACTAAGTACTACCCTCAGTTGCCGTTCGCTGGTTCTTCTCCAGGCAGAGATCTTTTTTCCGAACCTGTGGTGGTTTATCAAGCTTCATAGTTGCCAACTTAGACTTTGAGCCGAGCCGCGACTTTTAAACTGGCGGTCATGGGTTCGAAACCTGGGTTACCATAAAACGTATGTGCGAAATATAATTTTCTATTTAACAGTTGTCTTTCGGTGAAGGAAAACATCGAACATACATTTAGTACTGTTAAATTCGCACTAATCTATGCGTTCGGCCGTGACGGCTCGTTTTCACGTCAGATAAACATGAATCCGGCTTTAGGTTCTCAGCCCATTGCAGGCATTCCATATATGCATCCGTTGGGCTTCCCTTTCACACGCGCCCGAACACACATCGCTAGCAATGCTGTAGGTAGCACCTCATTTATGAAATACCGGGTAGAACAAGTTACCCATATTGTGCAATGTGTTCAAGTGTTCATATCGAATAATATATATTAGTCTTCTTATGAGATGGTTCGAGACGAGAGCTATTTACGTGATTAAATCGATCGCTATCGAATTATGCGCTCCGTTGCCAGTATTCTCGTTAAAATGTGAATTATGTAGTGCACTTGAGTACACACACTACCGGTAAATGCACTAATTACCCTCAAATGAGGTAATATAATATAATTTAGAAAGCCACTTTACGGGTTACAGTTACGTGTAAGGTATCAGAGGAATTTCTCTCACACGCTCCGATTCTACACATAACGATCTCCCGAGCTGCCTTGCTTGGAGAAACTACTGGGTTCTTCAAAATTTTCAAATTTTATATGCTTTTATTAAGTTCGCAAAGCTGTATCTCGACTATGGAAAACTAGCCGTTTTTTTTCCGACCAAAGCAAATTTCGAATCGATTGATACCTAATGCATCGGTAGATTGCTTAAATCATAATATCCTTTCTTTTCAGCTTTGCCGTAGTCAGGTAAAAAGGAACATAAGTCTGAAACACGCATCCATAAGCTGTAGTGAGTGACTGACTACCATCAACATTCGGCAGTCATCTCACCAAGGGACAATCGTGAAGCAAAAATAATCCTTAGTATAAAGTGCATCTATAACTTTTCAATATTAAAGCGAAAACGCTGAAATGTCGGAACATTGGAGGTGTTTTCTTTTTAGTCGCAAGAGTTCGGGATTCATTTTCAAATATACACATAAAGTATAGCCGTCCCTATTGTTTTCATATTGAAGAAATGAGCGGAGCGCGGACCGTTTTCTTTGCGATCGTGAAATATTTACAGTACAATAGCAATAGTTCCTCTGTTTATAGCTGGTTTTCTTATTGCACTAGTGTAAACACTTTTGCATTGCACTACAAAGCTCTTTACGTTTGTATTCACAGTTTGTTCACATGATTCACATGGTAATGACTGCACAAAGAAGGAATACGTTACGTGGGTACTCTAAACAAACATGTTTAATAACTCACTACTTTTCCCACGACACAACGCAGGGGCGCTATTTATGTAAATGGCGGTGGGCGGTGATTGCACCTAGCGCGGTATTGAGGCGACCTGTGTACGTAATTCGAAGTTATACTTAATCACAGACAGATTCTAATTGACGAGTAATTAATTATGTCCACTTTAAAGTTCTCAAATATGTATAATTTACGACTAAATATTTCTTGTCCTTAATCGATCAAACTTAAGTTGATCTACGCGTTGATTTTTAAATCAATCAGTCATTTCTCACATGCATGAGAAATAGATGTTAGAGTTTACTGACGTAAGACGTATCAAATTTTCCACCTAGCGCTGAAAGACGTAAGAACCTCAAGACATGTAGGGTGACCAAACATTAAGTGATATACATTATATAGTATGAATTGAATTTTGGCTGGTTATTAATATTTTTTAACTCCTGGTCACGGATAAAATCACTGTGTAAGTTAGAGGTTCTAGATATAAGGTGTGGTCTAAAATGTGTTTATTAAAAAAAATGTCTTTGATGTTTCATGGTTGACGTATAGGAACAAAAGATAATCCCAAAAACATACTTTAGCACTACTGTTTGTGATGTAAATGTTCAGAATATGAATTTATGAATTATTTTCAGTTCTCACTCAAATACTCATTCCAAGTACGAAACCTCCAGGAAATATATATGACTGAATATTCTGTCGGGCCGCGAGCGTCGCTTGTACCTCCGACACGTATGATCCTAGTTTATCCAGGATTTCTTTCCAATAAGCTGAATTTCAGTTGAATATTCTGAGATTTAGGAGATCGCAAATTCGATTGGGTAAAATCGATACCGATTTACAAACGAGCGCATTTTAAGCGAATATACGAATATGATATCGCAGGAAGAGAATAATGCTTTGCTACGAATACATGAAAGAATCGTTTAGGCTTCTATTTCATATAGCGAAGTTTTAATTTACTTTTCGAATAACATTTATTATGTGTAAGACATTGCATATTCAAAGCGCAGTATTGGTAAAAAAGAAACTGTTAAATTATTTCACGAATATTCAGGAAGATTCACAAAACACATAAGTCATAAACTGAGTGAGAAAATGCGTCTGAGGTAACAACAACTAACATGAAATTATTGAATGTCGTTTTAATTCAATGCCACATTAAAAGAAACCAGATTTTAGAGATTTTTTTAAAAAATGGATGTAAAAAAACCAGCTCAAAGCTACCGCGGTCATTACATACCTAAAGTTGTGATAGTTTTTTTTTTCTAGAGACCCCTGAAAAGTTAGGTACAGGCTGACCAATAACTTATTATCTTCCTTTTGTTTAAAGAATCTAATGAATTATCCAAAACAATAATGTTGTGTTTATTTATGATGACGTTTATTCAAATAGAAAAAATCTTCCTACAAACTGATGTTATCATATTAAAAGGAAGTATTATAAAAACAATATAAAGAAACAGCATATGGGTATTGTTTTCTCGCGCTGCCGCATTATAATAATAAGAAAGGAAGGAAAGAAAGAAAAAAAAACATTTATTTATGACAAACACATATAACAACAGAGAAATACAAAAATAGGACGAACACTGTTTGTCACAAAAGGTAATAAAGCATTTTTATTTCCCATATAACTTATACATAACTTACACGTATTTTTATTTTATTTTTTATTTAATTTATTTACCCGTGTGGTGTCGGGTTAGAATTTCACCACCCCCTTTCTTCCCGTGGGTGTCGTAAAAGTCGACTGAGGGACCAGGGTTGAAGTGTGTTCTGGGCGATGGGCTAGCAACCTATCACTGCAATATCACATTTAGTCGATCTTTTATACCCACATTAATGCTAAAAGTGGCGCTGGAACATACGTTTCATGTGCTCTGCCTACCCCTTTTGGGAATGAAGGCGTGAATGTATGTATGTTATAGGGACCCCTGTTGTAGGGTATTGACTTCCTCCAAATTCTTCCACCTGGTTCTGCCCTGGGCTACAGATAGCCAGCTTTTGCCGGTAACTTTAGCAATATCGTCCGCCCATCTTTGTCGTGGATGTCCGACTTTTCTTTTCCCAGCCGAACCGGCCCATTTGGTAGCGGCGAGGGTCCTTAAAAAGCTACGGTAGCCCAGTGGTTCAGGCATGCGGCTGTCAAACGGCGGTCGTGGGTTCGAATCCCGGCTCGTACCAATGAGTTTTTCAGAACTTATGTACGGAATATGATTTCATATTTACCGTTAGCTTTTCGGTGAAGGAAAAACATCGTGAGGAAACCTGCATACATCTGCGAAGAAATTCAAAGGTGTATGTGAAGTCCCCAATCCGCACTGGGTCAGCGTGGGGACTACTGCCCGTTCCCTCTCATACATGAGAGGAGGCCTGTGCCCAGCAGTGGGACGTATATAGGCTGATGATGTGTGTGTGTGATGTGAGGGTCCAGCGGTGGTCGGTGCATCTTGCTACGTGTCCGGCCCATCGCTATTTAAGTTTTAAGGAATGGTGTAATGCGTCTGTCAATTTTGTCTTTTTTCTAATTGTTTGACTTTTTATTTTATTTATTTTTCTTAGGTTTAGGATGCTTCGTTCCATGGCTCGTTGACAACTCGCTGCGGCTTAAACAAACCCAAATCCTTTGGAAGTTGATTGTCTATCTACCTTTAAATCTATTCATCATAAGATTACGTAACAAAACAAAATCAACTTAAAAACCTTGTAACTAACTCCTCGTAGAAATCGTGACAGCATCTCATAATGAATTCCTCTAGAAATAAACCAAAGCGAGAACTCTGCGGTTGCTAAAAGAAACGTAATTAATAGTTTCAGTTGGAAGGCAAAGTATTATGAAGTTTGCGAACTCTATTAAAGAAATAGGTGCTAGTCGCGCTGCGAACAAACTTCTACGATTGTGGCCATCGCTCTTTCCAGGTTTCAACATCAATAGCAATTAATGTCATGTTTTACATAATTTAAATGCAGGGACACGATTCTTAATAATAATAATTCTCACGCACACTTGGCATCATGATATCTTGAGATATTAATATTCATGAAATATTTTATCTTTATACATAAGCTTTGGTTACGCCGTCAGAGCAAAATCCCTTTTGGCCTCCTTTCTTAAAAAAGCTGTTGAGACTGCTTACACGCACCGCCTTCATAGTTCTGGCTGTCATAAAAAAAACATTCAGTTACATACGTCAACGCATAATTTTCATATTTTCTCCGCTGCAAACTGAACTACGAATAATAAGATTGCTATTAATAAGTACCTATAGTGATTGTGCTAGTTACTCCTGCCGCTCCTCTCTGCTTACGCCCGCTCCAAGTCACTCGGACAACTAAGGTAAGCAGTTTCAGCTTCTCAAAATTTGCATATTTGGTTTGTCTTTTATCCTACGGCGTAACCTTGCCTTCGGCTCCGCTCATCACCGCATAGTCTAAATTGCCTATTTACACGGCCTAAGCATATTTGTGGTCCTATCGAGTTCCGGATTCTTCCGTCCAAATTTTTAAAATTCACATTTATTTTCCGCAATACTCATATATTTCACCCGCCATTAACGCTCATTTCATATATATCACGCTCATTGTCATTTACATTTCACTTGATATTGTCATTAATATAATTGAAATTTTAATTTAGCCAACATGTCTAAATCTGAAATGGAAATTAAGTTAGCAGTGTTAAAAAGTAAAGAAGAGAAAATCTTTCAGCGATTTACTCGCATACATGCCGCTTCTAAAAATATTTCAAATTTTGAATCGCGAAGCAACGAGTCTTTCATGGCCGATAGTGAAACGATTGATGACTTACGTGTGAGTTTCGAATCAATTCTGGATGAGATGAATAAAATCATCATGTCTCTCGTTCCTGGTACCAAGCCTGACTATGAGGCCCTGGATGCGTTCGAAGATATGTACTCAAAAATAAAACGCACTCGGAACAGCATTATTAAAATGTCAATACCGCAAGCAAGTGCATCATCCGCACCCGCGAGTCGTAACAACGGCTCTTATTTTAAACTCCCGCCTATAGAATTGCCTTGCTTTGATGGTCGTACTGAGAACTGGCCCATCTTCTATGAGTCATTTAAAACCAACGTACATAATAATGACCAACTGACTGACTCGCAACGTGTGCAATACCTCATGGGCAAGCTAACACATAATGCTCTGAAATTAACCGCTGGTTTAGTGCCTACAGGTGAAACCTATTCCATAATTTGGGACAGTCTTGTCAAAAAATATCAAGATAAACGCGCCTTGGGTACTTATTACCTGAACAATGTATTTGACTTAAAACCATGCTCAAACAATGCCAGCAGTCTCAATACCTTCATTGAGAAGTATTCCGCGTCTATCGCCGCTCTTAAGCAGTTAGACATTCCTGATTTGGCTGATTTTCTTCTTTTAAATTGCGCATTGAGGAAGACCGACCAACAGATGTTACAAAGTTACGAAATGTCAATTCGCGATGTTGAGATTCCGACTTATAAATCGTTCATATCGTTTGTGCAAGACCAAGTTAAGATTTTAGAACGGTCCAATGGTAGTACCGTCGGCAAATCAGTTGCCAATATACCGGCACAAACTACGCGAACTACGTATAAGGCGTTTGTAGCCAGCAATGATACCGCTTCAAAACCAGCGATTAATGAACCAGCTTGTATATTGTGCAACAAAAAGGATCATTCGCAACTTTATGCTTGCATGAAGTTTAAAAACATGGTCTCCCCGCAAGTGAGGTTTGAATTTATAAAAGATAAGCATGGTTGTGTTAATTGTTTAAGTACGACGCATACACTTATTAACTGTAACTCGCGTCACACTTGCAACGTGTGTCAGAAGCGTCATCACACGTTCTTACATTTTGAGTCGAATAAAGCTGCTTCCGCTAATATTAAATCAACGCAATTGTTCGCCAACACTAACGACGTTACTTCTTCCGCCGCTCATGTACCGCGACCGTCAGCAGCCGCGCCTCCATCGCGCTCTCCGCCTGCAGTGTTCAATTCTTGTGAACCAAATGCACCTAATGCAAACTCGAACTGTGTCTGCACACCGCAAATAAATACTCCGCTGACTGCTCATCCGCCCCGCGATAGCATTAATACGCAATGGTCACCTGATGGGGCCATAGCACAGCCGCTTTCTAACGCTTCGGTCTCACTCAAAGTAGAGTCGAACCCTAAGTCAACAATATTGTTGTCAACCGCTCAGGTGTACGCTAAGCCTTATAATGGTGATGGTAAGACGATTATAAGATGCCTAATTGATAATGGTTCACAAAACAATCTAATAACGCTTGATTGTTGCAAATCACTTAACTTACCCGTGATACCGCTTAACAATTCCTATATAAAGGGTGTTGGTTTAACGTCGAGGCCTATACTTGGTTATGTTTATTTGAATATTGAATCGCGCATCTACCCAAATAATAAATACTATATACATGCTTTAGTGGTAGATTGTATAACAGATCAACTGCCCGTGCATTTCGTCGAAGCTAATAAATGTGACTTGGCATATCTTGCCGATATACCGCTTGCAGATTTAACCTGGAATATTCCAGGCTGCATTGATGTGGTGCTAGGTGTTCAACTCTTCCCGTATATATATTTGGGGAACAGAGTAGATTCTGGCACATGCGCACCCCCCGCTTTGCTAACCACGTTTGGTTACGTGTTAATGGGTGACTATCCTTGTAAGTCTAACTCTAATGACACTTCTTTTACCGCATTTGTGCTCAATGACCTTGAATCGAGTCTCAATAAATTTTGGGAATTAGAAGAGATCCCATACAAACGTTTTCTTAGTCCGGAAGAGACTGAGTGTGAGAATTTGTACACTACTTCCGTGACTCGAAATGATGATGGCAGATATTCTGCAGCCTTGCCCTTCTGCAAAGATGCGTCTGAGCTAGGCAATTCTCGAGCTGTTGCTCATCGCCGCCTACTTTTTTTGGAAAAGAAGTTTAAACAAATACCTACACTTCGTGATGATTATAACCAAGTCATCAAAGAATATATGCAAAACGGTTATCTTACCGAAGTTCCTGAATCTGACGTCACTGATGGCGGATATTACATTCCTCATCACGCAGTGGTTCGTCCTGATAAATCTACATCTCGCGTCAGAATAGTCCTAGACGCTAGTGCTAAAAGTAGCTCAGGCTTGTCACTCAATGACATTTTGCACACTGGTCCAAATTTGCAGGCAGATTTATTTATTCTGCTACTGAATTTTCGCCTGTTTCCCATAGCAATGACATCGGATATCCGCCAAATGTATATGCAAATCTGTTTGCCGCCAAAACATTATAAATATGTGAAAATTTTATTTCGCTTTGATGAAAAAGAGCAGGTTCGCACCTTTCAGTTTACGCGCGTTGCGTTTGGACTGAAATCAAGCCCGTATATGGCAATGCGCACTGTCAAGCAGCTTTGCCTTGATGAGGGACATCGGTTTCCCGATGCTGCAACAGTGGCTAGTTCCCAATTATACATGGACGATTTAGTTCATTCGTGTATAAATGAGGAAACTGCAATGCGTTTATCGCAAAACTTAATCGCGCTTTTTAAAACTGGTGCATTTGATTTAGTCAAATGGTCCAGCAACTCCCTGTCACTGCTAGATAAGCTGCCTAATTCACACCGTGCTTGTGTTAATTTTGATGACAAGCAAAATATTGCCAAAGTGTTAGGCTTATCTTGGGAACCCTCCGATGACACATTCTCACTAACTACGTTCCCGCCCGCCGGAGGGAAGTGTACCAAGCGAATCATTTTATCCACCGTAGCTCGCTTGTTTGACGTCCTTGGTTTGGTAGCTCCTGTCGTCCTATACGCCAAGTTGTTAATAAAAGAACTTTGGCTCAGTAAAATAGATTGGGACGCTACCCCCCCGGAACACATAATTAAGTGTTACTCCACATTGGTTCAAGAATTTCCATTGTTATCAACGTTTAAGATCCCGCGCCATATTGGCGTATCATCCGATTGTATAGTCAATATTGTTGGATTCAGTGATGCCAGCCTTAGTGGTTATGGTTGTGTAATTTACTTGCATGTGACAAACTTGACTGGCGATATCAGTGTAAGGCTGTTATGCTCCAAGTCCAAGGTTTCTCCGGCTAAGATAACTACGCTTGCTCGTTTAGAGCTATGTGCCGCTGTTTTAATGGCCAAACTGATTAAAATTGTGCAAGACACTTATCTTGCTCGAATTCCGATTGCAGGCATATATGCTTTCTCCGATTCAATGATCGCTCTTTCATGGATCAAAGCATCGCCGCATTGGTGGTCAATTTTTGTAAGCAATCGTGTTGCTCAGTGTCAAGAAAATGTGTTACCAGAGAATTTCTATTATGTTGCTGGAATAAACAATCCCAGTGATTGCTTGTCCCGTGGTATGACACCATCACAATTGGTTTCTCATACCCTATGGTGAAACGGACCTTCCTGGCTGCATAATGCGCCAACGGAATGGCCTATCCAACCGTTTCAGGCCGCTGCTATTGAACAATTGCCGGAGTGTAAAACCACTACATTGACAACTCTTGTGCAACTTGAGCGACCTATATTATATGATTTAGCGCAACGCATATCCTCTTGGAATAAACTGCTTAAAACTGTAGTTTATGTGCTACGTTTTACAAAAAAGCTTAACGCTACTGAGATTATAAAAAATATCGAAATCGCTGAAACCGCTTTAATACTCGCGATACAGAGCGTTCACTTTCAGGAAGATATTGCTCGCATGAAAAATAATATATTACCCTCGCGACAACTCGTCAAGTTATCAGTGTTTATTGATGAGAAAAATGTTCTGCGTATAGGAGGTCGACTTTTAAACGCTGATTTACCATTTGAAGCTAAGCATCCTGCATTGCTCCCCAAACGCGATCATATAGTCAACATGATTATTGATCACTATCACGCTGTAAATTGTCATACAGGTGCAGGACTGTTGATGTCAATCATCCGCCAGCGCTTCTGGATATTGGATGCCAGAACCGTAATTAGGAATAGAGTACATAAATGTAATTCGTGTTTCCGCGTTAAACCGGACCATCCGATTCCAAAGATGGCTGACCTTCCTTCTTATCGCTTGCAAGAAGCTAAAGCCTTTGTGCATACGGGTGTTGACTATGCTGGTCCCCTTCGTATTACGCTTTGTTGCCGTCGTGGTCAGCATGCGCAAAAGGCGTACATATGCTTGTTTGTATGTCTTGTCACCAAGGCTATACACATTGAGTTGGTTTCAGATTTAACATCGGACTCCTTTATAGCAGCTTTCAAGCGGTTTATATCTCGCCGTGGCCCCGTCTCATGTCTTTATTCAGACCATGGGACAAATTTTGTTGGAGCCAAATCTCAATTAGATGAGATGTATGCTTTGTTTCGCACATGCGATTTCAAATCTAAACTTAACCGCGAATGCTTTAATCACCGCATTGAATGGAAGATGATCCCACCGCGCGCTCCCCATTTTGGTGGTATTTGGGAGTCAAATATAAAAAGTTTAAAGACACATTTGTATCGTGTCATAGGGTCACAACTTCTAACATATGAAGAATTGCTAACTGTTTTGGTTCAAATAGAATGCATACTCAACTCACGCCCTCTCAGTGTGCTCTCTTCAGATCCGCACCCTGAAATAATAAGCCCCGCACATTTCTTAATGTCTACACCGCTTCAGTATTTACCAGCTTCAGACCTGTCAACTGAGTGCAAGAATCTAACGAATCGCAAAAAATTGCTAGAAAGTATTGTGCAATCATATTGGAGAAAATGGCGCTTAGAGTTTTTGCACACATTGCAAGTCCGAAATAAATGGTGTACTCCAGATCATCCTATTGTTCAAGGCACGGTAGTCTTGATGGGTGATGATGATGTTCCACCCCTTCGATGGCCGTTAGGTATAATCACGTCCGTACATCCAGGACCTGATGGTGTGATTCGAGTAGCTACTGTTAAAACTAATAACGGATTATTCAAACGACCTGTTGTGAAGCTATATCCTTTACCTGCACAGTAATCAATAACCTATTTCCAGTTCTTATTGGGAGGTTCTTTTTCTTTCTTATTTATCATTCAACCGCATCATTTCATCTCATTTTTTGAAATTCTTTGCATTTCAAGGCCGGGAGCATGGTTACGCCGTCAGAGCAAAATCCCTTTTGGCCTCCTTTCTTAAAAAAGCTGTTGAGACTGCTTACACGCACCGCCTTCATAGTTCTGGCTGTCATAAAAAAAACATTCAGTTACATACGTCAACGCATAATTTTCATATTTTCTCCGCTGCAAACTGAACTACGAATAATAAGATTGCTATTAATAAGTACCTATAGTGATTGTGCTAGTTACTCCTGCCGCTCCTCTCTGCTTACGCCCGCTCCAAGTCACTCGGACAACTAAGGTAAGCAGTTTCAGCTTCTCAAAATTTGCATATTTGGTTTGTCTTTTATCCTACGGCGTAACCTTGCCTTCGGCTCCGCTCATCACCGCATAGTCTAAATTGCCTATTTACACGGCCTAAGCATATTTGTGGTCCTATCGAGTTCCGGATTCTTCCGTCCAAATTTTTAAAATTCACATTTATTTTCCGCAATACTCATATATTTCACCCGCCATTAACGCTCATTTCATATATATCACGCTCATTGTCATTTACATTTCACTTGACATTGTCATTAATATAATTGAAATTTTAATTTAGCCAACATGTCTAAATCTGAAATGGAAATTAAGTTAGCAGTGTTAAAAAGTAAAGAAGAGAAAATCTTTCAGCGATTTACTCGCATACATGCCGCTTCTAAAAATATTGCGGATAGTTGGAGAAAAATCGAGAGAGCTCGCGCGCCGTTTTGTGATAGCCGCGCTGGTTTGTCAGTATTTATATTTATCATTATGAAATCAGTATAGAACGGGCCTTTTATAAACATTAATTATGAAGCGCGTCAGTATTAGGCCTGCATCACACTGGCGCGGCCTGGCCGCGGCGGATAATAGTAAACTTGTCCGCCGCTGTCAAATTTAACATTGTCCGCCACCGCAGGCCGCGCCAGTGTGGCTGTGCCTTAAGGCGGCTTCAAGTTGACATTCAGCCAATATAGAGACCACAATAGAGACACAGAAATTGGCCAACATACAGGAAAATACTTTTTCACTTCTCATGCTCAAAAAGTGCATCATATTAGACTTGGCAAGCGGGGCTAAAGTAGTACATTTAGCCCCTAGGGAAAATATGTATACATATTTATGATTTATAAAACACTTTAATTTGAACACTCACAACGTTCAATATTACATCCACCAATCACAACTCTTTAAAAAAACATTAGTATTTGCTATCTACTAACCAAACTACAGCTAGACATTAAAATCGACCAATCAGGAAACAGAATTCAATTCAAACATTGGGTTTTTTTCAAGCGTGGTTAACTGCATACATTGAGTCATGTATGCAGTTCACCACGCTTGAACGTTTGGATGGAGCTATAGTCGGTCAGAGGCGTTTTTGCTTAGGCCGTGTAAATGGCCTAAGCAAGCTTACAACATGTGTCCCTGTGTCTGTGAGTGTATTTGCCTGTGGATGAACCGATTTAAGTGCAGTTATTTTTAATGGAAAGTCTTATCTATCGATATACTTAAGAGTATTAGCGTTGTTTGTAGTTCCGAGGTATTATTTCAATTAAAAATTTTGTGACTTAGGAAAAGTGCAGTCTAAATAGGATTTAAATTGCAAGTTTGCCTGTCTGTGATAAAAGTATCAAATGTCCGAAATATTCATGCATTCCATTATATTTTTCCGACGTATCCTCTTTCTAATTAATAACTTGAAACGTTCTCCGCGAAAAACGATATTCAATAGCTTATTGAAAGACCGCACAAATACGCAAAATATTTTCTAATTTAAATCGAAATTCTCATTCAAAGTCGCGTTTTGAACACGTACGAAGCTCGTTGTATGGTTCATTTAACTGCTAAATTAAAATTGGTATTCAATAGGTTTCATGCCAACGAACACAATGTGAAATATACGCTTACTTTATTTGTCTGGAAAGCAAACAAAAATAAGTGAGGAGATAATTCATGAATTAATACCTTGATGCCATTCAACCTAAAGTTTTTAGAAAGATTCAACTGCCTATATGGGCAAACTACATTAAGAGCACAACTCAAGGAAAAATAGTTATCAAAATCAGACATAACTAGTCACTACATAGTATAAAACATAGTAGCTTCCCGCTGTCTGTCCCTATGTATGCTTAAATCTTTAAAACTACTCAACGGATTTTGATGCAGTTTTTTTAATAGATAGAGTAATTTAAGAGGATGACGAATGCGTTGCGGATATCTTATGGACCTTAATCATTCTATTTTCATTAAATAAATGCTTTATGATTTAAGAAGAAGGTTTATGTATAATATAGTACCCGTGCAAAGTAAGACCCGAGTCGCTAGTAACTGATATAATTACCATTGCCAAGTAATTCAATTACTGCTTTAGGCGTGAAATACTGCTTTTACGTGTAATTTGTCATACTATTTTATTGCGTTCATTATTGAAACAACAATCTTACTGGTAACTTTTGGTAACTTAGGATATATAAAGGATATTTATTTCGAGTCTTAGAAGTGCAAAACTGTTTATGAATGTGATAATTTTCGGTAATTTATAATGTATTCTGATTTATAATGGTAACTTGACGGTTTACCATATCCATAGGACTCATACCATGATAGAAAGGGTGCGCTCTCTAGTGCAAGCGAAAAGCCAACTGTATAGGTTTTCTCTTACGCAAGAGAAAACACATTAAGCAGGATTCACGTATGATTTCAATACATCCATGCATACCAGGATTGATCCCCAGAAAACGGAGAATCTCGTCGCTCTCCAGTGCGCATAATAAAAGCCCACTTTAATGTACAAGAAAAGAGGCTCTTGGCGTGTATATGGCTGCATTTTTATTTCCAAGCACACAGTCCGAGGCAATGGTAAGACGATTTGTGGCCACACTAAACTTAACGATGTTCTTATTGCCTGCTCTATGAAAAGCCAATCAAACTTTAACGCGGTCTGTATATCATTCTGTGGCGAAACAGGCGGTTTGTCATTAGACCAGCTATCATCATTAATGCTGGTCATTAATGCTGTTTTATGCTTCAACACAAAGTTTGCTGGGAGTTTTACACAGTTAACGAGGTTTAGTATCATCATTTCATTTGCAGGTCAAGAACGCTCTTCTGGATCGTTTTTAACCCCAGGCCCCAACGAAAACGAATGGTGTTATAAGTTTAGCATGTGTATCTGTAAGGTATTGTAGCTCTCCAACTGTCGAACCGATTTCAGTATGGTATTTAACTCTTAACTGTGTTTGCTGTGACGGGGTTGTTTCAAACTTTTTTCTACTCCTGTACTTTTATCTGTCATTTACATAGTCCCGAACACTAATATAAAGACATACAAAATAAGTCTGCAGAAAAGTCTATACTCTATTCCCCATAACAGTACGGCACAACCGTGCTGTTTTGTCGCCAAAACGATACGCTTAGCAGCCATACGCTTCTAAACCTGGGTAGTGCTACATTGTGCCACGGCCTCCTAGACACGATCGAGTAGGCCGCGACGCGACTAATCTAGAGGGCCATGCCGAAACATAAAATACATTAGGTACTACCAACTTAACAAACCACTGAATGTATTTACTTCAAATAAATTATTGTACAGTCGAGGTCAAAGATATCTTTACAACTGAGTGTTACAAAAATACCTTTACATTTAAATACGTTTCCACACTACATGACAAAAATTTACTTACAACGCACATTACAGTTTCATCTTTTCACTTAATGCTCCAAAGTTCTGTTTACCATCAGTCTTCCAGAGAAACATTTACAGACATTGGGACATAATAGGTTTATATTACATGTTACAAAATAAGATTTCCTGTCAATGTGCCTTAAATATGTTTACATTTGCAGTGGCGCTTCAAACTTTACGCTCAAGCGTACTTTTCTTTACTTACACCTGTTGCTACATAAATATCTTTACAGTTTGACACGAACCTCGGTTCTTATTTCAAATAATGACAATCACCGAAAACAGTACCATACTGTCAAATATTTCTGTCTCTTTCATTTTGGGCGTGACGTCAACGACGACATTTTTTTCTGTATGAGGAAAGTCTTCTAAGAAGAGGCCGACATAGAAAAGTGAAAAATTACGCGTCAAAAAAAATCCTACTTGTTTTCTAATCGGGATACGTACAGATTATGGCGTTAATTAAACGGGTAATTGAAGCGTATGCGTTATACAATGACAAATCCTTTATTTTGTTGTATGTTATGTGTAAGAAGATGCGATTTGCGGATGACATAGTGGTATTCGCTACAAGCGCAGAAGACCTGCAAGAAATGTTAGAAGACCTAGACAGAGCTAGCAAAGAGGTGGGACTTTCTATGAATGTACAAAAAACTAAAGCTATGTCCAATGCCAATAACAAAACAATAATTAGGCTTAACAACAATATAATTGAATATGTCCCAGAATATTTATACTTAGGCCAAATAATCTCGCCACATGAGTCGACCGCAAAAGAAATTGACAGAAGAATCGGAAATGCATGGAAAAGATACTGGTCAATGAAGGAGATTATGAAAAACACCCAATTTAGTACGAGTATAAAGAGGAAGCTATTCAACACATGTATATTGCCAATATTCACATATGGCTGCGAAACTTGGGCACTGACCAAGGCACAGTGTAAGAAATTGAAAGTAAGTCAGAGAGCCATGGAAAGTAGCATACTCAAGAAGAGAAGATTAGATAAAATAAAGAATTAAGAACTGAGAGACAAGACAAAACTTGAGGATGTAGCATATAAAGTTAAACACCTTAAATGGAAGTGGGCAGGACTTACAATAAGAGGACCTGAGAAATGGAGTAAAATTTTAACTACATGGTATACCCAAGAGGGTGTAAACGTAAAAGAGGCAGACAATTTAAAAGATGGGAGGACAAAATTATAGAAATGGCTGGAAAGACATGGACCAGAGTGGTCACAGACAGGGAGAAATGGAGAAAACTGGGGGAGGCCTTTGCCAGTAGGCACACAGAAATGTAATTTTCTTTCGGTTACTGTAGTTATAAGTATTTTAATTATAATTTTCTGAAAATAGGCTATAAATAAAATAAATAAAAAATAAATGTGTAAGAAGGATAAATTGTTGCGCGCCATTATAGGTAATTTCACAACTATTTGTAAACATTTTTAAGGTGGTACGACGACCATGCAAAATGTCTTTTACATTCACGGGTTAATGGCGCGATATTTTAAGAAACTTAAGTAACAAAATCTTTCATAAATTGGATTTCCATTTGCGCGAAATTCCACCTTTCCGAAAACTTTTTTTTGGCGCCATTTTTTTTACTTTTGTATGGACCAGATGGCCTCAGTCGGCCAATGCTCCATACAAATATAAAAAAAATCGCCTCAAAAATATTGTTCTCTTAGTTTTTTCTGATCAGAACACGATGCCTGTTATGCCGCTTTCGGCCACTTTCGAAACCAAATTTTCGAAACCAGTAGAGAAAACGGAATCATTCGTCTTGTTTGGAAACCAGGTTTCCTAAAAATAAATCATAGTCTGTTTTAGAAACTCCTACCGAATACGGAATGTTAAATCTGCTTTCGAAACCTCAAAAATATCAACTTTTCTGATGTAAGGTATAAGAGTAAATGATGTCGTGCCTACATCATTTTTCGTTGTTTTATCTTTAAAAGTGGCCGAAAAGGCCCTTGATCGGTTTCACACCCCATTTTTGGTACACCCTGTATAAAGAACCCGCCAAAAGACAGACAGTTAGACATGGCAAAATTATAAGAGCTAATATAAAAACGACTAATAAATTCCTCATTTTTTTAAGTCGGTTAAACAGCCGAAATTGATAACAAATATAAGACTCAGATCAAGAAATTAAGGAAGAACTGAATATGACAATTCAATGTCAATATTCAAATTAAGAACCTTTCAATCAACCTGTAAAGATATTTATGTAGCAATAGGTTTCAAGTGCCTTTGCTAATGTAAACATATTTAGGGCACATTGACAGGAAAACTTATTTTGTAACATGCAATGTAAACCTATTATGTCACAATGTGTGAAAATGTTTTTATGGAAGACAGATGGTAAACAGAACTTTGGAGCATTAAGTGAAAAGATGAAACCGTCATGTGCGTTGTAAGTATGTTTTTGTCATGTAGTGTGTAAACTTATTTAAATGTAAAGGTATTTTTGTAACACTCAATTGTAAAGATATCTTTGACCTCGACTGTACTAACGGCATTGCTGCCAACTTAAGAAAAACCTTGGTCTTAATATGACAGTACTGGCAAGTTGAATTAAGAACAAAACAGACCATAAACAAGAGGTGTCAATGTGTCATGTTTCCAATTTCCCACCAAAGTTCCAGTTCAAAATTAAAAGATGAAATATGTCAAATATGATAACTATTCGTTATTAATAACTTCTTAAGATTTGATTCGTGTTTGTGAAGTGAAGAAAAATGTGTACGTTCCTTTTAAAATGGACGAAGAAGAAAATAACTGCACCGCTGATGAAATGGCG
This sequence comes from Epinotia demarniana, assembly GCA_945867215.1. NCBI lineage: Eukaryota > Metazoa > Arthropoda > Insecta > Lepidoptera > Tortricidae > Epinotia > Epinotia demarniana. Next base: position 17,547,199 of record OX244277.1, read on the forward strand.
TGAGTAGTAATAGAACTAACGGAAAACTTAGTGCCTGAAAAGTCAAATTATGCTATTTATTTAAAATAGTCGTAGAAAAAATATTGTATGCAACGGTGTATAACTTGGTCTTAAAACGCTCATGGCGTCTTTAATTGCGATGCTCGCCAAGGCTCGCATCGCAACTCACGACACTCGCGTTTTAAGACCCTACTTATACAACAGTTGCATAAAATACTATTAATTGATAGTGTGGCGTGTCCCCGTCACGTTATAGCGATATCCCCACTTCAAATAATCAAATTATATATAAATGGGATTGCTGCCATGGCATCGTCAATTTTATGTTTCAATCTCACTGATGGTTAAATCAATCACTTTGTTACCTGAGGATCAATATGGCTTAATGCACTTTGAAACAGTATGATAAAATAATGCTCGTGACATAGCCATTTTTCTCACAATCCATCTAAATCGGTTAACATGCCATGGGTTGCATCAAAACCTATTTACCTACATAAATGATTCAGTGCATACAGTCACAACACACTGCAACAGTTTTGGTTGGTGAAACTTCATATGTAGACGCCGAAGCAATATGTTTTTTTATAAGATGATAACATAATATTCACAGAGACTTACTAAGCGGGATCGACATTACGGCGCCACATCGTAAATCTATAGAACCCACTGAACAAACAACGTCAGCAGTTCATAACACAATATAGCGCACCCTATCTAAGAAGAGTGTACGCGCCTTTATAAGCTTTACGTCTTACGTCGTTTATGAAACGGACGATAATAATATGCAGGGTTGTCAGAAGTGGGATCATTCGTGAGCATCTAATGTTCGCGCCGAATCTCTTTGTCAACAATACGATTCAGCTAAATAATTAATGGGTGCACCACATTGTTGAAACGTCAGGGCCCCTCCTTTGTCCCCAGATTATGTCAAGAGCGCATCTAATGGAAAGTGAGCCAAGTGCATTGCATATGAGCTCGTATCATGAAGCTCCTTCCAAGTTGTGAGAGGCTATTCAATACTCGCATAAGTCTTGCTTAAATTATTCACGGCATGAATCGTTGTAAGTTCAGATCTTGGTACGATGGTATTAATATGGATATTCCTTTTTAATAATTTTCCTTTTCAATAATTGATTTAATTAGGCGTTACTTTGCGGCAGTCAATGGAATGTTACGAGAACAATTGAATTGATCTCGTAAAATCTTTTAGTATAGGCAAACTGTGTTTAGCTCAATCAATTGATAACTTCACTTCAGATTCAATAAAATATATTGATGAAATTATAGAAAATAATCATTTAATTTTAAAAAAAACACCACGAAATACGTACTCTGCTTCTACCTGTCTTCGCTATGAGTAAATTTAAAAACCTAGCCCGGGATGAATAGGAGCGTGTTCTCATCGTTTTAACTGACATCAAAAATCAAAATCAATTATTTATGCTGCAAATAGGCCCCACGGCCACTTTTTCATTTTCATTTTTTTCATACAAATTATGATACAGATTATTTATAAGCGGTTGTCAAACTAAATGTCACTAAATGAAAACAAAACAAAATTGCTACATTTTATCCATTCCATTCGATATAAGGTCTGTATCAGAATTAACGTGCAGTTAATGATATTTATTTACTATCCCAGAGACGTATATATAATATAGGTCTCTGCGCGTCCAAATATAGTTAATAATTATTCTAATGTTCTTCGAGATGTCTAAGCGTCAATACCAAAAAAGGAACATGAATATTATATATATTGTATTTATATTGTAAGAGATGAACAGGGTCAAGAACAATACAAAGTATTAATTACGAACAGAATGATGTCTCTCGTCAATACGCATATAACAATAATAACACTAGTATAGGTAGTTACAAGCTGCCAAGCCCTTGCAAGCTGAACAGTCCGGACTCCACAAACAGCACCCGATCGCGAGTATGACGCATATTTCATCATTATCATCATTATTATATCTGCTGAAATACGTCCTCTGCTGGACATAGGCCTCTCCCGGAGAGTGCCAAAATGACCGGACCTGCGTTTTTTTTTTTTTCTCTGGGAAAATGCGTTTATCCCCCTAGGCTCAAGAGGGGTTATGTGGGACTCTCTTCCTCCGCAACCTCCTCCGAGCTAGTCGGAGGAAGGGGGGGGAGAACTACCCACTAAAAACCCAGCGGCGTTACCCTCGCTGCCGTTTTAGGGGGACGCCATGGGGTCGCAAGCATTCTACCACAACGTCCACGGACTATCTAACCTAACCTAACCTAACCTTAACCCATTCAGGGCCAAGAATCGCTAAGCGCTACGCTCGTAGCTAATCCCGTGGTTTTCTCGTATGTAGCGGAAAGCGACTACTGCGGTCTGACGCATATGTGTCGTCATTGGCCCTGAATGGGTCAACAGGTCATTAGTTCACCTTGTGATCTACCCACGCTGCGTGTCCAAAGATCTAGATCGTAAATTATATACACCGTATCGATATATATCTGTCACCCGCATAATCATATTAGTATACCAGGTAGAGCAGCGATTCATCATAATTATTTCGCATTGCCTGTTTTATTATCATTAACCGTGATTGGCATTCGGCAACCCCGGGCGAAATCTGTTATCGAATCGCATAACGGCAACTGAGCTATCAGACACTGTACGTGACTCATAACGATTCAGCAGGGAGCGAGATAACGCGACTCGGAGTCAGCACAATTTTCTTTCCAATAACTCGAGACGCGACGGGAAACTAACGACCTGCACTCGCAAACGTGCGTTTACACTACCCACTGGAGTGGCATGTGTAAACTTGGCAGGGCGCGCCAAATGATGCGGCACTGATGCGAACACCTAACGATTGCTGCCTTTTTACCGTGTTTTCACCGTGACACCGCCGGGAATTATTTATGCTTCGTTCAGCTCGGAATTCCCACGGCGCACCGGTGGGGCCTGATGCTGTCTGCAATTTATTCCAACGATTTGATTTGCTTCGATTGATTCACGCTGTTTCATTAGACTGAAGCCAGTGAGTGTATATTTGGAGAATAAGAATTCAATTCGATTGTGTTGTGGTAAATCGTAATTCCATGTGCATTGCGGTGGTGAACCTGTCATTAAAGAAAGAAAGAAAGAAAACAGACATTTATTCACTACACAAAAGACACACTGAGACAAAAAATAAAATACAGTACAATTGACACATAATGTGTGTGTCTTCGCGGTAGTGAATCGGCCGCTGCTCAGCATTATGCCGAAATATAAAGGGAGAATGTAATGTTTTTTTTTATGTCAGCGAAGAGTTACATTTATTGTCATAACTGTATACGAGTTCTTTCGTATATCCGGATCAGGGGCGGATTTCGAAATTCGGCGCCCCGGGCCAATACTGTTTCGCCGCGCCACAAGTCAATGAATGGCGCCAAAACCACAGAAAATGCAATCGGTCAGCGGCGGCTATGCCGCCCCTGGCGGATTGGCGCCCCGGGCCATGGCCCGGTTGGCCCTAGGGTAAATAGGCCCCTGATCCGGATGTCCTACTGCCCCGCTGTCTGGCTGTTCTCCTCTAATGGTTGCATTTGCCAACCAACACTCGCGCTGAAATGTTTTGAGCATGTTCGGTGAACTGGATATATTTTACAGCTCTGAATCGCGATTTCTCTCACTCGCCACCCGGTACTTGGAGTCTATCTCTACTCCAAGTTCCATCAATATATCCTAAAATATTTAGTTGTTAGTAGTAAGCAAACTGTTTTATTGTATAACTTATACCTTGTGCTAATATTATGACTCACCTGTTAACACGTGTAGCTTGACTGTAAAGTGTTAATTTATGGAATAAATAAATAATTAAATTATATAATTATAATTACCGAACCTGCCCTATATAATTATAGAACTTTTTCTTCTATTCAGTATTCGGAAATAAATAGAGTTCTACAGCTCACAGAACCACTAATCATTCATATTGTAGACTGTATCTGCACATATTTACATTAAAGACTAATTAAAGTCAAGGCGCCAGCGGGCAGGGCCACTGGTGATGAGCACGGCTGTTATTCGCTACGCGCTAAAGCCGCTCACCCCGCCAGTCACCCGTCACAAAACTAGACCTCTACCTACGCTTGGTTACTATGCATCGCAGTGTCAAGATATATTTGTGGGTGAGCGTTGAGGTGATCTTAAAACAAGTTACAGAATAGGGGGGCAGGCAATCGTAGATTGAGCTCGATCAAATGTATGTCGCTGCCGCTGCCACAATCTTCTCGTCATTCACATCAGGATCCTGAAAATGTAAACCTCACTTGAACTTACATAGAATATTGAAAATTACTTAACACATATTTATAGCTGTGCAGGGATGAGTGGACCGAGGCGGAGTGAGGGGTAAGACGGAAAAGCGGAGTATGTAGAAGGAATACACAGTTTGTGTCTCCTTTTATGGAGACACAACGAGTCATTAGGATCTCGCTAGTGCCTGATGATGCGCCGCTATAAAGTTAATCAGTTCGCACAGTGACGGGCTGGAGAAACTCTGTCTTTTTTTTGCCATAAACAGCTTTCTGCCACATTTCAAAATATTTTTGCATTGCATTTGGTTCGCGTTTGTTGCCTTAATATTTATAAACAGCACAGTGATGGTGTTCATATGGATCAATTGGTTATCCTCCGTTTGTCCTAATTTCATATGCCCGAATTACATTTGCCATAATATTCATAAGACACAATGGTTATTTTCCATAATATCATATATCATAATCTCATTTGCCAAAAACTTTATAATCCATAATATTCATATGCAATAAAATCATTTCCCATACCTTTCAAAAGCCACACTATATGTAAAAATAACAAATAACTGTTTGAAATGGGTGATATTACGATAAATTGCTACCAAAACCCGAATCAGCGCTCCACACTTCCACGTGGTCTTATCTGTCCTACCCCTAGTGCATAATAAAAGCCCGCGGAGACAGAAGCTCGCGAAGGAGGGCCTGAGTTGAACGGCGACCTCCCGATCGGAACGTAGGTCGAATGCGCACGTGAAACAAAGGGCCGAAGAAGTGAGTTTCCGGCAGGAGCCCGGGATGAGGGCGGGAGTCCGACTCGGATGGCGGATAGGTTAGACGGCAGCGGGGTAGAGCTCCCGCCGCCGTCTTCTTGGTTTTTTTTTTATAAAAGAGCGGGATAATATTTCTTTAGAGAAAAGTTTTTCAAGTAAAATATGTGTAACAATCGTTCAAAATAGGTGTTATAATGACATATAAGCGCCAGAACCGAACATCGTAATATTTGAACGGCTCGCAGAAATGTAGTCTCTTATAGCAAATGAATATTCTGTCAAGTAAAATTATGGCATATAAAGTTTATGGCATATGAATGATTCGAGCATACATCATTATGGAAAATAATAATATGTCAAATGAATGAAACGTTATGGAATATAAAATTCGGGCAAATGAAATTCGGGCAAATAAAATTCGGGCAAACGATAGATAACCGGATCAACTATCACGCCAACAGACTTCATCGCTAATAATATCATTACTGGGAAAAATAATCGTTTCATTCTGAGCCAGGAATATTTCCAGTAAAAAATTAATAGGTACGTAATTTCACCAGCAAGTCCGTTAACGTAAAATCAATTTTAATAGATGAAACAGTACAACAGGTACGTTTATAAAAAAACTCAGTTGGAATTGTCTTTGTGGACATGTTAATCCTGAATAATTGGACAGCAACCGCGACGCTACCGCGTCACGGTCGCTTCTCTCGCTCGGCTCGCGCGCTGTAGGGTCGCAGTTCACCTAACAACCTAACCGTGTTTTTCCCCTGGGGAATCGGGCTAGGGAGATTAACGTGGACAACAGCCTACATTTACAAACCTAGCAAAAATATCTGACACGTCTTAACGGCCGTAGAAATAGTCGAGTCAGATACCAAGCTTTCATTTTTGCGCACAATTTCGCGTGAGGTCTGCTATAATTGGGTCTCCGGAACAGTGCCTAGTTACGAGTTCCAAATCTAGTAAGGTTCACATCCCGTAAGGGCGAATTGTTAGTGGTATGATTTATTCTACGTACTTAAATATTTATCATTAAAATATCTACAGTATTATGGAACTAAGTGGTACAATTAAGATGATAAATGTAAACAAGGTTTTTGCTTTGTCTTGTTTACAAAAATAAAATCCCTATTTTATAATACGCTATGCGATTTTTTTCAGTGAACGAGTTTAAAAAATCTAGAGCTAAAAAAAACGATCTGAAAACCCTGCATATTTTTTTTACACAATACGTTTTATTTACTTACCTAACTGGTATTCTATTTTTGAACGCAACGAGAACAAACAACACACCTCGTAATTTTGTTGATGTTGCATTTAGAGATGAGATCGCGAGGCGCAGAACAATAGTCGTCGTGTAGCTCTAATCGTCCAAGCTAAAAAGGACTGTATTACATAAGGCGCTTATGCCATGAGCTATAATTATCTGTACCGGGTCAGCGTCAGTAATGTCGTTAGCGGCTGTGTCTTTAAGGTTCATTTTCCATTGAGATTTTTGTGTGCAGTAGATACGTCCAGAGCACGCGCGCTATTGTCAGTATAACATAATCACTTTTGATGAATGCTAGCTGGGTTTTTTCAGAGCCACGGCTCTAAAAATGTGAATAATAGAATAATGAACCTCGCAAAGATAATTTTTAATTAATTTAAGTCGGTATAAGTAATATAACCCTCATACTGAAATTATTAATTAATCATTTAAGCGGATTTGTGAGACACTGCGTATTGTTGCATGAGTTTTATTTGATAAAACCATTTTATCTATTGTATAAGTATCTATTTTATTTCTCTTTGATATAAGTATGAGCAAAGATACTATTATTATTAGGTTTATACCTATAAAATATGCACAATACAGCAAAGTAGAATACTTTATCACAACGTTTTCATATAATGCACGGTATTTTCAGTTTCAGTTTGCTTTTTATGGGCCACCTATTGGTTCTGTTTGTTTATTTTTAACCGACTTCAAAAAAAGGAGAAGGTCCTCAAATCAGCTGTTTTTTTTTCAATGTTTGTTACCTTAGAACTCCGTCATTGATGAGCCGATTCGATTTTTTTTTTTGTTCGTATGTATATACTTCCAGCTGGGTCCCATTTTTTTCAAAATTCTGTTAGATGATGGGATCCATGAGGAATTGAGGGGACTCCTCAATTTTATTAGGCACGCGTGTGTAGTGACTTTGGTATTTTATGTTATAACTCGTGTATTTACATCCGGAATCATAAATTTGGTGGCGAGGAATTGATGATGAAGACCACAGATGACTTATCGAATTCCTCTAAAAGTGCAAAAGCACATCACAGGTTCTGATAAGATTCCGTTGAAATAGTAACTAATGAAGTGCTATTGTAGATGATCTTGGGGAATCGATGGAAGTCCTCAAATATTATCGGCCCACATACAGCGATTCGGTTGTTTCCTATAGTAATCAACGCATTTGCTATCGGAAATCAGTTCATGTGGTAAATTGTAAAAAAAAATAGGAAATGTTCTCGTGGCTTGGCGGAGTACTAAATTGAAGTCGGTTAAAACTTTGTTTTTAAACTAAATTATTTATCTAAAGGTTGTCTGTAAGAAATCGTTTTCTAGCAATAAGACCGTCTGTTGTATTTTGCCTCTGCCTAAGTTCTTTGTGTTCTTCACTGATTTTTGAACTGTAATTAAGATGTGCCATATAGTAATAGTATTATTTATTAGTAGAATGCGTGGTGTATCACTGATTTAAAACAGGCAAAATTATCGGAAATACTTGTCATTTTACTAGATTACGCAACACAAGATTAATGTGTTAATCTTTGATCCGTTAACACCACCCCGAACCAATGACCGAGTAACGACATCGACTGTCATAAAACCCCCTTTAACAACTTTTTCGACACCCTGAAAAATTATCAGAGACATTACACCCTATAGATTAACGGATCTGAATTCTGTTCATGTATTTCATATCTCAATCCTATTTCAAATAAGTTTCGAGCGCAGGTTCTGACACGTTAACTCTGCGTGAGTAAAAAGAATATGGTACTGAGATTTGAGTTTGTCTTTCTTGTGGACTTGGCCAAAGATTAATAACTATTTGTAATCCTTTTGGGGCACGGGGTATAATTTTATGCGATAATAGTATTTTATGCAATCGTTATTTATTGTATGCCTTTTCAGTCGAGTACCACGTTTAGGCCACGAACCTTGCTGAATGGCCTAAATAAGGTACGAGACTTAAAAAGCGAATTATATACTATTGTATACAATACTTTTTCTACTAGTCAACTGAATTAATTAAACAAACCAGGTATCTATTGAAAACGAAGTGCAACCAACGGCTTTTTCTTTTTTGTGCGTTGATGTCTATTTACCTTTTGACTTTCTCATGACGGCGTCCTAATGGTCAAATACATTATAGTTCAGTAAAGGTGCCAAGTGATCGGTCAATTTCATTTTAGTTGTCTCAACAGTAAAAAGTATGTGATTTATAAGTTTGGTGTACGAAGTCTTAATTCAAACATTAAGGTCGACGAGTAAAAAAAAATATTTTCATGACTATGTATGACCCTAATGCGATAAACAGAATGAAATTTAATCGGAATCAGAAGTCGTGGACAACAGACCTCCACCGCTGCGAATTAGGTAAAAATACGTCGATAGGAAAAACGCGGCGTTGGCATAAATTGGTGGGGAGTATCCAGTGAACCGAGGCCATATTAACGGCTGGTTGGTGACGTAGTACGTTTCTTATCCCGTCGGAGCGTGTGCGACCCGCGTAAATGACGCAGAAAAGATGCGGAGAACGGCGCCCTCTTCATCACAGAATAGCGCGCGCGTACCCTTGATTTATTTATTTTTTAGTTCACGTCACTTGAATAGAAGTTTGCGGGTTTTTACGGGATCGGTTGGCTATGGCGACTAGACGCTGTCTGTGGGTTGTTTGTCGTTTTGTAAGATTTTGTGTACTGTATACGACGTATGTATCCTTTTGATATTTTAATCACTACGCGGAGCGGTAAAGGGACGGATGAAATAACCTTTTCCACTTGCCGTATTAATTTCAATCCATACTCCATACTAATATTATGGATGCGAAAGTGTGTCTGTGTGCCTGTCTGTTACCTTTTCACGCGTAAACAGCTGAACCGGTTGAGATTTTGTAAGGAGATAGTTTGAATCCCCGGAAAGGACATATGTTAGAGGTCTTTATCCCGAAAATAATCCCTCAAGGAGATGAAATGGGGGGGTGAAAGTTTGTATGGAGCTACGATATAAACGAGTTCCACGCTGACGGAGGCCCGGGCAGAAACTAGTCCTACATAAATATGGTTAAGACTGTGTCAGAAAAAACTTTCCTTATAATTTTAATTGAAGGTACTTTTAAATATGTACAATAAAGTAGCCAAAGTAAAATGCAACAATGAATACCAAATCGATACGAACACATGCAAAATCTTATATTTATATATTTGGGGACAATGTGCACAAATCTGTCTAGTCAAGGCAAAGCTTGTACTATGGGTACTAGACGACGATAAACATGCTTACACAGATAAATAAATACTTAAATACATAGAAAACATCCACGACTCAGGAACAAATATTCGTACTCACCACACAAATAATACCCTTACCGGGATTCAAACCCAGGACCTCTTGCTTCGTAGGCAGGGTCACTACCAACTAGGCTAAAGCGGTCGTCACGGCGGTCTTAGAACAGGACTTGTAGTTTTGATTTCTTACTTTAAACTCTTTAAACACATAGTTAGATTGACCTCAGTTAAAGCAGCGTAATAAAACCTACGCAAACGACAAAATTGAGGTAAATGAGAATTTGAATACAAATGTGTAATAGTGAAAGCACCATATTATATCATATTTCTCCAGCCCCCAAAACTAAAACCCCCGCGTAAAACCTTTATAAATCCTGCGTCGGCATTCAAAGTTTATCTACGCAAATTAACTTTAAACGCTACACCGCCTGAGGCGTTTTCCCTTTACTAATATAGCAGTTGAATAAATATAGCCTCATTTGAATTATGTTCCTGGAACGGGACCGATGTCGTTACGGGAGGAATCACTAGAATAACGCACATAGTTATTAAAAGAATTTTGCAAAGCGAGAGTAGTGCCTTCCTCTGTTACCTATTATCTTCTTTTAAAAAATGGTTTCGGTGTTTTCGCCAATGTCAAGTTTGCTTATAAAGCGACGTTGTTCGGTAGTTTGGTCACTCGTCAATAATGCAATCAGCAGCGTCAGAAGCTCCGCTTAAGGCCCCGTAGGTTCAGCGAAGTTGAGCGAACAGAGTTTTTGAAACAATATAATGCGTCTGTTTATAATAATATGGTTTAAAAAAAATACGAATAGTAATTTTGAGGCTTTTCTGCAGGGAAATCAGTGTTTAGAAACATTATTAAGCAATTTTCGCTAGATAGAAAAAAATCACGAACATAGGTCTAAAAGGGTCTAAAATACACTTAAAATATTTCTTACAATTTATGCACAAAAGCTAAAAATATTAAAATGGCTTCTAAAATCGGCAATATCATGTTTGAGAGAAATCAGTGTTTACTTTTTTATTTATTTAAACGCCAAAAAAAATAAAATTAAAAAACATGATTTCCGCGCTTCCGAGCACGCACTTCCATCTCGCTCACGCTTAAGCTCAGTGAGAGGGAGAGAAGACCATGAACCTACGGCGCCTTAAGAAGCAAGGCGTCCATCGCTGACCGCATCTCCGACGAAAGACTCTCTGTTACCTAAGTTCTACTTTATTTTTAATTGACTTCAAAAAAAGGAGGGGGTTCTCAATTTGGCTGTATTTTTTATTTTTATCAACCGATTTAAAAAAAAAGGAGGATGTTCTCAATTCGACTGTATTTTTTTTTCAATGTTTGTTACCTCAGAACTCCGTCATTGATGAGCATGATTCTAATTTTTTTTTTGTTCGTACGAGTATGTATATACTTCCAGGTGGGTCCCATTTTTTTCAATATTCAGTTAGATAATGGGATCCATGAGGGATTGAGGGGACTCCTCAAGTTTATTAGGCACGCGTGTAGTAATTTTGGTATTTTCTGTTATAACTCGTGTATATTCATCCGGAATCATAAATTTGGTGGCGAGGAATTGATGATGAAGACCACAGATGACTTATCGAATTCCTCAATTATGTACTTAAATGTGCAAAAGTACGTCACAGGTTCTGATAAGATTCCGTTGAAATAGAAACTAACGAAGTGCCATTTGTGATGATCTTGAGGAATCGATGGAAGTCCTCAAATATTTTCGCCCCCAAACAGCGATTCGGTTTTTTTTTCTATAGTAATCAACAAATTTGCTATCGGAAGTCAGTTCATGTGGTAAATTGTAAAAAAAAATAGGAAATGTTCTCGTGGCTTGGCGGAGTACCAAATTGAAGTCGGTTAAAACTTTGTTTTTAAAGTAAATTATATTTTATTCAATATACTGAAATGACAGGAACAAATAGCAAATGTAAAAACACGAGTTCCTAATGAAATCCATAATTTCATTTGCCATAAATGTAACTTTTGTCTTAATGCCTTTACCCTAATTCGTTTTCCTAAGAAACTATCCACTTTACAGATTTTTATAAAACAAACCTAACTGCAAGGTTCTTTACAAAGTTTATATTAATTGTTCTGAAAATGTTACGGTTTTAGAAAAAAACAATTTATGGCAAACAAAAATAATGGATATCATAGGTATCCGTAAAAATACGCGTGTGAAGAAATGCAAATAGGAAGAAACGCTTTGGTATAAAATTAAAGACTGTGCAGAATTTAATAAAGAATGTGGTGAATTGCTCTGGAGAAAAATTGCGTTTGTGAAGAATTGTGAATAGGTAGAAGCGTTTTTGTGTAAAGCCTAGCATAAATATTTTCATTATTCCAGGGGGCCTAGACAAGGTTACAATCGACAAACGCTAACGCCAATAGAAAATAATAAAATGTATTTATTTGTTTTCTATTGGCGTTAGCGCTTGTCGATTGTAACCTTGTCTATGGCCCCATTGGAGTGGTTATATTGGCTATCGCAATCAGCATGTCGATCACGTAACGCATTGTACGTACGTTAGGTAGAATTTAAATGATATTTTTTATATGAATAAATTACAGTTGGATCTTCCTTACGTGCAATGGCATCGTCACGTGATTACGCCTCACTCGCTTCAGTAGGTACACAGATAGATGCGTTCGTGTGTTATGAGCGCTTATCGCAACCAACGAGCAATACATATACAGCTTGTAGCAGCAATTTACCGCCATGTATCAGAAGCTGCTCGTAGGTTCATGACTCATTAATTGGCCTTGAATAGGTTAACCTGCTACTGACTATTTCGTAGTACTACGAGCGTACCATGGCAGTAAATGGGTTAAATCGTACTTTGGCTCAGTAAATATATTCGCTAAAGCAGTATCAACTAAATATTCTTCAGATCTTTTTATAGCTGATAAACCAGTTATACGCGGCACCGTACACTTGTTCGTACGGACCTATTTTACTTAATCTCTAAGTATCTATTGAGTCCTTATATCGATTTAAACTTTCTAGATTCTCACATTTTAATGTGTATAGTGCTATTAGTGCTGTGTGTCGGCCGGGTGGCAACCCTAGGGTAAAAAATAAAGACCACGTACGGGTAGTTTGGAAAACCTGCGTAGCGAAAAGATGTTGATACCCGCTTAAGCCAGTTGTCCCGTGACCATGGATGTTGCGACACATCCGAAACGTCGGGAGTCCTCAGGGAGGTAAATAAATAGGTTACGTATAGTTTAAGTCCCATTTAGTAAAAAAACTGTGTTCTTGACCTGAATAAAGATAAAGATGTCCCTGCTTCTCGTTCCCTTTTAGACGTACCTAGCTAAGTAAGGGTGTATCTCTAAGAAATCAGATGTTAACCACAGGACGGGGTTCCTCGTTAACGTCACTAATGTTCAATATAACCTTCATTGCATCGTAATAACGACTGGCTGCCCGCTGGCATATCCCCTCAAAGGTCATTTGCGCGATACAAGTGATATGCAGGACTCGAAAGTGGTGACTACTTTAAAATGATTACTGTCTAACTTAGCCAAATGCTAGAATATGGGCATGAATTGGAAAATTATGAGATTGTTCTGTTGAAAATTGTTCGCTGTGTTCTGTTGTATGGGAATTGTGCTGTTGTCTGCTTGAACTAAGGAACAAAATTAATATTTTATTGGATGTAGATACACATATATTGACTATATTATTGTTATTTTGTTGCCCTTTTTTACCTAACCGAATTCAAGGAATATATAATTGAAAGAGAGAGTGAAACGAACGAAGTTCTCTGTTTTAGCTTGGGCCTAAATTCTTTCTTATGTCCGGCTGTCCAGCTGTTCCTTTTGCTACAGAAGTGGTGCGATTTTTTTGTGTTGCGGTTCAATTATTACCTATTATTTTTATCATTAAAAAAAATATTTTTTCACAATCAGAGTACCTTTAGCTCACAGAACCCACTAGTTTACATATCTACCTTGATAAACAGTTTTTTTTATAATGTTTGCCCTGCGTTAAATTAAGAGTGTAACTGTTTATATAGAACCAACTGTCCACTCCTTAGCTACGGATGGATTGAATCATTGCTGGTAACGTATAGTAACACCGAATTTATTTTTATTATGATGTTAGAATTAAGTAGATTGCATCGGTCGCTAAGGCGCACACCACGCATTAATCTCACGCAAACGGCTTCCCAGTGCTCCCACGCAAATTGAATACAAGATATAAATCTAACATTCTCCTAATAACATGCGGTACATTTCTCCACGGCCCGTTTTATTTCAGAGCCACAAAGCCTTCGTAAATCCGACGATATCTCGGGTAAGCGACAGAGTGCCACTGGCGTTCGTTTTGCGGGACGCACTTTAAATTTTCCGACTGCGAAAGGACGGATATCCGCGGAATTTAAAATGGCGACGCGGTCCCGATGGAAACAAGAGCGCTCGCACAGCAAACGGGACGTGGGGAGCGGTTAGGGTGGGGACAGATGCGAAGTTAGGCACAACCACTTGCATAGTAGGCTTACCCGCAAAATGATCATTATAATAGTGTGACTGTTAAATTTCATTTCATTTTCATTTATTCCTTGATCAAACGTAGTTTTACATGTCAATTTTTGTCAAAATCTCCAAGAATTTTTATTACATAATATTATAACATTTAGGTAAGTAAAGTATGTCTTAGTTTACAATGGTATAATTATGGTTAGTACACATGTTTATATGTCAATGTTTCAGAAAGAAGATATTTTATACTACCTTATATTATAGTAACAGTTGGTTGGGTAGCGAGCCAGTTAAAAAGTCATTTGGCTGTCAGTGTTCATGCCTATTTAATTCATAAATTCGTTTATGGAATAGTATGCATCGAATGCTAGTTTAATTTTAAGTCTATTAACAAAACACCTCATACTCGGCGCGCTTTTCACATCTTGGGGCAACCTGTTGTAAATCCTGGGTCCCATCGAGTGAAGACATTTTTTGGCCTTTGCGAGACGTGTGGCGGGTGGGCGCAAATCACCGCGTTGTCTTGTGTTATAATTGTGTGAGTCACCGCGCGTCGGGAACTGTTCAAGGTTACCTCTCACGTACTTGGCTACTTCAAGGACATACAAGCTTGGGAGGGTCAGAATTTTGGTTTCCTTGAACAGTTCACGAGCGGGGTGATCCCAGGAGACTCCACATATGCACCGAATGGCTCGCTTTTGAAGCCTGAATGGCCTCTCCCGATTGGCTGCGCTTGCCCATAGATCAATTCCATATGTTAGGAGAAGGTGAAAATACCCAAAATAGGCTTTTCTTACATTACTGTGATCTAGACTGGAGCGCAGCCTACTGAGTGCAAAACACGCGGATGATAAGCGATCGCATAGTGAGTCGATGTGGGGACCCCACGTTAAGCCAGAATCAATGATGAGACCCAAATATTTCACCTCGACCACCTGAGACCTGGGTAAGGCCTGAGCCTAGGGTGGAGGTGGTACCCTGGACGAGTCGATTATTGCAGTATATATTCAGATTGTGTTCTTTTTTTCCGTGAAGTGAGAAGTGCATGATGTTGGTTTTCTCAATGTTTAATAACATACCGTTAGCCGAGAACCAAGAGGCAACGTCCCCCATTACCTTGTTGAGGTTGCATCTTAGGTTCTCCTGGTTGTCGGCGGAGACGATGACACAACCGTCATCGGCGAACATCACGAATTCTGCATCGTCGGTGGCGGCAGTGAAATCGTTCATAAGAATTAAAAACAGATTATTGCCAATCACAGAACCTTGGGGCACGGCACAGTCACCTAGTTCCAACAAGTCAGATCTCTCGCCGCGGACTGACGTTAGTTGTTTACGGCTATCCAGAAAAGAGGATATTAGGTTTTTGAAGTTGCCAGTAATACCATAGTGGTCCAACTTAGATAAAATGAGGGGATGGGCCACCAGCTCGAAGGCGCGCGACAGGTCGCAGAATATGGCGGCGACCTGTCGCCCGGCGTCGAGGTGGCTGGTCACCCTCGTGACGACGTCCCGCGCCGCGTCAATCGTGGATCTGCCAGGTTGGTAGGCATATTGTTGCTTGTTTAACAGAAGATTTAGGTTAAAGTAAGACATCAGTTTATCACTTAAAAGACGCTCGAACACTTTGGACAATAACGGTATTAATGATATTGGTCGATAGTTTTTTAACATGTCTACATCACCTTTCCCTTTATAAATCGGTTGTATTTTAATTTTCTTCAAGTTACTGGGGTATATTCCGCGTTCTAGGCACTTATTAAAAAATGTATGTAAGTTGTCCTTTAAAATGTAGTTTGCCGTTGAGCTGAAATTTGGCATATTTATGTAAGTTCGGTGACAAAGCAATATAATGGTATCCGAGCTGATCTGATGATGGAGATAGAAAATTACCAACTTTTTTTTAATAGACTCATAATGTTGATATGTAGTGGAAACTGATGTCTACAAACAAGGAACCCGCCTAACGGGTTCTCATCGCTCAAAGTGTTAGAGCTTGTTTAATATTTTAAATCATAAAAAATATAAAGACAACAGTAATCTGGGAAATATAGGCCTACCGTTTAACTGAGACAGCGTCAGTGACGGGACAGAGACAGGAGACAGCGAAGGGTACACGAATGTCGTTTCACTAAGTCGACTGTGCGTGTTCTTATGACGTTAGGCTAAGTTCAGATGAACGCGCGGCGACGCACAGGTGGCTCGGCGCGTGGTTTAAGATTGTAACACATCAATGTTGTTAGTGTGCGTCACCGCGCGTGCCCGTGAACGCGCGGTCATGTACATATGTGTCCGCGCGCCGAGCAAACCACGCGTCGCGGTTATCTGAACTTAGCCTAAGGGGTTGACCTAAATATACTATCTGTTATTGTATTCTTTGGGAGTCCTCACGGAGGCCGGGGGAGGACAGGACCGACTTTGCATAATGCTGCCACTTAGCGTATTCACCACTCCACTCTGCGCGGTAAGGAGATATATGGAATTGATTATGATATTAGTTTACAAAGAAATATATCATAAGATGCCTTAAGGAATTTATAACGTTCTGTGTTTCCAGTGGGCGACTTCAGTAAGCTCTCGGTAAAGCCCAAATTAAGGGTACAGTACAATACATCATTCATCTTCATTCTTTATGGGCCTCTGGCCCGAAATAGGTAAATAAATTATTGTTATTAACCAAGCAGTATTATTTCAGAAAGCATATATTTTTTTCCGAAAACCTAGTTTCACTGAAGGGTTTTTAATCTTTCTGGGCAAAATGCCAACCATACCTGTTAATGACTCTTCGAAATGTTTCTATGAATCTACATGCCCACAAAATACCGCTATCAGAAGTGGCGTTACACTAAAATGCAGTCAACGTCCAGTTTTATGCAACCAGACATAAGGGTGAAGATCAAAAAATGTGCTACATAGTTAAGGCCTTAATTTAATCTACGCTTTAACTTTCTCATTTTCGTAACGACCTAAGGCCCCTATAAAATGTATGGGTAATTTATTTTCGTTACGAAAATGAGAAAGTTAAAGCGTAGATTAAATTAACCCCTATAAAATGTATGGGTAATTGTCGTTACGAAAATGATAAAGTTAAAGCGTAGATTAAATAAAGGCCTTAACTATGTAGCATATTTTTTGATCTTCACCCATAAGCGTAAGGTTAGACCAGATTATTTACACCAAGACTGTTCAAAATACACAAATAACCAGTCTGTACACTTTTTGTGTAACAAACACTAACCTATAACAAATGAACGTACCACTACAAGGCATTTCTTGTCCATTCCTCTCATGAGTCGCCCGCTGCTCCACATTATTTTTCACTCTCGCATCCCGCTAACGTACTGCGCTTACAAAGACGCATTCCAAATGATTTTTTAAATGCTTTGTTCCCTTTGGATGGTGTGGACGGATGAAATGAAATATAAGTTGGAAACAGCATGGAAGGTTGACAGTGGTCCAGCAAGTGAAAAAAACATGAACAAAATGCGTAGGACGTTTACCATCGTTTGATTTTAAATATCTAGACCTAGCTGCCTTAGATTGCGGCCACTATAGCAGCACCACTAGTCTTCTTTACGCTCATGTTATTGTTAGTTTAAGTTTCTTTTTATTAGGTACATATTGTGTTTCCTAATTAAGAACGAAATTGTGATGTGGTGTTATTTTGGCTGACAATAAATTCATTTCATTCATTCATTCATTCATTCAGATGAGTAGTAAGTTCGATTGGGATGTAAGTATACGGATTTGTAACACTCAATGTTACAATCTCAGATACTTTGGGTTGTATCAAAGAATTATTCTTGCTTAGATATTTATCTATACGCAATATAATAAAGAGAAAAAGTCTGTGAGATTGTAAGTTTGTATGTTGTTTAGTTATCACGTAATGTTTCGATTGCGGATTAGTACAATCTAACTGTCAATTTTACATATAAAAACTGTCATTTAGATCTACCTGACGCGCGTTCAATTCGTTACGTGATTGACCTGTTGACAACATCCAGAACCACATCATCATCCTCCTAGCGTTATTCCCGGTAGTGCCCCTAATGGAACCCGGGGTCCAATTTGACACCTAATCCCAAGATTTGGCATAGGCACTTGTTTTACGAAAGCGACTGCCATATGACCTTCCAACCCAGAGGGAAAACTAGACCTTATTGGGATTATACCGGTTTCCTCACGATGTTTTCGTTCACCGAAAAGCTAACGGTAAATATTCCGTACATAAGTTCCGAAAAACTCATTGGTACGAGCCGGGATGCGAACCCACGACCGCTGCTTGACAGCCGCATGCCTGAACAGGTACGACGCATATGACCAAAAACGCAAAAGTCCAATTCGACATACCCTAAGGCAGGTCTCCGTTAGGTACGACGACGAGCGAAGCGAGGAGGAGTGTTAGGTGTACTGCGACCCTACAGCGCGAGCTGAGCGAGCGAAGCGAGCGTGCCGCGGCAGCGGCCGGCGAAGCGCCAGAACCGAAAAATTGACGAATTTAAGCACGCGACTCGCCAAAAATTCCGTATTGGCCTTTTGCGTTTTTGGTCATATACGTCCGAAGGGCCTGAACCACTAGGCTACCGTAGCTCACATCCGGAACCACATATCCGAATTAAAAAAATATTTCACCTGCGTATAGAATGAACTTTCTGGATGGTATATTTACTCCCTATTTGGCTATATTTTATCCCGCGGGTTTGCATACGTTCTTTGTACCTAATTTGCGGGCCAAGCCGCGTAGGCAGCTAGTAATAATTATAAATGCGAAAATTTTGATGTTTAGAGGTTTGGATGATTGTTACCTGGCTATACAGATTTGAATGAAATATTGCACGCAGATAGTTTAAAGCCTGCATTAAAATATACTTGAGTATGTTCGGCTTTGTGCCTATTCTTTAACTCGTTATTGTGAACAATAAAGTGCTTACATACATACATAAATAAATAAATAATAATAAATAAATAAATATAAGGGGACAATCTTACATGCAATATTAACAATGAATGTCTCACAAAAAGTCGGTCAGCTCAAATAATCTTAACTATACCATGTTGTCAGTTTTTTGTAGCATGCTTCCACATTAATTATCACAGTTATAACTACTTACGTAACTCTGTTTTTCTTTTTCTTTTTATCGATGTACTCGTAATTAACGGATAACTATGTATTTATGAACCTCCAGGTCTGTTTTTATATAAATTTATAATTACCTACCTCTATATTTTTATGCATGACTGTATGTGTTCTGAACAATAATAAAAAAAAAATAAAAAAATAAAAAATAACTATTATTGGCCTCTTACTTTGTAAGGAAACATTATGTAAACTGTATATTTACGGCTGTTGTTATCCTGAATACCAATAAATAAATAAATATAGGATGGTTTTTATAACGCACGTTATAACAATGCAACTGTAATTTTTCTACATAAAATTTGACATTTAAGATCACAGCTCATTAGAGCCACCCGGCGCCCGACCCGCACCGCCTCGCCACGAGCGCTTAGTATTTTTATATGGATTTGTACGGGCACGCGCTCACTGCATCAACTCCGTAGTTAGTATATTTACGAGGCGAGGCGGTGCGGGTCGGGCGCCGGGTGGCTCTAATGAGCTGTAACCTTTAGATCTACCTAATGTGCGTACAATGCATTACGTAATCGACCAGCCGGTCCACGCAGACGAAGTCGCGGGCAGATGTAGTATAGTATTTTATAAAGAAAAACAAAACAGATACTTTACAGTGCACTGTCGAATGTCTGCTCGCTGATGGCCGATTGCTCGGCAGCCGACAGGCTCATTAGTCTTCTTCAATTTATCCAACGGTCTCTTTTCAATTTGAAATACTTCATTCGTTCACAGTGAGTCTTAATCTTGAAGATTATGTTACAGTCTTAATCATGTAAAGTATTGTATGTTGTTCTCGATAATATCGATCATCATCATCACTGTAATCGCTGACTGCTGAGCACGCCCGTCTTCGAGTAATATCGATATTGTTTGCAATTGACTTGATTTATAAATAAACTAGCGACCCGCCCCGGCTTCACACGGGTACTATATTATACATATCAACCTTCCTCTTGAATCACTCTATCTATTAATTAAAAGACCAAGATACACTCCGGGAGTGCCGGCAGAAGTGAAAACTTGAATATTAACGTTGTGCATTTTTGTTATTTGTGAATGGTAAGGGAATAATTTTGCACGAATTGCTTTAATTATCAGTATTTCAAAAAAATACGAATGGCTCTGTGAGCTGTAGGTAGAACTCACGAGCCCACCTTTTTTGATTTTTGAAAAACTGTATTGACAAATGAACTTTATAATTATTGAACCTGCTCACAAAAATCACAAAATTCGGTTAAAAATACGACCTGTAGAGGAGAAGAGCCGTTTGTCCGGACAAACGTTTTTTTGCCCAAGTTGAAACGGATAACTTCATTCGCTCCGCTCAGTCGTTTAATTAGGGGACGATCTAACACAAGTCGATATTAGCCTCATAAGGATTGGCATTACACACAGGTTCTACAGGACACAAATATTTTTTTTTAACACGTTTGCAACCAAGAACCCGCCTAGCGGCCACTCGTAATGTTTGCTCAGATGACGGATGAGCCCGCTAGGCGGACAGTAGTATGAACTTACACGGGTTGTACCTACCTTGTTTAATATACTACATTTCCGTAGAATTTTGCTTCATAGACAATGTTTTTCATATTATAATTTCATAGCATGACCAATGGCACGAAACGTAGGGTTGAGGTAGACGGGCAGTTATTGCACTATGTCGACGAGTACACATATTTAGGGCAACTAGTTTCCTTCAGCCATAGGCAGGATAAGGAAGTCGGAAGACGGATCCAAAACGCCTGGAGAAGCTATTGGTCTTTAAAAGAATTACTCAAGGGTGACCTTCCTTTAACCCTGAAACGATATATGCATTCTGCCCGTCCTAACCTACGGTGCTCAAACATGGTCACTCACCGAGGCACAAAAGACCAGATTGAAGGTTTGCCAACGAGCAATGAAGCGTAGTATGCTGGGAGTCAAACGAATCGACCGGGTCCGAAACTCTACGCTGCGCTCAAAAACATGCATTGCTGACGTTGGGGCTAAGACCGCCAAGCTGAAATGGGAATGGGCGGGCCGCGTCTGCCGCATGCATCCGCAGAGGTGGGCTAAACTAGCCACGCAGTGGGTGCCGCACGATGGAAGGCGGCGGCGTGGCAGACCTCGTGACCTCGACGTATTTCGCAACGATTGGCAGGAGATTGCTCGGAATCGGGACGATTGGAAATCGAGAGGGGAGGCCTTTGCCCAGCAGTGGGACAAACTATAGGCTAGGAAAAAAAAAAAAAAAATTCATAGAATGATCAATTTCTATTGCACTTACTTTGTAGAAGCTGTATTTACAGATTTTTTATAGTTGAGATACTTAATGTTTCGAAATTCATGTCGTAGAGTTTTAGGTCATAATATATATTATTGTTCCTAAGAATATTTTGTTGATATAATGATTTTTTCTAAGCCTGTATATTCATAGAATTTTGTTGGTCATTTTATTAAGCTTAATATTTTCATTTCATAGAAGGCTTAGTAACTCACCAGGTACTTTCTTTGTCAACAGAAAATTCACACACTACAATATTTGGATCGCGGATATGTTAGAAGATGGAAGCAGGAGTTTTTCAGGTCTTTTATAAAAAAATACCCTCGAAATAATAATAACCTTCTAACCTATGCGCGATCCAAGTCGGTTTTGCCACTAAGCCCCTGTTCCTTGATCCTTGTGTACTTTTAAAATTTAAATGAAGTTCAGAAGTTCAGAAATGAGAATTTTTGATAAGAAAATATTGGAACTAAATATTATATGAAACGGTTCCTATGAAACGGTTCCTATGAAACAAAAATCTATGAAATAAGTGTCTGCGAAAAATGCATAATTCTACTGTTTGATAAGTTTCTAAAGTTAAAAAGTTTGAAAATAATATACATTGAACTGAATTTCTGTGAGATATGTTTTAACCAAGTGAATAGTCTATGAAACAATAATATTGGAACTGAAAGTATATGAACCATATATTTTATGAAATAATTTCTGAGAAACGAAATTCTATGAAATTTCTGTCCTGTGAAATAGGGTGACACCACTTACACGCCTACCGAATTCTGTCGGTTTCTGGTGACTTGTTCCATTTTTAGGTTGCGAAAGTGATAATATTTAGGGACCGATATTGTTTTCAATGTTACAAGCTTCTAACGCATCAATTGCCACGAAATTCTGCTTAATTTAAAACACAACTCCACAGCGTTGCGAAACCAGCTCGTGCAGTGTTTTGGAATTTTAATGGGAAATTTGGACGCTGTAACTTTTTCCCAAAGCGTTTAAATGCGAAGTAAGTGCATGAGTGTACGCTCATAGATCCACTAGTGGGGAACTGAAGAACTTTTTAAAACGGCGCTCTTTGTAGACCGGTCAACGAGTGGGATGGAACTGGCGCTAATAGGGGTGTAGATAGACACTAAATGTACGAGTAGTCAAATGGAGTAAAAATTAACGCAAAAGGTTAAATAATCACGAAGTTGACCAAACTTTTAAGAAGGGGTATGATCTGTCCCTTTCTCGAAAAACGCAACTTCATATGAAACGATGACGCTTGAGAATTATTACATCACTAATATATAGACGGCAGCGTGCCGCGCCCCGTCGTGTGCGGCGGCGCCGTCGACGCGGCCCCCGGCAGCCTCGCGTATCGTGACGTCACACACTGTTTCTCTCTCTAACAAGCAATATTAAAACGGTTGTAGCTTCGTAATTATTTGAGATATTTGAATGGGATTCTCGTCACTAGGCATATTGTTTGACTTCTTTCTTTTGGAGTTATAATAATTTTTATACTCGTCGACCTAAATGTTTGAATTAAGACTTCGTACACCAAACTTCGCTACTCGAGAACCTTTCCGCCCCAACGGCTATCGGTTCTACGTGCTATGTGCCCCGCCCAATACGGAGGGCTATATCGGTTACCTTGGTTTTGCTGCGGATAGCCTCATTTCTGATGCGATCACGCAGAGAAACTCCCAACATGGCCCTCTCCATTGCCCTTTGGGTGACTTTGAGCCTTCTTATGAGGCCCATAGTAAGCGACCACGTTTCAGTGCCATATGTCATCACTGGCAACACACACTGGTCAAAGACTTTCGTCTTGAGACACTGCGGAATATTGGACGAAAAGATTTGCCGTAGCTTCCCGAACGCTGCCCAGCCGAGTCGGATTCGACGATTGACCTCTTTCTCGAAGTTGGACCTACCTAACTGGATCGTCTGTCCTAGGTATACATAATCGTCTACTACTTCGAGCGTGAAGTGTCCGATTGTAATGGGAGTTGGTACTACATGGGCATTTGACATGATCTTCGTCTTATGCATGTTCATGCTTAGACCAACTCGCTCGGATGCTTTACTAAGTCATCGAGCAACGTACTTAAGTCCTCTATGGTCTCAGCCAAGACTACTATATCGTCAGCAAACCGAAGGTGAGTGATGTACTCGCCGTTGATGCTGATGCCTAGCCTTCTCCAGTCCAGAGTCTTGAAAACGTCCTTCAGTGCAGCGGTGAACAGTTACGCCACACAACAGCCACGTACCGGAAGGCGCAGCGTGGGTAGGCCCCCGACAATGTGGACTGATGACCTGGTAAAGGTTGCGGGAGTCCGCTGGATGCGGGTGGCGCGGGATCGGTCACTTTGGCACTCTTTGGGGGAGGCCTATGTCCAGCAGTGGACGTCTTTCGGCTGATATGATGATGATGATGATGATGACACCAAACTTAAATCACATACTTTTTATTATGGAGCTCCCAACTCAACATTTCATAACTGTTGAGACAACTAAAATGAAATTGACCAATCACGTGGCGCCTTTACTGGACTATAATGTATTCGACCAATAGGACGCCGTCATGAGAAAGTCAAAAGGTAGATAGACATCAACGCACAAAAAAGAAAAAGCCGTTGGTTGCACTTCGTTTTCAATAGATACCAAGTTTGTTTAATTAGTTCAGTTGACTCGTAAAAAAAGTATTGTATATAATAGTTATATAATTAGCTTTTTAAGTCTCGTACCTTAATTAGGCCACTCAGCAAGCTTCGTGGCCTAAACGTGGTACTCGACTGAAAAAGCATACAATATATAACGATTGCATAAAATACTATTTCGAGTCTTCACCCGTATTATTCGCCCGTGCTTACCAAAACATGTTTTTGCCCGACTACGGCAGAACCGAAATGAAGGGATATGAGTTTCGTAGTCTATGATTGTCTTTACATATACCACCGTAGCGTTTAAGATACTGAACCGATTCTGATAATTGAGATATCCATCGATTTGAAATTATGCACCGGCTGGCTTTTGCATATATTTTTTTCCACAGTCGGGATATAGTTTTTAGGGTGCCGTAGTCAACAAAGAACCCTTATAGTTTCGCCATGTCCGTCCGTCTGTCCGTCTTCGGCTTAGCTCAGTAACCCTTACTACTAGGAAACTGTAATTTGGCATGGGTATAATCACGTCGACAAAACAGTAGAATATAATCTTGAAAAAACATTTTTTATGGTACATACCTCCTCTACCCCCTGCAGAAGTGGGGATGTCATTTTTTTTCTCGTTAAACCCATACCCGTAGTATAGGGTAACGTTGGACAAATTGTTTGTCATTTCTTTTAAATTGATTTGTTGCTTTCGGTGAATATAAAAAGTGTTTCCTAACAAAATTTGATGATGAAGATGAAAATATACATGGACGTAACGGTTAGTATTAGATGTTTGATGAAGTATAGGGTTTGTATGAGTCAATTTGGTCTATATTAACTAAATATTGATGTTAAACCTTTACAACGACTTTAACTACGTAATCCGGATTTCGTCCTTATTCCTATTTGGACGAATCAAGGCGTATCTCAATAAGACTGCACTATTATTTACCCTAATAATACCTAGGGCAAAGACTGCCAAAGTGACCGGTCCTGCGCCACCCGCATCCAGCGGAGTCCAGAGCGCACTACGATTTACTCTAATAATACCTAATTAAAGAGACAGCCTATATTAAGGAATCAGTTAAATAAATTCTACAAAATAGTCGTTGATTAAGCTGTAGAAGGGGTGACGCACTTCACTAGCCGCTATAAACGTAGTTCGGTGAACTGCGGAATTGTTGTTGGACGATGGTTGCCTGTTTATTGCGATGCTATTTTACTACCGTTGGCATAAATCTCGGGCATGGAAACCGGGGATCTATTTTACTAAATGTATTGCATTTGAATCGGTTTGGTATTTGTTGCGCGGTTCAACGTTCTAACGTGACAGGCGGTAGTACAACTTGCTGCCAAGACGCGCCGCGCGCGAGTCAGCTAGTCCTAGCTCATTATATTTGTGCCAATTAAAAAAGTGACGGTAGTTTTTTGTGTCGCGTATAGGCAACCTAACGAGCGCGTTTGACAGTCGCATGAATATGTAAATAAAGGATTTAATTATGTTCGAATTCGTCAAAAATACAGAAGCAACGAAAGTAAGGTTGTTTCAATAGGTATTTAAACTATGAGTAGATCAGATGAATTGCAACTGCTAATAATATAATTACTTAAGTCGAAGTACAATCAGAAGTTTGTAATTCTATGTTTAACTTTGGAAAACGCTTAACTAACTTTCTTAAATATTTATGTTGTTGTGTAGTAGTAGTGTAAGTGGACATAACTTTTGAGACCACATAATGTAACAAAATATATGTAACATTTTTTACGAACTTAAAAAAAGCCATTTTTTTAATAAAATTTTGCGTATTTTGAGTGTGTCCCTGGTACTACTGGCTAGGTGGTCGTTCTGTTCGTTTGGCCGCGCTTCCTTCTACACACCCGTTTTTACTGTTATCGACTACGAGCGTAGCGCTACGCTTGGCACTGAATGTGTTATTAGACGTTTTTATAAGGCTAACACTTTCACGGCTAGGAAGCCGCCTAGCGGGGGCCAACGCCTCAGTCGCTTTCCACTAAAGACGAGCAAAACTACGGGTACGAGCGTAGCGCGTAGCGATTCTTGGCAGTTTCCGTGCAAGCTACGTTACAGTGCTACACCATCAAAGATCGTAGCACTTTTCCCACGGAGCCAACAGTGTAGGTCGGCTGAGCTGTGTTGGGCCCCATGTTTATCCTTCTGTGTATAGACGATATTCCATCCAAGGACACGGACGTCCACTACAGGTCATCCACCAATCGTTATTTCCGGTTCTGCCCACGGAGCCCGGGGTCCGCTTTGCCACCTCATCCCAAGATTTGGCAGAGTTTCTAGTTTAAAGAAAGCGACTGACATCTGACCTTCAAACCCGAAGGGAAAACTAGACCGTATGGAGATTAGACCGTTTCCTTACGATGTTTTCCTTCAAGGGAAATCCACTGTTAAATATCAAATGATATTTCGTACATAACGTAATGGTACAGTAGAGTCTCCAATATCTATACAGACAACTTCTCAAAAATATCTATCTACACATGTGTATAATGTCTGTAACAATAAAGTCTCTGTATGAGAATTTGACTGTTTGAGCCGGGGTTCGAAGTGGCTGGGACGTCCACTACAGAATCTACAAAATCTGCCTTGATCGTGATAAGTATATATAATGGAAAATTCTAAATTTGTAATTAATGTTACTTATATAACACTTCAAACTATCAAGCTTTGTGCACATATCAAAACTTTAATTATACTCGGTAACTGAGTACTAAATTAGAATTTCTCACGGCAGCGTCCGGCGAAGCGCCATAACCGAACATTATCATTTTTTCCTAGTTGAATATAAAATAATTGCCGCTAGGTTCCCCTGGGTGATCGGGGTCAGGTGATTAACGTGGATAACGTGAAAAAAGGGGTGCACAATACTTTTGATCCCTTGGTCAGTACAGCGTACAGCCTTCTGTACAACGTGTCTAACACAATAGCTGTAATTAAATAATCCATTAAACTAAGCGTATAATTAAGGTCCATTGGGCTAATTAGCCTCTAAGGTTTCTGGCAACATAAAACTTTTACCCCATACCATCGTTCGTAATAATAGCCACCTACGCAAGCAAACTTCCCAAACTTTATTACGAAGTTAGGAAAACATCGGCAATCAAATACAACAGATGGTTTTATTATCACGAATCGACAACATTCCAAGAAAGAAAAACTCGTCAAATACTCACAGAAGCAACATAACGTCAAGTAAATAACATGAAAGATTCAGACGGCCGAATAAGGTTAGGGCAGGCAAATAAAATAAACTCGAATTTAAATGGCTCCGTTCTGTTTATACACTAATCTGAAATACAAATTGGTGTGTCGGCATGGTTTCGAATCGCTAGTGTAAATACTGTCCCCCATAATTATTATTTGAACGCACAATTAACATTCGGAAACCGTCGGCCGTTGGTAGTGATAATTTGATTTGCACGCGCGACAGGGCCCGTAAACACAGCTACATATGCCTTCAGCCGACCTAAATCAAAAAGCCACATTATACTACACCACTCGTATGATGATACGACGTTTTAATTCAGCCCGATAGCCTTATCTACGTGCCCTCATTAGCCCTATAGAAACGTATGAATCGAAGTAAAAATGTTTACCGTGTGCGTGAGGAAGGGCATTATAATCTCGTTTATCAAACGATATTATAATAACGCATGAACGCATGTATATGCAATCAGTTTATTCCTTTGTAATGCTTTCATTGAGGTTAATAGGCGTAATGAAACAAAACGTGGTTTCAACAGCACGAAGTAAGTTTTTATAATGACTGTGGATTAGTTTTTATTTTATTACTTCATTTGTATTGATGAATTAAATAATAATCAGATTGTAAAATAATGGCACAAAACAAGTTATTGTCGTGAGGTTCATGCAGTGCACGCGCAGGCAGCGGGACTCAGGTGAAATCTCTACACAGTCAATAAAAAATAGCCCACACTACAAGATTAACGAGAGAAAAAAAAACATCCCCACTTTATTAGGTGTAGGAGAAGTAATTACCCTATTTTTTTATTTTCATTATTTTAATCAAGTGATTGATTTATATACCCATGCCGAATCACAGTTCTCTAGTAGTAATGGTTACTGAGCTAAGCCGAAGATGGACAGACAGACCGGACATGGCGAAACTATGATGGCAAGCAATGTTATATAAACAATATATAAATATTGCTTGTTCTTCTTCTTAAAGTAAACAATATTGGTTACTTTAAGAATATACCGTGTCACAAACAAACATTAAACACGAGTACCGTGATGTTATAAAACACGCGTATTTAATACCCTTTAATTGGATTATGAGCCTAAAAGCGACGTAATAAGAGGCACGCCACGAGCAAATGTGTTGTAAAACTTGTAAATTATAAAAGCTACATTGCAAAGACAATAATGATGTCTATTCCTATCTGACCGGACATCCCGGATGGGTTCTAGAGGCAAATGTGACATGACCTAAGATCGCAGATTTATCGGCCGGTGTTAAATAACTGCTATCTGACAAATTGCTATTTTACATCACTAAATAAGTAATGATCTATTTTGTACTCTACTAACTTTCGCCTGCGTTTGTTTGGACCCTGGATATTAACTATCCTATATTTTAATCCAGGCTATAACCCATCTGCGTGCCAAATGTCATCCAAATCGGTTAAGCCGTTTAAGCGTGATTGAGTCACAAACTAAACTTACCTACTAACATCCAAACTTTCGCATTTATAATATGCAGAAATAAACTTTATTTGGTCTAACCTATGCCCCCTTGCAATTAACTTAAATTGTCAAAATATGGAATTCTATTATATGCTACGTGTATATATAGTAGAATTCCATATACGATTAGAAACATTGTGCGTTAATCGTAGTGCGATTTTAAGGCGGATGTCACACTGCGCCGCATCTCCGGACGGAGGTGCGGAGCTGCGTACAAATTTCGCCGGACGGAGGTGCGGTGCAGTGTGTTGTTATCATACGGAATTTATATACAAAGTTATGTACTTGCATACAACGAGTTCCGCACCTCCGTCCGGAGATACGGCGCAGTGTGACATCCGCCTAAGGAATCCCATTTTGAAACACATAGAAAAAGCGGCCAAGTGCGGTTTGGGCCACGCGCAGGGTTGGGTTCCGTAGTTGCCCTGTCACAGAATGCGGACTTAAAAGGGGCTTTTGGGATTTTTATTACAGCTATCGAACTTCGCAGACCGCAAACTTTTAGCAGCAACAGGTTAATTACGTAAAATAGTTACGCAAACTCCGTACGGCATCAAGCCGCACATCACAACTAGCCGCGTGCGCAAGAAGCATCGTGCCGTAAGTCCGCCTAAAGGCCTCCACCCACCGGACGCGTGTCGTGCGCGGCGCGTGTGCTGCGCGGCACACGCGCAAGTTGTAAAGCATTGAAACTACACTTCAAACACACATAGAACGCGATTCGCCCGCGCGGACCCGTGACGCTAAAGTTACATCTCGGCAGCGCGGCCGCCTGTCGTGCACGTCACATGAGATGCGCGGGCCCGCGCGGGCCCGCGCTGCTGAGTGTGATAAAGATAGCGAGATACATATTAAATGTGTTGGTAGTGAGAGAGATATGACGCAGCACACGCGCAGCACACGAGCAGCGCACGCGCAGCACACGCGCAGCACACGCGCGGCTCACGCGTGACAGACGCGCGGCACACGCGTTGGTAACGCGTCGCAGCCGCGTACCCCCGCGTTGCTATACGCCGCCCGCTTGCGGTGTGAATATACCGATTCAACCGCGCCCGACGCGCGCCGCGCACGTCACGCGCCGCGCACGACACGCGCCCGGTGGGTGGAGGCCTTAAGTTTTAGCATTGCCACGGGTGGGGGTGGGGCAGGTCTTTTGCGCTCTCGCCGCGGGCAAGAAGCACCGTGCCGTGAAAAAGCAACTCTACCGTCCACGGTAAAAGGTTCAAATTCCAATAACAATGTCTATAATAATAATAATAAATAAATATTAGGGCACAATCTTACACAAATCGACCTAGTCCCAAACTAAGCAAAGCTTGTACTATGGGTACTAGACGACGATAAACATACTTATATAGATAAATAAATACTTAAATACATAGAAAACATCCAGGACGCAGGAACAAGTATTCGTGCTCATCACACAAATAAATGCCCTTACCGGGATTCAAACCTCTTGCTTCGTAGGCAGGGTCTCTACCAACTAGGCTAAAGCGGTCGTCCTATATGCACCCGAAATTAAGTGCATTTCTTACCAGTTAACTAATTATGTCTACTACTCGTTAACTAGTTATGTCGTAACGTAACGTATATGTAACGATTTTTTTCACGTCCCCAGTAGTAGCCATTTAGCCGGCAGGGGGGACGACGACACATGACTCATAAACGCATAACTGCGTTGAAAAATAGTTTAAAAAAACCCATAGTATTTTTGAACAAGCTATCCAACGATAACCCACACTATAGGTTTTACGAGAAAAAAAAATACATCACCAATCTACACGTAGGGGAAGTACCTTAAAAAAAATTTTTTTTCAGCATTTTATTCTACTGTTTCGTTGGCGTGATTGGATTATATACCCACGCCGAATTGCAGTTTTCTAGTTGTCAGGGTTACTGAGCGAAGCCGAAGACGGACAGACAGACAGACATACAGACGGACGGACATGACGAAACTATAAGGGTTCCTTGTTGACTACGGAACCCTAAAAATTGGTTTATGTTTCGAAAGCACGATGGAAATATAATATCCTTGATAAACGAAGAAATTAATTAATGCAGCAATAAAATATTTGTCCGATTCAAATCTAATGTTACATGGAATGAGTTGCAGGCAATCGCAACCTCTTTAGTAATAAAAATGCGTATGATTGATGTATATGATCAGTTAGCGTCAATTAGATATTACGTATAACGTGGTGGCCAAGGTATTCAACACATCGTGTCGTGCCCTAACTCAAAATAAGGAAAAATCTCAGCATAGCACACCTGATTGGAGACAAACTTCAATTTTGCGTTTGAGCTAACTAGATACCATTTTTCTACCTGCACAGATGTCGTAGAGCCCAGAACTCTTTGGTTTTAAAAGAAACCATAATAGAGCTATCAAAATAATGCCAACATAGATCTAGAACTCCCTGAATAATATCAGCATATCACACCTGATTGTTAAAGAACACAAAATTTTGATTTCTACGTAGTTAAAAAATTACTTGTACGCTAGAATACTCCATATAGCCAAGAGCTCCTAAGTTCTGTACAGAACATTATCAGACCTATAATATGAGTATTGATTGAGACCTAGAACTCCTAGAAAAATATCAGCATAACACACCTGATTGGAGACAAACTTCAATTTCGGGTGTTAGCTTACTAGATACCCTTTTTCTACCTGCGTAGATGTCATAGAGCCCGGAACTCTTTTGTTTTAAAAGAACCATTGATAGTGTTAGCAAAATAAAACCAACATAGACCTAGAACACTTCTAAAAATATCAACATATCACACCTGTTTGTTAAGAAAACTCAAAATGACGATCTCTACTTTGTAAAACATATTTTTTTCTGCCTTTACAGTCATTGTAGATGCCAGAACTCCTATATTTTCCATGAGGCAGCAGTTATAGAGCTGTCAACACAATATCAATATAGACCTGGAACTCCTCAAAAACTATCTGCATGTCACATGTGAAGTTAACGTATCATCTGTTATGAATTTAACAAAATGAGAATTATTTTCTGCTTGAATAAAAATTGTAACAGCCTAGCGATGTAGTGTTCTCTATTGTTCATCGATAAAGCATTATTTTAAAACTGCAGGCAAGCAAAGAACGCTCGAGAATTATCATCATACTATAGCCCTAATTAGTCGAAATTGGCATTTTTTTGTCGTTTTTTATAATTTTAGGATGACAGTAGAGCCTAGAACTCTAGAGTTCTATTGTCAACACAGCTAGACCTATCATTTATAGTCAATAACAAGCCTGAAACTCATCCAAAACTATCAGCACATTACATGTGAAGTTAGCATATCATCTGTTTGAACTCAACAAAGATACAATTTACTTTCTTAGCTAAATAATAATTGTAACAGGCTAGAGGATGGTGAATTTGTTATTCTGTAGGGATATAGCTTTATTTTTTGTCTGCAAACGAGCTAGGGTCATTTGAAATTATTTCATCATCTTATAGCACAATGACGAAATCGAAAAAAAAAGGTTAGCTGTGACACTTCAGGCTGTAACTCCGGAGTTCTGTACTATACTGGGCTAGAACTATTAATCGAGACCTTAAATAAGCCTAGAACTCTTCAAAAACTATCAGCATATCACATGCGAAGTTAGCATATCATTGGGTAAATTAATGATTTTTTTTTTTTGCTAGAACTATGTATAAAAAGTATCAGGAACTATTGAGAACCTTATATTAAGACAGAATATTAATTTTTAGCCCATTCAGAAGAAAGTGATATGCTACGCGAAGTTAGCATATCATTTGGTTGAAAACCATAGTACCAATTTTTTTTGGTGTGCGGCCAGAACTATTCCTAAAAAGTATCAGGAACTATAGAACTATGTTGGATGCGAATAGAACTCCAACAAAAACTTGATCTGCTGGAACTTGTTACGCTAACTTCACGGACATGTAAACGTCCCAGTGCTCAACACTAACCCAATACTGGAAACCATGGTATACAATAGGTAAACAATGATTGGAATAAAGGCGTCAAACGTTTACACAATATTAAAAGGTTGTATCGAAGAGATCGCTCTTCAGCGATAAGACTGTCGCCCGCTGCAAGCACCGCCTGTTGTCTATCTCTGCCTACTTGTTATTGTATTGTGTCTCTTTTTAACTGCTTTGTTTGCGTAAGGTGTGCAATAAAGAGAATTTGTATTGTATTATATTGAATTATTTACATGTCAGGGAAAGTAGGGTACATGCGTTTTATTATATATCAAGGTATTTTTGAGATTCAAATACGCTACAGATAATATTACGTGGAAAATATCTCGTTAAAAGGATAAGGTTGACCTTAACATTATACAACTGCATGACTTATAAACCTACGTGTTTCATTCAAAACCTCATTCCTAACCTGACGTACCTACTTACTACAACCGTTGGCGTGAAGTTTTAAAAAAATATCGTGAGCTTTTCGCTCGCGGCTGTAGGGCGAGGCTTAGAATGTTCATTAGCAGCCCGTAGGTACTTCGGTCCTTCGTCTCCCTCTAACGCATAGCCAGAAATACGAACGAAAGAGATGCTATATCCGGGAGTATCGCAGTCGTATCACTTCGCATGGTGCGAATGAGGCCCTGTCGTTGTTTTACTCGCCTCCGCTGAAAAGACCGCTCAAGCAATTAATGGCTTAATGGAAGTAAGAATATAACAAGACTGAAAGGTGCGTGAGTTTTTCTTTGCATATGTTCGAGGTAAAGTTGGCTAGGCTTGAAAGCATGCCACCCTTAATTAATAAGGCACAGTAAAAGAACTAAGCCAGCGACACGGTGTTTTCTAATTGATATAGGTACCCATACTCGTGCTCTTACCCAGTAACCAGGTGCTATCAACATTGCCTGGAAGAAATCGATTTCAGCGATAGAATCGCCTGTTTTACCTGTTGCCTGGTTTGTAATCATGTAAATGTAATGTACAAATGCAGTGCCATGAAAACAATTTTAATAATAATAATAATAATAATATATTCTTTATTGCACCACAACATAAATAATTTTGATGCAATTATAGCAAAATAAAATTTATTTTAAATTCAAAACAAAAAAGAAATTCGAAATTACATCACAGCGGACAACAGTAAATTTTATCACAACTAACGATCTATATTATTTTTCACACCACTGCTCGGAAATGTGACAAAAGATGGTTTGGACAACTCACGAACAGGCCAAATATGAGTTCAAACTAGCGAGCGATTCGCTCAATCACAGCTTAAATAATAGAAACGTGCATGGAAACAAAATAAAACAATCGTTTATATAATAAACAATTATAAAGTTAACGTCTAAGTCCGCGACGTTGCGACGTTTGTATAAAGAAATTGGCACTTTATGTCAACGTGACTTACTCTGATTTGACATATAGTTCTGTCATATAATAGCTCAACCTCGAAGACCGATAATTTAAATTGAATATACAATAATATATATATATATTAAACTTCATCTCCAAAGGGCCTCTACATGTTGGATCTATATCCCCACGCACGCCTTCCAAATGACCGGGGTTCGCCCCGTGAATTTCAGTCGGAGATATAAGTATAATAATCACGTTTATTTCCAAAAACGGTACAGCAGTAGGTAGTTGTGAAGCCGTTTTACTTCTGAGCTAGGATGGTGCCTGTGGTACAGAAGTCAGTGTCCTCTCCCAGTTTATACTTCAGCATACGTACATTTTATTTGACCCCTGAATTTCTTCGGGATTTCGCTTAGAATTGCGATATAATAATTACATTTAACGATAAAGATTTTTTAAGTGCCAAATCACTGTGCAGACTCGTACATTGTTGTATATGTCAGCGCATGTATTAATAAAATTTCATTACAGGGAAAGAAAATTCAAAAAATAGTCTGTTTTTTTTCAAAAAGAATTACAGTTAACCGGTAACTTTGTTCAAACAAAAACGGAAATTTCTAAGTTCGGCACTTATCTGTTTCATTATCCTAAATTTAATATACCTGTTTTCACAACCAGCATACTGAAAAAATGGTCTTGCTATTTCGGAGAAGGCAACAGCTGAAGGCGAACCCTCAAAATGCAGGGAACATTTCAGGTTCCCTGCAGGAGCGACCACAAAAGATGATGATAATCTAAAGTAATATCAATAAGTCTACAGAAATATACCTCAAGTTAGAAATTAATCACTTCGCACAAAGAAATCTTACAGAGGTCATAGAAATCGTAAAGGTCGTCGGGTCAAAATCTCGTCAGCCTTTACAAATAAATTGTTAGCAAATTACACAATTTAATGGAAACGCCTTCAACAATCTCCTATTTTCTTCAATCTCAGCTAATCAATTAATCAATTTTAGCGTTCATAATTAAAAAGATACCTACGTTTTAAAAACCTTATTGAGATTTAAGAGCACTAACTCGTTAATAATTTATTAGCATTTCTACACTTCATATTGAGTTTTATCTCGAATGGTTTTGCCACAGAATAAATAAATAATAAATGTGGAGATGCTTAATGCAAAACCGATGTTTGACAACAAAAAAATCCAAATCATGCCATCCCACTCTGGCGCTTTAGCACAGTCAACGGCTGAAGTAGCTACGCGGACCTACTGCCAAGTTAATAAGGATTGTGTGTTAATATTATTCACACATTCCATGAGTGTTAATATTATTCGTAGCTACTTTTGCTGCAGAATATACGTGCTCTTACTTTAGTTATGTCGCGGTTTGTGTGACACTGGCAGTCGATTGTAGCCCTAGTGGCAAGGGTGACAGGCCTGGTATTGTTTAAACGTCTACTAGCACACAACACACACAACTGTGCAGCAAAATTACGTACGTACACGGCCGGTTCGGACCAAGGTCACTCGATCGGGGGGACTTGTTGGCAACCGTCGAACAACCGTTTAGTGCGCTGTTCTTGCGTCAGCGCTTATACCTACACTTAAATCATTGAGAGCGTCAGCACATTTTCCATTACATCTACAATCAGCCGAAAGACGTCCACTGCTGGACATAAAGAGTGCCAAAGTGACTGGTCCTGCGCCACCCGCATCCAGCGGACTCTAGCAACCTTTACCAGGTCATCAGTCCACCATGTGGCGGCCTACCCACGCCGCGCCTTCCGGTACGTGGTCGCCACTCGAGAACCTTTCCACCCCAACGGCCATCGGTTCTACGTGCTATGCGCCCCGCCCACTGCCACTTCAGTTTAGTGATTCGGAGGGTTATATCGGTTACCTTGGTTCTGCTGCGGATAGCCTCATTTCTGATGCGATCACGCAGAGAAACTCCCAACATTGCCCTCTCCATAGCCCTTTGGGTGACTTTGAGCCTTCTTATGGACCCATAGTATGCGACCACGTTTCAGTGCCATATGTCACCACTGGCAACACACACTGGTCAAAGACTTTCGTCCAAAACAATACCAACGTCGCTATTTAAACGTGAGTTAGAAAAAAAATCTTCTCACTGTTTAGTGTACACTGACAATGTTAATTGAGTCAGTATGTCGTCCACCATATTAGATAGACGACATATTGTCATTGGATGGTCTTACAAAATCACAATAACAGAGAGATGAAATTGCGAAAATGTTCCTCTTTAGCCATAAATAGTGTGTGGAACAATTACCCAACCAAATTAAGTAATATAGGGGGCGCGTTCGAACACGAAATTTTACAAAGTATAGGAACAGGTTAATTAACCTTTTCTTTGTTTTTCAGTTTTAACTTATAAAAGAAAAGAAGGGAACTTTAATAGGTACTCTAAATAATGGAATTACGCAAAACAAAAGTCACACGCTTTTTGTTTCTCCCTTGATTCCTTACACGTGCAAATGAAGAAATGAATGAAACGTTTGTAAAGTTTACTTATTCGCTAATAGGATACCGCAACTTTGAACCAAACTGTTTCAATATTTTGGTAATGAGCTCATTAATTTTTCCAATTCACGAATTTGTTTATATTATGACAGAATACATTGCCCAAACCGTCTGTAATCGTAAGCGGTGTTCGTTAAAATCTGAATGTTTGGAAAGTGTTGTTAAGAACAGGTTCTAATACTTATTTGAATATTGTATCGAACTGTCGTGCTATCCTTTACTAACAATATATTTCAATACGAAACACACGGTTTTATATATTTTAACAAGTGTGACAAGTTTCTATGGAATGACAGCTGCCGAAGCCATATTCAACGTTGATCGGTCTGTAATCGTAAGTTGGTGAACCTGCCCTTACTCATGCATGGCCCCTGGGCAACCGAGCTCAGCTCGGGTGAATATAAAGAGAATACGGAGGAACCGAATTTTCCCAGACATGTATCCCTGCGCAGATAGGGCGCCAATATGGGGATATTCCAAATTTCATCGAAATGTCATTGAAATCGTTAGAGCAGTTTCCAGAAACGTGATTGCAATATGTATACTATACAGGGTTTAAAAAATTTAATGGTGGATTATTAAGCCAATCATCAATCAGTTCCGAGGGGTTCAACAAAAAAAAACCTTTTTTACATAAGTAACAGCATATTTGGTTTCTAACTGGATACTATCAACATTATCTTACATGTTAAAAACAAAAAATCTTGCAAAATGTTAAAGAAAAGTCCAAAAAATTAAAGGAAAACAAAGACACGATTAATTAATTCCATAATTTTGAAACACTAGGATTGTTATAGTATATTACTGCGAATATTCCATGGAGTAATTCCTTTTTTGGCTAATATTAGAGCCGTTTCCCACTGACGTCCAGTTTTCTGCGGGTACGGTTTTCTGCAGGATCCAGTTTTCTGTAGTATGCGTGCAGTATCCCCGCAAACAGAATGCTCGTGTGAACGTTACTATACTATAGAAAAAAAAATTGACGCGATTTTTATTTCACTTTTGTATGAAGCGTTGGCCGACTGGGGCGACCTGCTCCATACAAATGT
The DNA here is from genome assembly GCA_945867215.1 of Epinotia demarniana. Classification (NCBI taxonomy): domain Eukaryota; kingdom Metazoa; phylum Arthropoda; class Insecta; order Lepidoptera; family Tortricidae; genus Epinotia; species Epinotia demarniana. The sequence continues at coordinate 17,584,989 of OX244277.1, forward strand.
AAGAAAAAAACGCGTCAAAATTTTTTTTCTCTTAGTTTTTTCTTATCAGAACACGATACATGTTATGCCCTAGAATTAAAATTGTATCAGTACATTACTACAAAAACCGGGGATGAAGATATTGCCTGCCGCGTATCTTGCTTCATACCTAAACGGTCGAGTGTAAGCGAGGCATCGTAGTATTCATACGAGACAGGCAATCGCTGTTCCGGCCGTAGTAAGAATATAGCGGGTAAGTAATACGAGGTATAACAACTTATCATATAACGGTCATAATATATACGCTCACTGTGTATAAGTTTGTATAGTATAACGTTCATTACACATAAGGAATGAAAGGTATAATGTCAAAATATATAATTTCGTAAAGTATAACGTACCTACTTTAGATATAATATCAATTGATATATCGATTAAAGCGTATAATATGCATAACAACTAAGGTTTATAACAAATATTATTCAATTTATCTAACATCAAAAAATATAATGCTCGTATAGTATAATCGCCTTCAGTTATTTTGGCATCATCGCTTGAATCAGATCATTGACAAGGTGAAACCTGGTTTTTATCACTTTGCAATGGAGCTTCTACAGGAGAGTATTAAAATTATGGGGGATATAGAAAAATTAAAAAAATGGTGAACTGGCTGCTAAGCGTAAAAGAATGTATATAGAACAGGAGCGCAATATCGATAATATACTATATAAAAATGAGCATATACTGAAAATGTGAATTTCTTAGAGCGATACCCTCAAATTTGAGTTTGAAAAAAAAAACATTAAACGTTTGTAAGATTGAACTTAAATTTATTTTGTTATCACGCCAATTATTTTAACCTAACCTTACCTAACCACCAGCGTGTCGACGCGGGGTGTCTATTTTCGCTCTAAGGGACACAAGGCAACCCTAACCTAACCTGCAGGTAATACCATTGTTAAGAGTATTTGTTGTTTTTTACTGCGTGGGGCTTCGCCCCCCGAGCCTCCTTTGTGGAAGGCTCCGCCCCCCCGTGCCCCCTTTTCCTGGCTACCCTAACCCAATTGTCTGTATATAATCCTTATACGAAAATATACTATGCGTTATGATCGTTATACGTAATGTATGTTATACGAAAAGATATTATATGTTATGATCGTTATATGTTATGTATGTTATACGAAATGATATTAGTCAATTTGAGTGTTATAGAAAAAACGTTATGTAATATGATTATTATGGCAATTGACCGTTATTCCTTATAAAATTATTGGTATTGTTGTTATAGCTAACGTTCATTATATCTTGTAAACGTTACTAATATGAAATTATATATATTGTTGTTATATCTCGTGGGACGCACCCGAATATAGCATTAAAAACAAGTGAGTGCGCCAGCAATAAGACATTACAAGCGCACCCGCCGCTCCGCTCGCCGACAATTTCTAATACCCATCCCATTACCGACCTGTAAATTCGTGACGACCGACCATAACGCTTTGTTTTGCAATCTAAAATGCATAGAATAAAACGAATGTTTGAGAAAAAGCTTTTGTTTGAGCTAATTTGCTAGATAAGTAGAATGTTGCACCTGACCGTCTACAAATCAAATATATGTTACTATGAGACGACAGTAGTAACAATTCATATAGCATTCGTAGCACTTTTTAACGTACCTACCGGTTTTCTGCTTATTGCTTGACAGAAACGAGACTCGCGCCGAGAGATATCTACTGCAGCGCAGCCATGTTATTTGGAAGTCACTATTACTTAACCTTTAATTATTTTATATAGAAGACTTCCCCGAGTCTCAGACATATTAAAATAGCATGATATGTGAGTGCCGAACGCGCCTATATACTAATATTTTTATGTCACTCGGAACATACGTAAACGCACGTCTGTATTTAATGTGTAGATCAGTATAGTACATTGTGATACAAGTGAGGTATGTTGATAATTACATCAGAGGCGAAATTGTTCACGCGAACGGCAGGTGAGCGTGATAAGGAAGCCGAGGATGTAATTATCAAAGCTCACGCGTATCATACGACGTTTTTCAACACATTTTGCGAGGAAAAAAACATTTTTATAAGATGAAAATGTTATAGGCCTGCCAAATTATTTTCTTTAAGTACATTACGTAAATCATTAAGATGACAACAGGTTTTTACTCACAATTGCACATCGCCGAGAATTTCCAGTGGCGTCCATTCTGTTTATCACTTTTCTAGTGACCACGAGTCAACATTTTTGATAATAACCAAACACGCATAAACAAATTTTACAAATATTTGTGAAATAACCTATAATGGCGCTCAACAGTTTTTATTCGCGAAGTTTGCGCAGTTGCCCGCACAGCACAGAAATCTCTAAACAGCCAATACAAAATAAAATAATATATTCGTTTTAAAATGTTATCTGTATTTAATTCATGTAAAATGTTATCAAAAGTGAATAGTTTTACTAAATTGAACGTTTCTATATCATATACAAAAAGAAATAGTCAATTCATTAACAAAAAGGATTTAATTGGTTTAGTCGAGTAAGAATCCATTTGCCGAGAATTAAAACAAAGCTGTACATTCTGTACAACCCGGTTAATTTAAGAATGCACCGTGTTCATGCATATATCTTGCTGCAAGGTGCCAACGTGACTTAATCGGGATATAACCATAACACACAAGTGTTGTTATGTTATAAAACACGTGTGTTTAATATCCAGGAATATGAGCCTAAAAGCGACACAATAAGAGGTACGTCACGAGAAAATGTGTTGAAAATGTAATTATTCGGTACTACCTCATTAAATTACAGATAATCGTTGCTGTGTAATCGTTTTGTAGGATTAACTGCAGGTGATTAAACAATCAACAGCTTTTAGACGCCATTTACGTTGGCTCCAAGAAACGAAACAAAAGCATTCGCTAAATTCAGTATCGAAACAGTAACTGTCAAATCCAAATGTTCTAGCGGGTCTATGACGTTGCTGCAAATGTACAAATAGATTAACTTACACACAATACCAGATAAACCAGTAGGCTTACTAGTAATCAGACACCACTTACTATAAAATAACCAATGGAATGTTTTATCTATGCTCACATATCTTTAAATCTCTCTTTTTATTTTTATTTTATCTCTATCTCTAACGCACTTACATTACTGCTTTTTTTTTACTTAAGATACCAATGTTTTTACTAAAATATGTTTAGCGTAGGTATTTGTTTTGTGTTGCCTTCCAGGAGGTAACTCATGTAAAGGTTCCGACGGAAGACCAGCGCTGGCCTTCTAGGTTAGCACCATGCGGGGCCTTTTCGTGGACCCTGCTACTTTTAAGTTACTGTGTTTTGTTTTTTATAACCATTGTTTTGTCCATGAATAAATGTTTTCTTTTTTTCTTTCTTTCTTTCTTTCTTTAAACTGGTATTCCGAAGCTGCAGGAGAGGTAGGCGAAGATTTCATTACATTTTTCATACCTGCTCGTCGGTTTTACATTAGAAGCTCTCTGATTAAGTTGTAGAAAGTTTGGCGAGGTTTTCCAATTCCAACTGTCTCATCTATACTCTCTTTATTATATTTTTCATCATTTTTAATGGGTAAATTAATAATCTTAATATACCCATCTCAAATTTTCAGATAATAAACGTGACCAAAACTTGGACAAAGCGGACCCCGAATTCCTTTAGCGCATCACTAGGATTTTATAACACTAGCAGGGGAATGATGAAACTTCACCATTATTCGACTTCTGAGTAATGACTACGAGACGTTACTTCCTGATTGACTTGTCTCTTTCCTCACGAGATTGAACTACAATAATAAGCCGATATATCCAAACACCTACCTATTTTTATTGTTTTAAATATTGCAGTAGTTGCGTAAACGGAATCGCATTCACACAATAACGTTACAGTTAGCTTTAATTCCGTAATTAATGAAAACGGACGCAACACCTCAGTTATACAAGTGACTTTAATCCCTTTTCCACTTAACTGCCGGAATTGTGGCTACGTTTGTCTGGTTAATGCGCATTAATGTGAGTGGGAAACTTATCTTAATTAAACAAACTAAACAAACCTCCAGTGGGGACACGTTAGTTGTCCGCGGCACTGCTGTAAACACGGGCGACCGTTCAGGAGCTAAGGATCTATGCACATCGTGATTCTACTACTACGTGCTTTCATGCCGTCTCAACTTTTTTCCAATGGGGTAGGCAGAACTCCCAGATATTCTTTTGCTATTGAATCGCGATAAACTTCTTTCGCATCATACAATTTAATTGTTCATGCATTCTTTTCGGTTTAGGATTGACTAGAGCTTTTTTTAGATTGTTTCCGAATTGGTTGGACAAAGTTCGCAGATATCTTTCTTCTACTCCTCTCGTAGTTCTTTATAAAAGGCAATCTGTCTTTAACAGAACACTGCAAAATTATTCTGCTATCCCGCGCTATGTGATCACCATTACCATCACATCAGTTACAAATCGTCCTCTGCTGAACAAAGTTCTCAGTCATTTCGCTCATACACAATGCAAAAAAACCACCGAGCGGCGTGCATAAGCCCTTAGCCGTTGCCTAGGTAAACTCCTACGTTCCTGTTCTGCTTATGTACCCGTCTTACCATACCGATGACTTGATGAGATTGTATGTTGCATAATTTGACCTTAGCAGAGAGGCCATCAAAATGAAAAATTATTTATTCTGTTACAGGAAATCAAGAGACTTGAAAACTATATTAATATCTTCTGAGTAATAACGGAGCTGGCAGTATTTATTAACATACTAGCTTACGCCCGCGACTTCGTCTGCTTGGACCCAGCAATGAAAACTATCCTGTATCCAGGCTATAAACTATCTTCGTGCAAAATTTCATCTAAATCGGTTGAGCTGTTAAGCGTGATTGAGTAATAAACATCCAAACTGTCGCCTTCATAATATTAGTAAGATTTCACAACACACGGCCAATCTTCCTCGAAAGCCTCCATGTTCAAAACAAGGTCAGAGCCCAGTTTTAAAACATTGGCGTAAGTAAGGACGAGTTTTTAGTGTGACTTTCAAATCCAGTGGAGAACCTTGACTTTATTGCAACCTTTTTAGGGAAAGTAGGTGATTGTTTATCTAAATAGCGGGTTGAATTGAAAATGATGCGTGCCGCTCCTAGGACTAAGTCTAATACTCCAGTCATTTTACGGTTTCGCCAAACATTAATTTATAATAGCCTGTGGTTTTTTTCTCCGTCATTAAATACATATTTTAAGATACTATATTTACGAATCTTAAAAACTATCGACCCGGAAGTAGGTATAAAAAAATACTGTCAAATAAACGCCGTTTTTTTTTAATAAAAATAATAATAGTTGTTTATAATCGTCAACATACCAATATTATTGTCTTTAACCTGTAAACAATGAAATCCGACTTTTTTTTTACACGTACAACCAATAAATTAACGAAATGCATGGCTTGGGTGACAGGTGCCATAAGTTGGTAGAAAAAAATTGTAATAAGTAGTACTTTGATTTGATTCTCAAAAAAGTAATTGATGAACCTATTTTCCTAAAAATCGTATTGATTTTTTTTAGAATTGCATATAAATACATTTACTCCAATTAACCATCGGTAAAAATATTTATAGAACCAAATTGTGTCTAAATTTAATTTAACTATATAGATTATTAAAGTAGTACATGAATCCTACAGAAAAAAGGTTTATGTAAAGAATAATACACATTTGAATAGTCCTGTTTAATTCTACAATTGAAGTTGAACTCTTTCCCCGTGTGTTAACGATCAGAGTCGTTCGCAGCGGCGGCACGCAACGAGTGCTTCGCCCAGTTCGCATTCAAGGTCGCGCTTTCTGTGCCCCAAGACGCGAATTAGATAGATAAGTACCTAAGTTACCTACGCAGATTATTTGTAATATGTATATCGTATTCGACGATGTGCTAGTAGGAAAATGCGACTATTCACGGTGTAATAATGCCGTGAGCGGGAAGCGATTAATTAAATAAACATATTTTAGTAAAAGGAAGCCGCAAAACTCAAAACGGAGACGCGGTAGACCTCGTCGGCGATGGCGTGACAACTTGGACTCCATTTTAAAAGACTGGCCAGACATTGCTCAAGACCGCGATGGTTGGAAAAAGAGGGGGGAGGCCTTTGCTCAGCAGTGGGACATAATGGGCTCGATATATAATAATAATAATTTTAGCAAAAACATGTCAAGAATTAAGTAAATTTCTATGTTTGATGTCTCAATGTTTTATAATGATGATAAAATGTCATCATTATAAAACACTGACGACAAATTTAACAGATGATTTCCTACTTAAAGTAGTTTAGTGTCCGTTTAGCAGAATAAGTAGTTTGTAGTACGAGATCTATCTACAAATGATTGTAGTAACGAAAGTAGTTACTTAGGTACTTTATTTTTGGTATGGGTAAGTTAGAAAACTCCGCTAAAATACTACTAAGCTCACATTAAACTATACAGGGTGGAAAAATCTATGGGCCCTGAAAGAAAACCACCGTAAATCCTTAACATCAGTGGCGTGCACTACATCAAGGCAGAAAGACAATGCCTACCCTACTCAAATCTGTGATATTGTTTATTTAGTTACAATCACAATGAATACATTCGAAAATTAAAAATTTGCTTCATGTGTCAGGCCACTAGACAGTCTATCTGGGGGTATGGTAGTGCCCCCGCCAAATCGAGCAAAAGAAAGAGGCACGGCTAGAGATGGGTAAGGGTGGGTAATTACAATGCACCCGTAAACTCGTATACCTAAATAGCCCAAGTTTCGAAACTCTTCCACAATAAAAAGAATGTTTTGTAGATCCAAGTTAAGCATTAACCCATTCAATGCCGACGACGCGAATTCGCGTCCCATGTATGTGTAATCGTAATATTTGTTTTTTTTTTGCTAGAAAACAACTGTACTTGAATGCTGATACCAAAATGTTACTTTATTTATGAAGGATAATATTATACTGTTGCTGGTTTTTGGATTGGGGGCATTTGTAATTTTCATAATTCTTATCTCGGATGCCGAAGACGCGAATTCACGTCCCATGTATGTGTAATCGTAATGCCGAGGATGCGATTTCGCGTCCTTGAAATGGGTTAACCTAATGCCGCGGACGCGAATTCGAGTGGCGCTTTGGCTGGCGCTTTGTCGGCCGTGCTTTGGCAGCGGCCGACAAAGCGCCAGAACCATTTTTTTACAAACACTTACATCCATATAATAATAATAAAAAAAATATTATAATTATGACAGATAATATTAGGGAACAATCAAATTTCGTCCAAAATGTATTAGGCGAATCATAAATAGGGTCCTTGGCTCTCAAAAACGTTAGGATAAATTATCGTTATGGCAGACAGCGGTATGGATGGATTACGAAAATAGGACAAGAAACGTTATGGATTCCAATATAAGCAGAATATAGAACTTAGTCATATTGAATGTTTCTTTCGTTCGGTGATTAAAGGAAGAAGGAAATTTTTGGTAAAATAATAAATAATACCCCCTGTCTAAAAACTCTGCGCCACTGATTTAGATTAGCTCAGTTTACACTCAGGACCACCGGACCACTGTAGATTGTGTAGTGTCACTGTCGGCCAAACGAAAAAAAAAGGCAAACGAAGTTTGTCGAATAGTAATTGTCAAAAAAGTTTAGTGACAGGTAACCAGTAAATAAACATACTTTTACCGAGAATCGAACAAACTTAAGCAGTAAAAATAGGTACATATTTACTACACATTTTTTTTACTAACCTATAGGATCAATATAAAGGATAACGATACGTCCAGTTCACGTAAGCTTTTCACCTTTGACTTAATTTTGTTTTAAAGGCTAAATGTTTATTGGATAGATGTTATGCTTAATACGGAACTAAATAATTACGACATTTTGTCACAGTATTACGATATATTCCCTACAGTAGTGAAACGCCTTTGATGTCGGGTGACGCCGCCTCTCGTGTAAGTACTTACGCTGTCCCGTGCGGATGTGCCAGGGTTGTCACAAAATGGAAAATACATAAAATAAACGTTGTTATTATGGAATGATTTATTAACATGCATTGCACAGCCAGATGTTTACGTGAGATAATCTTATAAAGATTTACCTTCACGCTGAATATAATTAAACTGTGTTTCATTATTAAATAACTACTTAAATATCGCGCGGTAGGTTTAATAGATGTAATTACTGGATTTGACCAAATGATATTATATTTACTGAAGACGAGGCAGTATGGCCTACGGTCCCAGCCTGTCCGAATAAAAAATAATAAAAAAGTTAATGCCTACCTACAGCTCACGCGACGTTGTAATAGGTAGGTACTTGAAATGTTACGAAGTATAAACATAAGGATCATAAGTACCTCAATTGTTTGTGAGAGTTGTATATAGTTGACCCCCCGACATCCCGCGTGGTGTCGGGTTAGAATTTCACCACCACCTTTCTTCCCAAGGGCGTCGTAAAAGTCGACTAAGGGACCAGGCTTGAAGTGTGTTGTGGGCGATGGTCTAGCAACCTATCACTGCAATATGATATTTTATACCCACATTTATGCTAAAAGTGGCACTCGAACATACGTTTCATGTGCTCTGCCTACCCCCTTTTGGGAATAAAGGCGTAAAATGTATGTATTTATGTATAAAGTTGACGTCCTATAATATAACGACAGCAACAAGGATTAGAACTTAGGCCCATATGAACAAACCACACTAAAGTTCCAAGTTCGCGCTTAAGATGCTCTTTCATATGAACATTCCATAGCCACTGATTAATAAAAAAAATGTGAACAGATACATAACTCGCTATAATATTAATAACTCTATAGGCTGTAGCTATACCCAAAGAGAATATAACCACGTTATACCTGTATAAAAAAAGGCCGTACCCGGAGCGCGATCCACTACTATATACGGTTAAATACGGTTTCCACAACAATTCAACGCTGTGCCATCGCAATTTCATTAATTCATCGAACTGACGTAGGTATCAGACTATAATTATTATTTCCAACATAGGTTGCAGTTAGGCACCTACGTAATTAACGAAATTAGGTATACAAACTTACCTGTCATCACGGTCTATCTATGAAATCTTAAATCCTTATTTAATGTTGTTGTTGAGGTACATCCGTACACGGAACAGTGCGCGCCATTGTACCTAATACTCGTAACATCATTCGCCGCCACCGCTCACTCAACTCAAACATATATAGCTACGCGCCACGCGCCTGCCTTGAAAGTAATACAACACAAACTGTGTGCGTTTGCGGCGGCGACAGTGCGACAGCCCCCACAGTTGCTCTGCGCAAGTACATTCGTTGCCCAACTGTATGTAATTAAACTTTGGTTCTGGCGCTTTGCCGGCCGCTGCCGTGGCACGCTCGCTAGGCTCGCTCTCTCGGCTCACGCGCTGTAGGGTCGCAGTTCACCTAACACTCTTCCTCGCTTCGCTCGTCGTCGTACCTGCACTGACCTGCTTGTCTCCGTAAGACTACTTTGAATTTCACTCAAAATGATCATTTGACTAAACGAATGAAATGCGGAAAGTAATGCTGGATAAGTAAAAAATTGCCTGGGAAACAAAAGTTGTAACAACCCAAAGCTCTAATGATCGTAGCGGTAAAACTCGGACAACTGAAACATTTGAATAACATCAAATGGTAAATGAAAAAAGCGGCCAAGTGCGTGACCACGCACAATGAAGGATTCCGTGCCTATTAAAAAGGTCGTATCGTTACTGAAAACTTGCGACCTTTTCTTTAAGGAAGGCAATTTTTTTTTAAATATCTCGAAAACCTTTGAACCGATCTTGTTCAAATCATTTTTCACTGAAAGAATTTAATAAGCCCTTATATGTATGATTATATATATATGATTTTTTAGAGTAATTTAATTACAAAACTATGTAGCGGCTAATAATATACACTTATCCTCAAAATGTTATTCAAATACATCTAATACTTTTCGAGTAAAATGCCTGTGACATACGGACGGACGGACAGACGGACAGACAGACAGACATGACGAATCCATAAGGGTTCCATTTTTTTCCATTTGGCTACGGAACCCTAAAAAGTAATGAATTGTATATTCAGAGAACTTATAAAAATACGAAAATTCTTTGAACAAAAGATATTCAGTCAATAAATTTGAGTGATTGCAATTAGGTTACCTCATTCATCATATAATTAGGGCTAAGGCTAGGTAAATTAAATTTAAATAGTGATTATTTCATGAAAATGAGAGCGATACAATGAGCTGTCGAAGGGTTTCCCTTCAGGGCCCATAGATTTTTTCACCCTGCATATTATCTTACATGTAATATTGGGCTTAATAAAAATCTAATAATAAGGAAGGTTATAAATCCCTCTAGTTTAGGTACTATTTTAACGAATTTTGCTCTATTACAATACAATCTACACGCCCGTGAAAGTTAAATTGCATAGGTATCTTCATCCCACACTTGTCAGTGTCACTCATTGATAAATAAATAAAAATAATATTTACTGTACGTATGGTGCTACTTTCCCGCACTAGTGCGGAAAAGAGCACTTTTCATGCATATGTCGAAACTTTAAAGAGCCATATGTACAGTAAAACGATGTACGATACACGTGCGAATAGGTAATTCGCAACTCATGTCGATTTAAAACACTCCCTTCGGTCGTGTTTTAATTTATCGCCACTCGTTGCGAATTTCCTATATTCGGCACTTGTATCGTAAATAACTATTACATCACACCTGGCCATAATGCGAGTTTTACTGCACGCTGCGCGTACGGCAAAACTCGCATTGTGGCCAGGTGAAGACGTAAAATTTTGTACGCAACACGGGCGGTAATTCGTAAAGCCCCAGAGCGCATATTTATGGCCCTCACCTTCGGTTCGGGCCACAAACACCTGTACGCTTACCATGAGTTTGACAATGACGGCTTACGCTAACGAGTATCGAGTTTTCCATCTGTGCATCCCGCTCGTACTGTCAAAGTGCAATAGAGATGCACAGATAGAAAACTCGATACTCGTTAGCGTAAGCCGTCACTGTCAAACTCATGGTAAGCGTACTGCGATCTGGGGCATTCACGAATTCACCGCCCTAGTTACGTAATGTACTATTTCATAATTTGTTTCACAACGAGTATATTAAAATTTAACTGATATCAACAACTAATAGATCTTAGACGCGTTAGATCATGTCGCGAATCGCTGCGACTCGGGCGGTACGCGGTACCTATTACTTATGTTGTACCTATAGTACCTACGCGGCGACCGGGCGGCCAGCAGCGCTACAACGAAAATCGAATCACGAAGTTCGTATATCTCTACCTCTTTCGTTCGAGTACCATAAAACATAAGTGCGTTAGAGACGGAGATATCCGAGAATGAAAGAACTTCGAGATTCGGTTTTCGTGGCAGCGCCGCAGCGGTGTGCCCCGCTGCAGGCAACCGGCCAATCACGCCAGCTCTGCGGCTCGCGCGCGGCATTTTTAAAGCTACTTTAACAGATGTTTGTAATAACATTACTTGCAACGTATTTTATAAGGCGTGATTGAGCCACAGGCTCGTAAAACTACTGCCAATCTTGGTCTCAAAATGATATTTAAGAATTTAAATAGGTAAGTTGGTTTACTCAAAAAAAAATGAATAAGGCGGGGCGGGAATGCGATACGTTCGCCAATCAAAACTTAAGATTTGACTTTGCCTGAATCTAGGGGCTTACTTGGTAGGTCCTCGGTCTTCTTCAGGCTGTAGGTACTCCGAAGAACTGGCCCTGCTGATCGGGAGGACCTCGTGTCCCACTTGATGGCGAAAACACTTCAAATCCTTGTCGTGATCACAAAATCCGATGTTGTCCACAAAACTAACAACCCCGGGGCGAAATATATCTCCAAAAAAACACATATAATTAATAAGGGCGGTGCTGCGGCTTGTGATGCAATAATTTGCTCCTGACCGTAGGAGTTTCAAGCGAAAACTGTCTTTTTAATCATGGCTGCCGGCGTCAACGTCGAGTTCACAGTTGACCCCTAGATGGCGCTGTCATGCTCAGTTCTGTAGGCGATTATCGCATTGGCTCAAACAAGGCGATTCGTACATTATTCAATGAAAGAGTGCTTATAATGAAAATCCCATAACTAACTGACCAATTTGCATTTTTTTAAATTGTTAAACAACATTGAACCCCTAAAATCCACCCTCCGTTGTTGTTTAGTGTGGGATTGCTTTCTAATATTTGTGTCCACTACATTCAATAAGGAATGTAGGAACCTACAGCCAATTACTATTTTTAGACACGGAGATATGGTAAATGAAAAAATGTTGGAGACTAACTGAATAGAAATGTAATATTCGGAAACATTTTTTGCCTGATTTATCATCAAAGTTATAAAGGAAATATTAATTTATCAAAACAAAGAGAAAAAAAATTGTTATTTTTTTTTACCGAATTTACAGGAATTTATACATTTTCAATAATTTATTAAAATATCTAAATGAGTAATAATTTGCCGGATTTAGTCTCGTCGTTATTACTACAATTATAATTTATCGGTTAAGCAGAAAAAAAAAGCTATTATAAATTATTTCCATTTCGCCATACTAGCGGACCGTATAATGACTGGAGTATAAGGCCTGAGTGGACGCCCCGCTCAAGGCCTCCACCCACCGGACGCGTGTGCCGCGCGTGTGCTGCGCGTGTCGGGCGCGTTTGAAGCTGTATATTCACACCAGAAGCGGGCGGCGTGTAGCAACGCGTGTGCAGCGCGGCTGCCGCGCCGCTGCCGCGCGGGTGCTGCGCGTGTGCCGCGCGGGTGCTGCGCGTGTGCAGCGCGGGTGCTGCGCTGCAGCTGCGCGGGTGCTGCGCGTGTGCCGCGCGCGTGCTGCGCTGCAGCTGCGCGGGTGCTGCGCGTGTGCCACGCGTGAGCTGCGCGTGTGCTGCGCGTGTGCCGCGCGGCTGCTGCGCTGCAGCTGCACCGCTGCCGCGCGGGCCCGCGCGTCATATCTCTCTCACTACCAACACATTTTATTTTTATTTTATTTTATTTATTTGGAGATCCAACAGCTAAGACATAAACAATAACAATAATTTTACTAGGCAACAGAAAGCCAATTAAAGGAACTCACAGGTAGTAACATATTATTTAACTAAAGGTACTTAGATACTAAAGTTGCGCACTAACACAACCGCACATGAAGAATACTAATAAAAAAAAAACTTCTAACGCTGAAGTTCAAGTTACTAATAAAATAAAGTAAGTATAACAAGGTAAGTGAAATTGATTTACACTACTATTGATTATTAGTACATTGTGATACAAGTGAGGTAGGTTGATAATTACATCAGAGGCGAAATTGTTCACGCGAACCGCAGGTGAGCGTGATAAGGAAGCCGAGGATGTAATTATCAAAGCTCACGCGTATCATACGACGTTTTTCAACACATTTTGCGAGGAAAAAATCATTTTCATAAGATGAAAATGTTATAGGCCTGCCAAATTATTTACTTTACATTAAGCAAATCATTACGATGACAACAGGTTTTTACTCACAGTTGCACATCGCCAAGAATTTCCAGAGGCGTCCATTCTATTTATCATTTTTCTAGTCACCACGAGTCAACATTTTTGATAATAACCAAACACGTATAAACAAATTTTACAAATATTTGTGAAATAAATAACCTATCAAAATATAACCTATATTGGCACCCAACAGTTTTTTTTTCGTGAAGTTTGCGCAGTGTGGGCACAGAAATCTCTAAACAGCCAATACAAAATAAAATTATATTTTCATTTTAATATGTTATCTGTATTTAATTCATGTAGAATGTTATGAAAAGTGAATAGTTTTACTAAATTAAACGTTTCCATATCATATACAAAAAGAAATAGTCAATTAATTAACAAAAAGGATTTAATTTGTTTAGTCGAGTAAGAATCCATTTGCCGAAAATTAAAAAAAAAAGCTGTACATTCTGTACAACCTGGTTAATTTAAGAATGCACCGTGTTCATGCATATATCTTGCTGCAAGGTGCCAACGTGACTTAATCGGGATATAACCATAACACACAAGTGTTGTAAAGTTATAAAACACGCGTTTTTAATATCCAGGATTATGAGCCTAAAAGCGACACAATAAGAGGTACGTTACGAGCAATTGTGTTGAAAAATTAATTACCTACATAACGGAGGCAACACGCTCACTCAAAAGACTCAAAGTATCGCTGCACTACATTACGTCTCACGCTAGGGATTCTACAGTTGAAAACATCTATATCAAATTCATTTGACAACTTATTTAGATTTCGACTGGCACGCGTTAGGAAACTATTCTGACGATTTAATATGTATCTTACTATCTCTATCATACTCAGCAGTGCGGGCCCGCGCGGGTGCTGCGCTGCAGCTGCGCGGGTGCTGCGCGTGTGCCGCGTGGGTGCTGAGCTGCAGCTGCGCGTGCGCCACGCGTGAGCTGCGCGTGTGCTGCGCGTGTGCCGCGCGGCTGCTGCGCTGCAGCTGCGCCGCTACCGCGCGGGCCCGCGCGGGCCCGCGCGTCATATCTCTCTCACTACCAACACATTTAATATGTATCTTACTATCTCTATCATACTCAGCAGCGCGGGCCCGCGCAGCTCACGCGACGCGCACGACACGCGGCCGCGCTGCCGAGTTGTAACTTTAGCGCCGCGGGCCCGCCTTCGAAACGCGTTCGATGTGTGTTTGAAGTGTAGTTTCAATGCTTTACAACTTGCTCGTGTGCCGCGCAGCACACGCGCCGCGCACGACACGCGTCCGGTGGGTGGAGGCCTTCAGAGCGGAACGTGCAGCGTCCATATAAAACAAATGCAATTTATATGGACGCTCGACGCCCCGCTCTGAGCGGGGCGTCCACTCAGGCCTTGCACTAAGGTCACTCACAGACTGGAGCGGCCTGGCCGCGGCGGTCAATAGTAAACTTGTCATTAGCTGTCAAATTTACTATAACCGCCACCGCGGGCCACACCAATGTGATGCAAGCTTAACACGTTTAGTGCTATACGTCTCAAAAATGAGCGATCGCGTAGTTTGCGCCGGTGCGGAAGCGATAACGTCTGTCTGTCCCATCTTGCGGGAGCCATAAAAACCACAAATTTTAAAATTAGAAAGAGGCAAATATAATATATGAGATATGATGATATGGGTATGATTTGTCAAATATTACTTAAAAATACTATTTTAAAAGTACGAATCATTTTTGATACTAACGCACTGTATCGTAATAATTTCACTTCAGTGCTATACGTATCAGCTTTTATAGTTATACTTCAGTGCTATACGTATTAATTATTATACGTACCCTCATTTGTTTTGACGAAATAGTGCAGTACCTTGTGATAATTTATGCGTACCGTCATTTGACGAATGGAAAATAATGCAGTATCTTGTGATAATTAGTTGTGGCGTGTTGTACGTGATACTTTGAGCTGCCACCAAAATGAAACGATCACGTAGAATTTTAGACCGTGTTTTGGAAGAAAACCGAAATGCTGATTCGACTTCAACATACGTTCTGGAAAGCCGAAAATTCAAATTTTGGAAAATAGGGTAATAAACGCTGTCACTGGGACTTAGACTCGGATGGCGGATATATTTTTTTTTTTTTATAATAGACCGGAAAAATCTTTTTCGCGTTAGTTTCGTCAACTCACTGACGCGTTTCAGGGATTTTATCAAATCACTAAACAAGTCTAGTGAAATGAAAAAACAAGTTGCCCTTTTTTGTCCGATTTCGTCATTTCACTAAACAGATTCAGAGATTTGATCAAATTACTGATTTGTATTAGGTAAATGATAAAATGGATTGGCCATTTTAACATCCTGCGTGATTTGATCATATCCCTTAGTGATTTGATCAAATCTCTGTTTTGACCATTTCCCTGCAACATATACAATTTGTGTCGAATGTGAAAAACCTATGTGCCTTAAATGTTTTAATATCTCTCACCAAAACGCTAATGTCGCCTAATTATGTTTTATATACTTCTGCGTATTTTTTTTTTCCAAATAAACTTTCTTTTGTTCTATTTCAATAAATAATTGCCATCGACAGTCGATATATATTTATTTTTACATCCCTATTCATTTATCGAGGATTTAAATGAGTGCGGTACGAATCAATTTTGATTCGTAAAATTGGCAAATATAGATACTCCTGTGCTATACGAATCAAATTTAATACGTAACTTTGATACCTATTAACTCACAAACTATGCTTAAGACCCTTGTGCTATGAGAACAGGGTGTAGTTTGGTTTAAAAATATTCCATTTTAGCAATTACCACCCACCACCACGTTAGTTTTTCAAAGAAGTACCGACCTGTGAAGGTAGGTCTGATTGTGTATCGAAATTGATACGTAACGTAGGAACGGCAAGTCAGCAATGAGTCAAATTTGATACGTACCGCATTTGTGGATAGTTTTTAATATTCAGGGCCGCATTGAACGTGTTAAAAAGTAATAAAAAAATTAAACTATGGCAGAAACCTAATAGAAACCTATACAGCTACACTTTCATAAACTTTTATTAATTTATTGATACTTGTTGATTATTACTCTTTGCACGTTTTTTTTTCAGGTATGTTACTGAATTATTTATTTCATGGCTATTCTTGCTATATCAAATTTACTTTTTAAGCGTTCATACTTCAATATAATCACATAAATATTATTATAATCAGTCAATAGTTCCCGCTCAAAAGGCCCACACACTAACGCTTTTAAAATAGGTTCTACGGATCTGATTGATTTAGAAGATTAATAAGCATTAATAAGCTTTCATTTCGTTTGCCGTATTCGGACTGAAAACTAGAATGTTTAACTCGGGGTAAGCCTTACATTTCTGTCGCGATATTGTTACGTTCGAACGAAGTGAGTCCTCGGTTAACAATCTACTATACAAGGCGAAAAGTAACGACTGCTGTCCGTGACAAAAATATTCTCAATCCATAGCCAACAAAAGCACGCAAGCGTTCGTTTTTCAAATCAATCAATGACCATCCATATGTTGCGAGTTTCATAATAAATAAATAAATAATAATTAAATTAATATTTGTTGCTATTCTAGTAATAGACGCTTCGAATAGATAGATCACTGCTATGCGTAGTTTTCTTCTAATAGTCACTTCCTCATTTGATGGGGCGCAGGTAATATCGGTATTTGGAATTTTGAACTGTAAGTGTTTACCGAGAGCTCCAGATTTCTCAAACCTGCCTTTGCATCTGCCAGTTTTCAATATAGTAACAAATATATAAGCTACATTGTAAAAGAACAATCCATTCGCTATGCATCGCTTTACAGCGCCCTTGCTTGGATCAACTTCAACTCCGAAAAGGTATCAACAAACTCGCATTTTTCTAAACAATGACACTCTGAAGTCTGAGATTATGTGAGAAATTCTTCTGGAATTTTCCCGAGATTCCGTCGAATGGTTCTATGTGAGTGAAATTCCCTCTAGTTCGATACATTCGAATATCCTTTCCAGATTGGAGTGACGCAAAGTGTACACTGTGTCCCTAGAAAAACGAAGTAAACGTATACTTCAGCTATTCACTTGCTGCATTTTGTCTCGAAACTGTAATATTATTACGGACGGCGCTTCTGACTGGTCGTTTTGTGAAGCTGCAGTTATTGTCTGCAACTGTATAAAGAGACCCGAGTACTTGATAAAGTGACATTCTTTACACTCGTTTTGGAAAAAGAAATCCTTAGTTGTGCCCCATTAAGCAATGATTTTGAATAGCTATTGCCAAGAAAAGTATTTTTTGGCATTGAACTTTAGTACTTATAATTTATATACAATGAATAATTAGAAAAAACAAAGAAGAAGATTGGGATTTTATTAAGAAGGAGTCAGGGGAAGTCAGACCTCATTTTACTTCAATACAACTATGTTAAGAGTGAAGTTGTCTATACAATAAAATATATACAAGAACGCAAAAATTATAAGAAATGACCCACCTTGGTTATTTAATTTTCACTTAAATACCAGACCCTGACCGTGACCCCTGGGTGGTGCTAAAAGTGCAACAACCTGGCAACCGTACTGTCTTTTACCAAGATCTCACGGTTCTAATTACTGATTTGCCATACGATAAATAATAACTTATACCAGATTTACATTTAAAATAAAATAAAATAAAAAAAGGTAAAAAGCAATATAGAAAATCTTCTCTAGCTGTGTTACCTAAGTAAAACCCAAGAAATCTAAGACTGTTCTTGAAATAGGAACTCAAAAGTCGTTACGCAAAGTTAACATGTAAAAAGTCGACAACGGGATCGCGTTGAGGTATAGGCTAAGCAACCTGTCACTGCAACATCACATTTTCTCTGCCCTTAAAATCAGAATTGCTATAAATGGCACTCTATATAAATTAATGAGATCTGTCTTCTCCTTCTGGGAACACAGGCGTAAATGTAAATATTTATGTACGAGTATGGGATCGTCCTAATACAACGCGACTACGCGATGACCGCGTCGCGCCGTCGAGGAGCGGGGAACCCACGGCAGGGCACCGAGCCCGCGCCAGCGCCCCTATTCGTGTCTTCGCGTAAGTGGTCTGAGGGGCTACCGGGAAATGAAAACGAACTTCGTTTGTGTATCTACGTCTCTGTCGCACTTGCTAGTTCGAGCGACAGAGACGGAGATATTCGAACGAAGTTCGTTTTCACTTCGCGGTAGCCCCTCTGATTCGCGTTCTTACACTCAGTTTTTGCTATCGCGCGACCACACGATGGTCGCATCGCTTGCTCGCGCGATAATCGCGTAGTCGCGTAGTATTAGGACGATCCCGATGAATGTGTTTTGCGCGTTAGGTATGTTAGCTCGACGCGTGGAAGCGAACGTGACCTCCAGACAGCACTCGGCAGACAGAGTTGTTTTCTCTGCTATAATATTGAGTACGGATAAACAAGCGAAACGGCTAATTAATAAAGCGGGCATCACCCTTCCCGCTAAAGCCGCTGACAGACACGTGAGCCCCTAATGAGCGCAATGCAAGGCACAGCGTTATTAATTGGGCTTGTTTAGTATTCACAAGACGCGCGGGGTGACGCCGGCAATCAGGAGCCGCCATTATTTCCCCGTTACGAACAATGTGGGGCCCAATGCTAATATTCTTAATTCGTTCCATTGTTGCGGAATCTTGTCAAATATGGAACAATAATGCGGTTAATTTGAGGTTTGATTAAGTACCTGTCGGCGTTGGGGATAATTGGTTAGGATCGTACGTCGCGAACGTGCGCTCACACGTCACTTTTTCGCCTCATTTGCGCACTAGAGTGATGTACAAACAGTATTTTAAGTAGGGGAAACGCATGAAAACACGTATTCATATTTCACATAAATAATAAATATCGGAGGGCATTCATCCACAAATTGAACTTGCCCCTTAGGTAGCTCAACATGCTCTTGGCACTTGTATTATGGGTAGGTACTAGACGGCGATATACCGGGTGGAAAGGTACGACGATCCTTTTCGCAAAGGGGGGTTATTTTAAATGATGGAGAATCGATTCGTAATGTTTAGATTTTATTTACGAAAAATTAGTAAAAATATTAATATTAAGTAATGTTCTTCTTAGTGACAACTCTACTATTACTACGTACTAATAATTTGTATATACGTATTGATAAAGGTCACTGACCCTTGTGTTATTGTTAAAATGTTACTAAACCTAATGAGGGTTGTCACTTGCAGTATTTTTCATTAAAAATTAACTGCCTATAACTTCAAAGCGCTTTCGAATATGAGCCTAGTTTCTTTAGAGGAAACACAGTACTAAATCTAAACAATCCCCCTTTTGCGGAAAGGATCGTCGTGCCTTTCTACCCGGTATTAGATTGATATAAATACTTAAAAATATTCGTACTCATCACACAAATAAATGTCATTACCGGGATTCGAACCCAGGACCTCCATCTTCGGCAGGGTCACTACCAACTAGGCTACAGTGGTCGTCACATGTATACACGTGCAATCTCATTTGAGGCTGGTGCGCAGCCATGGGTATATAACCCTGATGATGATCATGATGATGATTCTGCACGCTTTCCAACACGTCACTCCTCAAGACGTGCCTCAATAAATTAAGCCATAGCTACTGGGTTCCGGTACCCATACGTTACCTCTCTACAAGTGTTTATTTAACTTGCTCTGTTCGTATGTGAAGTATGACATGTCGTGTTAGTTAAAGCAATGACGCGTTAGTTAAAGCAAAAAAGCCGTTCCCGAAGAATCATCTCTTTTTCTCGTGTGCAGAAGGCATAAGTGTGTCTCTGTCAAAGGGGCGAGGTCGACTCGAATCAAGGCATCCCCTTAAATGCGGCGGTGAGAGTTGCATTACTGACCGCTGCGGGCAGTCTATACTCACACACATGAGACATATTCAGAGCAATGACGCGTAGTTTCGGTGTCCAAGAGGCAACCGGATGGGTCGCGATATTTGTTCAGTTCAGGTATTAGTCCAAGTTAGGTATGTTCGGATGGCACAGGGCGGTTCCACAACACTTCAGGAGCTCAAATATCGCGAGTCACCCAGTTGCCTCTTCGACAGTGCGCTTACATTGTAGCTCCATACACAAATTCACCACCCATTTCACCCGTCAGGAGATGATTTCCGGGATAAAATTTATCCTATGTCCTTTCCCGGGACTCAAACTATCGAATCTCTATACCAAATTACAGGTACAGGTAACGGACAGACACACAGACACACTTTCGTATTCATGATATTAGTATAATTTATTGTAGGCATGTCTCACTAAAGTTTCAATTCGAATACTTATACATAAACTTATTTACTACGCCGTTTCCGTCCATGTTTTATGCTTGTCTTGGGTATGAAAAAAAAATGCCATCACCGTTTGCTTGCATGGCATTCACATCGGGGGCTGTCTCATTCATCTATATCCCTCTCTCAACCGTCATATCGTCACTCTTAATATTCATATTGACGCATAATACCGCTCATTCACCTTTTTCCTTGATGTATTTGCTCTAACTATTACAGTTTCACATACCTAATTAAGTAAGGCTGCTTTTCTAGCTAAAATAAGGAAGCTTCCGTTAATTACGAGAGGTGTTTAGGGGCGGGAGGGTTTCAAGTCAAATGTGACCTGATTACATTTATTGTGCAAAAACGAAATTGCGAACTAACGAGGTTAAAGTAAAGCATGTTTTACTACTAAAATTAATATACAGAGAGGAACATTTCCATGTTCTAAGCTGAAAGGACAGTATAGACATAATATATAAGTGACGTACAACCGATCTATTATAATTGTTAAGCTGGATTTAAAAGAAGAAAAAAACATGAAAATCGAAATTTATTTAATAAAAAGTTCATTCGTTGAAAATAGAATGATTAAGGTCCATAAGATATCCGCAACGCAGGCTTCGTCAATTGCGTACAAACAAACATACATCCCCCTAGGCACTTAACTAACAACGAAAGAATCCGCAACAGGCTTCGTCAAAAACACGTTATACCTAACCTAACCTAAACTAACAAAAAGGACCGCCCCGGATCGCTGGTGGTCCAAAAGTTCCCATGACACTGGCTGAATGGCCAAAGAAATCTGTTGAACCAGGAACGATCCGGAACGAGGATCACAGCCCCTATCCCTAAGCCGCCGACCCAACTCCCGTATGAAATCTTTAGCCTCCGTACCCCAAGGTCCCGCAGTCACTACCGCCACTGGTACAAAGTCGTACATCGGTTCCAAGGCAGAGTACTTTGCGTGTTTCATCCGAGCCGCCGTCTCGGCGGCCGACGCCGCGGATCTGATGGTGTGGCTCAAATAAGCATAAGCTCGCGGTGCCCACCACTCGGCTCCAAAAAATAAAAAAATCATTCATGGGTAATTGTGTAAGGTTTTATAACAAGCTTCCAGGAAACGTAACTGAGTTATCTATTAATAAATTCACGAACTATGTGAAGCGTAAACTTATTTCGAAAGCTTATTATAGCACACAAGACTACATGAATGATAAAACTCCATGGAACTAATTGAGACTGATTTTTTAATCTATTATTCTCGTTGTATTTAGTTTTTTTTTTATTTTATTTTTTGACATATTTTTTTTTTGACATTTGATTGCAAAGATTGCTATTTCTTTTTGCTATTTCAAGATAATGCTATTTCTGAAGTAGTAAATTGGTTTAATGTTAATCATTTATTGTTTTTTTTTTTTTTCCTAGCCTATAGTGTGTTCCACTGCTGGGCAAAGGCCTCCCCTCTCGATTTCCAATCGTCCCGATTCCGAGCAATCTCCTGCCAATCGTTGCGAAATACGTCGAGTTCATCCCGCCATCTCCGTCTCGGCCTGCCACGCCGCCGCCTTCCATCGTGCGGCACCCACTGCGTGGCTAGTTTAGCCCACCTCTGCGGATGCATGCGGCAGACGTGGCCCGCCCATTCCCATTTCAGCTTGGCGGTCTTAGCCCCAACGTCAGCAATGCATATCATGGTGGGTCTTTACGAGATATGGCAAGTCATTTATGTAGATAAGGAACAGGAAAGGCCCCAATATTGATCCCTGCGGTACACCCATAGAGACCAATGACCCCGGTGATCGCTGTCCATTCACTTCGACCCTTTGTATTCTACCATGTAAGTAAGACTTAAGTAAATTCAGTGCTGATCCTCTCACTCCATAGTAGTCGAGTTTCCTGATCAATGTTTCATGACAAACGCAGTCGAAGGCCTTGGATAAATCACAGAAGATACCTAAAGCATCTTGTGATTCCTCCCAGGCATCGAAAATGTGTTTAATTAGCTCGACACCAGCGTCGGTTGTCGAGCGACCCCGGGTAAATCCAAATTGCATGTTATGCATCAAATTGTTTATATTAAAGTGTTTAATTAATTGCGACAAAACCAATTTTTCAAAAATTTTGCTAAATGTTGGAAGCACAGATATTGGTCTGAAGTTAGTGGGGTCAGTAGTGCTACCTGATTTGAATAACGGAGTGATTTTACTATGTTTCATTAGATCAGGAAACTCACCGCAATCGACACTGTTATTAAATATAACTGCCAACTCAGGTGCTATGATTTCTATAATGGATTTGAGTGCATGAACAGAAACTCCCCAGAGGTCACACGTTTTTTTGACATTAATTGATTTAAACGCCTTTACTACATCTGACAAACTAACGTGTTCAAAATGAAGGTTTATATTACGTTCTGGGGCGTTTTCTTTCAACAATGTAACGGCAGAGGAAGGTGATGAATTTAAGTACTTAGTTGTGGAAACTGGTATCTCAGTAAAGAAATATTCAAATTCAGTAGCTACTTCCAAACTAGAATCTGCAATTCTGCCATCAATTTTTATTTTATTAAGATCATTCGGTGTGTTCTTCGATCTACCAGTCTCCATATTAATTACTTTCCAGGTTGTTTTAATAATGTCAGAGCTATTTTTTATTTTCTGTGATAAATAATTACGCTTGGCTACATGACAATCTATTTTAAATTGCTTCGAATATTGCTTGACAAGTTCTTTAAATTCATCACTTGTATTAAACCGCCGTTCCTCATAGAAGGCATACAGTACTTGTCTACGTTTATGTAAGTCCGCAGTAGCCCACTCACTAAAAACTGGTGCACTGCTAACCACGACCGATTTGCGAGTAAATACCGCATTATAAAGTGCCATAGAAGTGTGGAAGAATGAATTGTACATGTTGTTAGGACTCATTTCGGAAGACAAAAAAGGTAGCGCCTGAGCTAGACTTTGTTTCATTCTTTCCACACGATCTGTGGTTACTGGTACAAAAGTTATTTGTTTTTTCACGATATTTTTCCTTAATGTCTTAAATACAATGAGTTGGCCTAAGTGATCCGATTCTAATTTGCTGATTACACTTTTATTACTAGGAAAAATAGTAGTGAAAATGTTATCGATACAGGTTGAGCTAGTAGCAGTCACTCTAGTAGGCTCCATGAATACGTGGTTGAGATTATTAAACAGAAAACATTAAACAGTAAATGGCTAGCTGTGGAGTAACATTGATGAAGAAATGGATATATCGAAATATTTTAATCTAAGTGAGAACCCTAATACTACACATAGTTATTATTTACATTTGAAATTGACACATGTCACAAGTCACAACAAAAGTTCACATCCGATGTTTGAAAGTACCTTATTGCAATGACATAAGGTCGCTGTTTGTAATTTACTTGATCTTGTTGACGTCATTAAATCTACTGGATAGGGTTGAAACGTACAGTTTTTTTCACCAAAGTTTAACAACTTGTATCTCGGTAACTGTTAGAAATATTAATATGGTTACTAGGTGAGAAGTAAAGTACTAAACCTGATCTATATCGCATTTGCTTAAAAGTCCATCGATCTGTTCCACCCAGTATACTTTTATTGTTCTTATAGGTATGTAATTTTTTTGTTATAGTTACACAGCCTATGCTTACAATAATGCTGACCCCCTCATTAGTCATGGCCTGGCCCGTGGGGCAGAAGCCACGGGTCTAATTATTGACATTATTTATATAAATTCAATAAATTGAAGCACAGATTAACGCAACAATTTGAACAATCTAACATGAGATTAAGAGTCAAATCTCGCGACGAAGGGGGTCGAAAAATCGCTTAAGTTAAAAAAATTGGTTAAGTTACTCTACTAAAACCTTGTCTTACGTAAAAACGTAGTCTCGCCTTTGTGTGGAAAGCAGTTCAAAAATACACAAAAGGTTGGTAACCATCGTGTACGTGAGGGTTAAAAATTGGCTGCCATAAGTGAACACTGTATTTACTCATTCAATCAACATTCAATGGGTTTTAATGGGTTTAAGCTTTGGTGACCCAATATAGCTGTCACCCACCGCACAAAGTACAAACGCATTCTGTGCATTCAACGTACGTCAATACGGGGAAAATTGCATTCTACGTGTAGCATTAGATCACACGCCTACACGTTGACGTGTACGAAATTACGTTATCCTACCCACGTTACGTTGCTGTCATGGTTGTATTAACGTTCAAATTTTGGCACGTCTGGTTTAATTTAATAACTGTTCTGTGTTTCAAACCTCGGATTTTTAAGTTATGACATTATGAGCTTCACTTGTTTCACTTATTGTCGTTGAATATTGTGGTCGCAATTTAAGGTGACATTTGAAAGAACATGATGAAAATTATACCACCTAGCTTTGACACTACAATCATTATATTGACTTCGTAAAAATCACACACACCTCGCACACCTCCATCCTGAAGGGTAATCACGTAACGTTTACGTCATATAAAAATTTACATTTAGATCTATCTAACGTACGTACTATATGAAGTGTCCACGGAAAGAAAATGTCTAGTCACTTTGACAACATTTCGAGATATTGCGGTTGATAAGTTTAGAATGATTCAATTAACCATACTATATTCGCGATTACATGCTTTTCAAGTGCAAAAAAGTGGTTTTATATTAATGTTTATAATTATAGCAGAAGGTGTAGGTAATAGTTCGTTGGGAGCTCCACATTTTAACATTAAAATCACATTTTTTGAAAAAATTAACTAGACATGTTTTTTCAGTGGACCCTTCATATGGTCCTACCAGTACGCCAAAATAAAGTGCAAATGGTCTTGAAAGCATAAAAATCGGAACGATTAATCTTTAGGCCATATACGAATCAATTTGACCCGTAGCACGAAAAAAAAACTAATTGAAACGCAATTATTTAAGTAATTTTTGGATACACTACCTGTATATTTTGTTTTGTGTCAGACGGCACTCAATAACTTTAAATTTTTTCGGTAGAAAAAAATGTAAAGCCGGGATTTGTTTTCTTTTTTTACCTCAGTCAACTCAAACAATACATCATTAAACGAGAAAGCCACGTTGAAATGACGGTATTTTACCTACTACTAATCAGCACGTCTATCATGCAACGGCCGCGGCATACTTTCGATTTTTCTCGCACTATCCGTCTTTTTCTTATTAGAACACTTAGAACAAGAGGCATAGCGCGAGAAAAATCGAGAGTATAATAGAAGTGCTGATAGAAGCAATAGACATTTGTCCAAGAAAGCCAATTCCGAAGAAGCATGAGATAAACGTGTCTTGTAAACGGCGGCACCGTATTTACAATAATCCATGCATGCCCTTAATATTCCGAGAAACGAAATTCAGCCTATAGTATTAAGACTAAAGTTAGGGGTATGCAAAGTTTATGAAGCCATGACGTAAATAACAATCAAAGTCACCTTCTACTGTCTCTATCAGGCAATTACTTAGGCACATAGCTGGTTCCATCTGAAATTACACTCGTAGCTAATATGAAAGGAACGACTGCATTTTATAGCGGGAAAGGAGCTCACTGAAAGTTTTTCATTCAATAAAAGAGTCACTAAGTGATGAAAGGGCGACATCTGGCGCGACACGGGTCAATGAGCGTGGACTGAAAATTCATAAAATACGGAATTTACATTTCGCAAACTTTCAGTCAAACAGATTCAATTATGAGCTACTGCAGATTTGTTGTAACGATTAGACATATGTTGTTCTGCTGGATGCGGATGGCGTAGGACCGGTTATTCTGGAGCTCTTTGGGGTGGCCTATATCCAGTGGACGTCTTTCGGCTGATTTAATGGTTTTGTTTCATTTCAAAATTATGTTATTCCAAATGCAAAAAATCTTTACACTAAACAATAAAAAGTTTTAAAAATATTATCTAAAAAAAAAACGTTTCTTTAGTGATTGCCACAAGGTTTTACAGAGACTACTAAATAATTAAAATGACCCCATTAATATGTAAATACCCACTTAGCACCAATCAGATGCTATGCGCCATAGCGCTACGGACTCTTTTCGTTGGGAATAGACATATTCACTGCCAAGAATGGCTACACGCTAAGCTCCTAGCCGATCCCGTGATTTTCCTCGTATGTAGTGGAAAGCAACTACAGCGTAGGCACCCGCTAGGTGGGTTCCTGGCAGTGAAAGCGTTAACACTTCCTTTCGCCTCGCGGGTGCCTACGCTTTCCGCTTCGTGGCGGGAAAATCACGGGATCGGCTACGAGCGTCGTGCGTAGCGATTCTTGGCAGTGAATGTGATAACACTTTCACTCCCTGGGACCCGGCTAGTGGGCGACTACGCCGTAGACACTTTCCGCTATTTTGCAGAAAAACCGTGGGATTGACAACGAGAGTAGCGCTACAAGCGTATCTTAGCAGAGATTGAGTATTGTCAATTAAACAGCTAGCTGTCAAGCATAATTATGAGGTGTCAAATTACAAAAACACACCTAACTTTTCGCTACTAATGGGCATTAAGCTGCTACAGACTGTACGGCTTAGTGCGGAGCGGGGCGGTGAATGGTTTAAAACAACTCTTCAGATTGAATCACACTCAAATGCACATTCGTTAAGTATAAATAAAAGTTAGTGGCCTGTAGAAACTAAGTACGCTGTTTCAACAGATAACGCGGAAATTTGCAGTTTTAATTCAATTGAGAAGATTCTGCTCTTGTGGTTGATTAATCCAGTTTGTGATATGGAATGGTCAGAAGTTAATGGCTGCTTTTGAATTTAGGCGGAGAATTTTTTTTTTGTATGTTATAGGAGGCAAACGAGCAGACGGATAACCTAATGGTAAGCGATTACCGCCGCCCATAGACACCTGTAACACCAGAGGTGTTGTGAGTGCGTTGCCGGCCTTTAAGATATGTTTGAGGATTCGCCGGGTTGACAGCTGAAGGATTAAATTCCCTCGCTCTCAACACGACGCATCCTCGGGAGCTCTGGCGACCTTGCTCACCTCCAGGAACACAACACTACTACAGAGCGAGTAGTAGTGTTATTATGGCTGTGGTCTTCTGCAAGGCGGAGGTACTTCCCCAGTTGGGCTGCTCCAAATTCGAGCAGGATGACATTTCGCTGTACCCTACCCTACCTCATGGACCTCACGGAGCATGATGTAATGAAATTTTATTATGATGTAATTTGGTCTGTTGTTGCAGGAATCCACGGGTGGCGCATGCCGATCACTTGGTCACTCTTTAGGGCAGACCTATGTCCAGCAGTCGGGACGTCTTTCTCCTGATGACGATGATGTAAATTCGAGAATCGTAATGAGTAGGTACATCTTGGTTGGCAGAATCCATCCAGCTTCGTATTCAAAATGTATAAACAGGTAAAGTCTGTAAGTCTGTGAAACATAGGTTTGTGTTAAGGGGGTAATGAAATGACCGGGACAAGTCAACAGATCTCAAAAAAAATTCACCAACGTTATAAAACCCGACACCATGCCTCGACCTAGATTATCTGTAACACACGAGTGGGGCGTCGCGGGTAATTACTTCTCAGTCCACTTCAGTGTTCCAAATGACCTTCCGCCCTCCGGCCAGAAGGGCAGATGACTTGAAAAGGATAGTTGGTAGTGACCATGATCGGGAGAGCGGTCTTGTGGCGTACCCTGGGGGAGGCCTGCGACCAGCCGCGGACTAATGTGTGTTCCAAATGAACACAACGAATCTCCAACAAGTCCCAGTTCTGAATGCATCTTTAGTCAAATAATAGGATTGATTACTGGCCGTTTGTTTGTGAAAACATCCGAACAGCGTTGCGAGCACATTCAATTGCCGATATCACGTGCAATTTAACCAAATATCTATTAGCACCCATTGTTATTCCAATGCCAGTTTACCAGCTGCCAACAGAATTGTAGGATTAGTTTGATATGTAACGGATTGTTTACGGACTTTTCTGTCACGAGTTAAAACGCGAAATAGATGCAGGTTTTCCGTAACTTACGTATCGTGTTCTTCTGACTTGTGTGTGACAATGAAAAGTGCTTGAAGTTTTCCTCCGAGACGTTACCATGAACAGACTTCAGACAACATCGTATTTATAGTTAGAAACAGCCAAAGTAACCAAATATATCATTGTGTTACTTACTTAATAAATATTACTCTTCCAGTAATAAAGACCAATTTGGATCACTATTGACGTTATTATAGTTTCATCTTGCCCGAATACGACCTATTACCGACCAACTGGAAAATCTAGGATAAAAAAATATTCTCCTGAAGAACATATTCGTGCAAATGTGTGTGAAACAGCGCTAGTTCGGAAAAGTGTACTAGAAAAGGCACCTTTATTATATAATAAAATTCCGAATTCTATTAAGGAATTAAAGACTGCAGCGTTTAAGGAAACACTGAAATTATTATTAATAAAAAAATGCTATTATAATGTCCATCAATTTTTGAATGACGCTACCTTATGACTAAGAGTATTTTGTTTGGATTTATTATTGAAAATTAGTCTACTTTGTTTAAATAATGAATGCATGATTATTGTTACAATGCTATGCATGATAATTAATAATATTAATTAATATAAACCTGTTCGTACGCCTAGCTGGCAAAACATAGTGATTCGAAACTCTATTCTTAAGACCTATACAATGTACCTATGTTTAACGAATAAATACATTCTCATTCTCATTCTCATTCAATGATG
This sequence comes from Epinotia demarniana, assembly GCA_945867215.1. Taxonomy (NCBI): domain Eukaryota; kingdom Metazoa; phylum Arthropoda; class Insecta; order Lepidoptera; family Tortricidae; genus Epinotia; species Epinotia demarniana. The sequence goes on from OX244277.1 coordinate 17,614,525, forward strand.
ATCATGGACGAATTTGTTGAATACGCGTGGTAAATCAGGGACCGTATACCGGCATATTTTTCATACCGTATGTCACTTTTTATTTCATAGTCGTATTTTTTTATTCTACTCTGGTATTTCAGCGTAGCATTTTACCTAACATTTGGAATACCGGAAAATATCGTCAATTAAGAGCGTTATTTAATTTATCAATACCGCTATCAGTCTCTGGGTTACACTTGCAGCCTTATTCTTCTTACCAAAATTCTTCTTTCCTCGAGAGCACCTTGTACAAAAGGTAGCTTACCTTTCACACAGTCAACTTTCTAATTGTAGTTGTCAGAGCTACGCTCGGGCCACACAATAACAAATAATCTTAGTCTAGACCTGACTGCAGAGTGGGGTGACGGGCAGTCAGATAGTCGGATGATATCAAAAAGGCAGCAGGGCCAACCTGGACCAGGGTCGATGCATCCAATTTTTTTTGGCGAACCATGGAAAAGGATGGAAATAATTCCATGGATAGTCAAGCAGTATGGACTCAAGTATGCTGTAGAAGAGAAGGAAATTAATCTAGACGAGTTGTCAGCAACGTTTTATGCAAATGATAGCTTACTTTTCAGTCAGTCAATTGTTTATGACGCAGTTGTCCAGACGTATGTTACTAACAATATTAGTGTGGACCTTGGTCAAATTCCAAGAACACGAGCGCGGGTTAAACTTACTTACTTAAAGCCTCATCCGAATATTTTTTTCACTTCTCAAGACCATTCGTGCAAATGATAGGTTACCTCCAATTGTCTCCACGCAGTGCTCGGGACGGCGCGTTATTAATTACGACGTTGCGCAGCAGACAAAAGGCATCAACTGGGAGATAATGGCGCCAGGAACTGGCGGCTTCCGCTTCCTGCGATCGCTCATCGCAAGACGCCCAGACCTAGCACTTGGGTACAATCGGTTTGAAATATGTCGAAAGTGCAGTGTCTTTAGCTAAGGACTTCTCACTCATAGGGTGGATTCTTAAAAGGAATAAATAAAGTATACAGGCGTGGTCAGAGAGGTAGCTGCGTAAATTTTCAAACTTCTGTCAGTTTCCTAGACAAAAGATGCAATGAGATGTACGTGAAGGACTGTAAAAAGCGTTAATATTTTTTTCTTACAGTACAGAAAGAAATAACAATTAAAAGATTAAGTTAAAAACTGAGAAAACGTTGTATATAACACTCTCATAGCTTTTATTGTATTATTTTAGGTTCAGTTAATGAGTATTAAGAAGCTTCCCTATGTGGCAGCTACTACTACTTACACTTACAACATATCGCGAATTGCCAACATAGAAGAACGCGTTGTTACAGTGATGTTTAATCATTATAGTCCGTTTTTTTAGGATTAGAAATACGGTAAACAAAGAAGCAGTCGTCGTCAACCTTCTGCTTGGAACAAATATTATATGTTACCCGGAAATTCATCCTTGCTGCAAAGTTCACACACCAACTTGAAAATGTTCATCACCATATGGACTTTGTTTCTGCCTCTTTGCTTGTGGTGAACTGGTGAAGGCAAAACGTTCCGGGGAGTATGAGTCCGTCTTTTTTGCAAGCCACTTGGACCTGCCTCTGGTTGGTCCATCGCTGTCCGCACGCCACCACACACAGCGAAAATTAAAATCTTAATATTTATTAACAAATAGATGCTCGTATAATAATCTCGTAATCTTCAAGAATTTGTTGATTACCAAGAAAACAAGAAAAAGAACGTGAGATACGATTGACAATTTTGAGAATGTTGACAGCGAAAAAAACGAACCGATCGTTTCGAACCTCATCTTCTTTAGGTTTTTTTATTATGCAACCTTTCCAGAACTGAATAACGAAATTCAAAATAACAGAGTCAAAAAGAAATATATTGTTGTAAGTATCATTTAGATATAAATAATGAAAAAACTTCTATCATTTTAGGGTAGACAACAATAACGTAAGTCTGTTTTAATGGCTGTTTGAGATACTTTAACAGTTGTGTGGCATGAAGTGTCTTATATAAAAAAACCTCGTGGTTCGTGCTTAATCCTTCTTTCTAATGCTAAAAAAACGAACTATAGCATTAGATCATTGTTAAGGTACGGCCTGACTGCACGCTCCGCTATGCAAGCCGTACACCTATTTATCAAAATCCATCCCTCACAAACAGTCACAATGAAAAATGCCTGCAAGCTATTTCAAAGCCACCACTAATTCAAATCCGTGTTCTATAGTCGCTACCAGGAGCGCAATAGCATCACACAACCTGCCTTAATGCAAATTCCCGGAATAAATCGGCGGCGATACCTATCACCGAACTCGCGCACGAATTGAGGAAAAAGATCCATTTAAATGTAGATTGTCTCCAGTAACACTTCCATTTGTTTTTGTCTCGGAAGCCGCGGAGATACGAGTTACCCGTAACCCGTTTTGCGGTCGCGTTTGAGTGGCGACGCACTATGCAGCGCTGGTTCCTCAGCTTTTTAGGAAGAGAAAAGACCGTATGAGTGAATATAAATGCTTGCTCATATTACAAACACGTACCGTTGTACGGTTTTCCTCTTCAGAATTTATGCTTCTCCAAATACTTATTAGTCTGCTCAGATTATTTTATCAATTTTGTGTACGTTGATGCGGCTCAGCGGCTTACGCAAGGATAGACATACATAAAAAATATATACTTACAAAAAGGGCAGGCAGATCTATAAAAAAACAAGGCGACTCCTAGTAATTGTAGGTTTAAACATGAAGAAAATGTGATATTGCTGTGATTATTTAGGTTGCTAGCCCATCAATCATCGCCCACAACATCGAAGTTCTCTCAGAAGAAAGAAAGGAAGAAAGCGAGTAGTGCTATTCTAGCCCTTGACACTACACGGGAACAACGCGTCTTACTTATAACGCCGCAATGGTATACCTACTCTTTAAAACGTTGCTCAAAATATGCCGACGCTCTGTAAACTAAGCTGCGTGTCAATATTTTGAGAATCCGCGCTGTATTTCCCTTGACATATTACTAACCTGTACTTAATTAGCAACAAGGCGCGTAAAACATCACTGTAGTAGCCAGTCAGCAGCCATTTTCCGAATTCTCGTTTCTAAATCGAAATTTCGTAGATACTTGTAAATCTCAAATTGATAAAATAACAGCGTTAGCGTTTCTACGTTACGTAACATCCGTATCTAACTATTCAGTTAATTGTCCATGCGGTCTTTGAATAATCTGGGAACACAGCAAATCGATATAAATTTTAACTCCGAACCGAGTATCCACGCGATCTAAATCGCCTGCACCAGTCCATTGTGAAATGCAATTACCAAGACTAAACCCCTCTTTTACTATTTCAGACATAATTTAACTTAATAGAGAGTTTAGCTATAATTCGGAATCGCAAAATTGAAGCCAGAATCTAGATGTTGGAATTGTAATCGTACTAAATTAAGGGGCATTGTGGAGTCAAATATCCTGATTTTTGTTCTTGCGAATTTATCTTTCATCATCATCTAGATGGGATCGAATGAAAATTAGCTTTCTTATTAATGTCTTAATTCTCGGAATTATTTCTTTTAGGATGTTTGAATTGATGATGTTAGTGGCTGATTCATTATTTAACAAAACTAAATCTTAAGAGGCTAGCGGGCAAAGTAGTAAGCCAAACTGGACAGATATACATATATCATCATTTAGGTCATTTTGAAAAAAGACATGATAGACAGAAAGAAACATTTATATTATAGACTGTTCTGTTTCCTTGGCGATGCAAATATGAAGTAAGTACGGCTATAACCGGACGACCCGCAAGCTGCGTGGCGGCGACATAGACTAACCGTCCTTTTCTAAGCGTTCTTAGAAGAAAGAGACAGATACTCTATCTCGCCGCGATAGTTGTGCAGCAATACAATGCAGATATTAGGCCGGTTACACACAGCGACTTTTAAAAAAAATCGCCATATTTAACCACTTTTGTTTCAAGTGAGCATTGAATCTTCTAATATTTTTTTAACACGTCGGTGGCATACTAGATTACGGCCCACCTGATGGTAAGCTGTCACCGTAGCCTATGGAGTATGGACGCTTGCAACTCCAGGTGATCCACATGCGCGCTGTCTACCCTTTAAGAGTTAATACACTCCTTTCTTAAAGAACCCCGTACTTTAATAACAAGTGATATACAAATATTGCGGTGAGCTATTTAAGTGAAGGATATAATGGTACGCACATAATGAGTTACGGTGTCTCGCTCATTTGAATGATAATAATATGACTGACACATCCAACTATCTAGAACTAATCTACCCTGCCAAATGATATCGATCTTCACCTTGGCAACTTCGGGGAAGTTTATGACGTTACTCAAGGGCCGCAAAATTAAACTGCCATTAGACAAAACTAGTTCCCCGTTCCAAGTTATCAAATAACCTTCGCCTATTTCCGTGACTGTTCAAATAATGCAAATGGAGAAATCCTTCAGCGTGGAGTGAAACAGCCGCATTCAATCCATTTGCAACCAAATTGCAGTTCATTTTGTTGTAATGAGAACGGCATCGGTCGTGACGCTAATATGCGATAATAATGTTGTTGTGTTTGCAGCTTTTCATATTTTTAAACTGTGTATTCGTTGCGCAAATTGGCTTTATTATGACATTGATACATGTTTTAAAATTGGAAAAGGCCGGTATATTAAAATAGGTAATTACCTAAATGGTTTATAGCATGCAGTGTACATAACATACACCTTCGTGTAGTTCTTTAATTCGTGAATGCCCTCACCCGACATAGTCTTAATATAAGTACTCAAATGTATTTCGTGCTTCGGCACTACTTAGCAGGCAATTGATTAAGTGTCCTCTACTATACACTTGCGGTTTGTGGTCTACTGCGGGTACCTTAACTGTCTACCGCTTAACTGTTAACTGGCTCATTTAGGATCTAATTGGTATTTTTTGTTGCTGGTAGTCTATTCTTCTATACTAGTTATAGTAATATTATAACGAGGAAGTGTCTGAGAGCTTATAGCTTTGTAAATATGTGTGTATGTAACGGGTTATCTTCGGAACCCCTTATCAGATTTCATACATAGGCTATATTTTATACCGCGGTATTGCTTTTTCTTGAAACAGATCCGACTATTCGTCTCCGCTTCTATTTATTTAAGTAGTAAACTATGTTGATTATATATATTTAAAACTAAGGATATCACTATGAGATATCAGGTTGATTTACAGAAGGAATGGGGAGAGTTACATCTAAGTAATACAAACAAGAAGAGGCCTTATTGTCTAGGTTATAGAAATAAAAATTCATTGGCAAGGGATTAATCGATTGTCATGAATCTAGAAGATCTTTGAGCTAGGAATCAAGGAAGAGTCTATATCTTGGAGGCCTGAAGAGTTACCAAATAGATATTTTACTACAACAAGGCTTTAATGCAAGCTAAGACTGTTTTATTTACTGGAAACCTAACTATTTTACTAGTGCTAAGTTATCTGAAACAAATAAATGGTTAAGGTAAAACCATAGAAAACATCTCTACATACACTTGCATTATATAAACAAAACTATGCAAATAACTTCAGTTCTATGTAAAATAAATAACTTAATATAAATATGTATTAATTATGAAACCAACCGCTCGTACGTTTGCATATCTTTTTCCTTGTCACGCAAGCTTGGAGCAAGCGAGAGGGGGAATATGTGAATTTCGGCTACTGCAGTTCGTGGTAAGGGGTACGCGGACGGCGGCCGAGCGCGTGGGGTCAAACGCCGAACGAATGTTTCAGATGTAAAGGATGCGACAAAAGATAATTTAGTAACATAAGAAACAGGACACTCAACTTTATCAAAAGGAACAAAAACAAGATGGAGGGAGAGATTATCTATAAAAGGGATGGGACCCAGAGTGTGGGGATCACCCTGCCCGTGGGGATGCCCTCTTCGAAACTAATTATGCCCTCTTCGCGGATGATACCGCCATCTTTGCCACATCCCCTCGTTTGGACAGGGTTATACAACTGCTGCAATCTGCAACCGATGCGCTCGGTGATTGGTGCAGATTGTGGCGCATAGAGGTAAACCCTGAGAAAAGCGTGGGGATTGTATTCTCTCGTACCAGCATCTATAACAGAATGATGTCGTCTGCCCCCAACATCCGCCTCCATGGGACAGAAATCCCATGGAAAACTGAGGCGAAGTACTTAGGTGTCACTCTTGACAAAAGGCTAAACTTCCAAAAACACATTGGTAATGTGGTAAATAAGGCCAAATTTTATATGACCAGACTCCACCCCCTTATTAACAAAAATAGTAAACTAAAGACGAGATTTAAGCTCAATCTGTTCAAAACTGTCATTAGACCAGTGCTCACTTATAGTTCCCCAGCCTTTGCCCAATCCTCCCACCTCTTAATTAATAAACTCCAGATCGTCCAGAACAAATATCTAAGGAGGGTGGTGAATGCGCCCTGGTATGTTAAAAACAAGGATCTGCACAAAGACCTAAAGGTCGACACCATTAAAGCCTACCTTAAGAAACTAAGCACTTCCTTTTTCACTAAAAACACAGCTAACCCCAACCATCTTATCAAAGAAGCCTCCGACTACATACCCGAACTTCCCCCTAAAAAGGGCATTCGCCGCCCCAAACACATCCTCAGTGACCCAGACGACCCCATTACAATTGCTCAATTGCGGGAGCGAGACATTGAAATCATACTCAGAGCCAACTACCACCGTCAGCTTAGAAGGATCGGAAGAGGAAGTGTTCTCTCACCCTCAGTAAACTACAGGCCAAACATCCGCAGGCCTATCCCAGGGAGACCCCACTGGGAAAACTCCCGTCAAACAAACAGAGATGCACGTTTTGGCCCGGGAACCTACCGTAGGATCTCGAGTCAATCGCCAAGCATCCCACCCACTATTACTGAACCTCGTCCTCCGGACTAGGTGTGACTGCTTCTCACTGCCAGCAACCCCTAGCATATTCAAATGGAAACTTTCCATAACTACCTTTGTATAAACTTAGTCCGTAGTTATAGGCTTAAACTGTTTTTTTTTTTTTTTTTTTGGTCTTTTACAAAATTTTTACATCTATACCTCTAAATCAGATCTTATCTATATCATACGATTATACCAACTCACTTTTTACTTAATTGTCTGTTTTTACATTCCTTTACACTTTTGTTTGTTCTTTTGTTTACTTTGTATAACTTTTGTAAAACTTTTTGTAGTCTTCTCTCCTCTGTTCTTATCTTTTACTCTTTTTCTTCCTCCTTCCTTTTCTCTTCACTCTTCCCCCTGGGCGGCCCATAAGGCCCCCAGAGAGGTTATCCATAAACATATCTGTAGCAGGCCGCTCAGCAGGCCTAACAAGGAAAAAAACAAAAAAAAAAAAAAAAATGTGGGGATCAGTTCGTTTTGGAATTTTAGAGTAATTAGTCGAATTGCTGTCCGTTTGGAGAAGAGGGAGTAATGGAAATTTGGAGTGTGAGGTTGAATCGCTGCCGGTTTGGGATCTCGATAATTGGAGGTTGAGGAGGAGTTGGAGTTCAGACCACGGAGTTGGAGTCTAAAGCTGCCTGAAGGAAGGAGGCAGAAGTGGAGCAAAAGGTAGCACTATAACTACTATCCCTGAGCGACGGTGGAAACACGTCGAGGTCATGTGAGTACCTTAAATTTAACTGAAAGTTTATTTTGTTTGTGTGTGTGTGTATCTCGGGAGTGAATTGTTGTTTGGAAGTGCGAATCAGTCAGATGACACAGGAGGCTAGACGTAAGTCTAAATCGAGCGCAGTTTTAGTGTACTAATTTCAGCTAGAACAGCATATTATTTGGGTTATATTGTACGAGAAAGCCGGTAGTTACATAGGCAATTGATTGTTCAGTATAGATGCCGTCAAACTTCTTGAACATTTGACCTTGCCTGCGTCCCGCATGTTCAAGAAATTTGACGGCATCTGTATACTATGAATTTACGATGTGTTTTTCATGTAGGGTAATTTACAAATTGTATTTAATGCGATTTTCCCGCCAAAATGAGACCTGAAAACATTATGTAACGACTTACAGATGCAGACTATCAACTAAATTAGAATACATCTAACGTAGTTTACCTGAGGCTAATTACTACTCTTTGTGTACTAATTAGTGATTATTTCCAGGCGTATTTAATTTCCTTACGTAATCTTGTACGTGTGTATTACAGGGACTGAACTACCCCTCAATTTTCCTTTTACAACTTTCATCAACCATTAATTGACCGTGTCTATTCATTATGGAAAGAGTTTTCTCGGTATTATAAAGTATTTATGTAATTCCTAAAGATCTGACTAATTTAGTGACCCCGAGAGAATAAACTTCTTTTGTATTAACTATGTATCTGTTTTTGCAAGTCATATAAAAGGATTCCGTAAATTTTTACCCTTATGAATATATTATTATATTTAGAATGCGAAATAGTGAAGGGAAAACCTTTGTTAAGGAAGCTGATAAAATAAAGAAACCTTGGCAATGGTGTTGCTTGCTATGATACTTTAATTATTAGTCACAGATTGTTAAGAAATTTGAACACTAATTTCATAAAAGGAGACTCTTGAAGCGGGAGGGATTTGTGATATTCTCCTGTTTTAAAACAAGACTTATTGACATGGAAAGTGTATTTTATATTACAGCCTTCTAAAACGTAAGTGTTAATTATTAACAAATTTAAAAATTAATAAGAAAATTTCAGAGTTAAAATTATTATAAGAACTAGAAAGTAGTTTAAGGTGCATAGGCGATGATTAAATCGTAGGATTGTGGTCAGCGAAGTGGTTTGCTTTAGTATATAAATTTATAAAGAATTATGAATCTTTTGAGTCGAGTTCTTATCATCGGAGACTAGCCGAAAGGTAAATAGTTCTTTAGTTATGACTAGAACTGTACTGATATGAAATAGTTAATTTAAGGGTTGAGTATACCGGACTAGTGGAACACAAATCCGGGCAATGGTTCTGTTATACTTGGAATATGGAATTATTGCATATACTGGAACGCTTAAGTGGCATTCCCAGGTACAGAGAGTAGCTATATAATGGCTCTTTATGAATAGTGATGAATAGATGAAGAGGCAAAGATCTGAGGATGAGTAAGACTCAAGAGAAAAATATCATTGATTGTTATTACAAGATGACCATTGACAAGGTCTAAATTAAATAAAAGATGGCTTATAATGGCTCATTTCCCATTAGCTGAGACACAATTAGATTGTTCTTACCCTATCCTGACTGATGGAAGGATGTGTCGACCCCAAAGAGGTGCTTTACATTTAATAAGATTAAAAGCAGGCCTCTGTACAAAAATATTCCTTGTAATAAAAGGAATGCCATTCTATAAGTAATTTATAGTGCTAAGCATAATTACTACCTTTTGTGTATGAGGTAGTATTGATCTAAAATCACCCTTGTGTATATAATAATATATATTGTGAATGGTAAATAAAGATAGCACATACTTCTTGAGGTGAATGAACAAGTAGAGCCAGTATTCGGAAGTATACTTGTACTGGTTCTATAGGTCGGGGCCCTTCTCAACAAAAAAATATTATAATTTATATTATACATATATATATATACTAAATTTTATATTTAGCATCCTATAGTTAGTTAGTTAGTACTAGTTTCCTCTTAACCTTATAAATTCCAGTGAAACTCCATAATCGTAAAAGGATCTGAGTTACTATTCACAAATTAGGGTTCCTAGCCTTAACTTCTAGACGATCACAACCATTCTACAATGCCATTAAAAATAGATCAAATATAGCAGGGTAGTCAAATTAGTATTAGAGTGTAGAGGGGGTTGCCGGGGTGGTTTAAGTGAAGTAGTGAGTCTTGGGGCAAGAGGAAAAAGGAAATATTTGTAAGGGGGGGGGGGGGGGGGGGAATCGTTTCATTCTCTGCAAAATATAAAAAAGAAAACAAAGGAAGCTACTTCATAAGTAAACTACAACATTTGTGTATATGTATTTCTAAATAACGCTTATTATTCTTTTAACTAATACTTAGATGACAAACTCTACAAGTACATACATAAACATAACTAAACGCTACTAAACCATAGTAGTACACATATATTGTTATATTAGGTTTATATTGAATAAAACATTTATTTTCTAAAGTATAATATAAGATGATAACTATAACATTAACTAAATTAAATTACGATACGTTAAATCTAAAAAAGGCCCTCTACTCGAGGCATTGTACTTAGAATGCTGGCGGCATTTCCTCGCTGAATTGCAATGCTGATGCGTTGCGCAAGAAAGCCGCCAGCTCTTCGGTCACCAGTTACGTCAACCAGACGTTTCGCGATTTCCGCAAATATCTTTTGCGCACTGGGTACAAAGTTGTAATCCCTGCCGAGGCCCCTATATTTAATGCGTTTCAGATTTTTGGCATTTTCCGCCGCTGCACCCGCTTTAGAAGTAGTCCGTTGGACGGTGCCAGTGTGTCTACACAGGTAGCGTCCCACACAAGCATCCGTCCCAAACTCCACGGAACCAGAGACACTCCATCAGGTATTTTGCCATCATCTCTGGCAATGCCAGGTGGCTCAAGAATAGCAGGCACATTGATGGTGGCAAATTATAGGTTTTAATTTTTTGTTTAGTGTTTCAAATTAAAGCTTGAAATCCACCCTTTTCATGTGCTGCTGGTTCAAGTGTTTCAATTACGTAAGGACCTAATAATTTCAATGTATACATATACCAACGACACATACACAACGAGGTACAACATAATAGCCAAGAAATAATGTCTACTTTAATAAATAAATTGTTTTTATTTTTATTTAAAGTTCTAAATAATTTGATTTTATCGCAGAGTTTCATGGTCTATGTGCCATTAATGGCTTATTTGAAGCTAGAGCTCGGACTAACTATTTGCTATGTAAGTTACATGCACATTATGTATGCACAGTGGTTACTTTCACAGACTTTATATTTACTGCATTGAATGACAAATGTCAGGTTCATGTCGTATACACGGACTTTTCCAAAGCATTTGATAAAATCAGTCTTGTGATCCTATTGGAGAAACTGTGGGGTGCTGGAATACATGGCGATTTATTCCGATGGATTAAGTCATACATCACAAATCGCTCCCAAGCCATTTGTATTAAAGGATTTATGTCTGAATTTCTTCATATTCCTTCAGGCGTTCCTCAAGGATCTCATCTTGGGCCTGTGCTTTTCACTCTTTACGTAAACGATATAGGTAATATAGTAAAAAATAGTGGTCACCTCATGTACGCCGATGATACAAAAATTTATAAAATCATCTCTACAGTTGAAGACTGTTGTGAACTACAAGCCGACATTAATTCCTTGGTTAAATATTGTAACAGAAACCAGCTATTTTTGAACCCTGCAAAATGTAATGTTATAACATTCACACGTTATAGGACCCCGATATTATATAATTATACATTAAATAATCACAAATTAGCCAGGGTTGAAAAAGTCCGAGACCTCGGCGTGATAATAGATAGCAAACTTACCTTTAACCATCATATTGATAATATTATCCAAAGGGCGTCCTGAGGGTTTGTAAGCCTTTTAGATATCAAGTGACATATACGACTTTGTATTATAGTTTAGTTAGATCAATCTTGGACTTTGCAATTTGGAGCCCGTTCTTTAAATGTCACATTAACAGAGTTGAGCGTCTACAAAAGAAATTTCTCAAAGCCATTAATTACCGCATGGGTCGTGGTCAAAACTCATATCAAAGTAGTCTCTCTCGCTATAATTTACTTTCATTAGAACACCGTCGAACACAGTTTGACGTGATGTTTCTCTTTAAACTAATTAATAACTTTATCGATTCCCCCTCACTTATTGGTAGACTATTATTCAAAACACCTCAACGCGCTGCACGCCATAAGAAATTATTCTCTATTCCTGTCTCTCGTACCAAGTACGTATCAAAATGTTACCTTAACCTTTGTCTCAGCTATTACAATACAAATCTTTCAGACATAGAGATATGATTGATCTTTTCTCAAACAAAAATGTTCAAAGTTTTAAGAAACGCATTGTTAGTCATCTAAAATTGTAAATTCCAGATAAATGTAGTTATAGTTAAGTTAAGTTGGGTATTGTAAAACTTAAAATAGCTTCCAGTCATGTGGAGTGGAGGAGACGAGACGCGTATATACCTGTGTATGTACCCTATCGTCAAAGTAGAAAGAGCCGGAACGGGTTTTTGTTTCCTCGATTGTACTGGATTGGATGTGATCTGTTGCAAACATAATAACCATGCCTCATCTGGTGCTAATAGTAGAAATGCACTCATTTTACTGTTGTTCGCTATTACACTACCGCTCTAAAATAAGTTTAATACATAGGTAATTTAAGTTATGGCACTCCAGGTCTATTACTTTTTTGATGTTTTTCTATATTATAGAGATACCTATGTGACTGTTTGTTGGATAAATAATTGAAAAAAAAAAAATTCTAAACGAGATTCAAGCACATACAATCAACTTATTTAGTTTCCTTTCTGAGGTTTACTAAAAATCTAGTGTCTGTATCGCGTAAACCAATGTACTTTCATTCAGTTTATTGTACATACCTAACGCTAATGAAGTAATGAACAATAACAGATCTATGACTAGGTTATAACAAGGTGTAATCATAGTTGTTACTGATGACACATAGCGATGTCCTTACATGTTTTGTACTATATTACATGTGTTTGTGTTCATGTTTGTAACATCTGTCAAAGAACTATGTACATACCATATTGCTGTAACAACATTAATGCAATAAAATACTTGACTTCATACTTGAAATACGAATCGTCACGTCACGTCATCAGCCTATATACGTCCCACTGCTGGGCACAGGCCTCCTCTCATGTATGAGAGGGAATGGGCAGTAGTCCCCACGCGAATGCGAATAAATTCACATAATTTGAATATACCTAGACTGAAACTATGTTGGTGCCATTAAACTTTCAATAATGCGTATCTTTCATTGATGCATACCTTTCAAAGCAATAATTCAACCCTTAATTTCAGGTACGAGAGAGTCATTTTTGAGCTTCATGTTTCAGAAGGAAAAAGGGAACCCTTTTAGGATGACTCCTATGTCCCTCTGTCAAGATTCTTTATCTCAGGAAAGCGTGGAGGTATATGGTAGAAATTCTTTCCAAGCTCTGAAAAAATCTGACGTCTTAGTCAACGCAATCGAAAGAGACGGCCGTTAATGGCGGTAAATTTTGATACTCGCCAAGGATCAATTTTATAGGTTGTTTCTTGTTGGTCTAGAATCTTGAAATATGGCTAGGAGCAAGGTTATGGCACAATTACAGGAATAAACCGAATAACGTTCAATTGGAATAATATCATCCTTGTAGAGTTGAAACATATATTATTTCTTCCATTAATCATTAAACTTTTATATCTATGAAAAAAAGCCATAGCCAAGAGTAACAAGTTTTAAACCTCGTCCCCGGAACCTTGTTAACGGAAACGAAAACTCTTGAAAAGCTCTTAACCGGCATGGAAAACATAAACCAGGCACACGGGCGCGTTTTACAAAGTTAACGACAACTCGATTAGGGAAGCAGTCAAAGAAAGTTGGAAGAGCTAGAGTGATTGAATCCCGCGCACGCCATTGTCTAATGAGACACATCCGGTGATTGGCTTAGAGCATGATTCGACATTTAATGGTGATGTCACTGGCATGCCACAGGGATGTCTCGACCTGGTTCGACCTGATTCTGACTGACCGCGATCTCTGTTTTTTTTCTGTTCCGTACCCAAAGGGTAAAACGGGACTCTATTCCTAATAAGACTTCGCTGTCTGGCCGTCCGTCTGTTTGTCACCAGACTCTATCTCAAGAACCGCGATAGCTAGACAGTTGAAATTTTCGCAAATTATTTATTTCTGTGGCCGTTTTAACAACAAATACTAAAAACAAAATAAAATAATTATCTAAGGGGGGCTCCCATACAACAAACCTGATTTTTTTGCCGTTTTTATAGATGGTCGCGCACGAAGGCTTCCTCGTGCGCAAGTCCGACTCGCACTTGGCCGGTTTCTTTACTATGCAGTAGCCTATGGACTGCGATTCCAGACCGTTGCCGACCTTTTAATCACTCGAGGACCCGTTGTGTTCACAGCTAGAAAGCAAACAGGTTCTCTCAACACAGTGCATCAGCTGGGTAATTAGTAGTGTTATTAGGACTGTGGCATTCTGTAAGGTGGAGGTGCTTCCCCAATTGGGTGCTCCAAATATGCGTTCGATATTCCGCTGTGCTTTATCTATCTAAACAAGTGTCTGTCTAAAATTTCATTTTTGGTACAATCTTTTACTTCCGACTGTACTTTTCTGTATATCATCATCAACTACTAATTGAGACGATTCTAACGAGCCCAAACTCATCGGGGTTACGTCGGTTAAGTACTGAATTCATGGGAACACCTTCCGTCTCCATCATCAGATCAGCTCCATAGTACCATAATATTGAATTGTCATCCAAACTTTACTTATACCTAAAATTTCAGCTCAATCGGTCACTGGAAAGCGCGTCAAATTTAACTTGCAAGATTTGATTACAGACAGACAACGGGTCAGGGGAAACTAAATAAAAGCTTGTAAAATGTGAATGACAGAGATTTTAAACAGGGTATAAGTATGACAGGGATGCGTCATCTATACTTATACAGTGTGTAAGTCTAATACGGGCGATAAATTAAATCGGACATAGTTAGTTTTACTGGGTGTTTCCGCAAGTCGACATCCAGTGTGCCTATTTTGCGTGACATAGTATTCATTAGTGTAATCATGAAGTAAAAGGTTTTTTTAAGTTGCAGGTCATAACGACCCCATAATTATTATTATTTAAATTTTTCAACAGCAATGTACTGTAAACATGGTTGCGGTGCCGAAATGTCAAATGTTCATTAGCAACTGTCAACGGGCGTTTAACGTGAGTGTGTTTGCATTACATTGCGGGCTGAATTATTTTGTATGGACAAAATTATTGTTGCAACTTTAAGTAAATGTTATCTAATTACCTTTACTTTGTCCTATACTAACCACCGTTAAGAGATTCGCCCGTATTAGACTTACACACTGTATTATAAAGAGGAAAAACCTGTGATATTGTAGCTTTGTAAGTTTATAAGTTTGTAGGTTTGGGTAATCTCCAGCACCGCTTATTCGATTTCTGCGAGTAGAATAGACTTTCTGGATTGTTATTGGATATATTTTGTCCGGCGGTTTGCCTGCGTTCTTTGGAATACGCGGGCAGGTAGTTATTTATAAATCTAAGATATTCCCTTTAACACGGGTTTTCACCGTTGTATATATTAATGATATCTTGTACGCTGTACCTTAGTAGGTACCTGTATTCCATTAGGATTATGGCGTGAGCAATTCGCGTGCAATATTAATCTTTGTGACCAATTGTATTACCTTCGGTTCCATTATGCATTATCGCTTGCAGCTTCCTGTTAACTAGATTACGTGTGACGTTGATTTACAATGAACTTTTCAGTGTAGTAGTGTCAAAATCAAAAACAAAATGCGGCGTGTTTCCCGTATATAGGTTCGTTATTTCTTGTCGTGATTACTTTACTTTGTTCGTTCCCGATCACTAAATAAATATATGTTAAGAACTTTGTATCTAAATTTTGCTTTGCGTTTCAAACGTTGCGTTTGCTTTGCGCAAAAATTGCGTTTCACTTAATGAGAATCTATACTAATCCAAAGTTAAAACTAAATTAATGAAGACATTTTGTGTCACTATCATTACTTAGGTACTAAAATTATGTAGTTATGAGTATGAATATGGTACTCATACTCATTCATTGATAATACTAAAGAATATTACATTTCAAAATATTACAATTGTTTGATTGTCTTAATTAAATTTGCATACTGTAATGCTATATTGCATTGCATACTGAATTTTGTAATGCTAACCGCATTACAAAATTCAAATAACAATTAGTAGGTACAACACAGACCAAGTTCACTTTAAAGAATAGTTCATAGAATACTGTAACTCTACATTGGTAAGCATGCTCAAATGCAATCGAATCGGCGATAACATTACTTTGTTTCCAATATACAACTCCCAGGGCCGGAATGAAACATTACTAATTACATACTCTCGTAATTTATTTATGAATTTGTTACAACTTTTACAGTCTTTTATAGATTTCGGCAATTGATTGTAAAAATATAATTTCTTAACTGTATCGTTGGAGAGGAAACTGGACCAAGGGCTCGTTTGAACACTAACAGGAAAAACGCTACGAGGATGATTATCTTTTGTACGATTACTCATTATGGCAAAAAGTTTATCTCTAAAACCATGAACTGTTCAGAATAATTAGAAAACAAACCAGACCTATCTTATTGGCTTAAGTATTAAAACAAAAGCAAGGCTTCGATAAAACTAGCAAATTCGGACAAACGAATTCGGAAATGGTGATCGCCATAGGATAATACATATATTGATATACTTTAATCAATCGTGTTCATTAAGATATTTAAGTTTAAGTGTTAATTACGATATATAGTAGATTATGATCGACTCAACAACCTAGTGGCTGTTAAGCTTAGTCAATATGCATATTATACAACTGCATACAATATTGATTGTGATTGTGATGGCCTCTCGTTACTGACAGGATGGCCCATTAATACGAACCGTGAGCTTTATTTTCAATAACAATTTCGACAACATACTTTCACGATAATAATAATAATCTATGGTAACTTACCAACGAGACATTTAAAATTGACTTGTAAAATGTTATACTTTTAACAATATTAATATATATATATAAATATGAATATAATCATTTATTGAACACCTTATTGCTTATGTTAACAATGTGATTGCGTATTAATGCATATTACATACATTATTACATGCGCCTGGACTAGGATCATCCTGTGTTGAGACACAAGATCTAAGATAATAATTATAAACTTATTAGTGCAATTTGTGCACAAGAAAGGTATATATTATGTTATCATACATTTAGAAACAATTGTAATATAGAACATAGTAAACTTTATAACTAATTATTGAAATTTAAACTTAAGTTCATTCATATCAACAAATCGCATCTTAAAATAGATGAGTACACTCGAGAGCAAAAGTTTCGGGTCACTAGCATTTACTTCAATACCTTGAAAACGAATAAAGCTATCGTATTGAAATAAATTGAACCTTTCAGACAATTTAATGTTACTAAAATAAAATGCATTACATTTACTACTGACCATTTATTTTATTATGTTTAAAACGACAAATTAAAAATGGCGTCATTTTGCTTGCAAACCCAAAACTGAAAATATTGAACTTTTTATATTTACAAGTAGTTTTAACACAGTTTAGTACTTGGTATTACCCCCACGTGCTGTCTGGACTGCTGCAATGCGATTCGGCATGCTGTACACCAAGTTTCTGAAACACTGTTGGGGAATGTTCTCCCATTCCTCTACCAATGCATGTTTCAAGTCACGAAGCGTAATTAAAGGATGATCTCGTTGTCTTAAACGTCGTCCGAGCTCGTCCCAGGCGTGCTCGATCGGGTTGAGGTTGGGGCTACGTGCTGGCCACACTATGGGACGAATATTCACTTCATCAAGGTAGTCTTGCACTACACGAGCAGTGTGGGGACGGGCGTTATCGTGCATAAAGATGGCATTCTCACCAAGTCTTGCCATAAATGGACCGACGTGCTCGTTGAGGATTTCATCCACGTATCTTACGCCATTAAGAGTACCGTTTTCGATCAGTACAAGCTCTGTTCAGCTTTCCGCAGAAATTCCAGCCCACACGAGTACCGAATCACCACCGTATGCCACCTTTTCTTCAATACAGGCTTGCATAAATCTTTCTCCTGGTCTTCTGTACACCTTTGCCCTTCCGTCGTGTGTATACAGCATAAATTTTGATTCGTCCGAGAACCCGACATTTGACCAATTTTCAATCGTACAATGCTAGTGTTCGCGTGCATAAATTCGTCTTGCTATACGATAGTGCCTCTCGAGTTTCGGACCATTTGCGGGTCTAAATGGTTTCAAATTACCTTCAGGAAGTCGCCGTCTTACAGTCCAAGCAGAAGGGTTGCTTCTACCAAGCCCTAAAAAATGATGAGTCAGTGCTGTTCCCGTAAGAAACCGATTTCGCAGCATAGAGTTGACTAGATATCGATCTTCCCGTGCCGTCGTACACCTGGGTCTGCCTGTTGTTGGTCTGCGTAGGTTCAAACCAGTTTCTAGAAACCGCTGGCGAACATGCTGAACTGTAGACAACGATACACCGACTAATCTTGCTGTTTCTCGCTGACTGCTCCCATTTTCCAGGATCGTGAGGATTCTCGTACATTCCTCAGGTGTGAGTGACATAATTACTACTTTAATAATGACTATTGGATACCTGGAAGACTTCTTATAAATAAATTTTATGACAGAACAAAAACAAAAGCAAAAACAGTTGCGAAAATTAGAAGTTCTGATTTGAAAAAGGGGTCATTATGTTTATAACTTTTTTAATGCCATTACTTCACGCCAACCAATAAGTTTTTATACGTGTAACGAAGGATTATTAAATTGTCTATAAGGTTAAATTTATTTCAATACGATAGCTTTATTCGTTTTCAAGATATTGAAGTAAATGCTAGTGACAAGAAACTTTTGCTCTCGAGTGTATCATAATAGACTAGCCATAAACATAATCGCACACACACACACAAACATACATACAATATTTGACAACTAGCTGCTCCTCCAGCCTCATCCGAGTATCACAAAGAACCCAGACAGACCCACGCCACGGGATGAAATATAATCTATCCTCATGATCAATTTTATATACAGTTGAAAGAATTTTAAAATCGGATGGTTAGTTTCGAAGATTACCCCTTACATTCAAACTAACAAAGCTACAAACTAAAAAAACACAGATCTACTACTCATCAGACTAGCTGCCAGCGCGGCCGCCCGAAAATGCAGGCTAACCCGCGGGATAAAATATAGCCTAAGTATAAGTCTTCAGAAACTCCATATATGATAAGCTGTTTCGGAGATTACCCAGAACATACTTATATATAATCATATTATAAGTACAGATAACATCGTTCGAGATTGTATCGTTATTTCCGTATGCTAGTTCGTTTTCGATTATTACTCCAGAATAACAAAATGGGTGTTGAGGACTCCGCAATCGCCGGCATTATGTAAAGAGTAAACACTTGGCAGCCTTCCAAGAGCAATGGACGCAAAAACGTGTACCTAATTCCGCTCGAAAGCGTGTAATAGCGCTCACAACATGCTTTGGCATTCCTAATGCCATCCGAGTATAATAATTTACCAACACTTTAGTGTGTGTTAAACAATCGACGAGTACTAAATATTCCTTATATGCAGTGCAGTAACTTTTTAAGTCGCTCGAAAGTCTACGGAAATAGAAGGCGATCGCTGTGTGATTGGAGCAGTCAGGGAATTGAATCGTGTATTTTACGCATTCTAGTTTTATCATAATGTTATTTCAATATATTGCGTTCTCTTTCAAGCGCACCGCCATAATGATAACAGGAATTTAACATAATCAGTGCCCCTCCCCCGACTCGACTGTCCATGTAGGCTTCAATAGCGCCTACGGCGTAGGCGCCGTAGGCGTTTTCTGCTACATACGAGGAAAACCACGGGATCGGCTACGAGCGTAGCGCTTACCGATTCTTGGCACTGATTGTGCTTTGCAGCAGCTGGCAGTTCGCGACCGACAATAGGTACTTTTTTATGAAATTTCCACTGCGGTAAAAAACGGTTTCCACTAACTAAATCACTCTGATTTTTATGTCGATCGTTTCAGCATAATATATTCTAGGTTAATAGGTTTCGCTTTAAAAAGAAAGAAAATGGTTTTTGAGGTACTTATGTCAGAATAAATATCAAATTTTGAAAAAAGGAAAATCTATAAACCTAGTCATTCATTGTATCAATAACGTACCACACAATCATTGATATTTAGAAGTGGAAAAACATTTTCTCTTTTTGTTTGGACGAGTACCTACGTAGTATTTTAAAGGTATTCTTCCCTCTTAAGTTAATTCGCCGTGTGGGTGGCTTGAAGACCTGTCTGTTGGACTGAGAGACGCTACGCGGGAAGTTTCCCCACAAGGTGACCGTGTACGAGAATGCTTGTTCGTTTGTTTACGGCCTAAACAAACTAGCAAGCAGGCCGAATCTTGCTAGTATATGACCATGACCGACTTAAAATTTTGTACACTTGTTTAAGTAGAATAACAATTCATTATTGTTATACAATAAAGTTGGTCTGGTGATGAAGACAGAGGAAGGCCACAACAACTCCTATATCACACAAAATAAACCCGTTGGTACACTGTGATATACTGTAAAAGAGTCGGGGTCAAAAGTGCCAAAAAAATCTTTTTTATCGTGTAAATCTTTTCTGTACTTAGCTGAAGTACAATTTATAGTTTTGCGTCGTCAATAAATATAAATATTACGTCGTCAATATAATATGTACTCGTATATAGCAGTGAACCTGGTGATGCTGATATAATGATGATTATGATGATTATATAGCTCCGATAAAATGTATCCTATGCTAGTGCTGGAAATGTACACTTGTCATCCATTACGGAACATAATAGCCTCGTGTGTTTTGCCTACACCAACATTTGGGTCGAAAACATTTTTAACAGGTGTAAGTTTGTTCAGTGTCTTCTGTGAAAATATCCAAAGGCCTAATTTTGATGCTAGACCGATACAGGTATGTAAAAAGCGTCTTTGTGCCTAATGTTTTGAATGATTGGAACATTATGATAAATATCTATACATTCCTTTATGACATTGACAGTAGAGTCCTGCAGTAGTAGTTTATGCGACTGATCCATAATGAGAGGCCTTAAAATACGAGTGTGGTTTTATGAAACGAGCATCAGCGAGTTGCATAATAGGATCACACGAGTGTGTGTGCCTAATTCTGTACAGTTGCATACACTACTTTATCTACACACATATCATAAGTAGTAGTAAGTAACAGCCAAAAAAGGCAATTCGATCATCCGTCATTGCGAAGGTTTTTTTAAAACATCATAGACAAACGAATGAAGTCCCTATACTCATATCACACGAGATCAAAATAAATGTCGTGCGGTTTGTATTAATAAACGTACTGAATTGACGTTTCGTATCGATAACTGTTTTAATATCTATGGATACTAGAATAGAGACCCACTTGAATTCTGACAGCTGTTCCAAATTTAAACTCATAACGATACAAATTTATCAAAAATCTTTACTGTAATGACATTACAGTACAGATTTTACCTACTACCACAGACAAGAAAGTTCTCATAGTAAAATCGGTTGTAGTAATGCTGGTCATTTCCTACGGTTTTAGAACGCATTTTAGAGCACTAATGATATGTGCGTAGATAATAGTACATTGTGATACAAGTGAGGTAGGTTGATAATTACATCAGAGGCGAAATTGTTCACGCGAACCGCAGGTGAGCGTGATAAGGAAGCCGAGGATGTAATTATCAAAGCTCATGCGTATCATACGACGTTTTTCAACACATTTTGCGAGGAAAAAATCATTTTCATAAGATGAAAATGTTATAGGCCTGCCAAATTATTTACTTTACATTAAGCAAATCATTAAGATGACAACAGGTTTTTACTCACAATTGCACATCGCCAAGAATTTCCAATGGCGTCCATTCTATTTATCACTTTTCTAGTCACCACGAGTCAACATTTTTGATAATAACCAAACACGCATAAACAAATTTTACAAATATTTGTGAAATAAATAACCTATATGGGCGCCCAACAGTTTTTTTTTTCGTAAAGTTTGCGCAGTGTGGGCTCAGAAATCTCTAAACAGCCAATACAAAATAAAATTATATTTTCGTTTTAAAATGTTATCTGTATTTAATTCATGTAAAATGTTATGAAAAGTGAATAGTTTTACTAAATTAAACGTTTCCATATCATATACAAAAAGAAATAGTCAATAAATTAACAAAAAGGATTTAATTTGTTTAGTCGAGTAAGAATCCATTTGCCGAAAATTAAAAAAATAGCTGTACATTCTGTACAACCCAGTTAATTTGAGAATGCACCGTGTTCATGCATATATCTTGCTGCAAGGTGCCAACGTGACTTAATCGGGATATAACCATAACACACAAGTGTTGTAATGTTATGAAACACGCGTTTTTAATATCCAGGATTATGAGCCTAAAAGCGACACAATAAGAGGTACGTTACGAGCAATTGTGTTGAAAAGATATTTATGTACGTATATTATATACCTATTTATATTGTGAACAAGAAAGCTGCTTAGTGTTTGTTCCTGAATGTGACCCATTTGCATATTTCTGGAATCAATAAAGTCGAAAGAAAGCGTTTCACCTTTTTATCGAAAGTGTCGTTATTCAAAAGTTCTGCAGTCAGGAAGTTCCCTTAGACAGGAAGTTTGCCTCGGCCCGCTGCATCCAGACTCCTTGAGTTGGACATTGTCTTCACCATATTTCAGGAAACAAAATTTATCATGCAACTTTCTATTCTATAATTTTGCACGTAGAACTTTCAACTATCGACCACGTTGAGAAGTGTTGAAGTAGGATTAGCTTGTCTTTAGCATAATATATCGCTGTCTAGTGAAATAGACTGCTTACTATGTACCTGCCTATAACTTGCACTTGTTTTATAATTAAGCAATGTAATCCGAAAAACGTTGGTATAGTAAGTTCACAATATCGTTCCACAGATGGTTAATTAAGTCAATGTGACAACCACGCTTTGACAAGGTTATATCCCTGTAGAATCTCCCAGAATGTTCCAAACCCACGACTCGTCTTGGTAGATATGCCAACGCAACATTGTTATATGCATATGACTTATTATGATTTGTCCTGCTTTTTAAAAGTTTTTAATCCTACAAATATTATAAATGCGAAAGTTTGGATGTTTAGATTTTGGATGTTTGTTACTCAATCACGCTTAAACGGCTCAACCGATTTTGATGAAATTTTGCAAGAAGATAGTTTATAAATAGCCTAGATTAAAATAAATATTTTTTTTCCCGGGTCCTCGCAGACGAAGTCGTGGGCGGAAGCTAGTGTGTACATAAAGTAGTAATAATAATCTATACCCTATTCCAAATAAGATAGATATTTGTGCCTTAATCTAAAACCTCTCTACTGCAGTTAGAGAGAGCACAACGCGCTGTAAAAAAAGTAATGTATAAAAAACCCTTTCTTTTCCCAACGGCGGACCTTTATCGAGAGACAAAAGTTCTGAGTGTTAGGCGGTTATATATGTTGAAAGCAGTAGCTCGAGCTCATACGGCAATAACAAATTTACCAAATTATAAGCAACTTCTGGGCAAGCGTAAGTTTAGAGTTCCGTTGCCAAATCACAGATCAGCTCCTGCTAAGCGCTCTCCGGAGTATATGCATTACGCATCTATAATAATATCAAAGTCATTCCATTGAACACTATGCAAAAGGCCAAGTTAAGATGATTATAAAAAAGTGGCTACACACACACACACACACACACACGCGCACGCACGCACGCACGCACGCACGCACGCACGCACGCACGCACGCACGCACGCACGCACGCACGCACGCACGCACGCACGCACGCACGCACGCACGCACGCACGCACGCACGCACGCACGCACGCACGCACGCACGCACGCACGCACGCACGCACGCACGCACGCACGCACGCACACACACACACACACACACACACACACACACACACACACACACACACACACACACACACACACACACACACACACACACACACACACACACACACACACACACACACACGCACGCACACAGGGCCCAAAGATACAGGCTCAGCCTAGTTTATACTAGCGAATACATAATTTGAATTTGAATCTGTGGACCCCAGTTGTCTTATTATTATTATTATTATTAATCGTCATGCGATGTCAAGGCAACCATTTAGAAACACAAAAACGAAAGTAAAACTAGTGCGATATTTCGCTTTGATATTCTACAGAAACGAAAAAACGTTGAAGAATTTGCCCGTTAAAATTCTAATGTTATGCAGTACCTACGGGGTAAGTGCACCAACGGGGTGAATGTGCCTATCAAACAGGACCGGTAATTGTGGCACTGTTTGTGGGAGGCCTATGTCTAGCACTGGCCGTCTTCTGGCTTATATGCTCATCTAAGATGTCTTTAGTACTAAAATATCAGTAGATTTCAATATGTTTGATGAAATCGCACTTACCACGATGGCGCCCTTGCCCCGACTGACCTTACTAAAACTGTGTTTGTGGCAGCTTTGTTATACGAGTAGGTACCTATATTGACATCTTTAATTACATAAAGTAGGCAACCGTTTAAAAACGCGTTAACATAAAAGTAAATCGTCAATCCATCAATGTCGTAGTTGTTTGTATTAAAGTATAATCAATAGGTTACTTACGGGCAATCTTCGGCGCTGTGCCGGTGGGCCCTAGATTAAATAATTACAGACGCTCCGTTCCAAATGAGGTAAAATAGATGGGTCGATATATGGTAGTCGATAATAATATCAGTTGTCCTAATCAACTTATGCTCTAAAGTAGATTTTCTCAGAAACTTAAAATTTTTGAATTGTCATAAAACAAGCCTCGCAGAAGGACTCTATACTATTTATGACTATTTTCGTAGTCGTAGTAAATCGCTTTTATGGCAAATGAAAGTATGGATCCCGAAATGGATACCTAACATATTTACGTACCGTAATCAGAATTTTTATTAATATCAAATACTTTTAGCGTTCATTTGTTTAAATCAACAGAAGATCGGCAAGATTGGATTAGTGCAATACTTTCGAGGGCATGCAGCAATTTAAGGCCAGTGACATACGTATGTGTATTATGAGCTCTCCTTTGTTCGACCTAACTACTTTACTTATCCGTAAATGCTTCATTTGACCTAATGTCTCATTAGACGAAGGTTATTCCTATTACGGGCTGCCATAAACGTGCATAAGTCTACATTAAATTTACCGTCGTAATAATTATATGATAAAAAAAATAATCTTCAAAGTAGGTACCTACTCCTTTACTTAAAACTACACTTGCTTTGCGATTTCATACATATCAACTTCCGCGCATTGATAACACATTTGCTAAACGTATCGACCTAAGAAGAAGCAGTGTTCTAGAGGCAAAAGAGAAAACGCAAACTCTATTGTTATCTTGGAACTACGAACAATCGGAAATAATCATTACTGTAATTTCATAACAGACACTCACATACATTACATACAAACACAACACACTCACATGCACATATACTCGCTCTCCTACTGCAAGCACCCTAGAATAATTAATTAATTGTACGTTTTTAATTCTCTCTTTTTCTCTTTGCTTTGTCTTGTTTTCCTTCTAAGCCGCAAGTACTACTGTGAATCTGTATTTGTCTTGGTTTCCACGGGACAGGCCTAGGCTAGTGTGGGCCCATAGATATGTTTCTGAGTATCTGTATATTATGTTAATAAATAAATATTTCATTTTAATTCACCTAATGCATTTTTACTTAAATAGGAAACTTTATGGGATTATTGCAAAACAAACCCAGCCTAACCTAATGAGTTCTATATTTAATGATATTCAAAGAACCCGAAAAGGTCACTGTTTCAAAGACAAATGCATGCAAATGTCTAGTGGAGCACTAAGTCTAATGAAACTAGCGTATAAATTAGTCGGTCAAGTGACAGGATCCCGTATTATGCGTCTAATTTTGTCTGCTGCTTGCTCTCGAATGGGTTAAGAAAGGATTGTCCCCTCTGCTCTGCGTCGCCACAATTACTCTACGCTTGGTGTCGGGGTGACTCAGCCCGAATGTTAATGCATTCCGGCTGTAGATATACGATATATCGCATTTCGAGAAACGTTATCGAAGGCTTGGATGACGTGCACATCCATCATTTCGGTATTTCCCTTTCGTCTCTTTTAAATGGAACACCTATTTGTAAATGCAAATTGAGGTTTGTTTGGCTTCCATTATAGGCGAGATGCAAATATTTTCTTGTACATCGTTCGTCTAGTTTTGCGTACATGAATCAAACTTGACAGGTTTGTTCAGCGCGTGGTTACAGTACAGGGTGGGAAAGGAGGATGTAATGTCGATCGCGGTAAATATTTAAGTGTATTCAAATAATGTACCTTGATAATAATCCAGTTAAAACACTCAGACTCTTTTCAATAATGAAAAGTCGTGGAAATTAGTGCGCACGTTGCCAAAGGTCAACTGACTTCAAATTAGTCAAGACTTCAACATGAAGATGACTTGCAGTCAGACAAAGCTACAAAACAGCCAAGTCAAATATGAGTTAGCTGTTCCACTCAACACCTAAGAGCGGTTCTCTATTGTATGGCCAAAAATTATTTCCCAAAGTGTCACTTACCAAAAAAAAACCCAAATGTTCATTTGGCAAAAAATCAGTAGTCAAATTATTGTTTCACATTTTATCACTTGGCATTTTCTCCTATGGCAAAATATTACTTCGCAAATTATTGTTTGGCAAAGTTTTATATAGTCAAGTTTCATTTGGTCAAACGTATTATTTGGCATAACTTTCGTTTTCCAAATTATTGCATGGCATACGATTAAGATCCTAATTATGTAGTGCATACGAAATGTATTTGAGTGAGATTACATATTTTGCTAAGCCGGTAAGTAGTTTACTAAATATATTTTAAAAAAACCAAGTTTCTGGGCTGAGGGACGCAAGTGAACCCTAACCCAACCGACCTAAGACCGAGTTCGCTTATGACAAGCCATTTTTGTCCGCCCTGATAGGTACTTAATGTGCGAAATAAAAATTTTGAACAAATTTTTGTTTGGAAAACAATATTAGCACAAACAAAGTGTTTGCTTAATAAACGATTTGAAAGTGCTTGTTACTGGGCCTACTTGAATAAATATAATTTTGAGTTGAGTTAAAACTTTTGTCTTAATAACACTTGACAAAGCAAAATTATGCCAGATGATATTTTGACCAAATGAACAAAATGCGAAACAAAAATGTGATATAAATTTGTTCGTTTGGGAAATGAAACTACTGCCATAAGTTTTGTGGGAAGTGAAATTTGGTGAATAATATTTTGCCGAAACGGCAGGATACCCCTAAGAGCTTTTAAAATCCTCTGGTATCCGCATCTGGCATGTGAGAAAATAGGTCAACTTAGTTAATGGAAAAACAGAAGTGTGGATATTATTCTATATAAAAATGATCGATGACCAGTTTAGTCTAGTGGTCAGTGACCCTGCCTATGAAGCAGACGGTCCTGGGATCAAATCCCTGTAAGGGCAAATATTAAAAATATGTGTGATGAGCATGAATATAGCTTCTGAGTCTTGGCTGTTTTCTATGTATTTAAGTATTAATATCTATTAAATTTAGCGTAGCCTTTTACTCATAACACAAGCCCTATTCAGTTTATGCGGCTTCGCTTTTTGTAAGAATGTCCCTTAATATTTATTTTATAAAAATATTCTGACATCTAGTAAACAAAGGAGACAAATTTATTCTAGACCGCCTCTCAACCTACGTTCAGCGATACACGACGGCACATTAGCGCACTCATGAATACAGGCAGCCATCTTCTGCAGCATCGAGAGCGCGTTCCTTAACCCATAAAAATATATTAACTCCTATAAATTTAGCATCGTCAGCGTTTTATTTTGCTCTTAAGCGATACGCTCTGTATAGCTCGTAAACAGGGCTCATCAAACTCGGCGGATTATTGCCGACATGCGCGGTATAAAAGTGGTGCTTTCTTTTATAACGGCAAATACAGGAAGAGTTTTGGAAAATCCGAAACCTAGGTTGCCTCATTTATTGATTTCAAGCTTCGAGCTGTATGAAAACCTGCAGTCTTGTACGTGGACGTTCTCATAATATATTTAAATCATAACTTCACGCGGGTCTAACGCAACATTTATTTAGGTACAGTCGAGTACAAAGATAATATGTATACGCCTGAAAGTTACAAAATTATGTATCCATTTAAATTTGTAGCCATATTTGGTTACTATACTATATCCAAACAAGGTGACATATTACCGAGTTTACGCCCAATGTTCCAAATTTATGTATACACTAACAAGTAAACAATAATGTGCACGTATTGAGGCAGATTTATATGACTGCAGATACTGTTACAATGTTATGTATACACGTCAATCAAATTTATTTTTGAATACATGAACCTATCAGTAAAAAATATCTCAATATTATGCAAAAATGAACTTTATTCGCTTTGACATACGGTCGTAATTTGAACAAAGCTTTTTGACGCTTATTGAAAAGAGTATTAACCTGTCATTGGATATCGCCGACTTACGATTTAAATCGTGAATTTGACAGGATTGATAATAAGTCAAAATTACCAGATGGGCCTAACATTGCGTTTCTATGTCCTTTATTCATAAGGAGCCGTTGAATTGATTGACAGCTAGTCCCTAATGTAATTTGACCCCTAGAATTGTAGCACATATGTGGGTAATCAGTGGTGCAATTTATACTGGTCCATCTATAAATGCAGCTAGTAGTCCGAGTGCTTTGTGCATTCCTCCCCAGCAGTACGAATTACAAAATGGTTCGACTCGCCTCTTCACTCCTCTTTGATATAACTTGAACCCAAATTCGTAAAATTAAACGAAACGATTTTTTTTAATTAAAATAATTATTTAATTAAATGCTAGTTGCGAATTTCTAGCAATAAAAAGATAAGATTGATGGGCAACAAAACCCACGTTGAACTTGGTTAGGTAAGTTGTGTTTACATGAGTTTTTTTTTCTAGGCATCAAAATATATATATATTCTGGATTACTATATACTTACACCAGAATAGATTTAGATTTATTTATTTCAAGATACATATTATTATATAAGTATATAAATTTGCTTACATTTCAAAATTATCACAGTCCTTATCACGATCCTCAATAATTAAGAAATATAATAAATAATAAATAAATATAAATAAAAATAATATTCAAAATGTATATACAGAAAGTGGAAATACATAGTATTTTCGAAAACCAATTGTCATGTTTGTAATTTTGCCAAAAGCGCCCCAACATTCAACCAAATATCTTCAAATGACGTCATGCAGAAACTGAAAGAGACAATTATATATATCTGATAGGTTCATATATTCGAAAAATAAATTTGATTTACGTGTATACATAAAATTGTAACAGTACCTGCAGTCATTTAAATCTGCATCTATACGTGCACATTGTTGTTTATACTTGATAGTGTATACGTAAATTTGGAACATTGAGCGTAAACTCGGTAATGTCACCTTATTTGGGCATATATTATAGTAACCAAATATGGCTACAAATTTAAATGGATAAATCATTTTGTAACGTTCAGGCGTATACATATCTTTGTACTCGACTGTACCTTTATACTTCTCTTATAGGTAAAAGGAGCGTCGGCCGTCTACCAGCTCGATGGGTCGACGATATTAGGAAGGTTGCGGGTCACTTCTTGATAAGATTAGCTCAGGATAGGGACGGGTAGCGTACTCGAAGAGAGGCCTATGCTCAGCAGTGGGCGATTACGGGCTGAAAATGATGATGATGATGATTCTTCTATCGTTTCAACACAGGTTGCAACCGGTCATGCATGGGCGTCGACGACTGTTGCCCCAGCAAGTGCTAAAATGATAATTTAAGTATGTGTATAAAGCGCGAGAATTTACAGTGTTATATTGACGTTCTTATACATCAAAGATTTGCGACATTGACTATCCGTCTCTTTCTAATTAGAACTTAGAAACAGACGGATCCCTCTCCCTCGCCCCGAGACAGCTCGCGCGCCCTCTTGTGCTAAACGTGCCAGGCAAACTGAGGGCGTACCGCGAAACGAAAACGAACTTCGTTCGTGTATCTCCCTCTCTGTCGCACTTGCTAGTTTGAGCGACAAAAACGGAGATATAGTAACCTCAGAACGCCATTCGCATCGATCGGAAATCTGAATGAATGATGAAATGGCTCTCGTTTTGTGCAAGTACAATTTTCGAGGAAGGCTTCTTTTCCATCACGTCATCTCCGTCTAAGCATGCCTCATTGGCGTCGCCCTAGCAGTATTTATATTGTTGGATCGTCGCTTCAACATTGTCGACGGTTTTAAAACTTAACCAGACCGGTTAAAATTGCCTGTCATTTGACGCGGGAATAGTCTAGATTGTCACTTTTTCATGGACTCTTATGATCTTATGTAGAAAAAGCGATAACAATTGTTATTTTTGATCCGTTTGTCTTATGTTGTTGATAGTTTATACAACGTGTGTTTTAACCGTCTTAGAGCCGAAGCCCACTTAAAGTATCCAAAACGTACTAATCATTCGTGAAAATACAAAATTATTAGTTAAGTTTTTAGTAATAAAAGGTAATTAAGTTTGAACAATCCTGTATGGCGCGCTGTGCGAAGTTCATTCAGTCGGTTAGCGTTCGTGCCTATCTACGACGAGATTTTAACGAAGTAAACTCTCAAAAGGTCCACAGCCGCACAAATTGTTTATAGTTCTAGAAAAACTATTCGCTAGCCAATCCTCGTCGAAAAAGCACTCTATACGGACGCCGCAATAGATTTAAAAACATTCAAAGCTAGACACCATCCGTGAAGCTATTTGCATTAAAATTGAAAACTGTTTTTGACATGCATGCTGCAGATTTCCCGGCGGGGCAAACGATTGTTGGAGATTATAGAACTCGTAATATGAAATGAAATAAAGGAGCGCCTCTGGTGCACAGTGTTGCGTTTTTATCTGCTTTGCTGGATAACTGTGATTGAATTGGAGTTTTAGCGTTCCGTAACCAAACGGTACGGTATAAACCTATATCGTCCACCTATCACTAGGAGTAAGTGTATGTACCTGTAATGTATCTACTTACAACGTTTATTTGTAACTATTTTTTTTTATTTATGTTATTTAATTACTAACACTATTTTTAACCCCGGACCGATTTAAATGCGGTTTTTTTGTGTCATAGATAATTGTATTCCGAGTGTTCAGCCATATTTCATGAAAATGTGTTCAGCCGATATAAAGATATTGGATAATAAGATATTGGACTTTGAAATGAAAATGTCGGGGGTTTTCAACTTTTCTAAGTTGTAGGTAGTTATGTAATCAAATTGTTACTCGGTAATGCGTGTTCTGATACCCAGTCTGAACGTCATAATATTTTTATCATTGTTAATTTACACATAAAATAATATTTATGTCCGGAATAAGTCAATTTGTTTAAGATTGTCTTGGCCTCTGTTCGATTCATAAGTGTCATGTTTCGGCAGTCGTTCTAGCACGCTAAGTGTAAGGCCTGAGTGGACGCCCCGCTCAGAGCGGAGCGTGCAGCGTCCATATAAAACAAATGCAATTTATATGGACGCTCGACGCCCCGCTCTGAGCGGGCCGTCCACTCAGGCCTTACACTAAGGCTGCGTTTACACAAGCGTAATTTTACGCGGCTAACAGCGCACGTCATGACAAGCGCGTGAGTAGTTGGACGCGTGCAAAAGCGCGAATCAAAGGCGATGAAATTAAAACCAAATTGGAATGGTTATCTCAGATCGGCCTCCCTATTTATTTTTACTGCTGCCTCAGAGAGGGTTATGTTTTTCGAGTATACTGCATGTATTTGGACGAACAAGAACAAGAGGTGTTGCCGTTAGACTTATAAACGTGTGAGTAAAAAAGGCATTTTGAAAAAAAAGACCGGGTTGCACTCCGGGAGTGCCGGCAGAAGTGAAAACATGAATAATTTTAATTTTGCAAAAAAACCCTTCCTCCCCCTCCCTCCCCCTGCGTGCCAATATATCTAATAACAACCTTATCAGTAGTACGCTATAGTTCAACTTAACTCAGCAAAATTGATGAAGGGTACGATGAAATAAAGTTCCAACCTGTTTTTGCCATTGCCAAATATTATTCAAAGCTTTATCTCTTTAGGAATAGCGTCCAAATTCGAACTATTCGAATTTACTTAACTTGCCAAATTGATGAAGGAGACGATGAAATAAAATACCAATTTGTTTTTGCCATTGCCAAATATTTTTCAAAGCTCTTTAGGAATAACGTCCAAATTCGAACTATTCGAATTTACTCAATAGCAAAACGGTAAAGGACGCGTGGACAAAATTACATATTTATTTGCAGAATATGCAATTGCAAAAAGTGTTTAACGGCTTCATACTCTTACGAATAGTGTTCAGTTTTGAATGAAGTCGAATCGGCTAACAGCAAAATATTAAAGGTTGATAAAACAAAATGGAATTTGCATTGACGGAAAATGTGTTACGACCTTATACTGTTAACAATAAAGTACATATTAGAACTATGTGCCCCTAGTCAAACCTCCGTTTTCCCCCTGCTCCCAAGACTCGTCCCGAATCTCTCCCAATTCTACGGTCACGTGACCTCCTGCGATCTCACTAAGTCCGTTAGTGGGGCAGAGTGCTCGAACAAATTGTCGAAAATGTGGACACGCTGGACAAAAGCACCAAATTTTTTTCAGGTACTTGTTAGGTCCATAGCTTTAAGTTTTTGATAGGAACCAACTCCTCCGTCGGCCATCTTTAATTTTATGGCGGCCATTTTGAATTTTAGTTAATTTATCAATATCCTGAGTTCTATTTAACGTAGAATGACAAACTTAGTGTCTAAATAAGCATATTTGGGGTCAAGAAATTCAACTAGATAGTTTTTAGAGTCGAGTACCCAAAGGATATCAAACGTAACCCTGTTCTTGAGCTTCCGCTGTCCATCCGGCTATCTGCGTATCAGCAATACTTAGCTAGACTGTTCAAATTTTCACAGAAGTAGTGTTTCTATTGCTGTTTTAACATACATTCACAAAAATAAAAAAATTAAACAGTGCTCTCATACATGAAACGTAATTTTATGGCGTTTTTTGCCCGCCCATGACAATCGGTATATCTCTAGAACCGTAATATGTAGACATTTGAAATTTCCGGAGATTATGTGTCACTATAGGCTCTATAATAACCAGTTATAAAAATATAATAATGTTAATATATAAGTGGGGCGGAGTGCTCGAACAAATGGTCGTAAATGTGGACACGCTGGACAACAGCACCATTTTTGTTTCAGGCACTTATTAGGTCCATAGCTTTAAGTTTTTAATAGGAACCAACTCCTCCGTCGGTCATATTTAGTTTTAAGGCGGCCATTTTGAATTATTGTTAATTTATTAATACCTCGAGTTCTAAGTCACTTAGAATCACAAACTTGGTGTCTAAATATACATATTTGGGGTCAGGGAATTCAACTAGATAAGTATTTTACCGATATCTCAGTTACTAAATTACTTGAAAATACAAAATTTGTGTTTTTTTTATATATACAGGGCGGAAAGTTAAAACGGGGCAGCAAGGGCAGCTACTAGATCCCTTGCCGCCACGCAAAAATGGTATTAGGATTACATTCCTAACTTTTTAAGTGATGACAATCTACATTCACAGATTTGTGAAAAAAAGTACAGGCAGCGAGAAAATCATCAATTTCGACGATTTTTTTTAAATGCCGTTCGATTCCATTAAGGATCAAAATACTCTTTGGGACCGACTAAGGTATGACTACTAGAACGGTTCTCTAAATCATCTCCGAAAATTTTATGTACGAATATCACATCGCAACCAATTTTTCGCATAATGTCATTTCGCCGAATGATTAAGTGTCAACTCATCAAAAGGTTTAGTTTTATTTCGCAACCTCACGGTTACCAACTGTATGCTTGGACTTTTTTTCATAAAGTCACTTTTCAAAATGCCACCTTTCGAGTAGCAGAATGGGTCAGTTTGACTCATATACATTTCGTGGTATAACACTTACCAGATGTTTTATTTACTAACTATGTAACGTATTTACAAAGTGAGTAAGCGCAACTGCTCACGTGTTTTTTTGACAATAATGTTACCTGAATTATCGCATCATTGGAGATAAGTGTTTACATAATTACTTTTGGACTGTTGCTTGGTGGAATGTATGTATGTAGGTGTACATGTGTTATTTTTTTAAACAAACACCTGCCAATTATTTTAACCTCACCTAAACCTTACCTAACCGCCAGCGTGTCGACGTCACCCCGCTACGCGGGGTGCCTATTTCCGCTCTAAGGGACGCAAGCTAACCCTAACCTAACCTACAAATAACATCACTATTACGTTTGTATGTTATTTTTTACTGCGGGGGCTTTGCCCCCGAACCTCCCCTGTGGCTGGCTTCGTCTCCCCATCCTCACTTCTCTCCTTCTAATTTATATAAGAACACGTTGAATAAAAGTCTGACTATGTTATGCTGTCTTGTTCTTTGTAGTAAAAAGTTGGCTAATGTAAGAAAAGGGAACTGTTGCACAGACGAAACGTTATTCGATTAGTAGTTGTTTGTCCAACTGAAAGATTTGCCAAATGATAGGTATGCCAATTTTTTTAATTATTTATAATAATCGACTTAACAATAATTCTACCAAATGAATCTGTTGTCATACAAAAATTTGCCATAAGTTAGTTGTCAAGGTGAATCATCGGCGAAAAGTTGGTTGGCAAGTGAAATTCGGACATAACTAATTCGGAGAAAAGGCAGAACCCCCTACTAGAACGCCCAGAAATCAAAGAAAACTTTTTCCATACAGTTAGTATGGGAATCCCAAAGCTAATTTTTTTGCCCATCCCAAAAAGTGCTCAGCGCCGCTAAAGAAGTTTTCACTTCAAAAAAGCGGATGGATTTTTGTGAAAACTCTTTTAATTTTACTAGTTATCATAGGTACCTATTTACAATTTCTGAAATCGACAAGCAGCATGACTAAACACTTCGGGAAGCTTTATTATACACTACGCTGGCGTTAACTCGATATTATACGTTGTCATGGGAGCCAAATGCATTAGTATACTAATAACGACAAGATGTCGGCAAGCCACGAGTCTCGTGAGGCGTGTGGCCAGGAGACCTCATTATAAACTGCTAAGTCAAGACGCGGAACTTACTTATATGCGGACAAGGCTACAAATCCGCAAACATTTCGATACGTAATTAAGTCCTGTAATAGTATTTTTGTAATGGTATTCTTTACAGTTTAGTCTACGTCTAGTAAGAGCTACGGTAGCCTAGTGGTAGCCTTGTAACAGGCATGCGGCTGTTAAGCGGCGGTCGTGGGTTCGAATCCGTTCGAGTTTTTCGGAACATATGTACGGAATGTTTACCGTTAGCCTCTCGGTGAAGGAAATTATCGTGAGGAAACCGGTCTAATCCCAATAAGGTCTTTCGTAAACTAGTGCCTATGGCAAATCTTGGGATCAGGTATTAAAGCGGACCCTGGGCTCCTTTAGGGGCACTACCGGGGATAACGCCTCCATTACGTTACAATGTTGCAAGTGAATAATCATTAAATTCTCGGCCGCCTGAAAGTCGCCGCGAACACGGCATCGTCGTTTAATCAATATCATCACCAGGTCCTAAAAGTCCAGGCATTAAAGGAGCTGTTATAGCAACCGTATATGCAGTATCATAATTAACTAACTATGCAACGACTCCACGCATGTCTACGTCGTAGACATCATTGCAATGTAACAGAATATGGCAGTTGTTAAGCCGCAAGCATTTTTATGGGACCACTTAATTGTTTGGCTTCGCTTTTGTAATGTGTATGTCTCCTACATGGTATACTCGTTGTCACTAAATATTGCCTTTTAAACTTTAATAATACCTGTCTAAATTGCTCTCATTCTATAAACTTTCCATGCACTAAATCGCTTTGTTTTGTGTATAGGTACTGTTTGTTAAGGAAACTTCTAAACAAAATCTCTTAGTACATGCGCCGGTAATTTTGTATTAAGTTGAACAAACGCTTGCTTCAAGCACTTTGTCTGGAGATGTCTTTGTGAGACGCCACCATAACAATAGCTCTTCATTCAAACATTATTTTCTCATACACCTTTGTTGCAAACAAGGTAGTGGGGGCAACAATTGCGACATTCAGGATTCGTTAGGACAAGTTTCGTTAAACGAGCAGGGTGAGTATAGAAGTCAAATGTGTTGCTCGACAACACTTAATTGGTTTTGCGAGTTTGTAAGTGTAAACCTTAATAAATAGTTATGTACATAAAGCGTTGATGAAATATTTATGTTAATGTCTGTTTGCGTCTCCTAGTAACGGTAATGATGACGGTTGTTTTCATACTTTATTTTTATTTATTAATATTGTTAGCCCACGTTTTGGCATAATTTTGCGCATAAATTGTTTTGGCAGAATCGAGATTCGCATAGTTCGATTACGCCAAATTTTAATAGTCCGAATATTATTTGTGCATAATTTTCATGCTCCGAATCATGTTCATGCATAAATTACTTGAGCATATTTTTTGTCGAACACTATTCTCGCAGGAACATATATTGACATAACACTATTTAACAGAATTGATTATTCACACAAACGTATGTTGATATACACAAGTACCTTGTAAATTATTGAAGTAATCATTTACATTTATATAATAAACATTTGTAACTAACCGCTAGCGTGTCGACGTCACCCCGCTGCGCGCGGGTGCCTATTTCCGCTGTAAGGGACACACGCTAACCCTAACGTAACCGACTAATAATACCATTGTTACGATTATATATATTTTTTACTTCGGGGGCTACGCCCCCCGAGCCGGCCTTTTTCTGGCTGCCCTGACCTACTCTACTACATTATAATCCCCTTCGAAATCATATAGTTAAGTATATTGTTTTTATATCTCGTGAGACGCACCCTATTTTAAGTATGCTAAAGTAAAGTAAAGTACATTAGCATACTTAAAATAGGGTATTAGTAAAGTATCGGACAATCAATAATATGCCGAATAAAATTTTGCTAAACCAAATTATGCATATATATATGAAAATTTAAATTCGGCCAAACTCATTTTCGGAACTTTAGAAATTCTATTAAGTAAGGCTTCTGCCACATTAACATTCGGCGAAAACCGAATATGCCAAGTCTGTTATGCGAAAAACGTTTCGGACAATCAAAGTTAT
This sequence comes from Epinotia demarniana, assembly GCA_945867215.1. Classification (NCBI taxonomy): domain Eukaryota; kingdom Metazoa; phylum Arthropoda; class Insecta; order Lepidoptera; family Tortricidae; genus Epinotia; species Epinotia demarniana. The sequence continues at coordinate 17,651,666 of OX244277.1, forward strand.
GCCAAATAGAGGGAATCCATGGTTAGCACCTGTAATTTCACTTTAGAAAAACTTGTTGCGCTTCCATGATTAATTAATCATTAGTTACCCTACTTCGTCAATATATAGGCACGTTTATTGTGAGTCACCATCGTAGTATAAATAAATATCACATCACACACATCAGCCTATATACGTCCCACTGCTGGGCACAGGCCTCCTCTCATGTATAAGAGGAGGCGGTAATAAATAAATGTACTTATATAAAAAAAACTAATATTGCTGCTCCCACATGCGCTCTTTTTTTTGTATGGTGTTCTGACAAGCGCGAGCAGACGCAAGTCAACGAGCCAGTTACAAAGCTGAATTCAAATTCGATACGTTCCTACAACCATCTACAACAAACACCCTAGTATTAAAACAGGCTGTATTACCCGCCTTAGTTAATTTGGGTCGGTCAGTCATAAACTTCAGATATATTTAAGACTAGCTGTACCTGCGACTTCGTTTGCATGTTAATGTAGGAGTTAACGCATTTCTTCTCTTGGAAATAGGACACATGCAGTTCTAATTTTAACCCATCATGTAAAACTTTCAATAAACCTATATATTTTAGTTAAAATGACGTTAAAACCTGTCACTCTGATATTTAAATTATTAAGAAAGCGACAAAACACGTGTTATTTATCAGAGGTATTTTAAGTTTTATGAATAATGGGGTAAAAGTTTAGTAGATGTCTGTGGCAATAGATCTAACAGGTAGGACACACGCTGCATTATTGAATGTTTATTGATCTTCTTTTCTACGTATTTTTAACACTGTGTTATGTTATATTATAAAAACGTGATGGATGACTGAAATGATCTTGAGTTCTTGAGTCACTCCGACTCTCAGGTAAACATGTGTTTAGGAATTAATAATAGATAATCCTTTCGAGTACCCATTGACCGGTAAGTGTTTACGTGGAACATGAGATCTCTTTTTAATTTGACAACAGACGGTCAATTCATATTTTCCAAACTATACCTAACCACTAGGTAAGTTCTACAACTATAACGCGAGTCCGAGTCCCTTTCTAATAAAAGAAATTATTAAAAATCTTAAAGCAATATGTTTATTTTTTTCAACTTGCAATGTTTCAGATTGCACTATCACATTCTGGCAAATCTTGTGTATGTTCCCGCCCTTGCCAACATAATAATGTGTGTTGCAGGCTTTATGATAAAAGTATTTTCCTGTATGTTGGCCAATTTCTGTATCTCTATTGTAGTCTCTATATTGGCTGAATGTCAACTTGAAGCCGCCTTAAGGCACAGCCACACTGGCGCGGCCTGCGGTGGCGGACAATATTAAATTTGACAGCGGCGGACAAGTTTACTATTGTCCGCCGCGGCCAGGCCGCGCCAGTGTGATGCAGGCCTAATACTGACGCGCTTCATAAAAATACAAATTATTTATTCTGCAAATAGGCCACAAGGGCACTTTTACACGTCGAACGGTAATTTAAATTAAAAATAATAATCTTACAATAAAAGAATAATAATCTAACACCATAATAATTTAAAATTTGCAGATTAAAAACACACTAAATGTCACAAAGTGAATGAAAACGAAACAAAATATGATCATTACATTCGATAAGTATAAGGTCTGTGCATTAACAGAAAGTTAATGATATTTATTCAGTATTCCAGAGATGTATAAGGTCTCTGAGCGTCCAAATACAATTAATAATTAATCAAATGTTCGTAGAGATGTATAGGGTCTCTAAGCGTCAAAACAAAACAATAAAAAAAGGAACATTAATGTAATATTGTCAGTGATGTTCAGGGTCAATAACAATAAAACGTGTCAAAATCGGAATGATGTCTCTCGTCAATACGATGATAATAGTATTGAAGTAGTTAGGTAGGCAAGTGCCAAGATGGCAAGGTGGTGATGGCAGGATTAATTCCTGCAATCCTAGCGCACACTCTGCGATACTTATCCTGTAGAACACCGATAAGCAGGCTACTTTTCTACGGTGCACATACGGGTATTTATTCGATCTACGCGGCCAAAAGTCAATTTTACAAAATGCATGACAGGTAAACAAAAGCACTACCTAGAGCATGGTGATAAGCCTAATGATCTAAATTACCCCCTCCTAACCACATTCCAAGTACACCGACAACATAAGAACAGTCGGAATTCGATCGTCCCATTAGGTGTACGTGTCTCTTCTCGGCGCTCGTGTGCATACATAAGATTCTATTGTAAATATTTGTAAAACGAAGTGAAAAAGTCAAAAGAAAGTAATGGATCCAGATACAACAGGTAATGATCTGTTCAATTTAATATTTTATTTTTATTTTCTATACATAATGTATATTTACTTATCTTAGGCGGTCTCAAAGTTACACGTTTTAGAGACCCTTGCAAGCATGAACAGTCCGGACTCCACAAACAGCACCCGATCACGAGTATGACGCATATCTCAGCCATCGCCTCCCTCAACCATATATAAGGGAAGGTGGCGACCCGATCAACGACATAATTAATGTTTTTAAAAGGCCCGTTCTATACTGATTTCATACATACTGTTTATTGCTGATAAATATAAATACTGACAAACCAGCGCGGCTATCACAAAACGGCGCGCGAGCTCTCTCGATTTTTCTCCAACTATCCGTCTCTCTCTTATCAGATAACTTAGAAAGAGACATATAGTGCGAGAAAAATGGAGAGAGCTCGCGCGCCGTCTTGTGATAGCCGTGCAGTATCGTGACAATTAAATACTCAGCGTGTGATTCAATCTTGCAGAAACTCAAATAGACTGGCTGAACACAAGAACAGCGCTATCGCCATGCCATTTAAAAAAAGGAAGAGAGTCACCCTTTTGACGTTTGACGTTATTTTGTTGAAGTTTGTTGATAAATTTATTGAAATTACGCCTCAATACGAATTTATAGCGTATAAGTTTCCATATCAGAATCGATTATTTTTTTACGCTTTACAATTTAACATGCGTTTTGTGAAGGTCTATCATCACACACCGGATCGAAATTATTAATATTCGATAGTTATGGCAAGCCCGCCATTTTGACGTCACTGACAGTTGACAGATATGGCGGCTACAATTTCAAGCAGAAGAAATTAATAATTTAATGAGGTCAAATGTTTCCGAAAATTAATTAATCGTCGCAGTCGGATAAACACTATCCTAAACGGAAGCTAGAGTAATAATGTGCTTATGAAAAAAGTTACATATTTTTCCGTTCATGGGAATCTGAAATCATCGGGGGACACAAAAATGTTTAGTTTGATACTGGCTGATTCTTTTTTTAATTTATAGATTTATTATAAGTGAGAGATAACATCCTTATCAAACAAAACGATAGTACACACGCTTGACACATTAAACAAGTCATCATCATCATCATCATATCAGCCGCAAGAAGTCCACTGCTGGACATAGGCCTCCCCCAAAGAGTGCCAAAGTGACCGGTCCTGCGCCACCCGCATCCAGTGGACTCCCGCAACCTTTATCAGGTCATCAGTCCACCTTGTGGGGGCCCTACCCACGCCGCGCCTTCCGGTACGTGGTCGCCATTCGAGAACATTTCCGCCCCAACGGCCATCGGTTCTACGTGCTATGTGCCCCGGGCCCCGGCCAGTGCCACGTAAGTTTAGCGATTCGGAGGGCGATATCGGTTACCTTGGTTCTGCTGCGGATAGCCTCATTCCTGATGCGATCACGCAGAGAAACTCCCAACATGGCCCTCTCCAATGCCCTTTGGGTGACTTTGAGCCTTCTTATGAGGCCCATAGTAAGCGAGCACGTTTCAGTGCCAATTAAACAAGTGCAGTAACTCAAAACACACCAATTATTTGAAAACCTACTTACAAAGTTACCCAGAAACAAAACAACGATTAACAAAACCCAACAAAAGAGCGTTATTCGTGCGGTGACGATTGTGCGAGAGTAATATCCCCCGCGTATGTTCACCGGACATTTATTATCTTCCCATGCCGCCGGCAATGCAGCAAGTTTAAATTTACAGAAATAATTTATGGCACCGAAAATCAAAATATGAAACGGAAATACTTTCTGTTGTTAATGACTGCGCTTCGTGCTGCCCTGACACTTTTTCCTTGTCTCTTTAGTTCAGATAACCATTGACTTTCACAATTAGGACTGGAAATACTGGAAGTATTTCGATGCTTTGCGGATTGTTTAAAGTATGGTTCCTTTTCAGGCTCTAGCAATTATGATTTTTCGGTAGGGATCATGCTTACTGGATTGATGTCAAGCATTTGTGTGTTAATTTACCACTGTAGTTTTTTTGTCTACTGTATAATTACAATGCAAAGTAAAGAGGAATTTGCAAGTAAGTGATACATTGCTCATTTACAATCCAGTTCTAAGAACGGGCGGCTAAGCTACGTTTAAGTTAGTGTTCAGCAAAATATGGGCAATTTTTTTGGAAAATGTATCTAGTTTTACGTAGGTCCATTTTCCAAAGCCACAATAATTTTCCGTACTTTGAGAGTTGCCGGAATGGACGCGTCAAATAATACCTTGCCGCTTCGTAAAGGCCCCCCGTTGTCCCCGTCTAAAACGGGGGGGGGGGGGGGGGGGGGTCTTTAGTGACTAAACCAATATTACCTACTAAATTGCAAAAAAGCCATAAAAGAAATCCCACCAGGCATAAAACCTAGTATTGAGGACGAGCATTTGTCGCAGTTTAACAGTTTGAATAAAACATGGACGATAGGCAATACCTGGAACAAAAGATGGGAAAAGCAAAGCCAACTTATAACAGTAAATTGCGTAGAGGCTTGAACACCTGCATAATGTTCCCGTCAATCATACCTAGGCGTGAAATTGAATCTCATGAGCGCAAATCACACAACCCCCTATTACCATATTATACGACAATGTCACTCACCTTGGGTGACGTGAAAGAAATAAAATACAACCTTAATATGACGATTTAGGGTCCATTCCAAGGGGTTGGAGAGTGAATAAGCGAACGGTGCGCTGTTTTCTTTATTATGAAACTAGCAAAACCCGTGACTCTGTCTGCTTGTAACTCGAAAAGACTCGTACTCGGCCGGCAAATAGTAACACTCGTCAAAGACGCATAGGAAACAAAATGATATTTACTAATTACCGGGTCAATATGGAATGGTGAATAAAAGTGAGAAAGAGAGAGAGTGATAGAAAGTGAGTAAATTTCAATGATTTCACCGAAAGAAACAGTGACAAAGTAATCATCATCTACGAAAAAGATTGACCACATTTTGTCGATCCTTTATACCCACATTTATCCTAAAAGTGGCGCTGGAACATACGTTTCATGTGCTCTGCCTACCCCTTTTGGGAATAAAGGCGTAGTGTGTGTGTGTGAAAATGATTGAAAAAAAAACGTTTAATAAGACAATTTTTTTTCGAAGCCTATAGAGTGTCCCTCTGCTGGGCAAAGGCCTCTCCTCTCGACTTCCGCTCGATTTCTCGGATTTTTTTTTTTCTCGGATTTGAGAAATCTCCGGCCAATCGCTACAAAATGCGTCCAGGTCGTCTCACCATCTCCGTCTCGGCCTGCCCCGTCGCCGCCGCCCATCGTGTTGCACCCACTCCATGGCTATTTTCGCCCACCTCTGTGGATGCATGCGGCAGACGAGGCCAGCCCATTCCCATTTCAACTTGGCGGTCTCAACCCCAACGAGCGCAGCGTAGAGTTTCGGACACAGTCAATCCGTTTCACTCCCAGTATGCTACGCTCCATAGCTCGTTGGCAAACCTTCAATTTGGTCTTTTGTGCCTCGATGAGTGACCATGTTTGGGCACCGTAGGTTAGGACGGGCAGAATACACATATAGATGAGTCTTCGCTTCAGGGTCAAAGGAAGATCTCCCTTCACAAGCTCTTTTATAGACCAATAGCTGCTCCAGGCGTTCTGGACTCATCCATCAATTTCTTTATCCTGCCTTTGACTGAAGGAAGCTAATTGGCCTAAATATGAGTCCTCGTCGACGTAATGTATTGGCTGCCCGTCTACCTCAACCCTACCCTTCGTGCCATTGGTCACATTATCTGGGTCTTGGATCTATTCATTGAGAGACCAGATTGAAGGCTTGCCGAGCTTAGGTCTTATTTTATATTACCACACGTAAAATAAAATATACAAAAATTATAAATAAATTCTGCTTTCTTAAATTCGTTATAAATTCTTGAGTGCCACTGCTGAAATTATGATTAAAAACGATGTACTAATCAAAATACATTGAGATTAAATTGTCTGATTAGACAGGTATATAATTTTACCTTCGGATCGTATGCCTGGGATCAATGTACCTCTTCAGCGATAAGACCGCCTGTTTTCTACCTCTACCTACATGTTATTGTATTTTTTCTCTTTCTAACTGCTTTGTTTGTGTGAGGTGTGCAATAAAGAGTATGTCTATTGTATTGTATTGTATTGTACCCATAGTACAAGCTTCGCTTAGTTTGGGACTGGGATGATTTGTGTACGATTATCCCCAAATATTTATTAAATTAATTAATGTGAGTATCTAAAGTTAGTAATGTATACGTACCTACGTGGTTATACAGTAGACGTCAACGATTCCTTTACACCGTACAATGCGCATAGATAGCAATATTTTCATTTTTAAAGAAAATAAGCATATAAACTTTTTATTAATCACATCCACGTAAAAATCAGACAGTCTTTGTTTTGTATTAGGCGAAAATATTTCACATCATACAATATTGTGACACGCTAATCTTCCTATGTAGTAAGCATCGATGAGCTATGTGTCATTATGAGGCTGGCCATATAACTAGATGCTTGTCTCACAGTGGTAAATACTAAATATGAATACAACGTGACTACCGACTAACCATTGGTAAGGCTTCATCCAATGTAACATTTTAACTGCTAAACGGCGTCCTAACTAGAATACATCGACAAGTTTGATCATGTACCTACTACTCGTATATTTAGTTGACCTCTCCCCAGGGCTCACCTCGCAACAGGTTTCATACAACGCCGTAGTTATATCTGCTTCCGTTGCTCCCAATATCTATTGTGAAGTTCGCACCAACAATTGAGTCGGTCCCGATGTCGCGCCTTCAATCGGATCTCGATTTTATTACCAGCATAAAACATATTGTACATCTAACACATGTACAGGGTATCGACGGATCATGCTGGAGGGATACCTATTTTTGCGTAAGCTGTGGCATTTCAATATTATGTAAGACCATATTAGGCATACACATATAAAATACTTTAGTATTAAACGATAATACTAAAGTATTTTATAAATGTAAACTAGTATTTACGGGGCCGAAAAATCTATCTTGCTCTAGGTAGATCTAATTTCCGGAAAAATACACTTTCCTAGATTTTCACACCCTACGCCGAGCACAACTCGATCTCCAGGTTACATTTTAATTGCGTTTAGCAATTGACAGGAAAGACGGCTTTTTATCTGCGTGTAACAAAACTCATATTTTATAAATGTAATATTTTTACGACTAAATGAGCTAACTCAGGAAAAAGGTTTTGAATGTTATTCAAATTATTATTTGTTTTCATGTATTGTTTGTTGTACTCGCAGGCCTCTGAAGTTCAAAGAAACATTCGGTATTTCTGAAAGCCTTTTATTTCAGTCGGTTGAAGACCTTTGACATTCGTGAACGAGTTAGCATTTGCTGGCATAACAACGTGGTTGGGTAGGCTTACGAATACATTGTTTTTCGTTTGGGGAAATGTCTATTATTATCACAGAATGATCCATTTGCATCGCAGATTGTGCCATGGATGTGACTTATATGCCCCAATCAACAGTAACTTGGACAGAATAAATTGAATCACATTTTGGCACATTTTCTTTCGTAGGTATATAGGTATGTGCTTTGTTTGAATTGGCTGAATTTGAATTACCAATATTACGTTTTAATTAATCTATTCCACAAATGTAATTAAGATGCGCCCGGGGCTGTTTGAAAAGTTCCCACATTTTAAACGTGCCTATATATTTCTCGAATTTTCATTTTGTAAATTAAAATTTTGCAAGCATTCTCAAGCCATACAGGTTCATTAATTGGTGCGGCGTTGTATATGTATGCAAACATGCGCTTGGTTGATGCTTGAGAATTCGAGAGTGAGGAACCTGCATTTGTATCTAAATAGCCGTCGTCATTATGAATCCTCAAATCAGTAAAGAGTCGGTAACGCACTTGTGACTCTCCAGGAGTTGCAGTCACAGGAATTAAAAGCAACGGTGTCTACTTACCATCAGATAGACCTTATGGACACCAAAAATACTTTTTGATAATTTCCCTAAACTATAGTACCTATCACAGGTATCGACGTAGCTTCCAGCCCAAAGAACCTAGACCTCGTTGGGAGGCTACGTCAAATGAGTAACATGGATAATGGTACATCTAATGGTCAACATTATTGTCCGAAACTATCAATATTGGATGCGGTAGTGTGCTTAATTAACCGGAGTCGGTGTGAGTATGCAAATGGCGGCTGTTCACCGGCGATTACACGCAAACCCACTCGCCACTGTCCCGAGGAGCGGAGCCTGTTGGTTTACAGCCGGGCTAATGAATATCGATCCACAGAATATTCTAGCAATAAGCTAAATGTCTTAGAAAATTATTGTCAGTTCATTTTGAGGTAAGGCGGACACTCAAGGCGAATGTAAGAATGTTTTTTATACTCGTCGACCTTAATGTTTGAATTAAGACTTTGTACACCAAACTTAAATCACATACTTTTTACTATGGAGCACTCAACTCAACATTTCATAACTGTTGAGACAACTAAAATGAAATTGACCAATCACGTGGCGCCTTTACTGAACTATAATGTATTTGACCAATAGGACGCCGTCATGAGAAAGTCAAAAGGTAAATAGACATCAACGCACACAAATGAAAAAGCCGTTGGTTGCACTTCGTTTTCAATAGATACCAAGTTTGTTTAATTTGTTCAGTTGACTCGTAGAAAAAGTATTGTTCACAATAGTGTCATAATCAAGCTTTTTAATCTCGTACCTTACTTAGGTCACTCAGCAAGCTTCGTGGCCTAAACACGGTACTCGACTAAAAAGCTCTCTATTATAACACGATTGTGAAAAATACTATTGTCTCACTCGCTAATGTTTGCACGATACGCTGCGCACGGTGTTAAAATCGGTAGGTATATTGTACTTCATAAAGTAAACGATGGTGTATTAAATTAATGATGACACCCCACCTGAGTCACCGCCTTATTAGCTTCAGTCCGCAATTTCATACGAGCATTAATAAAACTAGACTAGTCTAACACTAGAATTAAGCTTTTCATACGTTTTCTTACTAACAACTACTATGATTATGTATTAGATAAATTATTTGAATATTATTTTAATTGTTCTTAACAATATGTATACATTATGTCGAATAGGCGTATACATAAATAAAAACATTAATTTGTTGTACGAATTGAATTGAATTAAAGCGTGTACTTTTTAATGATGTAAGGCTCATTATCATCCAATCAAGGTAAATTGCATGAAAGGGTAACAAACGCAATGGTTCACTGGCGCACCAATGCACTTTGAATGAGGCCTGAAATCACAAGAACAGCGGCCACGTTGAACTTTGAATGCGGCCACTTTCGTTAGGTCTATTTCCTAAGACCACGCTCATGTCAATAGGACGTTGCGATTAACGTTTTAACGTGTTTATTTTTAATGACAGTTTATCATCAATTGTCGTGGATGACCAACTATTTAAAAAAATCGTGTGGCACCTTTCGCCTTTATAGTTTGGCACTCTTTAGCAGGCGACACGTACAGGGTTGTGGTAGGTAGCTCCCGCGGACGCAAGTAACTGCTGACCAACTTCAATAGCCCTAAGCTTGAAAGGTGAGGTTGTAAAACACATCTATATTTTATCTTGTGGCGCCGTCTGCATTGCGGATAGATCCACGTGAACTAGTTAGCGTATAAATTATCTTAAAGCCCATTTTATTTAGATACTAACTTCCTTCCGCGACTTCGTCTGCGTAGAGCCGGGATAAACCCTATTATATATTGTAATCTATCTTCGAACTTTGTAAAATTTCGTTCAAATCGGTTGAGCCTTTTAAGCGTTATTGTGTAACAAACATCTAAAATCTAAAGATCCAAACATATGCATTTATAATATTAGTAGGATGCTAGTCGTTTGCACAACGTGTCGTACGTACAGTCACCAGCAATAAGATCTTCCACAACATAGCACGCATAAATATCTGACACGACTCTATGTCTAATGCCATAAGGACGTGTCAGATATTTTTGCCGGCTTTGTTTCGGCAGATATTGATGCCAGTGACTGTACGTTAGGTAAATCGAAATGTCATTATTTGTAAAGAAAAAGGACAGCTGAGTTATCCTCCTAACGCTAGTTGGAAAAGTCGCACAATCACGCCTTCGACGTATGTAAAGTTCATAGGAACTTTCACATTTGTTCCCAAGGTGTTTACTCGTACACCTTGCACCTTGGTGGTGCACGTGCCGCTGCCGCTGCAGGAGACCGTCGCATGTGCTGACTTCTAGCCGAAGGGTGTAGCGTTTCCACGGTTCCGGGGCAATCTGCCGAATCCTACACCGGAGACGACGAGGCAACGGGGCCACGCCGTTTCGTCTCCTAAATAGTATTATTTGTTGTTTTGGTTTCGTGACGCATTGGTTATTTTATTACTGTAATGTCACGTAAATGTATTTGTCAATAAATAAATAAATAACCCCAAAGTATATTTGCTGTGTACATACAACTTCAGTGCTAAAACGAATTCGAGAGCATAATGTACACATTTCAGCTCCCACTTATTTAGCACTTTCCTTTGACAACAGAACACAAGGTATAAGTATATTGAGTTCGGCAGTACATCTCAAATTCGATTTGAAGCCACTTAGACAGTAAGAACCGCCTTGTAGGTGAGGTCAGACGAGCCAGCTCCCATTTCATTGTGCCTGGTCTAATAGGTTTAGTGAACTCTGATCCTAGCAAGTTAACTATTCTGTAGGTCGTCCGTTTAGTGTGCTTAATAGTACCTGCGGCTGTCATCGATATTTTGGAGAATAGAATGTTTAATTTTGGCTGCAATATTTCAGGAATTTCCGATAATATATCGATGAAGTCATAATGCACAAAGATTGGCTGATTGAGGTTTAGGTAAATCTTGCCAATCACGCTGTAATGTTTGTTTTACATGTAATGCAGACAGAAGTCGGGTAAAAATACAAATTGTATAAGTAGCACAATGTGCTTTTTTTGGACCGGTTCGTTTGCAGCAGCCTGAGGGGCTGTGGCTGCTGGTCTTGGCTGGCCTGTGGGTAGTGCGTGAACATTGTGCTACTTATTTTTACCCACTACCTCTGAAGTAGGGTTATGTTTATAGATCGTATGTGTGTGGACAAGAAAATTATATTTCACGGACTTTCCAAACGGCTTTTGACATAAAGCATGTCTTTGGATTCCTCATAAAGGTGTGACAAAGCAGTTGGTTTTTTGAAAAATATTTTGATTTCGCTTGTTACATCCGTGTTTTTAATGAAAACGGTTAAGTGTTAGACAAACAGGGCCATATATGTGAAACTCAAGTCTGTATAAATATAAAAAATGGCCTTACGCAAATTGCACGTCAATTAAAAAACAAAGCAATAACTACTCCATACATTCAATGGAAAATACAGAATTTCACTGGACATTATAGCATTTAAAAAATAATGCATAAACAGAGTGCTTACTTTATTTTATAAATGTGTTCGGCGTTAATAAAGAGGGGCTTGGCGGGCTTTAACGCAAATGGGCCGGCGAATTCGGTTAATTAATAAAGATTTCGTGCCCATCAGCCCGCTATGTACCCTCCGTGAACGAGGAGAGATCTGCAGGCTGATTGAGTAACTTTACGAACACTCGTACTGGCTTATCAACTGCCATTGTCAGCTTTAGTAAACCTTATACCTCCAGATACCTAAACAGATTGCATGATAAAATAAATATAACATTTTGATTGAGAGCAGTCCTCTAGTAGTAGACCTATCCCGTACACAGCTTTAGCTACATATCGGAAAAGATATTGCTATAAATCGGCCACACGAAAAATGCTTGTTTTACGAAATTAAGCTTAGTGAGTTTGAAGTAGCTGCCACCATTCTGGGGAACTGATTATTGTTGTATAAGTATTGTTTACCAATTTGTTTGCCATTTCCTACCTTTTTTTTCGTGGAGAAAACCTGCGAACCTGATACCCAATCACCGAGGGATGACTGGGTTATGTGGTATTTCTATCCACTAAAAACTCCACGGTGCCCTGTATCTGCGCTCTCATGCAGGGGAATCCAGGATCTCATACTGAACGCACTGGAGCCCCCCTCGCGCCCCGCCACATATGGCTCATCCTAGGACAAAGAACATTGTCACCTTCCCTGGGGTTCTTAAGCGAGTGCCTCAGCCCCCGCCAGAGCACTACGACCCCGATGACCCCCTTTAGTCGCCTTCTACGACAGGCGGGGGAGACCGTAGACGTATCCCTTCCCCATCCTTGTCCGAGCCTACACGGTATTTTAATATTTCCTATCTAAGCATACCTATAGGTGCAACTGATTTTTAATTGAATGCTACTGGACTTAAAATTCAATTTCGCATAGTTTGGATTTATCACCTAGGATGTTTTCGGAGATCGTCGTTGTAGTACACTTGGTCAATCAACCAAAGAAGGAATGGCTTCAGTTTTTGATTGCATGTAGCGAGTGCAGTCACCAATTTTGTGTCCAATTTTCCCGTGCCTATAGGACTGCAGAACGACAAATAGAAAGAGAATACCTAAAGGCCTCCACCCACCGGACGCGTGTCGTGCGCGGCGCGTGTGCTGCGCGGCACACGCGCAAGTTGTAAAGCATTGAAACTACAATTCAAACACACATCGAACGCGTTTCGAAGGCGGGCCCGCGCGGGCCCGCGCGGCGCTAAAGATACAACTCGGCAGCGCGGCCGCGTGTCGTGCGCGTCGCGTGAGCTGCGCGGACCCGCGCTGCTAACTATGATAGAGATAGTAAGATACATATTTAATGTGTTGGTAGTGAGAGAGATATGACGCGCGGGCCCGCGCGGCACACGCGCAGCACACGCGCAGTACCCGCGCAGCAGCGTGATGGAGATAGTAAGATACATATTAAATGTGTTGGTAGTAAGAGAGATATGACGCGCGGGCCCGCGCGGCACACGCGCAGCACACCCGCAGCAGCCGCGCTGCACACGCGTTGCTATACGCCGCCCGCTTCCGGTGTGAATATACCGCTTCATACGCGCCCGACACGTGCAGCACACGCGCGGCACACGCGCGGCACACGCGTCCGGTGGGTGGAGGCCTTAAAACCATTCATAATCATACATAGTAGAAAAATGTGTGGCATGTCACAAAATGGAAACGGCTCGAACATTCAAATCAAAATGTGAAAAAAACTAAGAACTTTTCAAAGAGAAAAATCTTGTAACGTACAGTTCAATATGTGATTTTTATGTTATATATTTTTTTAACACTCTGTTTTGCCGTCTTAGAATGTTTCCCACTGGTTTCTTTGTATAGTATAGGTACATAAGCTTTTCCTGTAGACGAGCGTACAAGTCAATAAGTAAACCAGCAGCTTATGGAAGTGAAAAGCTTTTTCATTGTGTCCGATTCGATCTGGGCATCAATAATAAAACGTTGGTTGGATTTTCCCTTCTACAATATGTATACCTTTGCTTTTTTTTTTGCGAAATAGTAGAAATTCCAAATGAAAGTTAGGTCAGGACAGGAGTAGCTACCCTATACCGACGAGCATGTATGAAGAGTTTATTTATTTAAACTTTATTGCACTAATAAGAAATACAAATGGCGGACTTAATGCATTAAGGCATTCTCTACCAGTCAACCAATGGCTAAACAGAAAAGCTTATAGGTGCAGGCAGCTGACCAAGAAAACACAAATGAAAAGGACAGGTAGCTAATGAAATATATTTCCTAATATAATAAATAAGTACATTAAGAATGTTATGCAATTCATGAAGGAAGAGACGTTTATCAACATCGTAGCAAGTGGAAGCCCGTGATCTCTGCTTACCCCTTGAGGGAACAGGCGTGATTAGTATATTGGTATAATAATAAAGTACGTAATATAAATACGAAAGTTTGGATGTTTAGATGTTTGTCCCCAATTCACGCTTTAATGACTCCTCCAAATTGGATGAAAATTTGCAAGAAGATAGTTTATAGCCTGGATTAAAATATAGGATATTTCATGGGATAGTAGATAATAGACAGAGTCGCGGGCGGAAGCTAGTATTAATGTATATGTATAATAATATTATAAATGATAGCAATTTTCGTAAATACAGCCCGGTGGTTTAGACAAACTTCTAGAGCGACTTAACAATGATATATTATTGAGAACAATTTATTTCCCAGGCTATTTTACAAAACAAAAGTTTTTAAGCTCACAAAGGCCGGTCCTTAGGTATGTTTTATTAATGAGATCCCTTTTATGGTATTTGTTTCAGTTTTATTACTTCCAGAGTGATTTGTTTGCAAACTGAGCTCGCGCGAATTAGTCTGCTGCGTACGTACTACTTTTGTTTTATTTTGCGAATACAAACATTTTGCAGTAAGATTTTGACAAATGTCCAAAGTTTGTAAATCTTTCTTCTGATTCGATTTTATTTGTGGTCGCTTCGTTTGGTAACCTGTGCCGAGCCTGTGCCATTGAACTGTTGTTTATTAATTGCACATATACATGTTATTTAAACATTTCGACCACAGAATTTAAGCAGAAGGGGAGAAACTGGCACAGAATGGAAATCAGATGTTTTTACAAGCATTTATTTAGCTTGCCCTGTTAGTATGTTAGTATGGGACAAATCTTGCTAGTTAAATTTGACCCACTCCCCGGTGACCGATTGAGCTGAAATTTAGGGTAAAAGTATAGTTTGGATGACAATTCAATATTATGGTACTATCGAGCTGGTCTGATGATGGAGACAGAAGGTGGCCATGGGAATTCAGTACTTAACCGACGTAATCCCGTTGAATTTGGGCTCGTTAGAATTGTCTCAATGAGTAGTTGATGATGGTATAGGTACAGAAAAGTACAGTCGGCAATAAAAGCTTGCACCAAAAATGTTTTTTTTTGACAGAAACTTATTTACCAGACGAGAGTTGTTTTTCTAGTGTTTGTACGTATGATAATATTTATAAAGTCAAAGCGTAATAATTGTCTTAACTAGGCCGATCCTATGTCTTAATTGACGGAAGGATAGGTCTCTATCATATCGCTATTGTTTAATGTTTTAGCATGATAAAAGAGTCACAATTCGGTCAAACAAATACAAGTATTTAAGTTTTAGTTTCAATTCAGCTCAAAACTTTATGGGGACCGCAATGCGCGGACAAATTTCAAATACCAAAAAACAGGCTCTGGGACCCTAACTTAAGGGACAGAAGATACATTTTTTTACAGTCTTTGACTGTTATTGGTTCGAACATATACTACTTTGGTGACACTGAAAGGTATTTCAATACAAACGCCCCGCTCTGCGTCACTCATAAAAGCGTTACCGTCGAGCGCAACCTGTGGCGTGAGTTTTTGCATTTGAAGAGTCCGAAGGAAAAATGACTCGAGACCATTTCAATTGCCACACAAAAATATGCTTTACACGTGTCATAATAAAGTCCGTTTTTAATCTTAAGATCAAATACACAGTCATCGTTTTTCGCGTGAACTCTTCATTGTATTTACATGAGTCAACTCGACTCCTATTCGCTTTATTCATTCATCGCGTTTCGGGCAGATTAGCTTTTGTATTGGACGCGTTTTAGTTAAAATGCGGTTGTTTGTGTTTTAAAATAGCATGGTTTAACATACTGTTTTGCAAGAGTAATAGAACCATATACATTCTGCCGGGTAATTTTGGGATTGGAAAAGCTGTCAGTTATAATAATTTTTGACGTATTTTATACGGCAAAACTGCCAAGCTCCAATACTATTCTAATACCGGTTGGGTTATATCAACCAGGTTGACCGCGTAACGTTTCGTGCGTACGTCGTTGGGTAGATTTGAGGGGCTACGCGAAGTGAAAACGAACTTCGTTCGAATATCTCCGTCTCTGTCGCTCGAACTAGCAAGTGCGATAGAGAAGGAGATACACGAACGAATTTCGTTTTCGTTTCGCGGTAGGCCCTCTGTTTATGTTTGTACGTCGAATAGGTACCTCTCAGTATACAATATACAGTTTGGCACTTAAGTATTTCATTTGAGTGAAATTTTCATAGAACTACCACCGACACCTTTAGGTCCAATTTCTTTCTTAAGAATAGGTTTTTAAATTATTTGTTCCTCTTTTCAAACTGGGAGTTCTCCATTCTCACTCACCTGCATGTTAATCCTGGTTGCATCATCTGCTGGGTGCTTTGGACGCCGAAAGGACATGAAGTTTATAAAATTCTGAATAGGCACTTACCTAAAATTAAGGGAAAGGTGGAGATGCGAAATTCAAAACACATAATCAATAATATTAAGTACAAAATTAATTCTTCTTCCTGTAATATTTCGGTATACTGAGAGAGAAGGAAAGAAAATCCTCCGTCGGAATCAATTTGACACGCCGTCACAAGCTCTGTAATTGTTCATTTTGTGCGACCACTGGCTTGCGAAATTGCAGAAATGCGATGCCCTTATATTGAGTCCCAATCTTAATGAGATAGGTACTCGTATTTAATACGGTCTTCCAAAAAGCAAAAAAATATTGCTATATATTTTCTTAAGATAAAGTCAGGTAAATTAGATCTTGTAAATTTCCAGACAGTATAATTCGTTTGTATTATTTTACCTAACTTATTTAAGTAGGCAAACATGTAGCTTGAATAAAATGACTACACAATATATGAGATGTTGATTCGTGTCTGTCCACACCTCCACCGTTTTGTTACGTTTTCACGCAATCTCTGGAACAATTTATGTAAGATTTGGTGTGGAGACTGTTTGAGTCCCGCAGAATAAGGTCATAGGATACTTTTTATCCCATTGAGGTAAAATATAGGTAGATTCTATCACCTCGCGTCTCGTCGCGGCGTCAACTAGCAGACCAACTGTAGATTATGGAAAACACACACACACACACACACACACACACACACACACACACACACACACACACACACACACACACACACACACACACACATACACACACACACACACACACACACACACACACACACACACACACACACACACACACACACACACACACACACACACACACACACACACACACACACACACACACACACACACACACACACACACACACACACACACACACACACACACACACACACACACACACACACACACACACACACACACACACACACACACACACACACACACACACACACACACACACACACACACACACACACACACACACACACACACACACACACACACACACACACACACACACACACACACACACACACACACACACACACACACACACACACACACACACACACACACACACACACACACACACACACACACACACACACACACACACACACACACACACACACACACACACACACACACACACACACACACACACACACACACACACACACACACACACACACACACACACACACACACACACACACACACACACACACACACACACACTTCTTCTTGTTATTACATACATACATACATACATTCACGCCTTTATTCCCAAAAGGCAGAGCACATGAAACATATGTTCCAGCGCCACTTTTAGCATAAATGTGGGTATAAAAGATCGACAAATGTGATATTGCAGTGATAGGTTGCTAGCCCATCGCCCACAACACACTTCAACCCTGGTCCCTTAGTCGACTTTTACGACACCCACGGGAAGAAAGGGGGTGGTGAAATTCTAACCCGACACCACTCGGGTCTTCTTGTTATTGTCGTTTTTAATTTAACTATTATTTCGTGATCTTGGTATTTTGGTTTGAACTCGATATTATTATAATTTTTATCATTATTATTCTAATGTATTTTTTTCCATATCTCGGGGCCATGAAGCTTCGGACTTTTGGAAGGCATGCGTGGGGCCGGGGCCAACAGCGTAGGGGCTCTTTAAAACCAAAATAATCTAAAGCAAGGGATACACTTGGCACAACACATACCATCTCCGAGCGCACAACATGATACAACAGGTGATGGTCCACGCCAGGTGCAAAGACTATTGCAAAGACTATTGTCATGGGTAAATGGGGTGAATCATGGGTGGTCTGGAAAATGGGTTATAGGAGGAGACTAGCGGACACCTGCCGTGACAATCACACAATCAGTCCAAAATTGTGAAAAGGCAGGCGGTGACTCGCGAACTCGCTAAGTGGGCCCCACAAAACAGTCGCACGCACAGTGCGACAATGGAGCAACACGTTTGAGCGGCTGTGAGGTTGTGGAGAGGTGAGTCTGCGGTGCGCCAGATCCCGTCTACCCGAGCAAGGGCCACCGGCGTTATTACATTTTACACTTCCAACCTGGAGCACAGGTTCCACTCTTGCGACTCCACCCTGGCCGGCCGGTGAAGGCAATTAAGCACAGAAGTGAGGGCCAGATCACTCGGGCCTCTGAAGGTTAGGTGTCCGCGGTTTCGCCACTCACCGTCAGCTCGCCACAAGCTGCCCCCCTTTTCTTTTTTTTTCTTTTTTTTTGCAGTTGTTTTCCTGTTTGGTCTGCAAAGCGGCCAGTAACAGATGGTTTTTAGTACAACCTCCCTGGGGGAATACAAGCTGCCCCCGCGGGCTTATTATTGTTATTATTGAGTTTAACGCTCCTTTTCAATGTTTTGCACGCCTGCATGCTGGCCGAATGCACTAGACTATTTAATTTTATTCTTAGCAACTACGGAACTGCATTCCGAGCAAAAAAACTTTGAATAATTAAAAATGTACTTAATTTTAACGTAGCTTGTATTTTTATGGACATCACCTAACAGGCTCCTAAGAGCTGTGATTATCATGCCTTCACCTAGTAACAATATCCTTTGATAAGCAAGGAAGAGTACCCTGCTTTAAAAACTGCGAGAGAACAGCCCACTGAAGGAGATTATTTATTTAAAGGGTTTGACGGAATGAAGGCTTTGATAGCGCCTGCCAACCTATCTGCATCACAAAGGAGACTCTTTTTAATTAGCTGACAATTCTAAAGTATCCTGCGCATATAAATGAAAGAAGATTAGCGCGGCTCACGAACAGTTCACTTTCCATTTTTCCTTTGAAAGAGGTTTGAAGGTTCTACTTTATTTCGGGACTTAATTGAACGAAATGAAGATGGCTCTTTGCTGTACCTTGATAAAACCGAAAGTTTTTACACGGTGCTTGGCTCTTTGGACATTTGCAATTATTTGGACTGCTTCTTTTGGCGTTCTGTAACCTTTTTGCTTAGGAATAAGTATTACTACTACCGAAAATATTATAGTAATTCAACGGTTATTAGTACGAATACAAAATTGAAAATACAAGCCCGATCAATAGTTAAAAGGTAAACGTAATCCAGGTTTTTGTTATGAAATAGATTTTTATAAAAGGAGACACTTTTATGCGGATTATGAGCAAAACCAACTTGGGCTTTATAACCATTTTAAAAGAGCAGTCGAGAACTGGACCTTGAATTTACACTTATTACGGGGCCCTCCGTTTAATTTTTTCCTATATAACTTTGGCTATAGGTACAGGAAAGATGTGAAGCTAAATAAATAGTAATAATTAATATTATAATTTATTGACCGGGCCTGGTCATTATTTTACTGCAAGTAAACATCAAAACACTCACTGTGTTATTATAATTTATAACTAAGTATATAATGTTTTAAGATCTGCGGGCGACGCTAAGGTATCTGCAACACATGCATGTGTTTTACCAACAAAAAGCGTTGGACACTCCACCACCCAATGTTTATGTTCAACTTACCAGAGACAAAGTTTATAAACAAAGTTAAGCTTAAGCTAAAGTCAGTTTGCACCGCAGACGGTTCCATGAGAAGCAAAAAAGGACAGGGCGATAACTTAATCCTCTAATGATCAACTTTCACAATAGCTGCTCAAGTAGTCTAGTACTCCCCTTTAGAAGTAAACTGACTTAACCGACATGATTAACCCGGTAAGATACGCCTATTTAGCAAATGAAGTGCGGGATAATTGAAAAGTTTGTCCGGTACGAACTCCTCAACTGCTGCATTTTTAAAGCGAAAGTTGCACTTTATTCTAAAACAAAACTGTATACATTGTTAACGAACAAACTTAGGAGTTCGACACGCTGTGGTGTGAACTGGTGTATACAGTTGTGTTTCTGGATACACGCGTCTATATCAAATTACCCAAACGTAGCATTAATAGCAAGCAAACAGGTTTATCTCAACAGCAGCAAGTACGGTAAAACACCTCTAAAAGTGTCAATGTATGTTCCACGGAAATAAAGAGCATGCCTGCTAAGATTGCAACAAATAATTTGATCCAGTGGATCTATAATTAGGAAAATATGAAAGTCTAAGTTGCCAAGTTCAATAATACGGCTAGAGCAGAACTTCAGTACTGTCTGGGCAATAACTGCCCAAAAAATACGTAAACCGTAAAATTGTACAGGATAAACATATTTTTTTATTAAAACAAAGATACGAGCAAGCGAACACGGAGTTAAATACGCTATCACATTAAATTAACCGAATAATGATGTAGGTATACGAACATTACAAGTATTTTAAAAAACTTTTCGTATTGTTTATTGGTCTCTAAATAAAAAAACTGACGTTTCGAAAGTAAAATAGTCTGCCTTATTATTAAATTGCATTATGAACTTACAACGTACTTGACAAATTCCTTTGCGTAAAACAACTCTTCCGCTTTACGATTTCCCGAAGCCTATAGGAGATACGACATGAACAAATAGGATTCAATAAATAAAACTATAACTTACCAAATAATAAAGTTCGTTGGTAAATATTTTTACTACAGGAAAAACGTTCCAAAGTAGTAAATGAAATATCTTTCCCCTATCCCACAACTTCCCCGCCATAACGTCTGATCTCGACGAAAATAAAATTTACTACGTGGCTGAAACGAATGTGTTCCGTTGCTCTTGGAAAAAGTTAAAAAGATTACAAAGTTTCTGGTGGCATGCGATCGCGGCGCCGACTCTCCGTGGACGCGTTATTGTTTATACAACACATAAAGAAGGTTGGATGTGTCCACTGCAAGTAGACGTAATCAATACCTTTCTATTTCTATCTTAAGGAAAATTCACTCGCACGTGAAAAGGTCATACGTGGATTTGGATTCAAGCAAAATCATGAAAGTAATATGATTAAAAATTTATACAAAAACGGAAATTTCTTACGAATGGAGTACATTTTCCAATATGACGGACGTTCTACAAGGTCCTGGCGTGAGGAGTTTTGAAAACAGGGTCCGTCGTACCATAATTTCATCAAACTTTCAGAGATTTCGAGGTTTTAGAATACCAACTATGTTAAACTGAAGGCTGAACGCTTCAAAGCATAACACAAACCATTTTTATATTAACAAGTTCATTCAATTTTCTTGACGCAACTTACTTACCCTACTAAACCCCGTCATAAAACTGATTCTTTCCGCCAATTCCCTCCATAGTTACCTGAAAATAAAATCCAACGACGTTATCCAGCTCGTTAAATCTAATGATTTCTAACCCTCACTAATATCTCCTGATTTAATTCTGGGCAGAATCAGTATAAACGCTACCTTGGGGACGAGTTCTGCGCGCGCGAGCCCGCCGATCCTGGCTAGTCGAGTTAGATTAAAGGCAGTTTGAATATCTGGGAAAATAAAACAATAGTGATATATTTGATGAATAAGAGTGTATTTTGTTTTATTTTACCTTTGAGGGCTTGCAACGCGAGTACATTATAGAAACATTGCCAGGGTTTCTATAGCTAACAGCATTTATGAGCGTGGTCAATAGCTAACAGCATTCATTTGTACAAGTTGCAATTTAACAGATTTATAAAGAAAGGAGACGCCGTTTATGCGGATTATGAATCAAACCAAAAAGTTGGTGTTATTATAGTCCTTGACAGGGTGGACAACGAATGGCTTAACCGATGGCCGTTGGGGTGGAAAGGTTCTCGAGTGGCGACCAATCAACCGGAAGACGCAGCGTGGGTAAAGCCCCGACAAGGTGGAACGATGACCTGGTAAAGAACTCCACGTTCGCTGGATGCGGGCGCCGCAGGAACGGTCACGTTAGCACTCTTTGGAGGAGGCCTATTTCCTGCAGTGGACGTCTTTCGGCTGGTATGATGATGATGATAGCCCTTGACTTTGGCTATGTCAACAGGAAGGATGTGAACTGCGAAATGCGAATTATCTTCAATACCTGATGAGTTATCTGGGTGAAGAAGACTGGCCCGCCGACAATGAAATGACTCACGTAATAAACAAACAATAAGTGCATAAATAATATACAGAAAGCGTATTGACAAGACGAATCTACAAGAGTGAAGAAAAATCAATACAATAGGTATAAACAAAAGACGCGCACTGGCACTAGCAACGGTGGCCGCGCCGGTTAGGCTGCCAGCGCGCGTATACTCACCTACCGCAGAGGTTGGTGTAGGCGTCATTTACACTACGGTTCTAATAGACTTCAACCTCTTTTTTATGTTTTGCGGTGAAACCATAATCACCAAATATAATTTATCCGCGTTAACTGCTTTCCCGCGCTTCTAATCAAATCAAATGTTTGTTCAGCAAGTAGGCCCCTTGGGCTATTTCACAAGTGTACAATAAATTTAATATAACATTGTGTAATAAGCAAGAGCATTATCAAAATTGAGCACATACGCCCCGGCGCGAGAGTAATATAGTCTCCAATGTCAGATTAATGCCAATTAATACAAATAAATATAACTAATACGGAGATGTAAAGTCTCTAATGTCAGATTAATGTAATGTCTTCCGCGTTGCCTTAAGGTAGAGAATGCTTTATAGCATTAAGGTCGCCTTTAATTTGTAATAAGTTTTTCTTTTAAGCAATAAATAATAAATAAACAGAATTTTCAGATAAAGGCAGTCAATTGTTTTAATTTATGCTAATTAAACCATCCCTTTTGTAGCAATAAGAAGGACTTCCTTATCCCTTGGCGGGGGGGACCGTGAAACAATGAATCATTATTTACTAAAATCGATACACAAAACTAGGTTAGTCGAGTGTATTATTGGTCGCCAAAGGCTTATCCTGGGGATACCGTTAGCTAACAAGGGTTGGCTAGTAAGTCGGGTTCAAAGATGACACCCACGTCACGGCCTCGAAGGTTTGGCTGTACCTGAAACGACACAGGTAAATGGAAGCAGTAGGATCAGTTTACTATATTATGAATTCACCATCATAAACTTAAAGGCCTCCACACACCGAACGCGGGTCGTGCGAAGCGCGGGTCGGGTGCGGCGCGGGTGGGGCGCAGCGCGGGTCGGTTTATCTCTCTCACTTACCAACGCATTTAATATCTCTATCACAAAGTTGCACGGGCCCGCGCTACTATGCGATAGAGACGTCACGCTACTTTGAAAAAGAGATAGAGATACGCTCGACCCAACCCGCGCACGACCCGCGTTCGGGCCGGGCTCTTGTCGGTGGAGTGTCCACTCTGTTCTTCTCTTTGCCAATGTGTTGAGCTCTTGATACATTAACTTTCTCTTTAGCTTGGTCCATAAACGTACGTCTCGGTCTTCCCCTGCCTCTCCTTCCTTCTATCTTTCCTTCATATTATTAGTCGGTAATTTCGCTCACGATGCAAGTCTTAAATGTGTGAGATATGTTGACAATAATGTAATAAAAGTTGTTTTTCGAAATCTATATCACCCCCGGTCACCCTGCATGTCTATCGGCAAGTCTATCGAATATTCTCGAAGAAAACGTAACCCAATATAACTTCCTCCAGCTGGCCTTGTAATAGTACATTACGTAACTAGGGCGGTGAATTCGTGAATGCCCCAGATCGCAGGTGTTTGTGGCCCGAACCGAAGGTGAGGGCCATAAATATGCGCTTAGGGGCTGTACGAATTACCGCCCGTGTTGAGTACAAAATTTTACGTCTTCACCTGGCCACAATGCGAGTTTTCCCGTACGCGCAGCGTGCAGTAAAACTCGCATTATGGCCAGGTGTGACGTAAAATATATTAATTCAGTAAACAGGCGTTACTTCTGTTTATGTACTTTTAGAATTAATTTGTACGAAATTAAATGATTGTAATATTCATAGAATATTTACTAGACATCATCTCCGTTTCTCTATTTGCGGTTTGACTATAATAATCAGAAAGCCGTGCTGCAGTTGTAATGTTTCAGCGTTTATAGCATTTATTAATGACCCAGCCATTCCAGCAGCGCCGACGTTGGTGTTGTGATGCCGAGTTCGTAGACCAGGCAGTTATTCTTAAGTGAGACATTAAAGTTCACTCTCGGCACTAGACATTGGACAAAGATACAGTATGCTGGTGCACAATGATTCATGTGTTTTTTGTCGCGACGGTGGTAAATAAGCGTTTTGAGTGGTCTGTACCTCTAATGGTGTGATAAGTGCGATCCCGAAATAAATAAGAAATTCTTTAGCGGATACGCAAAAATTATTTGGGTCTAGAAACATATTATAGAACTCGACAAACTAACGCCCAAAATCAATTAAGTACCTACAATAAAATATTGACATTTTGAATATCAATTGTCAATGAACTACTAAAATAAAAAAACAAGGCTTGTAATAATTCATAAACGCGTTTTAATACTCGTCGACTTTAGTGTATGAGTTAAGACTTCGTACACCAAACTAAAATCACATACTTTTTACTATGGAGGTCCCAACTCAACGGCGGCTAGCGGGTGTTTTCCGTTCGTCCAATCGGTCAATCGGCTTAATGGGGTTTCTTCCTATATATATATTTATATTTCCCAGGTATGCAATTCCTTGAAACTGAAAAAAGCAAAATAATTACTAGTTCAACGCAACCCCGAATGTTAATACGCCGTATATATGCTAAGTTAGAGAAACATATTTTCGCTCTTGTTAAAATTTGAATGGAAGAACAATTTACATACAAGTTTGTACGGAACCTTCAGTGTGCAAGTCAGAATCGCACTCATCAGATTTTTGCCGACTACGGCAGAGCCGAAAGTACGGTACGCGAAATGAATGCACATTCGATAACTCACAAGGTCGCGATGTTTTTGTTAACATTTAGACTATAATGAGTACTACTAGAAGTTAAAAATTCTAGTGAATTTTGACGTTGCTTTAGGTATTATATAGCGTTTTCTTAGCGACCCTTGTAAATCCAAGGATAAATTATACAAGTGGTATTTTTCTTCAATGGAGTATCGCATTTTAGTATTATAATCTCCCATTTAATTTTCTAAAACTTTCGTCAAGTGATAACGTCGGTATAATCCGAGCCAAATAAAATGTTTATATTTCCTATAAAAGATTATACAAGTGGGTTTGGATTACTGAATACTATTAAAAACTATTAAAGTTAACCAGAGTTTGAATTAATAACATATTTATCAATAGCTTAATTTTATACGATCAGTTTAATGTTGAAATCCTCCTAATTATTTAAAAATAAATCTCAAAAAAATTCAAGTCGATGCATATAATCCAGCTTTATCATAGTAATCTATTGATAAAAAATCTAAGTAATTCATAAATAGCTCCTCGTTTTATTCACTTATCAATTATTTTTCAAATTTGAACTCACGACGATCATCATCAGCGCGCGAGTCTAGTGCGCCGACGGCGAGAACGTCATGACCAATCACAGCACGCCGTTGCTTGTTTCCTACGCGGGGGCGTCCCCTCTGTGCTGACAACCGGACATCGACAGTTCATTTGCATTTGGAAAATGTAATACGACAATGCGCGTTAAAAGTTTACTTTGAAAATGAATGTGTTTAATTTGTAATCAAGTCTTGAACTTTGATGTTGTAGTGGTTAAGGAGAGAGGCATTGCGCGTCTAATAAAATTACGAATATAGTCTTTATATGTTATGTAGTTATAGTAAGATAACTAAATCAATACTTAATTAATGTGTAGTACTCCATTATTGAATGGATCAGCTCACTTGAAAAATGTTATCTTTTACCGAGTTTAGCTATTGTTATGTTTTAATGTACAAAAACCTCCATGGTAAAGCTGTGATGATTGTAAGATTACAAATAATCTCTATGGTAGTAATAAAAAAAACAATTATTAATGACTCCAGTATTATGCCTGCATCACACTGGCGCGGCCTGGCCCCGGCGGACAATAGTAAACTTGTCCACCGCTGTCAAATTTTCTATTGTCCGCCACCGCTGGCCACGCCAATGTGCAGGCCTTAAACATACAATTTTATAGAAACACTCCACTGACAAGCTGTGATGATTGTAATGATTACGAATAGTTTATATAGTTAGTAATAAACTAAATCAATATTTCATTAATGTTGTACATATTGCAAAAATATGTATCGATAATATCCTCTCATAAATAAGTACCAAAACCTTAATCCACTCACATAAGAGTTATGGTTCATATTTATGAGTAAGTTGTATGCACTATGCACCTATATTTTTACACTTTACTCGAGTGTTAAGTGGAGCTCACGTGAAAAAATATATAGTACGGCGGAAATTGGGCAATATTGATAAAAGTCGTGGACACATCTTCTATATACCTAACACTGGTATGTGTTCCTTGTTCTCTCCAGAGTACGAATCTACCGGTTTTAGTTAAGGGAAAGGGGCCGGGCATAGTTGTGACGTCACAAAGATGGCGGTCAGTCTTTGGATGGATGACCGCCTGATGTTTGAGTGGTTATGCGCGTTTCCGTGCTTTGGAAGGAACGTTAAGCAGTTGATCCTGGCTGCTGTCTATGACAGTAGTCATTAAGCCGAGTTAGAGGCCTTCGGGCGGCTTAAGAACTTCTAACAGGCGAGTTGCCCACTGACAACTGTCACTCGCGTCCGCAGGAGCTACCCACCCCAACCCTGCACGTGTCCCCTGGGTGGTACTAAAGAGTGGCAAACTTTAAAGGCCAAAATAATATATGCCATACGATTAAATAAACAAAGATGGCGGCCGACGGTCATCGATTTTTGTTCAAATCTCGGGTTCTATTGCTTCGTGTGAGGTGTCATTTGAAAGCATATTAAACGTACTATAATTGTTTTCTTCAACTGTAAAACGTACAACAAACCGTTTGAAATAATGGATTATTTTACCTTAGACGTTTGCTTACTTAACATCATAATTCGAGAAAGAGATACTTTAGCATGATTAAAGTCATTATAAAAAATATCAAGCATTTTATTAGCTTGCCAAAAATATGCAATTTGTTTTCGTTCAATAATAATTACATATTATGGCCAATTCCGTAACGCAAGACCGCGGCAACCAGCATGCTGTGTATGTTTGAAATACTTTGAAAGTTAATTTTTGGTGTTCCCAAATGAAAGGTACTGTAGTCGAATTAATAAATTTTGTGTTTAACTGTATATTATTACGCGTAGATTAGTTTTTATAATCGGTTAAATGAGTTATTTCAAATAAATCAATCAATCAATATCATTTATTTGCCGGAATACAGTAGATACTTATATAAATAATACAAATGTCAATAAGATTAAACACAACAGTGTATTCAGCCCATATGCAGGGATGCAAATGTCTTGAGTTTAATTACATAGGTGTGTAAATAATCAATTACACCTAGGAGCAAGTTATCAGCCAGGTGAGCATAATTTATTTTGTCATTATGTTTCAATAAAAAGCCATTTTAAATTCATAAATGCGTTGTCTGTGGGCCGCGAGCTTTCGCCAAAATACAGCCCGACAACTAGGACCCAAATTGTCGACATGGCCATTGGAGACATTTGGACGTGGTGATTTCTTACATTAACCTTTCTAGCAACAGCTTTAGGTAAACACAATTTTTTCTCTGGAGATGCATATAGATATTTATGGTTTGTCGACTGATATATATTCTGTGCTATGGAACTGCAAGTCCTTGCAGTTTTTCAGGCAACAAGTTCGAACAAAACCGTGAGCGGCGAGGCTCGCGAGGCCGCAGACCGGGCTCCACGTAGGCCCGAAGGCCCGAAGCGTCCCTCCAAAGCGCGCTCTCGGATACTTTACTCCTGAGTTCACGGACAAGCGAATCTGAACGTGTGCGTGCGTCCCTCCAGAGCGTGCTCTTCACACGAGCCCGAAGGCCGAAGACCCGAAGGACGAGCCCACGCGGATATTTTACTACTTCCAAGTGTATTACAAGTGAACCCGAGGGCTTAAGGTACGAAGCGTACCTTCAGGGAATGCTCTCCACGCAAGCCAGAGGGCCAAAGGCCCGAAGGGCGGGCCCACGTGGACACTTTATTACTCCTAAGTGTCTTAAAAGCGAATCTGACGGCCGAAGGCCCGAAGGAGAGCGGCATAGCACGCGAGGCGGCAGGCTGAGCTCTGCGTAGCGTAGGGGCGAGGGCCGAAGCGTCGCTTCAGAGCAGGCTCTCGCAAGCAACGCAAGCCAGAGGGCTAAAGGCTCGAAAGGCAGGCCCACGCGGACACTTTATTACTCCTAAGCATCTTACAAGCCAATCTGAGGGCCAAAGGCTCGAAGCGTCTCTTCGAGTGCGCTCTCGAATACTCTACTCCTGAATGTGTTACAAGGGAACCTGAGGGCCAAAGGCATGGCACGCGAGGCGGCAGGCCGAGCTCTGCGTAGGGACGAACGTGTGTAGCGTCCCTTCAGGGTACGCTCTCGGACTTTTGTTTGGATGTTTGTTACTCAACCACACTTATTTGGATGAAATTTTGCACGAAGATAGTTCATAGCCTGGATTAAAATAAGGGATAGTTTTTATCCTGGGCCCACGCAGACCAAGTCGCGGGAGGAAGCTAGTTGTCTAATAAAGCTGCTTGCGTTGATTGTTTTATTATTTATTTTCAACTAGCGACCCGCCCCGGCTTTGCACGGATACTATGTCATACATGTAAACCTTCCTCTTGAATCACTCTATCTATTATAAAAAACCGCATCAAAATCCGTTGCGTAGTTCTAAAGATTTAAGCACACATATGGACAGACAGCAGGAAGCGACTTTGTTTTAACTACACTAACAGAGATTAACAATCTCACTTGAGAGCAAAAAGAAGACGTAAATTAGTGTAAGGGGGTCACCCCCCACACACATTTTACGTCTTCTAAGAAAAGAAAAGAACGCTTCAGAGCTCTCGCCTCGCCTTGGGCTTGGGCTACAAGGTTCCTGAGGTAGCCTTTATTTTACTGCTTTAGGTGCGTATCATGACCGTCTGACTCGTATAATTACTCAGAAAACAAAACAAGAGTGTCTCAAGGCGCCATGTCAGTGCTACCTAGCTGAACCGTGGGAACTAAGATTTATACCTAAACTTTGGGAACCGAGGTCGGTTCATTCAACCAGTTGGTTGGCACACGCGCTCACGGCCGGACGCTGCTTATGCGCACAGTTAGGTATTGAAAATGACTTCGTTGCGAATAAAGTCGATTCACTGCAGCGTTGTGGGGTGTGACAACAATAAAACAAATAGACATTTATGGTTTTTTATCTGCCGACTGACGATGACAGATTAGTAACCCTACCTACTTACTTTATATAGGTACCCAAGTACTAATTATTGACCTGGTACGAACTAGTGAGTTTTAACAAGGACGTTTACGGAACATTGAATCTTTAATACCTATTTCAAATACGTAATTATTTTGTAAGGCCTGCTTGAGTTTCGGTAATTTAGTATACCTACCTCGAGCCTCAGACAAGTTTACTCCGCCACTGCCATGAAGTCCAAATTATTTAGTTGTTTTCGTAGATTTCATGTTTATGTTTATCCCTGTATAACAGCAATTAGTATAATAGTTTACTTCGTAAGATTCGCACGGCAGCTTAAGAAAGGGCGAATACATCGTCGTTGGTTGGTATAGGGACTTATGACTTTTTGAAAGGGCTGGAATTCACTCGCGAGGATGAAACACATAATCAGAATATTTTAAAACAATACATTACAACAAATTATGCCTAGTGTCTACTTTCAAGTTTGTAATGCTACTTTTAAACTATTACGTTATTCTTATACATACGCTGTAAATAACGAAGATACGTAGGTACCTACGTATCTATATGCCAGCTCTCGTGAATCGACCTGTACACCAAAAAAATCTATATTGTTGGAAAAATTATAAAATTACCTATCTTTTTCATAACATCTTTGATTGCGCTAATGTTATTATTTATTGAGTTACAAGCGTGTTTTATCAGTACTCATGCTAACGCGCACGGTAAAACAGTCATATATTGTAAAAAGATTTTGATGGTACGTCATAGGGCTCGAATAAACAATTACATAAAGTTTAATATGCTTTCAAATTACACCTCACACGAACCGATCAGTAAAATAGAACCCGAGATTGGAACAAATCGATGACCGTCTGCCGCCATCTTTATGACGTCACAGCTATGTCCGTCCCCTCTCCCTCAACTAAAACCGGCAGATTCGTACTCTGGAGACAACGAGGAACACAACCGTACGAAAATTGTGAAGGAGACGACTTTTTGCGATATTGCCACCGTACTAACACTGAATATACTGAAAAATAATTTCAGTGTGCTGTGATGATTATTAGATTACGAATAACCTGCATAGGTGACACTAAAATACATCAATACTTGTTTAATGTGTGGTACTCCAGTGTAGTAATAGAAGATTGTTATCGATTAAGTATGATTATACAAAAAACACTACAGTGTTAAATTTATAAATTAATCTTAATATGATGACTTTTTCGTCTATTAACTATACATTAATAAGCATCATTGATCTAAAGAGTACCTATCAACGTACTTATGCAATTACTTATTCAATCAAGCTAGGTTGAACCATTTCAACCACCACCACCACCACCATGAGTGACCGCTATGTCGATCAAGTAACGCATTACGCACTATACTACGTAACGTACGCTATGTAGATGTGAATGTCATTTTTTTATATGAAAAAGGACAGCTGAATTGTCCTAACGCACGTTCGAAACATTACGTTATTACCCCTCAGATCTCTAGCTGACCCACGGCCCGCTTTCTTACAGTCGGTTATAACGGGTTTCTTCGATTTCGGTTAAAACCGGTTTTGCATTCCGTACTCTCAATCAACTGAGCTATCGGAACAATCCACCTCGGTCACCTTTTTTATCAATCAGTTCATTCTTACAAGGCCTTAGGGAGACGTGTACCGACATCTGCCTAGATGCGAGATGATCTGCCTAGCAGCAATTTGTATTTAATCATATTAAATCCATTTAGTTTTAGTGGTAGCCCTACGCTTAAAAAAACCGCAAATCGATGTACAGTTTAGCCGTTTGGCACACACATACTATAGGGCAAAACAATTTTTTTGACCCGCAGTTCCTAAAAAAAAATCCCTTAGATATGAGGGTATCACGTATCATTTGTGGTATATTCAATTTTTTAAAAATCAGCTATATCGTGTCTGGAGGAGCCCAAACTTGGTATGTTTGGGGGAGTGCCGAAACCTTTTTCTTTTTGTATGGGATTTTTTTTCTCAGAAACCTATCGTGTGTAGTATCATATGAAAGGGCTTTGCGAGGCAATTCTAAAAATATGCCACATCATTACATTTTAGCCATATTTTTTAAATTAATACAAAAATAATTTTCGAAACATACCAAGTTTGGGCTCCTCCAGACACGATATGGCTGATTTTTTAAAAATTGAATATACCACAAATGATTCGTGATATCCTCATATCTAAGGGATGTTTTTTTAGGAACTGCGGGTAAAAAAAATTGTTTTGACCTCTAGTATACGAGTGCCAAACGGCTAAACTGTACATCGATTTGCGGTTTTCTTATGAAATTGGGCTTGTGGGGCTTCCACTATTTTGTTATTATATTTGGTAAGGTTGGCCTTAAATATGATAAAAGAGAAAGTTTCGCCTTAATATGAACCAACGTGAATGTAAACTTAACACGCAAAACTAAAAGAAAGCGTTTACGTGACGTATGTAGGAAATGTGCATCGAAAATCTACATTTTCAATAACTCCGGATTTTTGTATTAATTAATAAAAAAAGTCTTCTTCCACATCGATGACAAACTACTTTTCTGAGGGTTATTGGTAATTTAATAATTTATTGTTAGGCCCCAATCGGACTTTGAAAGATTCTTTGAAATCGAATGATTAGGTAAGGTACCTATTTTCGGAGATTACCCCCAACCTGCACCCTAATTTAACTGCCTACTACTACTATGAGACAGATAAGTAATAACCCTGTTTATACTTTCCGTACTTACTTCATATTAGTAACATCAGGGGCCCGTTTCATGAAGCAACAAGTTACAAATACAAGGGGAAGTCTCTTTTCAATACCTTTTGATAGAAAGAGATTTCCGCTTGTAATTTGTAACTTGTTGCTTCATGAAACGGGCCCCAGATCATTATGACATCGGGACCTGGAAAACCTCTAGTAAATAAGTACAACAACTCTCAGTCTATAAATAAAATTAAAGTTAAAGAAAGTTTAATACTAATAACCCTATATAACTTTCTTTACTTGCTATTATTGGTTAAATAAAATAGATAATTATGTCATTTCAACCGAAAAGAACTACTAAGTAACTAAATATAATGTACAATCAAGTACTTAAAGTTTGTACCAACAAGTTTGAGCGGACGCTCGGCCTTGGCGAGGTACTCGGCCGGCAGCACGCTGCACACGAATCGCGCGAGTCGCGCGCGAAAGATTTAAATTACGGATAATAACTGATAAGCTAATACAATTTAGAGCTATTGACGAATCCGTTAGAATTTGTGTTTATATATTCTTCGATAGAACTAAAATGAATTACACCGACTTGAGAATTTATGAGATTTCTTTTATGGTAAGGAGAATGGTTTCAAGATATTATTCCTAATTAAAAAAAATGCTATTGATAAATATGTTAGAAATTAATGGGGCCATTTTTTTAAATACTTTTGAATACACTTTAGTAGCCACTAGTCACTTGAATATTCTTTTAGGAGATTTATAATATTTTAAATCAATTCCGGTTTTGCTAACGTAATCTCTTGACAAAACTATTAGAAAACGATATGTAAGGTTTGAATAATCAAATGCGATGCATTATAGGAAAAAACTATAACTTGTATAATCTTTGCAAAGTTTTACAAGTGTTCCTTACAAAAAAATTAATTATTCGAAAACCAAAATCAAAAACTGCTAGAAAATATTTTTCGCTGTTAGTACTTAATGTACTCTCGCTGATAACAAAAAAAAATCAAACTTGGGACTTATGTTAGTTTGACGACAAATTATAGTGTTCGCGTACCGTACTATTTAGCAGCCTATGTTTGTATTTACGTGTGATATATCGTATCATTTATTATACTGAACCGATTGATAAACGAGAAGCCAATCGATTCGAAAGTATGCTCCGGGTGACATTTGCGAGTAAGCTACCTCTTGAATGAAAAAAGCCGTTTTAGGGTTCCGTAGTCAACAAGGAACCCATATAGGTTCACCATGTCCGCCTGTGGCCATCCGTCCGTCCGGCCGTCTTCGGCTTAGCTCATCAGTAACCATTACTACTAGAAAACTGTAAATCAACATTGGTATACAAATCACTAACGCCGAAAAATAAAAAAATAAAATCTTATAGTTATTTTTTTTGGGGTACCTCGCCTACACTACACCCAAAGTGAGGCTGCAAATGTTTTCCTCGTTAAACCCATAGTGTGGGATATCATTGGATAGCTTGTTCAAAAATATTACGGTTTTTTGCAACGATTTTTCAAGTTAGTGATTCGTTTGCGAGATATTGGGCTTTGAAGCCCAAATTTTTGTTCGAGTCATGTAAAAACTCAAAATTATATTTATTCAAGTAGGCCCAGTAACAAGCACTTTCAAATCGTCAGGTAGAAACATAATCTTAAGCCAATTACTCAGAGTAATTTATTAAACAAAAAGTAAAATTTATATGAAATATTTAAAATTTTATATAAAAAAATACTAGTCTAGAATGTTTTTAGAAAGACGAACTAATGTCAAAAAATAAATAAAACGAGAATAATTAATTAAAAACACAATGTCATATTTTTCTAAAAGGAATAAATAACTTATAAATCCAGTCAAAATTAGTCCCAAGAAGTTTTATCATTCATGTAGTATTATCATAATAAGCTTTCGAAATAAGTTTACGTTTCACATAGTTCTTGAATTTATTAATAGATAACTCATTTACGTTTCCAGGAAGTTTGTTATAAAACCTTACACAATTACCCATGAATGATTTTTTATTTTTTGGAGCCGAGTGGTGGGCACCGCGAGCTTATGCTTATTTCTAGTATTGTGGTGTATGACGCAATATCGAATGATCACATAAAATGCAACATTGTAGAAACAACCTTGTAATATAATACACTAGCAAATGGTTTACGCACAAGTAAACACATCACCATTAAAATGCATTAAAGATAAGAATCTACATCGTTAAACCTCTGTAAGCATCACTCACACAACGACACACAGACCGTATATAAAGCCCTGTTCTTCCTAAATAAAGGTTCTTCATATTCTTTATGTCACCGAGATTCGTTGTATTAATTACTCCCTACGACATACGTCTCAGTATTAATATTATGTATGTCACAGTTTCTCCTAAAATTGACAATGTTTTTATGTACATACACAATATTTTCATAGATATATTGACAATGCAATGTCATGATATTAATATTTTTAAACTTATCCCTAAGTGAGTCTCTATGTTTCAATCTATATATCGCCCGAATAGCCCGTTTCTGCAGAACAATAATTGAATGAATGTCCGAGGCACTGCCCCACAATAAAATACCATATGACATAATGCTATGGAAGTAGCTAAAATATACTAATCGAGCTGTTTTCACGTCATGTGTCCCTCCGTGTAAAAAATCGTGTCAATAGCAACTAGTTACCGAGTAATAGTCGAGCCGAGTACAAATTTGGCCCACGCAACCATTTACTTGGCGCGCGCGTGTCGATGTAACTAAGAAAGACAGGCAACTACGGAACCCTACACTGCGAGTGGCCCGACACGCACTTGGCCGATTTTTTTGTTACTTTTCCATAGCCCGGTTACAGTGCACTGTTTATGTTTTTTTTATTATTCATCATCACCATCAAAATTTGAGAGCTTGGCTCTTTGCTGTGGAGTAGGCGCCAGTTCTTTCGGTCCTCACTTTTTAGTATTATGATGTTAGAATTGACACGTGCCCTATGATTAAGCCTGTGTAAACACGTCTACCATTTCAACATGAAGTATTTCCATCTTCTATTTACTTACGTGGATAATCACGACAACGGCTAAAGGGATGTATGCATGCATGCGACAGCCATTATTAAACACGTTTTCATGTGTGTCAAGTTAAATCCACAACTTTGTTCAAACAGACGCAATTTAAACATAATGTTTAGAACTAACCTGACGCACCCATCAGGATTACTGTAATGGATTAGTTCTATTCGGGAACAAACAGTTGCAAAGTTTCCTCTTGTGGAACATACATTATACAGGATGGAGAGTTAATTTGCCTTTTTAGAGCATGATACCCAATGTTACTGATTTTATGGAGCATTATTTTAATTTTATAACCTAAGTGTTAGTTTTTTACACATTAAAAATAATGACTTGAAATGGTAATTTAATTACAACTTACCTAGCTTTAGAAGAAACCTATTACAAAATATTACGACCTAAATAAGATATAATTATGAGGAAAGGAAAAAAAGTGCCTTCCTTCTTCAGATATTTTATAAAATGCTGATAGCAAAATATCCTCACTACATCGCAAAGGGGTAATGATTCAAAGCGCAATTTGTTAACTTTACGAGTATAATAAATTGGTTTATCAGCGAATATTGAAATAATTATACACGTAAATTCGAAGTAAGATTCTTATTTTCTAAATAGATATAAAGGGACAAATATTAGTGCTCGTCACATAAATGAATGCCGGGGTTCGAACCCAGGACCTCGTGCTTCGTGGGCAGGGTCACTACCAACTATAAGCTTCAGCGGTCGTCGATATCTGAAAATATCTAATAATAATAAATTATATCTGTTAGACTGGCCAGACATTACCTTCATCATCATCATATCAGCCGAAAGATGTCCACTGCCAGACATAGGCCTCCCCCAAAGAGTGCCAAAGTGACCGGTTCTGCGCCACGCGCATACAGCGGACTCCCGCGACCTTTTCCAGGTCATCAGTCCACCTTGTGGGGGCCTACCCACGCCGTGCATTCCGGTATGTGAACAAAAAGATTACTGGAACATTACCTTGGTTCTAAGTAATCTTTATTTTATTACCGTGGCCAACTGACTTTTTATTTTATAAATCAACGGTGGCAAATTGCTTTCGGCCCGCGTAATGGTAAGCAGAGACCGAAGCCATTATTTATTTTTTCTACTCCTGTACCGTTATCTGTCATTTATATAGGCTTTAGGTCAAATACAATGACACTAAGATAAGACAATTGATAATAAGTCGTCGAAAATCGACGGGCCATAGAGCCTAGAGTGCTCTATGGCCCATAAACGCATTCTTTAGTGTACTTTTATGGTTCATACATTTTCTATAAAAGCACTGTTTACCAATATGTCAAATCATCTATTTATTAATCAGCCACTATATTGCAGTCGTACCAACTTCATAAGCAAATTTTTCGATATAAAGAGTTTTTATTTACTATCAAATATTTGTAAAACATAAATTGTTTACTTGAATAAAAATGAATAATAGTGTATTGTGTGTTATTATACATATTTTACCAATTATTGGTATTATTTATAAATATAAACAAATCCAGTTCGGTTCGGATCCGGATTCAGTTTAGTTCGGATGCCAAGTGCAAGGAAATTAAAAACAAAACAGACCATAAACAAGAGGTGTCAGTTTTTTTTTTTTGGCGGGAACGTTGAAAGTGATAGGCGCGCTTAATAAAATATTTTATTGTAAATTAATTTTAAGTGTTAATTTGTACATATTTAGTCTTAATTTTAATTTAAATTCATAGTTGATTTGGTTATCGGTTTAGTGCGCTTCCCCAGTCATGGGGAAGCGTACGGGAAAGCGTTCTCGGTTGGAGGGCTTGGAGCCGGAGCCAGATCTTCAATCTGAAAGTAGTTCTGATGCGGATACAGGTGCGCCCTCGGAGCGCATACCTGCAAAAAAGAAGACTAAAGAAGATGACAAAGAGAAGTATACTCCTTTCAGGGCCAAAAGTTATTACAGGTTGTACGACGAAAATTCAGCTAAGAAAGAATTTATTGTTTTTCTGAATCACAGAGAGGATGGCCACAAATTTTCTGACAAAGATAGACTTGCTTTGTCCAATGCAATCCGAAAGCATTGCGTGTCGGGCGTGATGCATCTAAGAACAATTAATGCATACAAAGTTGGGATTATGTTCGATCTCCCAAATCACGCCAATGTCTTCCTAAAAAATGAAAAATTATTAAATGAAATTCACATGAATGCTTCAATCCCAGCATCTGAGACCGAGGTTACGGGTGTTCTCACTTCAGTGCCGATTGATTATTCGAACCAGAAGATTTTCCAATTAATAGCTTCCAGTAAAAAGGTGATAAGCGTAAGACGGTTTATGCGGCGGGTAAAAGACACGCTGGGTATCGTCTCAATGGTTCCAACTCAGACGGTTGCCGTGACTTTTGCCTCTGTACAGTTGCCTGAATATGTAACACTTGACCATTGGAGGCACGAAGTAGGGATCTATATTCCTCCAGTAAAGCAATGCCTTCGTTGCATGAAATTTGGTCATATAGCAAAGTATTGTAAAAATAATGAAGTATGTTCAATTTGTGCTGAACCTCATAATTTCAAAAATTGTAATAAGGTTAAAACACAATGCGCAAACTGTGGTGGGGATCACGTGGCTATATCTGCTGCATGTCCAATTAAAAAACAGAAAATTGAGGAAAATAAGTTAAAATCACGTAGTGCTAAATATTCCGATTTGTTTTGTGACGTTGCATTTCCGCAGCTCGGCTCAAAATATATTGACACCCATCTAAGTAATCTGACCAAATCTGACAGATTTATGAATCTACTTGTGGAAGCTATAGTTAAAATTTGTGCTGATAAAGAAACGCCAATAAATTCTAACAATATAAAAGAAACACTTAAAAACACTTTCAGGAAACAACCTTAATTTTTTTCTTTATGGACATATTGAACATAGTGCAGTGGAATGCTCAGAGTATAATAAGCAATAGGCTAATCTTTACTAGATTCTTATATGAAAATAACATTCACATAGCAATAATTTCTGAAACCTGGTTAAAACAACATCAAAAATTTTCAATTAAAGGATACAATGTCATTAGAAATGACTGTGGTAATAAACATAATGGTGTAGCAATACTTATTCATAACAATATAGTATATTCTAATATTAAAACTTATTTTGACAATGCTCTACAAAATATCTGTGTACAAATAATTATAAACAACAAGCAGTTGAGTGTAGTAAGTTTTTATAGTCCATCAAATTCTGATCCCCCATTTAATAAAAGTAAATTTGATGCTTTGATAAAATCTATTCCGCAGCCAATGCTTTTTGGAGGCGATCTAAATGCTCATCATATGTCATGGGGCTGTGTTGATACATTGCCTCGAGGTAGAGATGTCTTAGATATTATTGATGGCAATGACTTGGTTCTTTTAAATAATGGTCAAACTACTACAACTGGTTCTTCTTCTTGGCGTCCTAATGCTCTGGATTTAACTTTCGTTTCTCCATCATTGGCACTTTCATGTGATTGGTCTGTTATGGATTGTCCTCTTGGCAGCAGTTATCATTTGCCTGTAATGATAAAAATGATAGTTGGTAATGAAAATAGCTCACAAAGTAATCCAATATGTAATAATGTACATTTGCCCATTCACCCAAATTACAAACAGGTGAATTGGAAAATGTACAGGCAATCAGTTGATTTTTGTTTGGCTAATATTGATTTTGAAAATATGTCTTCGATAGATGCGCTCAATCTGTTTTGTAATATTTTGCGATCTACTGCTGTAGAGTCCATCCCTAGACATAGGTCTTTGAATAGTTCTAATACGTGTACACCAAAATCTTTGAAATTTCCCCGGCTGCCTTGGTGGAATCAAAAGTGTTCAGAAGCTGTACTTAATTCAAAACATGCTTATATAAAATTTAAAAGTGAACCTAGTGAAGAGAATTATATAGAATTTAAAAGACTTCGAGCCCTTAAAAAGCTTGTTCTTAAGACTGAACGGCGTAATAGTTGGATAAATCTGTGTAACTCATTTAACCGGTGCACTCCTTTGACATTAATATGGAATTACATGCGGAAATTTAATAAAACATTCATTTCAAAACACGCTAGTAATAATAGTTGGATATCAGATTTTCTTAAGAAATACACTCCTGATTTTGTGCTTAATGAGTCTTTAAATTATGTTCACACAGAAAATGATAATGATAAGTATCTTACTGAACCGTTTTCTTTGCAAGAGCTTAAATCTGCCCTATTTTCAAGAAGAGATACATCCTTTGGTCTTGATGGAATACCATATATTTTACTGAAAAATTTAAGTTCACAAAATCTAAAGACCTTTTTAAACATATTAAATCAGCTGTGGGAAGAAAACTTAATTCCTGATGATTGGAAAACAGATTGCTTGGTCCCAATTTTAAAGCCTGATAAAGATAAATTGTTACCCGACTCATATCGACCTATAGCACTCACATCTTGTGTAGGAAAGGTTTTTGAACAGCTTCTAAAGCAACGGTTGGAATTTTTTGTCGAACAAAATGGTCTGTTACCCTGCAATCAGTTTGGTTTTCGTAAAGGTCGGTCTTCTCGTGAGAGTATTTGTCAGTTGCAACTTGATGCACTTAACAGCATGTATAATAATCAGTATCTTCTTTCGGTATCCTTTGACATTGCAGGTGCATTTAACAGTGTCAATATTTCCGTTTTATGTAGAGAGCTGTCAATGATAGGGTTACCTGGCAAAATAATAAATTTCTTACAAATGTTTTTAACAAACAGGAAGGTTTTTGTTAAATTTAACAATCACTTATATGGCCCAAGATTATCTTCTTTAGGGGTTTGTCAAGGAGGTATCTTATCCCCTTTAATTTTTATTTTGTACATTAGGAGACTAAATCTTATTCTAGGAACAAAGGTTAAAAATCTGCAGTATGCAGATGATTTGGTTGTTTATGTGTCAGGATCTGATTTAAATCAATTAGCTTTGACTATTAATGAGGCATTAATCAACTTACATAAATACTTTGCTTATCTGAACTTAGATGTAAATTCGACTAAAACCAAAGTTTTTATTTTTGGTCGCAAAAGCATGTGTTTGCCCACAGTTTTGTACAATGACATATCACTGCCTATTTCATATGATCTAATAAAGTTTTTAGGTGTTATATTTACTTCAAAACTTTCCTGGATAAAATATGCTGACAGTATTATAACCAAAGCTAACAAAGCATACAATGTGTTAAAATCGCTGTGCGCCACTTCATGGGGTGCAGACCCCAAAATTTTGTTAATCTTGTATAAGTCTCTAGTTCGAAGTCATTTTGAATATGGTTTTCTATGTTTTGCTGGAGATGATAAAATTGTAAATTCATTAGATAAAATACAAAACAAATGTATGCGGACAATACTGGGTGCATTTAAAACTAGTCCTATCGCTGCTATGCAAATTGAATCGAATCTTCCTCCTATTCATATTAGATTTCGTTATTTAAAAGAAAGATTTATTTTAAAGTTATACAGCTTGCCTAAGAACGATCTTCTTCACAACTTGATTTATTTCCAATCAGCGCCTTTTCAAAGGCACATGTATGTTCTTCAGGATTTTACTTCTTTCTTTCACTCTTTGCAGGAGTTAAATATACATCTTGATAATGACCTTCTTCCCTGTTACACAGGCTCTTTTAAGAGTAAATATCCCGATATAAAAATTGTAATAGATTCAAAGCTAACTTCCAAAGAGGAGGCTTATTTATTGTTGTCAGAATGGTCTAATTGTAAATTTATTTATACGGATGGTGCCAAAAATAATAATGCTGTTTCCTTTGCAATTTATCAACCTGAAATTAATAAAGGTATTGGGTTTAATATCAATAAAAATGCAAGTATCTTTACCGCTGAAGCAACTGCCATCTTATTTGCTTTGAAACATGTTAAAGAACATAATCAATATAGTAAAGAATGGGTCATAGTAAGCGATAGTATGAGTGTATTAATAAGTTTATCGAGTAACAAAATGAATGCTAGCACTTGCTATCTAATTTTTTCCATTAAAGAATTATGGTTAGAACTATCTTTAATTGGTATTAAAATAGATTTTGTATGGGTTCCGTCTCATAAAGGAGTTTCTGGTAATGAAAACGCCGACTACCTAGCTAGAACTATTGCTAATGCATCTGACTTGTCCCTGGTTCCCGACAGCAGGGACTTAGCTGTGACCTTGCCATATTCTGATATTATAAGTAATCTAAAACAGCGTATGACTGTTCTTTGGGGAAGACATTGGTATCATTTTACAGAAGTTGAGAATAAGGCTCATTTGTATGCTTTGTTAGATAACCAAGTTAATAGTAAGCCTTGGTTTTGTAAGTTTAAAACTTACATGCATCGTAGGTTTTACACCATAATTACTCGTATGCGCATTGGTCATTGTCGTTTAAATTTTCATCTCCATCGTAAAAACTTTGTCTCTTCCCCTTATTGCGATCATTGTCAAAAGCAAGAGGTTCAGTCTATAGATCACATTCTGTTTAGTTGCTCATCCTTTGGCATTCAGCGCCTAGTGCTGATGGATGAGTTGCTTGAGATTTATGGAGCTTCTAATCGAATCCCGCTTTCAGTAACTGATTTGTTGAAGGAGTCGTCTACTTATTTACCTTTGTTTAATTTTGTACATAATACTGTGTGTATGCTGTAAATATGACGCTAAATTTAAAACTTGCTTAAAATTGTATATATTTTTATTGAAGCATTGTACCTATATTTTGTTGGTCAAATGACTTTTTGGAATGTCTGGATGAGGTGTAAGCTTTTTTGAAGAGCTAAATATTGGATTTGACGTCTTTATTGGAACATACTCAAGACTTTATTACTGGATTTGACTTCATGAATTGGATTGGAACAACTGAAGACTTATTTTTTGGATTTGACACATATGTTGATAATACT
The DNA here is from genome assembly GCA_945867215.1 of Epinotia demarniana. NCBI lineage: Eukaryota > Metazoa > Arthropoda > Insecta > Lepidoptera > Tortricidae > Epinotia > Epinotia demarniana. The sequence goes on from OX244277.1 coordinate 17,694,079, forward strand.
GATGACTCAATATCTAGATTTGTTCATATGAATTGGAAATAACTGAAGACATATTTATTGGACTAGAGACTTCTGATTTGAAACTACTGAAGACGTTATTACTGGATTCGATCAAATGAAATTATACTTACTGAAGACTAGGCAGTATGGCCCATGGTCTTAGCCTGTCCGAATGGACGAATTAAAAAAAAAAAAAAAAAACAAGAGGTGTCAATGTGTCATATTTCTAATTTCCCACCAAAGTTCCAGTTCAAAATTAAAATGCGAAATATGATAATTATTCGTTATTAATAACTTCTTAAGATTTTATTCGTGTTTGTGAAGTGAAGAAAAATGTGTACGTTCCTTTTAAAATGGACGAAAAAGAAAATAACTCCACCGCTGAAGAAATTGCATGAGTAGTAATAGAACTATTTATTTAAAATTAGTTGTAGAAAAAGTATTGTATGCAACGGTGTATAACTTGGTCTTAAAACGCTCGTGGCGTCTTTAATTTCGCAAGTCACGACACTCGTGTTTTAAGACCCTACTTATACAACAGTTGCATAAAATACTATAATCGTATAGCATTTATGGAAAGAAAAACAGGATAATAATAACAACAAATTAATTTTAAGATCCTTCAGCCACTTGATGGCTTTGTCGCTAAGGGTGATCAGCTTCTTGAGGTCCTCGGGGTAGCACGTTGTGTGGCAATCCTCGATCACATGAGGAATTGTTTGTTCTTCGGCACCGCAGGAGCGAGTCTGGTATTCCGCCCATCCGCAACGGTGTTTATAGTGACACAGCGACCGTGGCCAGTACGGAATCGGTTAACTCTCACCCGTAGCCATGGCCGTTCGCTACTCCCGAGTATTATCTTTAATATTCTTTGTTAAGAGTCCGCAGTAAGCTCGATTCTCCATACAAACGTAGTTACGCTCTCATTTTAAAACTACGTGTTGGATTGTAACGAAACTTTGCATGTTCAATGAAATGAGGTATATGTCTGAAATTAGTTTACGTAGCTTCAGATACCATAATAAAAAAAATACAGCGAGTTTAAGTTTTTCATACAAAACTAGTTTTTGCTGTATTTACTTTGTTTTATAAATTGGAACCATATAAACTAATTACAGACATAGATATACCTCATGTCATTGTATATTCAAAGTTTCGTCACAATCCAACACGTAGTTTTAAAATGAGAGCGTAACTACGTTTGTATGGGAAGGTGAAATTCAGCCGAGCTTACTAGTAAAATTACAGGAATAATATAAGCCATTCACTTAACCGCTGCTACGTCGTTACGTACAGTACATTAAGCCAAAACAAAGTTTAAAAAGAAACGTACTTGTACTAGGAAGCTGAAGGTCCTGTGTTCAAATCCCAATAAGAGCAATGTGTTAACCACGATTATTTGTTTAAGTCTTGGATGCTTTATATGTATTCGATATTTAGATCTATTAAATATATCGTCATATAAGCTCCATAAAACAACTCTTATTGAGCTTACTGTTCGTTCTAAGTTACTAGTAGTAAGTTTGACCTGTAATATTTATTTATTTATTGTTATGAGGGAATTTACGCCCATCCTGTATACATAGGTAGCACATCGGTAATATCAAATGAAATATAAATAAATTTCTTCCCCCGGAATTGTCCCGGAGAAGACGTTTATTGGTTTGTTTTCGTTGAAAGTTGGCTCTGGCAACTACCTGCTCGCAGCGATCATACTAGTGTTTATCGCTCGATCAGAGTGGAGGAATACGAAGAAACCGTCTATTATTTTTTTATTGACATTGTTTTAGACGGAGGGGATGGGTGGAAAAGAGGCAGCCTTACTGCCTATAAGAACAAAAAGTAAATGAATTATTAACGTTTGAAGCAAACGAACGACTCATGAAGAATGGAACAAACGGTTAATGTCAACAAACATTTGTCTGCTTTACCCGAAGGTTGACTGGTAGACAATGCTTACGGCATAAAGTCCGCCTTTTGTGCAATAAAAATTGAATAAATAACCAAAAAGCTGATCAACGATTGATATTCGATTCGTAACGTTGAAATTATAATTAGGTTTAAGTTTTTTTTTGCCAGAATTCAAGAGTTATGCAAATATAGGCAAACTGTACTTTTGATTATATATTTTACTTAAAATTGTTATAATTTACTGAAATGGTTTATTTCGCTAGAAATATGGTATATTAGATGGTAGGACAGTTTCACGTGTTTTAAGCAAGAATAGTTAATGAGCGGTAATAACGGTACAGACATCAAGATTCAATTCCACCGGCATTCACAGTGATTGCCGGTTGCTGAGCTGTGTTGATTACCAGCCGGGCTAGTGGGCCGACGCAGAACAAATGGCTAGCTCGCCACACAAAGTATTTCACGGTACACGGAACAGACCGCGACGGTTTTACTGTTTGCTGTGTCGCTGCAACTTTGTGATCAATTGATATCGGCACAGCTTCTGTTGAACCTTGTTATTCTAACTCGACTTTGTGCTAGAAGGTAACTGAACAAACAAAGTTAGGAATAGACATTGGTGATTGATGCTTTGAACATTAGTAATTACTAGTTTAGCCGTATCTCTGCTGCGTGGGCTTCGATGTTTGTCAATTCTTATTGTCCAGGGGGTGGATTTCAAAATTACATAACCACCATGTAATTTTTTAGGGTTCCGTACCCAAGGGGTAACAACGGGACCCTATTACTAAGGCTCCGCTGTCCGTCCGTCCGTCCGTCCGTTCGTCTGTCACCATCCTGTATCTCATGAACCGTGATAGTCAGACAGTTGAAATTTTCACAGGTGATGCATTTCTGTTACCGCTGTAACAAGAAATACTAAAAAACAGAATAAAATAAATATTGAAGGGGGCTCCCATACACCACACGTGATTTTTTTGCCGTTTTTATAGATTATGGTACGGAACCCTTCGTGCGCAAGTCCGACTCGCAATTGGCCGGTTTTTAGGACTTAAGCTTTCTACGCGATCACTTTTTTGTCACAATTGGTTTAAGAGAATGAATAGGTAACACAGGACGGCATTGGCAGTAAGAGTTACTTTCTCAGTAATTTATCTTGACTAAGTTTATATTTTGTTAACAAAAATATAGTAATAAACATTACGAATGAAGGGATATAAAAGTACTTAATATTAACTAAATATAATCAAGGCACCTAATAAGTTACCGCCTAATGGCCTGTTTTCTGTACAACTGTTCTGTATTACTATTGAGGTGTGTAATAGAGAGATTGTATTGTATCATTACCTAACCGAAACTAAACATTAAAAATACTAAGTATCAATATTATTTTATAGCAGGATTTTCGAGTATTGAAGTATGGCTAGCGTAAGATATAGGGTTTGCCGTTACAAGAGCAAAGATATAGACATTTATTATATAAACTAAAGTAATGATGATTCCCGAGTGTCTAATTAAACAGCCTGAGCAAACATAAACAAGTCCGTATTGTTTTAAAAGTAAGTTTGAAACAACACTGCTCGGTAGATAAGGCTGGCTGTTTCCTCGATGTACTCTTGGTTTACGAGTGCACGGCGCTGTAGCCGCCTTTAGCGGCCCCGCGACGGGCAGCGGCGCCCACATAAATTCGCATTTATCGCTCTACCTGCCGAACTTTCTGGACGCCTCACTCACCTCGCTCCCCCAAGGAAACCCTATTTTATATAACTTCTTTATTCCGTTCAATGGATTCGGGGTTTCCGTGTACAACCGAAAGTTAATTATACATGAACACAGATGTTTTTTTTGCGGAAATAAGTATGAATATGTTTGTGTTCCTTTGTTAAATTGCGAGGAAATCATTGCCGTTTCACGTTAGTCGCGATTGCTTGAAATACGGCGGCGCCAGCCGCCGAAATGTGTACCTACATCTCGCACAATAACAACGAAATATTAGATTTTCATTGTTAAGCAGGGGAATAAAAACTTTATTAAAAACTGGAGATGAGAAAGCAACAGCGAACCTCAACATGTCTAGAGATAATAAACTAGCTTGAATCTTAATGTTTATTTATGAACTTTTCTTACATTCTACCTAGTGTCTAATCAGAAGAGTAAATAAATTAGGAGCTAGTAAAACAAAACTATAGGGAGATGTAAAATTAAAAAAATATCATCTCCTCTCTATTCCTTTTGAGGGTTCCGTAGTCAACAAGGGAATGTCCGTCCGTCTGTCCGGCTTAGGCTTAGCTCAGTAACCCTTACTACTAGAAAACAAAACAGTTGAATAAAATCTTGTTTTTTTTTCAGTGTACCTCTACACCTAAAGTGGGGATGTAATTTTATTTTTTCTTTAAGCCAATAGTGTGTGTTTACAACGAAACCCCATAGTGTGGGGTATCGATGGATAATAGCTTGTTCAAAAATAATATTTCAACTCGGTGATTTGTTGCGAGATATTGGGCTTTAAAGCGTAAATTTTTGTTAGGTAGTACATATTATGAATTTAAAAGGAAAACTATCACGGCTAAGTGGGCATAACTGGTAACAAGTAATAGTCGAGCAACCTAATGTGTACTTAGAAAGACCAACTTTCGTACCAATTCGGCCGACCCAATCGCACCATTTACTTGGAGCGCGCGTGTCGAGACTGGCAACTACGGAACCCTACACTGCGTGTGGCGCGACACGCACTTGGCCGACTTTATTATTATATGGAAATGCTTGTTTAATGAAAATTTTCATATATTTATGTATCTTTTCCTTGTGAGCGGCTTCTGAGAAACGGAAACCAAGTTCGTTTGTGTAAGTCCCTCTCTGTCGCACTTGCTGATTGGAGCGACAGAGAGGCAGACGAGAGGCGAACTTCGATTTCAGGTGCAGCGTCCCTTGTCTAGATATAGGCCTTTTTGGTAGTGTTACCCCTTTACATGAATACTTATAAATTAGTTTTAAGATTTACTGGTTCAATGGGAGCAACTGAAACCCTACGTAAAATTAGCTTTCTTAAAAAAAAATAAGCCCAACGCCATTACCAAAGCAACCTGAATGAAAGTCAGCAAAAAAAACAATTATTTAAGAGGAAATACAGTGAACAACAAAGCAGTGCTCCAACAAGGTTTCGACACTTAATAAAGGAAATTGAACGTTACCCCTGATAGGTTTTTCATGTAATATATACGGCAGATGCATAATTCAAAGATAAATGTAAATGTTTGCTTGGCCGTGATTCACGCCCGGAGCCGATCCGCCGTAACACGAGACGGTGTTGTTTTATGTATGAGGCCTTTTCAATTCATTTGGGCAATACTCCTGTACCTTTGTCCTTTCCGGGTCAGTTATTTATTGCCACTCATTTACACTAAATCTGCCGAAAGTATGCAGATGAAGAGAAGTTAGTCGGTTTCGATAGCCGTCGCGTAAATACTGCCTACGAAGCTTGCGGCCCTAGGTTCGAATCAGCGATGACAAAGTTTGTGGAAGTTACTTTAATATTGAAAAAGAACATTAGTGATATGAAACTGCAAATGAATAATTGCTAATACTACCTCATATATGTCATCTAATTTAGGACATCATTCATCACACAATGACAAATTTGTCGTCTAATTTATGGTTTTCCACGATATTTTCCTTCACATGAACTCCGAGTTACCATACATGTTGACAAGCTACGACTTAATTACACCAACTCTTGCATTGATGCAGCTTGATCGGTAATTGGAAGTCTCTGGAGACCCAAGAAATCCGACAAAAAGTAAGTATTCTGTACAAACGAATGGGACTCGTATAAGGAAGGCGAGGCTTCCTTCCCCGCCAATTTGTTTCAATTTAAACTAAGCCGCTTGTCGATATGCCCGGCCGGGAACAGGTAGGTATCTTTCGGGATCCCGGAAAAAACACAAAGATAAATATATTCTCGTATTACACGCCCGGAAAATGGATAATACATATATATTTAATATATTCGTTAACTAACTAAATTCGGTAACTGTAAGTCCATAATTTAGTACTTTTTACTGTATTCAAATGTAACCATATGAGACTGTTTGTTTCTTAATTAAATAAATAAATGAATGTTTTTATGTTGCTAATAAAAGTTTGTCTTTCGCTTGGCAATGGGCATAAATAATGAATGAATTACACCATCATCTTCATTCTCCTAGCGTTCATCGTTAGTGTCCTATACGAACCCGGGGTCCGCTTTGGCACCTAATCCATTAATTTGTCGGAGGCACTAGTTTTATGAAATCGACGCTCTGCCCTTCCAACCCAGTGGAAAGTGGAAGACTAGACCTTATTGAGATACGACCGATGTTTTCAGTCACTAAAAAGCCAATGTAAAATGAATGAATGACAACAAATGTAAAAATACGAGTAGGTATTTTGCAGTGCAACCTTTAATTCAGAGACATACATAAATGTCAATTTCTCAGGTGAGGCATTTCTCAGGCCTGCGGTGGCGGTCAATAGTAAATTTGACCAGGCCGCGCCAGTCTGTGAGAGGCCTTCCATTTTAAGTGGGCTATTATATGATTATTATATTATTATATGATTTAGTTCGATAGAAAATTAAATTTTAAATGTTTATTTTCATCCAAAAATATCAAAATTAAAAGTAGTGAATTCCAATAGGTCGTAAGTAAAATATGACGTCATTATTATGACTTTCTATGGCACCTGTCCACATCTTTCACTCAACAGACGTAAGAATGACGTCACGCACGGGGTATACCGCGTTTTACAGATTATAGTGATTTTCTCGGAAACGAGTAAGAATAAAAATGGGAAAACCATTTTATTACGTTCAGATAAGATAATTACCGAAATGGTCGATTTAAGCATCATTACATATTTTGAAATGTTCCATACTAGCAAAGTATATCAGTGCGAGAGGAACAATTGATTTCTGTCCGACTTACGTTAGGTTAAGGCCTCTCACAGACTGGCGCGACCTGGCCGCGGCCTTGTCATTAGCTGGTCAAATTTACTATTGACCGCCACCGCAGGCCGCGCCAGTGTGTTGCTTAGTTCGAACTTAACCCTTATTGCTTTGACATACTTTGGGTGGGTTCGATTTTGTAAGATGTATCTATTTATTTATACATGTACCTACGAAAAGTATATGTTTGATATATACTTAAACGGCGATTGCAGGGCCTAACCCATTTGTTGCCCCTGACTTGAACTCAAGTTTCTCATTGTTGCAACCCACCTGCCACCGATGTCATACAAAGTCCACAGACAATAAACATAAAACTTGCGTGGCGTGAAGGCGCCTTGTCTTTTTGCTGTGGCAGCGAATGGGTTAAATAAACATCACATAACATCAAATGAAAGCACTTTCCACCAAAATTCATTACCGAATTCGCAATTCGCTCCATCAATCGTTTAACTTAGATATAAAATATTCAAAGCCAAAGTGGAAATTCCGCAAGGTCTGCACAAATATTTCCAATTTGGGTCATCGGAGCCGCGCATGATTCATGGGAATTGCATCGTAATTGAAAAAAATATGTTATTGCCGTTTGACGCATTGCCGGCGCGCGGACCGCTGACGGAATTTATGAGTTTACGTGTATGTATTACTTGCGATTTGCCCGCTCCAGGCGGGATTATATTAGGGGTTTGCATTATATCAGGAGCGTCATAATCGGCCAATTCGAAATTCAAAATGTGATCATGACATTCTTATCAGCATTCTCGTGCAGAGAATATCTATCGAAATCCAGCGCGTCGAAGTGATTTTAAATGTTTTAGATAATTTTACCGTATTTATTTATTTATTAATAATAAGAAACAAATAGCCTAAAAGAGCACATACGAAAACTTAAAGTTAGACAATACAAAAAAAATCAGTTTCAACTTAGAAGCTAATACCATTATGACTTCTTCGTTCCATAAGTTATATTTTGATAATATTATTTTATATTTCAGAGCTATTATCCGACGACTTCTGTAGCCTAATTGGTACTCGTAGTAATCCTGCCTACAAAGCCGGAGGTCCCGGGTTCGAATCCCGGTAAGGGCATTTATTTGTGTGATGAGCATGAATATTTGTACCTGAGTCATGGATGTTTTCTATGTATTTAAGTTATTATTTTTATCTATATAAGTATAAATATCGCCGTCTAGTACTCATAGTACAAGCTTTGCTTAGTTTGGGACTAGGTCGATTTCTGTAAAATTGGCCCCAATTTTTTTTAATTATTATTAAAATTAAAATATTTATCGTATACAATCAAAAGTTAATATCTATTTGTTATCTACTACCATTGCATGCAATTTTCTGACTTCATACGATATTTTATTATATTAGCATCTTCTCAATCAGACAATTCGAAATTCTAAATGTGACAGCCTCAGAATATCTATATTTTTATGTCTTTGTCTTTCAAAATCAAAATGACAGAGATAGTAAAGAACATCTTAGGGTCGCCACCGACTGCCACTAATACGATTAACTTAACGAGTTCAACGACTACTCTGCTGTACGTTACTATACTCGCTACCGCTACATACTTGTACCGTAATATGATGCTACGAGCGACGCCGTAGCACATTTAGCGTAGCATGCTACAAGGAAAGTGTTTACCTTCTAAAGGAGTAAGTGAGGAGTTATCTGCTAGGATTATTTTTTATACTGACTCGCTGTTGTTTAATTTGTTTTTCATCGCGCTTGCTCGAAAAGGGCTTCATAATGTGCAGATATACAGAGCTACAATAGTCTATGTTACGCCCCCGGGAGTAATGGTTTTTTTCTTAAATTGTATCTTCCACTCATGCGGCAGTTACAAACCAAAGAGGTTATATATCAAATACGATGTCTGAAAACATATTTATAAATCAATTTAAACTTAAAAACACTACTAAAATATGTTTAACCGAATTATTTACAGATTTAATAAGTATGTAGTTATTTAGTGTCTATGTAAAAAATTTAAGTGTTTTCCAATCGTGGCTGTATACCGAAGGGTCTTTGCCATACGCGCCTCACGTCAAATTCGACAAAATGGACAACTGACATGTTGCAGTTTTATTACGATTTGTATTAATTTCATCTAAGTAAAATGTACCTTTTTGTTTCTTCGCAAATGTGATGAAAAACATTGTGTATAACACGGGCGTTAGAATATTGCAAACTCGAGTCATCAAAAGCTTCTGATACACTCTTGTTGGTAATATTCCACTTACGCCCCTCGTTCAACAATGTACTATTGTTTACGCAACGTAGCAGCAGATTGTGTGAAAATTAATAATAATATTCACTTCATTCGTTAATTTTGTTGTTGCAAAAATAGAATGGAATAAATTGATGAGTTTTCAAAACTTTCTTACCGTGATAAAACAAGGGATACCCCGATCTAAAAATAGTTTCTGTTAGGACAGTGTACCTTTTTTTCCTGCCTACTCCTATCCAAAAACACTGTGCACGCCTCTGTATTGCGTAAGTTACGACTAGTGCGACGGTAAGTTAAGTTTTTTTTAACGTGGATTAATACTTAAGGCCTCCACCCACCGGACGCGTGTGCTGCGCGTGTGCTGCGCGTGTGCTGCGCGTGTGCTGCGCGTGTGCTGCGTGTGTGCTGCGCGTGTGCTGCGCTGCAGCTGCGCGGGTGCTGCGCGTGTGCCGCGTTCGATGTGTGTTTGAAGTGTAGTTTCAATGCTTTACAACTTGCGCGTGTGCTGTGCTACAGCTGCGCGGGTGCTGCGCGTGTGCCGCGCGGGTGCTGCGCTGCAGCTGCGCGGGTGCTGTGCGTGTGCCGCGTTCGATGTGTGTTTGAAGTGTAGTTTCATTGCTTTACAACTTGCGCGTGTGCCGCGCAGCACACGCGCCGCGCAGCACACGCGCAGCACACGCGTCCGGTGGGTGGAGGCCTTTAGCTGTATATGCAGATAGGTTCATCAAAATCACGTAGACAGATAAATACATTTTACGATAAGAAAAGGGTTACTATGTTACATACAAAATACAAGTGCCGAAAATAGGAAATTCGCAACGAGTGGTGATAAATTAAAACACGACCGAAGGGAGTGTTTTAACCCGTCGAACGCGCGTCGTCTGTAGAACAATGTCTAAAGGGCTTATGACTCAACTCCGCTCCCTAATTAGGGTGCTAAATTCAGGTAAGTGTTATAAGCTCTTTACTATTTTCCGTTAGTAACACACGTGTGTTACTAGCGCGCTCGACGGATCGACACGAGTTGCGAATTACCTATTCGCACGTGTATCGTACAACGTTTTACTGTACATAATATGGCTCTTTAAAGTTTTGACATATGCACGGAAAGTGCTCTTTTCCGCACTAGTGCGGGAAAGTAGCATAGTATCATAGCGTAAAGAGTATTTACAGTACAATACTCTTTACGTCACACCTGGCCATAATGCGAGTTTTACTGCACGCTGCCCGTACGGGAAAACTCGCATTGTGGCCAGGTGAAGACGTAAAATTTTGTACTCAACACGGGCGGTAATTCGTAAAGCCCCAGAGTGCATACCCAATCAAAACACCCGCGATCTGGGGCATTCATGAATTCACCGCCCTAGTTACGTAATGTACTAATTTAAATTCGGTTTATACCGACTAAGGATATCGAAATAAAGTTATGAAATCCTCGAAGGTTAACAAGAGTAAAACGTTTCCGCGCGAGTTTTCCTTCGATAATAGCTATTTGCACGTGACAGTAGGTCGATTTGGAGTGACGCAGCTACTCTGGTATTCAACACTTAGCGAAATACGCCTCGGGAATACCAGTGCGAGCCTGGACTCTGATCACAAATAGTTACGAATTTCAAGGATAAATCCGCTACTGCACTATATAAATATCAAAATACATTCATCTAAAACATCATAATCATAATAATCACAATCAACTTATTGCTTCCCACACAACTGCCGCAATCTCACACAACTAGGTACTCCAGCGCAAGACTGCCCACCTCCCCCGCCCTGTCGGAGTGTGCGTCAGGGGCCGCACGGCGTTCGGAACGGGCGCGGGTAGTGATTCAAGCGAAACCGCCGCGAAAACACTCATTCTGAAGAAGAACTCCCGAAGAGTTCGAAACATGTCGCTCGTAGTGACATTTAATACGTGATTAGAGCCGTGTAATTGTTATTATTATATCAACATGTCTCACGAAAGTTTAAATTCGACAATTTATTGCTAATATAAATTACATGTACCTACCTAAGAGGTACATTTACACTAATAAAATGTACTCATCAAATTGGAAAATTATAGGTAGAAATGACGAATGATGAACATTACCCTACAAGGACGGTTAAAGGCTGTCCATTGTGCACTTTCTTGAAATGACGATCCGTTTGGACATAAAAAAAACATTATTTTTACACTGATATTCGCAAGTTTCAGTGCGCGGCGTAGAGTGCAACATATCGAGCTAGCATTAGCGTAGAAGCGAGATGAATGATTGAGTGTTACATCCTCCTTAAGATTGGGGAAGGTGGTGAAATTAGCATACATTGGTTGTGAGGTTGTGAATAGCGAGCAGTGTTGTTGACAGTGGCACTTCTCCTGCGAATACGCCACTCGCCTCAAAGCGAGCTAGGCAAACACCAGCTAAGTCCCTCGATCGAATGCGGATGAAGGTATGCTGCTGTTGGGAAGACTTCGTTGGTTAGGTACGTGGGGTGATAATGCAATGACACACACAGAGGGCTTCTTAAACCCGATACCGTCGTTGACAAAGGTATGTTAAGTGAATTATTTTAACTTTAAAGAATGCGTTGCTGTAGAACAACGCATTATGATGTTTTTGTTTTCATTGTATTCATATTCCGTTTGACTTATTTTAAGTAGCTTAAGAACTATCGTTGTAATAAGCTTTTTCTGGCAAAAAATGACTGACTTTCTTCTTAACAGTGATATTCTTTTTCAGAAACGCTGGTAGAATGTTGACTTGTTAAAGTACCATTTGCACAGGCCTACTTGCAGATAAATATTCATTTATTTTATTGTTTGACCAATTACCAAAAATAAAGAAAATATTCGGGAAACATCACACTCCACCCTATTCTTGCTATTAAAGATTCAGAAACGCATAAAGATCAACAAATGGAGTGACACATTTGTTCCTATTTCCCTACCAACTAACAGAGCGTTTTTCACGTTTCATATAAAAAGTTGCTGATTTTACTATCAGTCAACGTCCCTATAAGTCAAAGAGGGGAGGCCTTGGCTTGGCAGGCATCACGGGAACGAAATAGATAAAATAGCCATTCTTTTAAGTTATAAAGCCATTTTTGGTTCCGAAGATAACATATTCCATACTATTTTATGACGTTTTTCCCTTCAAATATTACTATAAATTCATTAAAACATGTACAGTCAGTATCATAAATAGCTAAGCAAAATAACACGCTCAAAATTACCTACACAGATCCTTATTATAGAATACAGAATACAGAATCTTTATTGGTAAAATATACATTTTACAAGTCAATAGGTTAGGTACTGTTACATAATCATTACTTACATACATAATTTGTTTTTGTTTGTTGTTGTTTGTTGGGAATAAAGGCGTGAATGTATGTATGTATGTATGTATAATTTGTTAATAAAATTAAATTACACGCAGTCACACATTACGTTGCTGCATCTTTCCGAGTGTATATGTGTGTTATTCCCTTGACATTTTAGAGTTTGTGTGTCATTTTGAGCACTAGAACTGCTTAGCAACTTCTGCCGCTGACTGTACGTTCATATTACTTAATCACATTATTTTACGCTGGTGGATTACGTATTGTTCTATACGAACATTAGGGTAGTTCTAACGGTCTCGAAAAGTTAGGTAATGCTACTTTTGCTGTAAGTACCTAAATATTGAATAGAAACCAAAACGGCTCATTGAATAGGCTACACGTAGCGTGCGTTAATTAGAAAGTCAACAGCACGGCCATTTCCCTGTACATTGTTCCCGACAAAGGGCCAGCGATCAGCGCCGATTATCTCATCCCCAAATGTTTGGCAGCGGCAGGCTTAGGTACCTACTCAATTATTAGATCAGTTCCCTTCCAAATGTTTTCTTACGTAATTATTTTCCCTTGGCACGTTTCTGAGGATTGTTTATTTAATTTTTAACAAAAAATCATTGCCAATTCGATTATGCTTTTATCGAACCGATTGTCTTATTCAAATGTTTGGCAGCTGCAGTCTTACTCAATATTTAATTGGAGCAGGTTTCCTTCTAAATGTTTTCTTAAGTAATTATTTTCCCTTGGCACGTTTCTGGGGATTGTTTATTGAATTTTTAACAAAATATCAATGTCAATTCGATTATACTTTTGTCAAACCGATTGTCTTATCTTCAAATTTTTGGCAGGTGCATTCTTGCTCAATAATTTAAGCAGTTTCTTTCTAAATGTTTTCTTTCGTAAATATTTACCATTGGCACGTTTTTGTGGATTGTATTTTTAATTTTTTAACAAAAAGATACTCTCAATACGACTATATACATATAGATTTTGTTAATAAATACATTACACTACAAATTATGTTTTCTTCAAATCTTTGGCAAAAAGTTTATTTCTCAAAATGTTATAATAATGCTAAATGCTGACCCGACACTAGGCATTGCCAGTCGCATGAGGGAGAGATTTTACTCAATTATTTGAGGAGTTTCCTACTAAATGTCTTCTTACGTAATTATTTACCTTTGGTACGTTTCATTGGGTTTTTTTTTAAATTTTAAACAAAATAATTACAAATCAGATTATCCTCTTATCAAACCAATTATCTGATCCCTTAATTTTTGACTGCTGCCGGTTGCCCCAATTATTGAAGCAGTTTTTTTCTTACTCATATAATTGGTTATAATATGAGTAAGAAAAAAAAGTTATGTGCGTTCAGAAGTTTATTTTAATTTAAATTAAAAACATACAATTAACATCGCAATTATTTTCTTATCGAACCGATTATCTCATCCTACATTTGGCAGCTGAGTGCTGACCGGCGACCGGATATCGGTAGTGACGCTGCCTACGAAGCTGAATGTCCTGGGTTTGAATCCCGGTAATAATGAGCCTGAATATTACTATGGGGCTAGTGCGATTTGTGTGAGATTGTTTGCCTAATATTTATATATTTACTTAATGTTTTCTTACTTAAAATTAGTTACAACCACATTCAATGACAGCAATTTCGATCTGGTGGGTTTCCTGCTAAGTAGAGGAAAGCGCTAACGAACAGTTGAAGGCTTAATCAACAAAAAATATTACTTAAAACTTACCAAATCTAAGTTCAGTGACCTCTTGCATGAATATATTTTTCAATTATTTTCTTTCTCTTTAATCCGTACATTTTTTTATCTTGCCTGTCTCTCATTATTTTCCATTGCATAAGAATCATTCTGATATTTTTTTACCAGTAGATATTTTTCTCAAAAGTAGTATGAAATGATCCACATATGTGAAAATAGTATTCGAAAATTATGCATCCTGGACTATTACTAGAAGTGTCCAGAAAACGCAAATCTGTCCCGGGGCCGTAGACAAGGTTACAATCGACAAGCGCTTACGCCAATAGAAAATAATAAAATGTATGGGAATGACAGATACCGACGAAACACTTTTCGTTAACATCTGTCATTCCCATACATTTTATTAGATTTCTATTGGCGTTAGCGCTTGTCGATTGTAACCTTGTCTAGGCCCCCAGTAATCTATCCTATAACATTCAAATGTATTTAGAACATTTTTTAAATCAAGGCGTAGGTGGTTGCTGGCAATGAGAGACCTTTAAATAAAAAGGAGGTACTTTATCGGTTGGCGGATAAATGGCAGAAAATTCATTTTATTTAATCGTGTTTTGTACAATATCTTTTCCTTAAGTGCTAACCTGACCTAGTATTAAATTATAATCCAGGATGGCTTTCTTACTGGTCTCTGCACTAAATGTACTAATGATTTTCATTTCTGTTAAGTAATCCCATTATTATTAATCTCCAATAACTTGCCAATTACGCGGTCGCAGAGCCAAATAAGTTTTTTCTCTTCCGGACCAATTAATTTTAGATATTATTACGCTCAAATAATCTTTTTTTGCTCTGTAAGGGTCTAGATTGGCCAATTAAAACTTTAAGCTTATTACTCGGCGCCCGGTTTTTGAATACGTTTAATTAATTTGCCCCTCCGTCTCGGTTTCCTGCCAGCTATCAGGGCTATTATTCCCAATGCCAGCTTACTTCATCTCAGTTAAACCAGTGTAAGTCTGACCTCAGTTCGCCCCTTGTTATTACGAAAGTCGGCGTCAGGTTACACTAGGGGTAAGCGGTGAGTTGAAGTAAAACAATTATAAATAGCATAGCAGCTATCAGGTTCGGAGTAATCAAAATTCACTTGTAGAGGGATTATATTCATTTTATAAATCAGTTTGAAGATAACTTTTTTAGCTACAGGCCGGGAATACTTTTCTTTCGGAATTTGTTCTTTGCTCGTCTCTTATTGAAGTTACGTTATTAGTCTGATATTACATTTTGTTAAAAAATCGACTTGCACAATCTACACGCGATTGATGTAATCTACTTTTGACCGATTAATCTACGACCGACGTACTCTACGATTGACCTACACATAGCGATTTTATAAACTAGTCGTTCTGTGAAGAGCAGAACTTTCGATATTGTCTTATTTTTCCTTTTCAAAAACTTTATCGAAAGGAAAACTATATAACTATTGAACTAGCTCACAAATTTTCACGAGAATCATTAGGGGAATGAAGTAGAACAGCTGGACACACGGATATACGAAAGAAATATGACCCAAGCTGACGCTGAGAACTTTGCTCCCACGTTCAATAAAATATAAATTGAGTTTTTGTACAAGGTATAGGTATGTTTGCCTACCTCGGTCTACCTATCTTCCTCTCAATTGCTCAAAGTTTAGCTGCAAGAGATCCCATGTAGGGATTAGATCACCTTTGTACTTTGATCTATTGTGTCATCATTATCCTAACGTTATTCCCGGTTGTGCCCCTAAACGAGCCCAGGGTCCGCTTTGACACCTAATCCCAAGATTTGGCATAGGCACTAGTTCTACGAAAGCGACTGCCATCTGACCTTCCAACCCAGAGGGAAAACTAGACCTTAATGGGATTAGACCGGTTTCCTCACGATGTTTTCCTTCACCGAAAAGCTAACGGTAAATATTCCGTACATAAGTTTCTAAAAACTCAATCTATTGTGTCAATGATGTAATATAAAAAAGAGGTAGATAGGTTATAAGCGCTCCAAAAGTGGCACACTATAACTCAGCCAATTGTATGACTTTGCCTAAGTGTCGCGTCACAGAATAAGTAATAGTACAAGTACAGAAATTGCACTTCGTAGCAAAAACGACGTTTAGGCATAAGAAACGTGCCTACTCTGTGCATCTCTGTCTATCGTATAACTTGTATTCATTCACACACAGCACGTGTAGCGCTAGGGCTGTCACGCCAAGAATACATCAATGAAGGCAAAAAATGCTCACCAGATGTCGCTTGAGTAAAGTGAACCGATGTTAATTTAGTACATGCTTACTTCACATACAATGTATGTCAGCGTCATTATGAATAACGCCACACATAAATAAAATTGATCTGCCACTTCTCTATTCTCTATTAACTAATTCAATTTAACTTTTGAAGTTTTAAGCACAGCATGGAGGGCTTTCTGTGTTCATGTTGACCCATGAAAAGGCGCACTTTCAGAGCAAGTGCATTGTAAAATATATATTCAAACCAGTCTTTCATTTTGAAGTAAATTGCAGTAGGTATCCCGTTAAAAGTATAGGTAATAATAAGTAACATGCATTTGTATTGTTTTTGTACATTGTACTGTACCTAACATCTTCATAATGTAAAGTAGGTACCTAATAAAAAAATAAACTTATCGTTCACAATTTGCGGGCAGATTAAAAAAAGGTAATCTAACGTCCTTTTGGGCATTTTTTAAACAGTCATAAACTGAGCAGCATGCAGCATTAAAAAAATATGTTACTTATAATTATAAAATAACACGTTGTTACGTTCGTTCGTCGCGTTCAAGTCGGCGGCGGCGGCATGTCTCAACACGTACGTGTGCTCGCTCGCGCGGTGCCGGCACTCGACTGACTTAGAACCTGAGGTTCCGCGACCGCTAGGTTATTAACGCGCCGCGCCCCACCCACTGCAAGCCCCCTGGTCGCGTTGTCAATGGACACGTGTCTCACAGCTGTCCGATTTGGTGGCCATTATTAAACACGGAATTTCATATAGACAACGTATCTAACTCTCTTTTATATTTCATCATTGTGTTGTCTGACATGTATATTCTTTTACCTATTATTGTGTACATTAAAGTGCTTACTTACATAATTAAATTAGGTACCTAAGTCATATGTGTATGTCAGCTGAATTCATTGTGATCATCCGCCAACGAATTTCTTCATTCAAGCGACCCGCCTAATCGCAAAAAAGGCAAGCCCAATACGGCATGTATAATGTATCGAGCCAGCGGACAGATTACTCGCAGACGGGTCAGCGGCCAATATCCGGCCGAGGTGAGTAGGAAATCAACTTCGCGCCGCAGGAAATACATTCGTTTGCTACTGATAACCGCTAGGTGCATTCGGGTTATGGGCGGCTTTATTAGGGGTACACTTTGCAAGTTGTGGTGGATTTAGGCCACGATGGCTGATATTTAGGTACGTAATCACGAACCACTTCTACATCGACACGCACGCGCCTATTAAATGGTCGCGTGGGGCGAATTTGTACGAAAGTTGTCCTTTCTAAGTATTAAAATGTACCTACTTGTTGTGTAAATATACTATTTGTCGACTTAAACTCGGTAACTAACTAGTATAACTAGCATAACTATGCTATGCCTAAATAGCCGTGATAGATTTCCTTTTAAATTCATTATATGTACCACTGCCACGGGGGTACACATGACTCGAACAAACATTTGGGCTTTCAAGCCCAATAATCGTTTTTTTTTTACTTCTTATTTTATTTTTGAACAAGCTATCCAACCCCACACTACTGAAAAACCTACATCCCCACTTTAAGTGTAGGAGAGGTACCTCAAAAATGTTTTTTCAAGGTTTTATTATTCTGTTTTATCGGCGTCACAGTATAGAAGAATAATACAGTAGGTAATCTGAGGCCGTTTAGGAGCGTTTGTTACCTACTGCGCAGGGCTGTGTCACGTTTGTGGCTTGGCATACCTATTATACTAATTTTGTTTTTAAGTATGCAAAGTATTTCTGTTACACTGTTCTGTTCTGTTAGACAATATTGTATACACACAGTAATCATATTATAGATAGTTTTAGGTATGTGTTTTTAGTTTCCCACTTCATCGAATATTTTAATACCACTAATACTATACCTAAAGTATTTCCTTGTGTATAATAGTTGCTAATTTCACTAGGTTGGTTGGTGCTTAGTTACAAGCCTATTCGGCTCCTTTGACTTGCGGCACGTGCTGCGCGGCGGCAATGGCGGCATTCGGTAAAATTAAACTTAACAATTGTTTTTAAGTTTCATTGTGATTTAAATGAATACACTAAGAAAAGTAACTTATTTCTCTTGGTATTTGGAAAAAAGTTAGCTCCGGATTTGTCCCAGTGTTATTAAGGCACCCAAAAGGCACCTATAGACACAACAGTACACACGTTTCTGAAAGGACGACGACGACGACATGGTAGCGAGTGAGAGCGAGCGAACACGGCAACGGCGCGGCGGCCCCGATTGAAGCATTCTCCATCATTCCCGAAGGCTATGTGTGCGTGCGTACCGAACACGCGCGCATGTGTGCATCCGTGCGATGTACCTTTGTTCGATGTTTAATTACTGTCTTCTATACTGTGTCGGCGTGATTGATTTATATACGAGTACCCATGCCGAATTACAGTTTTCTAGTAGTAATGGTCACCGAGCTAAGCCGAAGGCGGGCGGACAGATGGACATGGCGAAAGTGTAAGGGTTCCTTGTTGACTACGGAACCCTAAAAAGGTCCTTGGGTTATTGTACCGATGATGCTGGCGGCATTCCCTCGCTGAATTGCAATGCTGACGCGTTGCGCGAGAAAGCCCGTCAGTTCTTTGGTCAACAGTTACATCAACCAAATGTTTCGCAATTTCCGCAAATAACTTATGGACACTGGGACCCTAGGGATTGACGGTCTCGATGCCAAAGGGATGCCAAAATTGTACTCTCTGCCGAGGACTCTATCTAATATGTAATTAGATGCAACAGAATTTTTGGGCCCGTCGCGTCAACTAATTTTTTTTTTTTGATATTGTGCTATAATAGTCCCAATCGTATGCTAAAAATTAGAGATGCAACGGATAGTTTTTTGGCCGGATACCGGATACCGGATATTCGGCCTGGTCACCGGCCGAATATCCGGTATCCGGCCGGCCAAACGAAATCTACATTTTAGTTTGGCGGCGGGCGCTTTGTGCAGGTTTCAACCTGTTACAGCCTGTTCACACAGGGTCTCCGTTTTACTGTTCCGTTTTATCGTATACGTTTTTTTTTCATTGATGGCGTATGGAGTTCTATGAGCGACTTCACATATGACACAGTATTCTGAGTATTCAGTATACAGTAATTGTATGAAATTGTATCCGTTCAAACGGGTACCGTAAATACGGAGACTCTGTGTGAACGGGCTGTTACGTATTGTAGGTTCGCGCGGACCGTTTTCTAGGCAAGAAACGAGTTTTGTTAGGTCAGTGTACGGAACTATTTCGTATGCAGTACACGTGCGCCCGCCTATTTTGCTGAATAGATAAGTTTTTTTATGTTTAATGTGTTATTGTTGTTTTCTTGTATACTAATCATTTTTCAAAGTTAAATACCAAACAGAATGACTATTCGGTATCCGGCCGGATAGCAACCGGATATCCGTTGCAACTCTACTAAAAATGTTTCTAATAAGACTAAACCCCGTATGAAATGTCTGCACAAGAATGTATAAACAAGTATCCGGTTTTAGTGGTCCAATTAGTGCCGATCTAGCGCAATGATTCCATTAAACATGCAAATTGTGTTTAATCGCGTTGCGTCGTTACGGAACCAGCCCGAGCGCCCGTTCTATCATTATAATATAGATCAACCACTTGTGTTCTACATTGGAGGTTCGTAATAGAATACACAAGAAGCTTGGTACGTGTTTTTTTTATTATACATTACTGAATCGCGTATTATAGTATTTTATGCAATCGTTATATAATGAATGCTTTTTTAGTCGAGTACCATGTTTAGGCCACAAACCTTGCTGAGTGGCTTAATTAAGGTACGAGACTTAAAAAGCTAATTATATAACTATTATATACTAGTATTTTTCACAATCGTGTTATATTATAATAGAGAGCTTTTTAGTCGAGTACCGCGTTTAGGCCACGAAGCTTGCTGAGTGGCCTAAGTAAGGTACGAGATTATAAAGCTTGATTATGACACTATTGTGAACAATACTTTTTGTACGAGCTCATTAAAATTTATAATTTAAGTCATTAATACGAGTATGTAAGAAAACTACTTCTACTAACCGACTTCTTTTACACAAGAACATCACACCACCGGCGTCCGTAATGTTGCAGAACTGTGCTGTGATTGGCTAAATACTAGCCAATCACGAAGCGTAGTTTTTTATTTTTTAATGCCCTGGATACAGCAGCAAGTTCAAGTAGATTTTTGACAAATGATGAGACGCTGCTACGTTCCGTTCCGAAACGCTATAGATTGGTAATTTTGTATCGGATCGAGTCTCCACATATTATTGAAATACGAAGTTCTATTTTCAAATTTTTTTCGGTTGTCTAGAGCGTATCGAAAAAGTTATTTCGGTTGTTTCGGAAGTAACATAGACTATTCAGTGATGAAAAGAGTGACGTTGCAGTATTCTCTATGAAATCTTAATACACAGATTTTAATCGAAGAGTACAAAAAATACTTTTTCTACGAGTCAACTGGACTAATTAAACAAACTTGGTATCTATTGAAAACGAAGTGCAACCAACGGCTTTTTCTTTTTTGTGCGTTGATGTCTACGATTTATGATTGATGATATGATTTACCTTTTGACTTTCTCATGACGGCGTCCTATTGGTCAAATACATTGTAGTTCAGTAAAGGCGCCACGTGATTGGTCAATTTCATTTTAGATGTCTCAACAGTTATGAAATGTTGAGTTGGGAGCTCCATAGTAAAAAGTATGTGATTTAAGTTTGGTGCACGAAGTCTTAATTCAACCATTAAGGTCGACGAGTATAAAAACTTATTTATTTACCTCACTGAGGTCTCCCGACGTTTCGGATGTGTTGCAACATCCATGGTCACGGGATAATGTGTGAGAATCGTAAAAGTTTAAATCAATATATGCATTCTGAGGCGATAAAGCAAATAATGTCTCAGGCAGGTAGGTATGTGACGCCTTAAGGCGTGTTATTACAGGCCAGGTTGGATCGTGCCACGCTTGTGGATGCCTCTGCCTGTGCTAAAGCCTGGATTTCATGGCCTGCTTTCTCACAGGCCAGACTGACAGGTGATGTGAACGATCGCGTCTGGCCTGCGAGAAAGCAAGCCGTGGGACCTTTTGGTGGGGCTTTAGAACGGACGCAGGCGCGCCCGTACACGCGCCTTTGAACTTACCGACTCCCAGTTCCAGCAAGCCTCATCGGATGGGACGGTTCCCATGCCCTGTCAGTCTGGCCCAATCTGACCGTGGGATCCCGGCTTTAGCCAACGGCAAGGGCGATAAGTATATTATCTGAGGCTTTCTTTATTACTATCCGTTCTGAGTCCAAACTTTGACGTATCCTCTGTCGGTTTTTTCCGCGTAGCAGAAGGTAATTGCCACTTTATGGCCAGGTGTGACGTACCTAACTTACGATTCCTATGTTTTATTGGTACTTATAATACCATTTTTCGATTCCTATGTTTTATTGGTACTTATTTTTCTAAGTGCTTAATAAATAAGTCCGATTTGTTATCTTATCTTATATTAAATATCTATAAAGGTACAAAGTAAAATTATTGTAGGCCAGCAGTGGCGCTCTTAGGTCGTGTGGTTACTGACAAGTGAAAACTGATGTAAAAGATTAATAACATTTCTATAAATGTTTTGTATTCAATGCACAATTTAATTTAGATTCAACTGTAAATGAACATGTCATTATATGAGTCAATTAGCCCCCTTGTACCGACAGATATGCGCCCGTAATCCTAACCATTCTATAAATTACCCACCCTGTCGAGCAGAGCACAAGGCGTATGGTAACCAAACGTAAAATTTTCGATTATAGTCCCTTTAGCCGAGAATATCTTGACAAATACCCTAATAAAAAGGCTCGCCGCCCAGCCGGGACGTTTGGAAAACCATTCGCGAGGTTTATCGCCGCCATGGAAATAATAACTCGAGCCGTTATCGTCCTAAATTGATCTAATTTAAAATTATTGTTATCGCAAACCTTTTAATTTTATTACGGGGGATCATAACGTTTTTTTTCACAGCCCGATAACGCATACATGTAACTTTGGCCGATGTAATAAATATTTGTTGTTCCCCGCCACTGTACGCTGGCAAAAGATATCATTGAATTACCGGCGGGTCCTGTCGCGTCATTCACTGTTCGGTAAAATGTCACAAACTGAATTACTTCTCGGTAACTTTTTAATGAACTTCCACATGTCAATTATTCCATGCGAGATCAAATCGGAAAATTAAATTGAGTAGGTATCCGGGCTATTATTATTATTGGGTCGCAATCTGGCTGGGGCAGGCCTCGAACCTTCAATACGGCCTCTTTTGATTCCGTATATTCACTTGATGACGCAATAATTGCCTCTTAAGCGGAGAAAACATTGCTCGAATGATAAAATATTATTTGTGTGTGACAGGCTTTGTGGCGGAATGTGTACAGGCCATATCTCAAAGACACCCGTTGTAATTAAGTAGACAATGAGAGTTCATATTTGGCGGGGGCGGGATGGGATCCATTGTGCTCGCTCGTTATCTTCAGACCAGTCTTTTTAGCATTGTACAAACAAAGTGACTGCCTTCCCTGTAGCCATTTGCTCGCGTCTCGATCGTTACTTGTCGACCAAACAGTTACATTTTATATTGAGCCATGCGTCTCTGCGGTAATAAATGGCTGACAGTGGACAGCGATGGAGACTGATTATATCGAGTGTCCGCAGCCCGGTTACCATCGTCAATTATCTTATCAGGATATCTTAGATATCTTATCTTAATAAGTAATGTTTGTTACCTTCCTAACGTCGCTCCCGTTTGTGTGTTTCGACTAAATTCACATACATAATATGCTAGCCAATTCTATGCATTTAGGACTATTACCTATATTAGTATGTAAAAAAATGACATGTAACTTGGTGTTATTTATAAAGTATTTGTATTTAATATCAAGGAGAAAACCTTATAAAAAACAATCGAATAATAAACATTAACTAAACGTTTATAACCGAGGAAACGTAATTATACCGTCAAAAGTCTGAATAATTGCGCCTTCAAATAAAGCGGGTGACGGAAAATGCTCGATTTTATCTCAGAAGCAGCTAATGCTGGAGAAAAGAAAAAAAACTTTATTTTCTTCCATAAAATAGATACAAAGAGCGAGATTATCCGGATTTTAGGACCGACATCGATTCAACGGCGCGGAAGGCAAACAATCGTCTTTTGTTGTCCATGCCCATTGAAGTTAGGTAATTAATTATACCCGCCGCCATTTCGCAGATTCACTTCTACTGCGGCGCGCGGGATTGACTTGCGGCACCCTGTGCGTCGCGCGCACGACCGCTTGCGCTGCGCCGATGGCTCCAATTCCAGTATAGGTACCTTATTGTTCTAAGTGAAAGGTTTACTAGTTTTATTCATTTATATTATTTATTTATTTATACGTATTATTAGGAAATTGAATGCATTCAATAGGTAGCAGCTAATAAGAATTAAAACTTGCGGAGTATTTATTCTTATTAGACTATCAATTTTTATTTTTTGACGACAGGGCTACCTTTTTTGCAGTCATTCAAATACATCATGATCATATCAGCTTAACGTCTTCCAATGCCGGACATAGGCGTCCCCCGAAGAGTGCCAATGACCGGGTCTCCGCCACCCGCATCCAGCGGACTCCCGCAATCTTCACCAGTGGGGTAATGACGTAACGTTTCGAACGCGCGTCGGGACAATGTAACTGTAATCTTGCATCGTTACGTGATCGACTTGCAGGTCACCAATCCAAAGACGACATGTTTATAGTGAGTAGTTAAGGTTTTTTTGTAATTTAAAGAACATCTTACGTGTAATACACTAGGCCAGCACAACGCTGAGATGATAGATACTACTAAAATTAAAGCTTTTTAAAATCATCAGATCAGCTTTTTAATAAGGTAACATCTACTGCATTATGTTGAATCAAAGATCCGGGAACAGCAAAAACAAGTAAACAAAGAGAACGTGAAACAGTTTTCGACCCGTTTTTAGGTACATGCCGCTCACCGCAGATTTTATTTAACATCGTTTACCTTCTACATCAAAGACGTACACTAATCAAACATCAACTTTACTTTCAGGGAATTAGGATGCTTTTGAAGCAGCAAATCAGAGAAAGAAAGGAGTTTGTGAAATTAAACTGGGGATTTTATTTGCTACATTCTTCACAGCACCGCCGCGAGGTTGGTCTTTAATGACGGTCCTCGGGCATTGCATTCGGTTCAACTGGTAAATTTATTGTTCAAAATGCTGCAAGTTCCCACGATTTTCCCAGCATGTCGCTGTTCTTATGAACCTACACGAAAATAGCACCTTATTTTAAAAACATTAAATCGTGTAGCAATTTCATAGTTTTATGACTTGTAACAGCGTAACACTTCATAGCAATTTCAAGCTAGGCACAGGTACATAGTAAATCGTCGGGCAACACAATAAAGACATTATAATACTCAGTAAAGAGCGTGTACGAGACGACGGCAAATACTCTGAAGGTTGTTATTTATATTATGGCATTCAAAGCTCCTGTTTTGAATCGAAATATTCAAATTTGGAGCTTCATTGAGATGTTTCCGATAACAAATTGTGAGCGGCTTTTAAGAAATTGCCTCTATCCCGCCATTCACATGAAACGAGCATAATACATATATTTTATACCCACCGACACATACGTATACATTACCTACTTATGTTTATTATGCCTTTCAATGGCAAATTTTTATTCAGCGACTCTTGAATGCCTATTTAGAAAAAATATTCATATTAAAAAGTTCCTTGGCGTCTTTTCTGTGCTATAAGTATTGAGTTGGGCTTAATTCATTTTGCGTTTGATACTTGGGTCTATTCAAGCGTGGAGTTCAGAAAACATTCGTCGTCGTAAATATAAGCCACTTTGGTACAAACGCCGAGGATACAGTGATAGAAGAGTCAGGCAAAAAACATATACAGGCCAGCACAAATGCGCTATTATGTATACTTCGGGTTATACCTTTTATGCTATAATTTAAGGCATTTCTTTTTTAATCGTATACCGATAGTGTACAATAGGGAAAATATAAAACATTATCATTATAATATTTATAAGGCAACATCCAGGTTTTGCATCCATCGCACAGCGTCGGGTGTCAGGTCTAAGGTCGTCCGGGCTTCCTGGGTAGGCGCGGAGTGGACACCTTTGTATAATATGTTCCATGGTTTGGTTTCGTTTCAATCCATTGCTAACAAATTATCTTGAAGAAATAAGTACTACATACATACAATACATACATTCACGCCTTTATTCCCCAAAGGGGTAGGCAGAGCACATGAAACGTATGTTCCAGCGCCACTTTTAGCATAAATGTGGGTATAAAAGATCGACTAATTGTGATATTGCAGTGATAGGTTGCTAGCACATCGCCCACAACACACTTCAACCCTGGTCTCTTAGTCGACTTTTACGACACCCACGGGAAGAAAGGGGGTGGTGATATTCTAACCCGACACCACAAGGGTAAATAAGTACTAAATGCCAAAAAAAAAGACATGAATGTAGCCCTCGGGTATATGAAACTGTGCGGTTACCGAGGAACGCCAAATTCCCGATCTGTCGCTTGAATGTGCGAGTGAAATAGAGATGGAGATACGAAGTACGAACATCGCGGTAGCAAGCAGCTCCGAAAGCGACGGCAACGGTCGGCTGACGATACTGAGCTATCCGAATTAGGCACCTCAACTACATTTATTTCATTTTGAATAGACTTCAAAAAAAGGAAGAGGTTCTCAATTTTAGTTTTGTATTTTTTTTTATTTTGTTTGTTACCTCATCACTCAGTCGTTAATGAACCAACAAACCGTTCATGCGGTAAAGTGGAAATGTTAATGAGGATATTTGGCTTCGCGAAGTGCTGAATTGACGGCGGTTAAAACTTTGTTTGCAACAACACAATACAATACATCTTACAGTCCTTTATGATTTATGAACGGTCAACAACATCATTCAAGAATAACGTTGCTTTTAGGCTATCAAAAATGGGACTTTTACAAGTGTATTTCATTACTTTTATTGGTCTTATTTAAAAGCAAGCAGGACCAACCCTACTTATTCTATAACTATCTATAACTATGTGACGACGCGCCGGCGTCGCACAACGGCGGCGAGGCGCGGCGGGCCGCGCGGCGCACGGGCAGAGCGGTGACGTCACAACGAGCGGCTTTAAAAGGCCCGAGCGCGCCTACAACGATCAGTGGATTCGCCGCGCTTGGAAGGAGAACACCACCGCCCCCCCGCGCCCGGATCGCACCCCCTGCGTCATCGCCACACTCCGCGCCGCTGTACCGCCCGTCGAGTAGCAGTCAGCCCCGGCCTCCCACAAGCGGGTCTCACCGGGGTCTGGCCGCCGCAAAACGGGTAAGGGCAGCCGCGCTGCCCGCGATCGCGCGCCAAGCGCCTCAGCGAGCCCTTGTCAGGGCTCACAACACCCCCCGACCCCCCGCCTTTGACATTCAAAGGTGGGGGTAGATGGAAAAACCGTGTGGGTAATCTACCCACACCAAAAATTAAGATGCCTCAGCCGCCCCCGCCCCCCGCGGGAGCTCCAAAAGAGCGGCAAGGCCGACAACAACAACGGACCTTCCGCCGCAGCCGCGGCCTGGATGCGGCCAGGGCCGCACGCGACCCGCGCATACAGGCGGCTTTCATGAGCGCCCTGCGTGCGTCCGCAAAGGCCTACGGGTCCACACCCAGCACACCCGGCACACCAACCAGTGAGGGAGCTGGAGAGGCCCCCTTCCCCAGGCCGATCGACATGGTCCGGGAGATAGTCGGGCAGCTAGCTCCGCTCTCTCACAGAGGGATCACGGCCGCCAACCTAACGGCCGCAACGAAGTCCGCCGCCGCTGCCGCCGCGCCTAACGCGAGAGGCCGCGCCACCGCAGCACCGAGCGGAACAAGCTCCGCCGCCGACGCCACACTCGAACAGCCCGCCCTACGCCCTCCCACCGAGGATGTCGGAGCAGGGAACGGCAACGGCAAGACCGACCGCGCCGCCATCTCCATGGGCGCGCGGCCCAAAACCGCAACATACGCGGCCGCCACCACCTCTTCCAAAAATAAGAAGGCCCCCGCACCCGCACCGCAACCGCAGCGCGCGCCCGCAGCGCAGCGCCAGACCGCGCCGCGACCGCCACCCGCCCTCGGAGCGGGCCCGGCGTATCCAGCGCTCCGCGCAGCGCCCGCGCCGCGACCGCGTCCCGCCCTCGGAGCGGGACAAGCGAACACGGCGCACCGCGCAGCGCCCGCGCCGCGACCGCAGCCCGCCCCCGGAGCGGGACCATCGAACCCGACGCACCGCGTAGCGCCCGCGCCCGCGCCGCGACAACCCGCCCTCGGAGCGGGGAGCGCCGTGCAAACCTCACAGCACACCGGGCTGCTCAGAACGCCGCCATTTGGGGGACTGACAACCCCCACCACTACCGCATCGCCGCCGCTTGTCCAAACTCCCGCACAAGCACGACCCGTGACAGCCGCACTCCCCCCTCCACTGGGGACAAAGCGCACACTGGAGTCCCCATCAGAGAGGACCCAACTCCTCAGCCTCTCACGTCTCGACTTGTCCCCAATGGACACGCTGGACCTCGGGGACGACGAAGAAAATAGCAGCGACGATGAGCGCCAAGACGAGGCTGCCGCCGCGCCGAACACGATCCCGCCGCCCTCGGCGACGACCACGACCACCACACCACAGGCCGCGACCCAGACGCACCAAAAGAAGCCACGGCCTATCACCGTGGACTATCTCCCGGACTGGCACGCTCATTTCCAGCGGATCCGGGAGCGTCTGGGCCGCTACCCAAATTCCCGCCCATACGGCAACGGGATACGTTTCCGCCCCGAGGACCATGAAGAATACCGAGTGGTGCAGGGATACCTCGAGAGCCTCGGGGACTCCATCTCGTGGACAGCCCTTCAGCCGAAGGAGGAGATCCCCCTGAAGGCAGCCATCAGGGGGCTCCCAGCGAATACGGACCCGGCTGATATCACCCAAGACCTGGAGGCGAAGGGCTTCGCCCCCATCTACACCCGCCATGTAGACGCGCGGGCAGGCAGACCCGGCTGCATCTTCTACGCGCAGCTCATCAAAACAGAAGGCCTCATCCCGGCAATTTATGAAGTCCGGGAATTGCTCGGGATGACGGGCGTGGTGGTGGAAGCATGGCGCGGCAGGAAGGGGCCAGCGCAGTGCCACCGCTGCCAGGCCTTCCGGCATTCATCCCACGGCTGCCGCCGCCCCATTAAGTGTGTCCGCTGCGCGGGGCCACACTCCGCGGGACAATGCGAGCGGCCACGGGAGGAGGAGGGCACCTGCGCCAACTGCGATGGCCCCCACCCCGCAAACAGCCTAACGTGCCCGGTATACCAGCGGGAGGCACGGATAAAGAAGCCCGGCACAGCCCCCCGCACAAATCGTCGCGGGGAAGTCGTGCCGCAACAGCGCACCGTGGAGGCTGTTGAGAACGCCCCCAACTCCCTCACGGCGAGGGCAAATGACGCGGCACCCATGCGCCGCCGCCGCAGAGGGAGGGGCAGACGGGGCAGAGGGCAACCCGCCACCGCCACCGCCACCGCCAACACCCAGACTACCTTCGCCGCCGCCGCCCAGATTGCCGCCACCGCCGCACAGACTGTGGCCGCCCGCACCGACGCGACCCACACACCTGCGACCACAACGCAGACCAGACCGCCGCACCGCACCGCGCTCCCCTCCCTACCGACAAGCCAAGATGGCAATAGGGAGAGGACAATAGCGCAGTGCATCCAAATCCTGCAGAGTGTACTCGGCGCTCTGCAGAAAGGAGAGAACCCCGTCCCCGTTATTCTCAGGGGGTTGGCCGACCTCTACGGAGCTGGATAACCCCCTGAAAATTCTATACTGGAATGCCGCCGGTCTCAACAGCCGGCCGAAGAGGGAGCTGCTGGCAGACGTCCTCAGGAGAGAGCGGATCGACGTAGCCCTGATCTCAGAGACCCATCTCAAGGCGGGAGATGCCTTGAAAATATCGGGCTACGTCTGCTACCGCAAGGAAGAGACGTCCCCACACGGCTGGCCCTACAGAGGCCTGGCGGTATTCGTTGCACGACGGGTAGTGCACCAGCCGCTACCAATACCACAGCTCACGACGTGCTACGCCCTCGGCGTGGAACTACACGCGGACGGCCAACACCTGAGGGTCTACGGGTTCTACCGGCCCCCTCAGTCCAACCTAGCCGAGCCCGACTTAGAGCAGATCTTGGACTCGAGCGCACCAACCATCGTCGCTGGCGACTTCAACGCCAAGCACCCAGCATGGAACTCGTCCAAGATCTGCAACACGGGTCGCCGCCTCCTACGCCACGCCGAGGGCCACAACTACGCCGTACTGGGCCCGGAGGTCCCTACCCACTACCCGTACGCTGCAACACACCAGCCGGACACCATCGACCTAGCAGCAGTCCAGAACCTGGCAGACTGGCCGGAGCTGGAAGTCCTAGATGACCATATGCTCTCGGACCACCAGCCAGTCGTGCTCAGACTGAGGACTGCTGCCACCACCGTTCAAACCCCACCAGCGAGGAGAAGGACCGACTGGGAGAGGTTCGCCGCGCACATGGCTGAACACTCGGAGTCCTTCCCGGCATCGACCGCCGAAGAAGTTGACCGCCTTGCCGAGATGTTCAGCCGGAACGCCCAGTCGGCCCTCGCCGCCGCCACCACCACGAGCACCGCCACCAAGCACCGCCATAGAGACGCGCCGCCGCACATCCAGAAGATGCTGGAGGAGAAGCGGAAGTTGCGACGGCTCTACAACGAGACCCGCTGCCCCACCCTTAAGACCCAGCTCCTCGCCGAGAAAATCGGGACTAGCCTCGCGGCAAACTCCCGCTACTCTTGGCTCGAGGGCGTCGACTCCGCAGCCGATGAAGGCTGGGGCGGCATACACCGTTTATGCCGTCGCTTCTCCAGGAAGCCGCTGCCAACCAGGCCACTCCTCGCACCGGACGGCACCACGCGGTACCGCGCCGAGGACCGGGCGCATATCTTCGTGGAGCACCTCGAGAACCAGTTCCGACCAAACGCGACCACTGATGCCGAGCACACCGCACAGCTGGAACGCGAGGTCGAGGGGTATCTCGAGGTCCCACCACTGCCAGAAGAGGACGTCGTCATCTTCTCCCCCGGTCAGATCCAACGGGCAGTACGGAGAACCCAGCTCCGCAAGGCCCCAGGACCAGACACGATCCCGAACGAGGCACTGCGTCACCTCCCCCCGCGAGCCATCGCGACGCTGACGCGCCTGTTTAACGGGATCGTGAGGACGTGCCATTTCCCCAGCTGCTGGAAGCTGGGGAAAGTTATCATGCTGCCCAAGCCGGGGAAGAACATTCTCCGCCCTGAGAGCTATCGCCCCATCACCCTGTTGTCAACGGTGTCAAAGGTGTTCGAGCGACTCTTTCTCCACCATTTGGCACCGCACATCGAGCCCCGCGCAGAACAGTTCGGCTTCAGGGCGGAGCACTCGACGACCCTCCAGATCGCCCGGATCCTCCACGTCGCAGCGGCGGCGCGGAACAAAAAGGAGCACGCTGTGGCGGTGCTTCTCGATATGGAAAAGGCTTTTGACCGGGTCTGGCATGCAGGCCTGGTCTACAAACTGACAACCTCCGCAGCGCCAAGACGGCTCGTGCACATCGTGGCCAGCTTCCTCGCCGATCGCAGCTTCCAAGTTGTGGTCGAAGGCAAGCTCTCGGCGAGGAAACCCATCGCAGCCGGAGTCCCCCAGGGAAGCTGTTTGTCGCCCGCGCTGTACGCGCGGTACACCGACGACATCCCAGTGGAAGGGGGGACCACACTAGCCTTGTACGCCGACGACGCGGCATACATCTCGACGTCGTACAAGCTCCCGCACGCAGCCGTCAAGATCCAGCGCACCTTGGACCTGCTACCAGGCTGGCTCAACCGCTGGCGCCTGAGGGTGAACGTGGCGAAGACCCAGGCCATCACCCTCAGTGCGAAGAGGAACCAGCCCCCGGAGCTCCGCCTACTGGGACAGCCGCTTCCGTGGTTGCGGACTGTTAAGTACCTGGGCGTCACCATCGACCGGCAACTTAACATGTCCGCCCACGTGAAGAACACCGTCAACCAGGCGAGAACGGCCCGGGCGCTACTCACTCCTGTGATGAAGTCGTCCCTCCCCCTGTCCGCCAAGATTGGCATCTACAAGGGGTACATCAGGTCACGGTTGACCTATGCAGCCCCCGCGTGGTACGCGCTGGTGGGAGAGTGCAATAGACAGCGACTCCGCGCACAACAGTCGCTGGCGCTCCGCACCGCAGCCGACGCGCACTTCTACGTCAGCAACAAAGTGCTCCACCGTGACCTGAAAGTCGAACACCTGGACGACTTCATCACCAGACTGGCTAGGGCTATGTTCGAGCGGGCAGACGGCTCGCGCCGGACGCACCTGCAGGACATAGCCCCCTACCACTCCCGGCCGCCCGACAAGAGGGCACTACCGCGGGACTTGATCCGCCCGGATCCGCCCGCCCCCCCCTGACTCGACGCAAGGATGTTCCTGCAGTGCCGTCGGCTCGAAGGTCGCTCGCTGGGCCTCTCCTAAGGGAGTCCCACCCGGCAGGGCTTGACCTCGCCGACGGACGAAGCAGATGACCCCACCGGACCTGACGGGCGTTACGCCCACCCCAGCCACCCGTCCGCTGTAGCGGACGGCGCCTGATCCCGCCAGAAGCGGCACAGCCGCGACAGGCTTCCCGAGCCCCCCCACGGGGCTTGAGAGACAACCCATGGCAACGATCAGTGTTCTCCGGAGTCCGCTTCGGATAGCACTGCCCCCTCCCTTCCCCCCTGCGTCTTCAAGGCGGCGGTTTTGGCCCGTCCTCGTCTGCCTTAGACGTTCCCGAATACCTAGTCCTCAAGGCGGTGGTTTTGGCACGTCCTCATCAGCCTTGGACTAGTCACCCTGGAATCATCCCCGCGGCGGTGGTTGTGGCAAGTCCTCATCAGCCAGGGGTTCCAGGTTCCTACAGCCTTCAAGGCGGCGGTTTTGGCTCGTCCTCGTCAGCCTTAGGCTTCCCGAACTAACGCTCCCACTAATATCCCGTAGTCCGTAAGGATAGGTCCGCGACCGCGTTAACCGTACACCGTAGATTTAGCGTGCTAGATTCTAGTGTTTGCTTATAATTAATAAACGGGCGTAAGACCCTTATTTGTTACATATTTAATCCGTGTTTGCATTACAAGCGCCCCTAGATCCCTCATAGTGCCCCTGAGCTAGTCTGGAAACCTCCATCAAGCCCTAAGCGGCGGAGGATTTGGGTGTGTGCCCAAAACACACATCACATTTGGTGCCCAACTTAAAAACTCACTTTAGAGTATTTCTAGCTCAAGAGGGATCGATCCAGGGGAGTGTAATAGTATCTAGCATACCTAGTGCGACGCGTCTCGTCCACTATTGAAATTTCCGTTTAGACCAGTTAAAACCGTATAGTTTACCGTAGAATATCCGTAGAAATTGCCGTTTTACATATTAACTGAATATTAACGTGTTTTATCCCCTGTGTAGTTATAGCCGCTTCAACTCCCATACAGTACCGCCAGGTAGACGGGAAACTACCGATGCCGACGGCCTGGATCTATCTCCTTAAGAAGCCGGGTCTCACCGAGGAAGCCGAAAAGAGAGGTATATCCACGGAGGGCTTGACGGTGGAGCAGATACGCAAGCTACTCGCAGAATCCGTGAAGGGATCAGACGAATTTAAGACACCGGAAGAGGCACGTTCTTTGGTCATGGAGGAGGATGATCTTAAGGGGAAGTCGGCCAGGCTTAGCAAGTTACTGAGGGAGTGGAACCTCTCATACGGGAACTCGGACGACGCCGTAGAGTTCGTGGAAAGGCTGGAGGAGCTAGTCGAAGCCAGCGGCATAGAGAGGGAAGAGGTGCTGCCAGCCTTACCGCGCATCCTGAGAGGAAAGCCGTTATTATGGTACAGAAACAATTGCGACTCGTGGAGGACATGGGAAGAGTTCCTGGAACTTTTCAAACTTTATTATTTCCCCAGTAACTACGAGGAAGACCTCATAGTGAGGATAGTTGCGAGAAAGCAAAAGTTTCGAGAAAGTTTCACGGATTATTTGACCGACTTACAAACCTTAATGAGGAGGTATGGGGGGTTAACAGAGAAGAAGAAATTGCACCGGATACACGAGAACATGATCAAGGAATACAAGTTGTACATCAAAAAACAGGACTATAAGGACCTCAGCGGGTTAGTAAGGCTGGCAAGCGAGTACGAAGGAATCGTCGCGTCATCGTACAGAGGCCCGCCACCCAGCAAAGGGAGGCCGTTCGAGACCGGAGGGCACACGAGCCCACAAGCGGCATATAAACAAGGCCACCGCCGGCACGAGAACGTCAACAACCGGACAGAGAGACCCGAGGGAAGAGGGAGTTCCTAGGCGCAGCAGGAGCGAGCGGCCGCGAAGATAACCGGTTATATGTGGAAGCACAGATGATGGGGGATAAATACCGCTGCTTAATAGATACGGGGTCCACGAACACGTACATCAATGAAGAAATCTTTAACGCCTGCAGGGCACGAGGTGCATTAGAAAAACAAGAGCAGAGGGGAATTGTCCTCGCCGACGGCACAAGAACACAAGTGGGGAAAAGTGTTTTAGTGGACATCGTAATGAAGGGGGCGACAATAAAGCATTGGGTGCGGGTGTTACCATCGGTGACACACACAGTTGTGGGGATGGATGTGCTCCGACGAGTGGGGGTGGCGATAACGTGGGCAGGCGAGCTACCAGACGCGCAGGAACCGACTACCCAGACAGGGGACGTCGAGAAGCAGGGGCCTGAGGCGCCCCGGGAGCACCGGACAACCCTCGCCGAAACCGAACAGGTACGGCATCCGGGTGAAGTTAGTGCTTCGTCAGGACAGGCGAGCGAAATGCTTGCGATGGCACAGAGGGGACGGCTCGAGCCAGTGCGAAAGAAAGAGTTCGAGTTAGACCAGAGAGCCCACAAGGAAAGAACGTGGGCCGAGCATAAGATAAAATTGAAGCGCAAGAACCCCATTACGCAGAGGCACTACCCGCGGAACCCGAATGACCAGAACGTATTCCCGACTCCGTGCGGGAAGAATAATACAGTTTTGGAACAGCTATACGCGACCGCCAGGCAATATCAAGGAAAAGCGTCCGCAATACAAATAAACCTATTCTGACAAACGGAATAGACAGTGGGAGCCGGCTGCGGGCACGCAGGTTCTAAAAAGGAATCAAGTTTTGTCAAACGCAGATAGGAATTTTTGGGCGAAGTTAGCTCCAAGGTACGTTGGGCCGTACAAGGTTCACAGTAAGACATCACCGGTAATATACCGATTGCAGAAAATAGACGGGACCGGTAAGCAAATAATAGCCCACGTGAAAGACTTAAAACCGTACAATATTTAAAACATACACAACGAGTGTTATAACGCGCGCATAACAACATACATAAATTGGAGTTATTACGCGCTAAACAAAGTTTCCTTAAAAGTGCGCAAATGACTCAAGCCAACGATAACCGGTCGAAACGAAGAGATAACAGGAGGCGGCGGCGAGCCGACCGAAAACCGACCGTAACGCAGGGTCAATAAGGTCCAGAGTTACCGCGCGGTAAACCGAGAGTAGTGTGCAACCCGGGACAACGCAACAATTAGTAAAATAAGGCGAAATGCGCATCGCACGTAAACAAGGATTCACATGAGTCGCATTCGCATCATACAAGAAATATAATTTAAATACGAACACAGGAATCCGCGTCACCCGCAGCAAATAACAAGCACGGCCGAATAGGGACCCTAATGCTAGGGAAATATGGTCGATAATCAAATGGACGGGGGAAAAGTGTAAAGATTTCCGATTGCATCGCGGGCAAAGGTAAACAAACAGCAACGGCCGAGATGCGCGGAAAAATATGAACCATATACTGTTATGAATACGGTGTATAACAGAAAGCCAGGTGGGGCGGCAACGTGCATGTGACACCCCGGGTATGGAAAGCGTTCATGGGCTACGGTAGCTGCCTACCTTCAGGCGGACCGTCAGCGGGCCCCACCGAAGTAGTGTTTTAAGTTTTATTATTGTTTTGTTTTTCATTTCTCGCATTATATAAATTTATTTTGATGACCGATTTACAAGTAGGTACCCCAGTAACGGGTAAACACCGAAGGCACCGGTAAACGGTGAGCAATATCGGGGATAGGGAGGTACCAAAAGGTTGGTACACCGATTTGGTACACACATTAACGGTGATTTTTTTCCTTACAGCAAAAAAATCTCAACAGGAGGAGGGGGCATGTGACGACGCGCCGGCGTCGCACAACGGCGGCGAGGCGCGGCGGGCCGCGCGGCGCACGGGCAGAGCGGTGACGTCACAACGAGCGGCTTTAAAAGGCCCGAGCGCGCCTACAACGATCAGTGTTCTCCGGAGTCCGCTTCGGATAGCACTGCCCCCTCCCTTCCCCCCTGCGTCTTCAAGGCGGCGGTTTTAGCCCGTCCTCGTCTGCCTTAGACGTTCCCGAATACCTAGTCCTCAAGGCGGTGGTTTTGGCACGTCCTCATCAGCCTTGGACTAGTCACCCTGGAATCATCCCCGCGGCGGTGGTTGTGGCAAGTCCTCATCAGCCAGGGGTTCCAGGTTCCTACAGCCTTCAAGGCGGCGGTTTTGGCTCGTCCTCGTCAGCCTTAGGCTTCCCGAACTAACGCTCCCACTAATATCCCGTAGTCCGTAAGGATAGGTCCGCGACCGCGTTAACCGTACACCGTAGATTTAGCGTGCTAGATTCTAGTGTTTGCTTATAATTAATAAACGGGCGTAAGACCCTTATTTGTTACATATTTAATCCGTGTTTGCATTACAAGCGCCCCTAGATCCCTCATAGTGCCCCTGAGCTAGTCTGGAAACCTCCATCAAGCCCTAAGCGGCGGAGGATTTGGGTGTGTGCCCAAAACACACATCACAACTACCTACGTTGCACGGTCGAGCTTGGACGTAGCTGAACATTTTAGTACCTTGTCGCAGCTGCTAATATGACCAATTTAAACCACTCCCTCTTTACTGTGTTACTGTGACAGAGTACTCAAATAGTTCATCTATTCTCTCCGGCTAGACCTAACCGTACCGTCAACCGAATTATCATTTCAATGAGGCCCTTGCATGTTTGTCTTCAAAATGGAATGGACAGAGATAATCCACGCAGTGGTTTTGTTGAATGCCAGCGGGACTATTTGTATAAACGTTTTGAATTTGAAATGGGCCGGTACTAGTTGCTTTCACCATGTCCGTCAGTCTGTCCATCTGTGGCTTAGCTCAATGACCCTTACTTAAAACTTGAATAATTTAATGCTCCAAGCCGGATCCGAACCGGTGACCACAGGCATTCACGGCCCGTCGCTACTAAGCAACTGAGCTATAGAAACAATCTGTCTCGTCCACCAAATCTTTCAATCAGTTCCTTCCTACAACGCTTTAGGGCGGCGTGTAGCGACATCTGCCTGAAGACTTAGGCTTCTTAACGGCATCAACGTCTCAAAATATATTGAGAAATCATCAGTAACAATGCGCCACCGCATACTAAATTAATTGTGTATCAAGCAGTAAAGCTGCTAAGGAAATTTTAAACTTATTAATTCCTTCCTTCGTTTTAGTTTTTCTTTTAATTTAAAACTCATTACATTAATTTTGTTCGCAACTTAAAGTCCACTATTTAACATTTTTGGTATCAACATGTACGCCATATCAAGATGATTTTTTTTAGGGTAGGTACCTCCCCTTGCGGAAGAGTGCTTCGGCGTGCCCGTAACCCGGCACCGTGGTGACGAGATGGAACAGCGTGGGGTTTTAGTCGGTAGTCCGGGCGGTTCCCGGGAGTCCGACATACCTGCCTTGGCTTCCCCAGCCGGGCAGGATGCGTAAAGGCATTTCCCAACGTAAAAAAAAAAAAGGTACCTCCCCTACACGTAAAGATGTAAGACCAACTTTCGACGCAACCGCAATGTGCCATCGGAGTGCATCGTGTGCAAGTATATAGCCTAGGGAAAAATCTCTGACACGATGAGGCAAGCGGATGTCCACTGGAATAATTTAAGTGTTTGAGCTCTTGTAAGATTGGTTGAGGTATGTCAGCCAAATCGTGAGTGTGTATGGAATTAAATTACCAGGTTATTTGTTGCCTATGCTCTAGGTGTCATCAGATGGCTCATGTCAAAATGGGTGCTGGTGACACATGAAACCGATTCCAATAAAGGTTATCTGCTTAACTGAAATAACTTGCATGAGTTTTTCGGAACCTATGTAAGGAATATCATTTGATATTAACCACTAGCTTTCCGGTGAAGGGAAACATCGTGAGGAAACCTGCGTGCAACTGCGAAGACTTTCAAATTTGTTTGTGAAGACCCTGACCCACACTTGGCTGACGTACGTGTCATCCATAGATGGACACCTGCGCCCAGCGGTGGTAGGTGGTGGTGAAGTGAAATAGACTCCCAGAAACAGCGGCTATTTCAAAACTGTCCTATATGCCTTCTATTTCAACTAGCGAGGTTTAATCAGATTAGAATTACTCGCAGTTTGAATAGCCGTGACGTCAAACGTTACACGTCGATTGCCGGCAAAGTTCCGACGAATTAGGCCGAGCCTGTTAGCGTTTCTCCTTTGTTTTGATTAAGTACTAGCAGGGTTACCAGCTGGGAAACTGAACGGTATGATAGGGTAGGGTTTTCACGTTGCAGCGTCCTGAAATTAAGTATATCTAATCATATCTTCCACCTGAAGGCGTAGCACGGTTGCCATTTTATCACATATCGTTGTGGATAAGACATCCGTCACTCATGCACTCGCATACTTGTCAGAACGTGACGGATGTCGTATCCACAGCGATAAGTGATAAAATGGCAACCGTGCTACGCCTTCTGGATATAGATAAAATTAAACACGATTTAATATTAAAAACTACGTCTTAAAAAGACAAAACATCACATAATAGAAACTTATCGTCGTTTAAATTGTACCTATAATATTTTTCATTCGTTGCCTAAAATAATAAGTATTTGTAAATAATGCCTACCCCTTTTAGAGATAAAGGCGTGAATGTATGTATGTATGTAAATAATATTTAGTTTTCTGGTATAAAAATACAGCTTTAAAACGAGTTTTCGTTTTTCAAATCAGGGATGCCTGAATTGGAAACTCTTATCAATTTGTTGATCTTATGGTTTCCACAAAACTAAATAATATACCTACTTTAAGTTAGAAATAACCTAAGAGGTAGTCACGTAACGTTATGAACGTGCGTAGGTAGATAGATCCAACTGTCATTTTTCCATATAAAAATTGTCATTTAGATCTAACGAACGTTCGTACAATGCACAATGCGTTGCGTGATCGACCTGCTGCACTATAATAATGACGTTTGATCATTCGTTACTTCCATTTTCCAGGCAGAAAAATCCGGCTGAAACCGATTAAAATTTTCTGCGGAAAGGCTTCCGAACAACAAAGAATATCTTCGAAATCCAACTTCGTATTTATACCTATTAGACTAGCTGCCCGCACGGGTCCGCCAGCGTTTTGAAGAGAACGCAGGTAAAGCCGCGGAGTAAGAACTATCTTCGCCATGCTACTGTAGCCCGCTCAGGCACTTAAGGCGGTGCATTGAAAATTATCGCGTGCTTTGAAACGCCGTTCTGACTAGATTAAGAAACAATGAAGTCTGATTTTCAGATATACATTCTTGACTATATGATTGTTTATCTGATTTTATCGATACATATGATTGCTTAAAATTTCCTCGATAGAAAAAAAAAACCAAAGTTGGGTCTGTATTTTCCTTTTTTTACTAGCCTTCTCAAACGATACATTATTTTACGACACAATCAAGTTAATACCTATTTTTTCTCATCTAAAATCTCAATTTACGAAATTTAAATAAAACTTTACTAGGTTAGGTATCGTTTGTCCAAAAAAAGCCATTCCCGAAGAGTGTTACATTTCTTTTTCTCGTGTGCGGAAGGCATCAGCGTGTCTCTGTCTAGGGGGCGTGTTCGACTCATTTAAGGCATCCCCTATATAAATAATAGGCCGTAAGCAATATTTTTGCCATTTCCAAAATACAGTACTTCTGATATTAGAATAGGTGCAGTATGAAAATTGGTAACGATATTTTTCACAAAAATAGAAAATATTTTTATCGATTTGAAGTTGCAAGATTTTCAAACGGTATTTAGACCTCTAAAAGGTAAATGAATATGCTTCATTAAATTTTAAGCGATTATTAAGTCCCGTTTAGTCAAAATAAAGTATTTTATCCTTTCACTCCGTATGTTACGGTATGGCGGCTACGCGGTGCGCAGATTTCTTTACATACAGACGTTTACAGCTTATTCATTTTTAGTGTCACGAAATAAAATAATGGGGGAGGTAAAAATTGCGTCTTCATAGCATCTTCCAGGGAGGCTCGACGCACAAAAGTTTGTAAAACCTTGAGGTAACAGGGAGGCAACTTTTATATACTTCTGTTATGGTGTTTATAATATTTTTGTCAGCACTTTTAACACATTCACTGCCAAGAATCCGTCATGCATAGACGATCCCGTGGTTTTTTATTTATTTATTTATTTATTAGGCTCACACAACAAATTACAGTCATTCATTCAGTACATTTAAAGCTTAGTGTCTAGATCTGGACGACAATTCTAACAGTGTGTGCACAGAAAGATTAATAACTTAAAGACAAACTATTCACTAGATGGAATAACATATGAGTATTGCCCAGCTTACAAGGACAGGCAAAGTGCATAACATTTAATAATGAACATGACATTTCCCAGAATATTGCGTTAAATATCTGCCTAATAAAACTTATTCGTCTAACTTTGACTCTAACTTAAGACTTAAAACTTAAATGCCTAATTTGAGTGCATCTTTGACTTTATTTTTAAACAAGGGTAGGGTGTGTATAAAGATGTCCAAAGAAGGATGTTCAGCCACTATATCATTATACAAACGACACATTCGGACAACGGGATTATAAAACGATGTGTTATTTTTGTAAATTTCGAGTTGGAATAATCTGTGTGATGGATTACGAGATTTTTGTTTTCCCCGGATGTAGCAGAAAGCGCCTACGACCTATTTGGCATCTGCTAGGCGGATTCCTGGTACCTAGTGAAAATGTTAAAAGCAATCGGTTCGACATGGTAGGAGCAAAATGGCAGTATTCTCGGAAATCAGAAGAGAGCCGGCCTGAAATCAGTGACTTGGGTGGATATTTGAAAGTAATGTAGAGGAAGTTTAAGCAAACGTCGGAATTTAAACTAACATTTACTTAGAGTTTGAAATGAAAATAACTACAACTTAGAAAAGTTGAGAAACCCCCGATATTTTCATTTCAAAGTTCAATATCTCAAAAACGGCTGAACAGATTTTCATGAAACATGCCTCAACACTCGGGAATCTCGGGATAAAATTATCTATGACACAAAAAACTTAACGAAAATGGGTTCATCCGTTTGGGACCTACGATGCCACAGACAGATACACAGACAGACACGTTAAACTTATAACATCCCTCTCTTTGCGTCGAGGGTTAATAAAACTGAGTATACAGAAATAAGATCAGTATATAGCGTATATAGGTTGATAGTGTTGATACTTACGAGTATATAGATAACATATTTCGTATTAATCTGGATTTCTGAAACGGTATATTCAATTCCAAAAAAAAGAAGTTGTCCGTAATAACCCGGACTTTTTTTTTATAGATATCATACAACAATTTATTAATTTGGAGCATTGTGGAGCACTGACATAACTCGAAAGACAGCACCTAAGGCTACGAAGGCACCTTTGTTTTTGTTTTCTAAAAATCTTAATCTTGGTCAGATAAGTTACGTACCTACCGTACACTGACACCCAAAATAAAATATTAAAAACCACTAGAAAGAAATAATAATATTTATTTGTCGTGACAATGAAAATACACATGTGTTTACACGTGTATTTGTGTTATGTTATAAGTTTTGTATATTGTTATGTATGTTAGTCTGTAAGGTATTTGTAAATATGGGCCTTGTTGCCTGACTCAAATAAATAAATATACAACTGAAATTCACCAAAATGGATGCCACTTAGAATATACCAGCACTACCAGCAGCAATATATTAAGCTAAAGGCGCTGGTTTTCAGACACTTATGTATGTTAATGTAAACACAAGTTAAGACGCTAAAGTTAATGTAAAGTTGTAAACACAGGATAAAAATCTAAAAATTTTCATCACGCGTTTTAATAATACGTCTAAATAAAATACGTAGGTAGTTTATTTCAGACTGAATTTAAACGTAAAGGACGTGACTACATTCCTTCTTTTAAAACATTTTTATGAGTCTATTAAAATTACGTTTACAACCAGAGTAGAGAACTACTTCGGTCCTTATGTTTTATGTACAAGTCGTAACTAGCGAGATTTATTGGACCTGTAAGGCTGTGTACAGAAGGTATGACCCAACGTACATAAGTATAATGGTAGAAGTGTATTTTTGCTAAATATATATTTATTCGTGCTGAACCCCCTTGTGGTGTCGGGTTAGAATTTCACCACCCCCTTTCATTCCGTGGGTGTCGTAAAAGTCGACTAT
Source organism: Epinotia demarniana (assembly GCA_945867215.1). Taxonomy (NCBI): domain Eukaryota; kingdom Metazoa; phylum Arthropoda; class Insecta; order Lepidoptera; family Tortricidae; genus Epinotia; species Epinotia demarniana. The sequence goes on from OX244277.1 coordinate 17,736,248, forward strand.
GGGAGCAGGGTTAAAGTGTGTTGTGGGTGATGGGCTAGCAACCTGTCACTGCAATATCACATTTTGTCGATCTTTTATTCCCACATTTATGCTACAAGTGGCGCTGGAACATAGGTTTCATGTGCTCTGCCTACCCCTTTTAGGGATAAAGTGAATGTATGTAATTACTTATGCCAAAAAATATTAACACAGCCAAAACAGATGTCAATGGACGAGGTCTCATGCAATTACAGTTCATTAACTTTAATGACAATGTTAATACTGATATCCACTAAATTTATGGTCAGCCTATACTTCAGCGCTTTGGCGGGAAAGGTCTAAAGTCAATAAACTGAAATTTCTAGCAGGGCTTGTTAACGATACCAAATTCCCAGTATAAGTAACGTTAGTTAACGGTAATATCATAAAAATACCTTATTACCGGTAGTAAAAACTAACGTTACTTGCTAACATATCATTATTATAACGGTAACCAGTTAACGTTACTTTTATCGGTAATTTTACTTTTCATTGAAGAACTTGTTAACGCTACCCAATTCACATTATAAGTATCGTTACCTAAGTAACAATTTTAATCGGTAATGCTACGTTGCCACACCGCGCTACCGATAGACGAGCGCGCGCGCACTACGCGCCACGCGGCGTTGGTTGATTAGCGTTGTTGCCACTCCGTACACTGGCTATCGTGCGTGAGCTTGAAGAGCCTTCGCCTTGTTGTATATCGTATCTATCGTAAAGGTATACCCTACAGTACATTTTGTTTGCTATTTAGTTGAGTGCGGGTGGGCGTTGTGCGATGTAAGTTTGTGTCTTGTGATTTAACGTGTGCTGTTAAAAAGTTAGGTAGCTACGACGGTTTAACATGGGCCGTAAAAAGAATGCCGTTTACAGGCATTACGAACTACATGAAGACCGTACTGCAACCTGCTTAGTGGGCGAATGTAAGAAACTTTTGAAGGTTAGTAATCATTGTTTATTTTGTCCAAAATAGGGACCTTATTCTAAGTGCTGGTGGTTGCATTTTATTATTGTAACTTTTTAACTAGGGCTAAAAGGTATCTATAATTCATACTGTTTCGATATTATAAGAAAACGGCCAAGTGTTTCTCGGAACAAGCACAAATGTAGGGTTCCGTACTCTTAATGGATTTTTCCACATGGTTTATCCATGTTGCGATTTTTGACTCATGTATAGGTTTTTTAAGAACAGTAGGTAGGGATACCTATATCAAGTTACATGGCTATAACTTGTGACTTGTGAACCAATGAAGCCTATTCCTTAGTCTTGATAGTTTTCTTTTCATTTCGTTATACATATGTGCTTTCATTTACAGATTTTTAGCATTCATAGCTTAGGCTGTAGCGGGTTGGGACACTTAGGTATCTCCAACAGAAATGACAACTTTAGTACAGTTGGCCTCATAAGTTGCTGAACACTTGAGTACCTTGTCGTTTTCACTCGTTTGACAACTTCATATGGCAGTTTACTATGACATTTAATGCGACACGGTGCAAAGGTGTTAAGCCCCTTGTGATGCTGACCGTTCTTACTCAATTATACATATATTTTGTGAACAATAAAGTATTTACATACATACAATGATGTAATATAAAAAAGAGGTAGATAGGTTATAAGCACTCTAAAAGTGGCACACTAAAACTCAGCCAGTTGTATGACCTTGCCTCAGTGTCGCGTCATCAATTGACACGTATAAACGTGTCTCAGCTATCAGATTTGGTGAACATTTTGGACAGACAACGTATCTACCTCTTTTTTATATTACATCATTGCATATATACATAACTAACCATAAAAACCGGCTACGTCCTTACTAATACATGAATCTAGGGGTATTCCTCTGGTTGATATTTATAATGTTTTGCCTAATTTCGCTTTGCCTAACACCGTTACGTATAGTTACGAGACAACCGCTTTGGTCTAGTTAGAAGTGACCCTGCCTACGAAGATCCTGGGTTCGAATCCCAGTAAAGGGGCCCGCCCAGTATCCCCTTCGAGGGTTTTTCGTAAGGTTTTGCTTACCAAAGCCGTTTTCTTCAAATTTGGCTTTTAAAGCACTAACTACGGGTAAGCGGTTCTCATCGCTTACTCGCCGGCGGTGGGACCAGTGCCATAGTGGGGACAGCTGGACATACGAAAGCATTTTTGCCCTATAGTAAAATATCGAACTCGCTGACTAAATTTCACTACAATCTGCCGAGATGCGACCTATAGAGGCGACAGCCGGACAGCCGGCCATACATACGAAAGCATTTTGCCCTATAGTTAAATATCGAACTCGCTCACAAAATTTCATGAAAATTTGTTAAGACTTGAGAGATGCGACCTATGGTGGGGACAGCCGGACAGCCGGACATACGAAAGCATTTTTGCCCTATAGTTGAATATCGAACTAGCTCACAAAATTTCACTACAATCTGTTGTAATGCGACCTATAGAGGTGACAGCCGGACAGCCGGACATACATACGATAGCATTTTTTCCCTATAGATAAATATCGAACTCGCTCACAAAATTTCATGAGAATCTGTTAAGACTTGAGAGATGCGACCTATAGTGGGGACAGCCGGACAGCCGGACATACGAAAGCATTTTTGCCCTATAGTTGAATATCGAAACAGATTACTAAATTTCACTACAATCTGTTGAGATGCGACCTATAGAGGCGACAGCCGGACAGCCGGACATACATACGAAAGCATTCTTGCCCTATAGATAAATATCGAACTCGCTCACAAAATTTTATGAGAATCTGTTAAGACTTGAGAGATGCGACCTATAGTGGGGACAGCCGGACAGCCGGACATACGAAAGCATTTTTGCACTATAGTTGAATATCGAAACAGATTACTAAATTTCACTGCAATCTGTTGAGATGCGACCTATAGAGGCGACAGCCGGACATACAGTCATACGAAAGCATTTTTGCCCTTTAGATAAATATCGAACTCACTCACAAAATTTCATGAGAATCTGTTAAGACTTGAGAGATGTTACCTATAGTGGGGACAGCCGGACAGCCGGACATACGAAAGCATTTTTGCCCTATAGTTGAATATTGAACTCGCACACTAAATTTCACTACAATCTGTTAAGATGCGACCTATACAATGTGTATTGCTTATACTTGATCAAACGAAATGTGCGGATACTAGACAAAAAAATATCGACAAAAAAAAATATATAGGCTAACTATTTAAAAAATTAAGGCGTTTTAATTTTTTTTCTGATGAAAATTTCAGAGTTTGGTTTTTAATTCGTATCTTTGCGTCTAAACGGTTTAGTTTCTCAAAAGTAGTCTTGTTTTAAAGCTAGAAAATGCAGCTAATCGACCAACCAAAGAATAATACTTAATTTGTTATTTTAATTCATATTTTTTTACTAAAAAGAAACAGTTTAGATTCTTGTTGATTTTTGCTCATAATTTGAATATCATAACAACGAAAAGCGATAGCCCCATTGTTGCTTCGGAGAATTTGTAGACTGAACTGTAAAATTTAATAAAACGTGCAAAAAAGTCTACCTCAAACTGCCAGTTTTAAAGATACAGACACTAATTTAAAAAAAAGACTTCTTTTTCACAAATTTCTACTAAATTCTTTTTTTTTGTAGGTTTATGTTTGATATTATTATTATCTTATGGTTGGTCGATTAGCTGCATTTTCTAGCTTTAAAACAAGAAGAAAAAAATTAAAACGCCTTAATTTTTTAAATAGTTAGCCTAAAAATTTTATTTTTATTTTTTTTATTGATATTTTTTTGTCTAGTATCCGCACATTTCGTTTGATCAAGTATAAGCAATACACATTGTAGAGGCGACAGTCCGACAGCCAGACATATATATTCGAAAGCATTTTTGCCCTATACTCGAACTCGCTCACAAAAAAACTTTCACGAGAATCTGTTGAGAGATGGGACCTATAGAGGAGACAGCCTGACATACGAAAACATACATTAGAAAGCATTTTTGCCCTATTGATAAAGGCGGTGTGGACACGCCTATTTACCTACTGAATTCCCAACGAAAAATATTCAACAAGTAATCCAAATAAATAAGCTATTATGGTGTAGTCCACTTACCCATTTTTAATAACTCGATTTAATTCCTCACTCGCCGACGACCGACGACGCATGCATGTGAATGGACACTCGCTCTATTACTGACGATGGCATCTATCAGTGACCAAAATATAAATAGGCTGCTATTAACGTTACCTACTAACGTTAAAAACATTTAACGATACCTTTGACTTAACGTTAGTTCAATGCACAGCAGGTAACGTTACCATTTTATTACCGGTAAAAAGTAGTATAGGTAACGGTAGATAGTTTAACGTTAATTACAACTTAACGTTAGTTCTGTCTCAGAGTGGTAACGATACCAACTTTTTAACGTTATTTGAAGCCCTGATTTTCTAGTATCCTACTTGTTGCGTGTGACAAATTGAAACTTTATTACCTACTCTTATTTTAATAATTGGACACAAGGGTTTCAAGGCTCCTTTATGAATCTATTTTTTTTAATGGAGGTTTTAGTATCATAGATTTGAATTACCGTTAGGATGGCAATAATTTTGAATTAAAAAGTAATTCCCAATTCCATTTTCTTTAGGGAAAAAATACGTTTCTTTTCGGTAAATAACAGTTAGTGGTGTTTGGCATCAATAACTGAATTTCAAAAATGGTTCCTGATCACGAATTAAAAATCTCCGTGTATATTATATGCGTATGATACAAGATTCACGATTATTGCGCGCTCTCACTGAAACTTGTGTTCAAACAAACAAGTTTAAGCATTTTTTCCGTACAGGTCTAGGCGAAAACATGCTAGCCAGTCACTTTTTTTTTCAACGACTGCGTCTGGATACATTACTATGGCACTATTTATTATCGACACTTTGGGAGATTGAAAAGAAGTATACTTAACATTTTCTTAACGTGAATGTCACAAGGACTGATTAAGTAGTTAACTAGTAAATGTATCCAATCAATGTGAATGTCACGTCAGGGTTGTATCGCAGCTCGCAGTTATACGAGTATATTGCAAAATATCTTCGACCCATGACTGTGTAAGCTATAGCTAAGCAAGGGCGCTTGATTTGAGTAATCCGTAAGCTTTCCAATTTGATGTCAATGTTCACCTGCATGGTTATCATATGACGGCCCGCGAGCTAATATGTCGTGGCGAGATAGACTGCTGTCTCTTTTTAATCAGAACGCATAGAAAGAGACTGGTGACCTGTGATAGCCGTGCACGTTCGGAGGACACCTTCTTCTCGTGTCGACGGTTTCAGACCTGCCATCCTGCATCACAGACCAGAAAGCCTGCATCACAATGGCTCGGACTGGCCGCGGCGGACAATAGTAAACTTGTCCGCTGCTGTCAAATTTACTATTGGCCGCCACCGCAGGCCGCGCCAGTGTGTTGCAGGACTAACATCGGCCCTAGGTTCAAGCGACGTGATTGCGTATTATTTTTGTCGCCTCTGCCAAACTTGAGAGCAGTGACTTGTTTGTTTCGACATAGATAGATCACGAACGGTGAAATTTGATTGTCCTCGGCTGTTATTGTTAAAGGCGGACATTTTTTACATTAACGGAACTTCAGTTTATTAGAAATACGACCTGAATCTGTCTGTCTCTGTTAGTTACCATACTTTTTATACGGAAATCACACATGGAATGGGTGATGAATACTAGTAGTTTATGCAACTGATCCATATTGAGAGGTCCAAAAATACGAGTGTGGTTTTATGAAACGAGCGTGAGCGAGTTTCATTATAGGATCACACGAGTGTTTTAAGGCCTAATTATGTATAGTTGCATACATTACTTTATCTACACACATATCATAAGCAGTAGTAAGTAACAGCAAGAAATCCAACAAAAAAATGACAACAGCAATGGCGGCAATTCGATCCTCCGTCATGACGAATGGTTTTTTTTAAATCATTGATTAACGAATGAAGTCCCTATACTCATATCACTCGAGATCAAATGTCGTGCAGTTTATATTAAAAAAAAACATACTGAATTGACGTTTCGTATCGATAACTGTTTTAATATCTATGGGTACTGGAATAACATTATAGTACAGATTTTACCTACTACCACAGACAAGAAAGTTCTCTTAGTAAAATCGGTTGTAGTAATGCTGGTCATTTCCTACGGTTTCTGAACGCATTTTAGAGCACTAATGATGTGCGTAGATAAAATAAGTGACGACACAAATATGCGGTACGTATTTATACAGCTTGTAACGAAAATGGGGTGTGACCCGATCAAAGCCATGTTCGGTAGCGTATTTTGATTCCAATAATTTACTTTAAAAACAAAGTTTTAACCGACTTCAATTTAGTACTCCGCCAAGCCACGAGAACATTTCCTATTTTTTTTTACAATTTACCACATGAACTGATTTCCGATAGCAAATGAGTTGATTACTATAGAAAAAAACCGAATCGCTGTATGTGGGCCGATAATATTTGAGGACTTCCGATTCCCCAAGAGCATCACCAATGGCACATCATTAGTTCCTATTTCAACGGAATCTTATCAGAACCTGTGATGTACTTTTGTACTTTTAAGTACATAATTGAGGAATTCGATAAGTCATCTGTGGTCTTCATCATCAATTCCTCGCCACCAAATTTATGATTCCGGATGTAAATACACGAGTTATTACAGAAAATACCAAAATCACTACACGCGTGCCTAATAAAATTGAGGAGTCCCCTCAATTCCTCATGGATCCCATCATCTTACTGAATTTTGAAAAAAATGGGACCCACCTGGAAGTATATACATACGAACAAAAAGAAATTTTTCGAATCGGCTCATCAATGACGAAGTTCTGAGGAAACAAACATTGAAAATAATAGAAAAAATACAGCCGAATTGAGAACCTCCTCCTTTTTTTTGAAGTCGGTTAAAAATGCATTTGTTTATATGTTGTGTTTCACAATATGTATTAATTTATTCCCAAATTGTTACTCTTTGGAATGATTTTATTTGGTAAAGTAAATAAGAAAAAGAAGATCAAAGACTCGTTTTCAATGGAGGCTGTATCAGCCCTCTTAAGATATCATCTTTAGGCTAACAATTAGTTATTCTCATTAGATACTACAGATTCATATCTAAGGGTAACTTTGAAGTTTATGAAACTAATGATTAGCCGTCCCTTTCAGTCTTCAGTTGTAAAAGGCACGAGTGTAAGGGACGGAGTGCTTTCAAGCTTCAGAGTGCAGCTCTTGAAAGGATTTGCTCAGTTTGAAGCAGGGGTCAGCTTAGCCGATCGCAGTTTGTAGACGTACTTGTCAGTGCTTTCATCGAGTGAGACTAGCGAAATTGATGGACTTTAATTTAGGAATGTATTAGATGATAATATTACCCCAGGAAAATTACGTTTTTTTTCAAACATTAATTTATAACAGCGTTTTTTTTGTTTCTTTAATTTTCAAATGTTATTCTAAGATGCCTTATCCAAGAATCCTACAAAATTTCCATCGGGAAGTAAATATATAAGATAAATGACACATCCATTATGCTTTTTGTGTGATTTATTTATTATTCTTGAAGAGCTCCTGTAAATTAACCAAAACAAAAATTAAAATATCTATTAATATATTTCCTCTTTTTTCAGGAATTGGTTAAAAATCGATTTTTTGATGACTAATATTTTGGTGGACTTTGAGTCTACGTAATTACTAAAATGATAATATATCAGTTAAACACAAAAAAGCTGCTGTTATGAATTATTTCCAAGTTTCCATTTTTTTCCATACTAATGAAAATAAAATGCTTGGGCTATATTGATAATGAACGTTAACGAAATTAAATTAAAACTAAGTTAAATCTAAAAATGGGTCCTGGGGGGCCTCCTCGCTGAATTGCAATGCTGCGTGGCGTGACAAAGGCGCCAGCTTCGGTCACCAGTTACATTCAACCAGACAAAGGATTTAGGAATGCGTAGGCAGTAGAGAAAAAATATTTTAGCTATGGGATTTTTTTACAATAATTATTTTGACAAGGAATTCGCGCTATACGAGTATAGTGTGCATGTTATCGAAGAAATCTTATCGATTGTTCTAAGTTTGTATGGTAACCCCGTTCAAAATTAACTACTACATAGGCTACTGTAGCCGCTTACCATCGGGCGGTATAAAAAAAACTTCGTAATGCACATTAATTATAAACTTTTATTGATTTTTGTATCAATCGTTTAGCAGTCCACATTATAAATCATTTAATTACTTAATGCATACACTGTCCTAAAAGTAAGAGAAACTCTAAAACCTTGACGATTGTACTGGGTAAATTTTCCTATAAATATACCCTAATTTGAACTGTAAACGGATAATATTAGGAGACCCAAATACATGTACCTACAGTCAAGGATATAATTAACATACGTTTTAAGGTGCTTATGTAAGGATAAGGACATAAAAATCTGTACAGGACTCTATTGTCAATGTCATAAGTACAGGTTGTATGTTCGTATGTATGTACGTATATTATTACCCGTGCCTGTAGGTAGAATAGAATAGAATAGAATAGAATAGAAAACGTTTATTCGTGACACATACAAAACAATAACAAAAGTGAACACAGAAACAAAAACAACAGGTATGCCACGAAAAGGCCCCGACTCAGCATGGTGCAGGCCTGTTGGCCAGCGCTGGTCTTCCGTCGAAGCCTTTAAGTGAGTGGGTGGGAGGGCAACACAAACAGTATACATTGCAAACATGAAAACGGAAATAAAAAATATATATATATATATAAAAAACAAAAAAAAAAAAATATATAAACATAGAATCAAAAAGACGATCGGTTGACAGTTGCGCGACATCAGCTGTGAACGCGACCATAACTCGCTCTGTCAATGTCACAGCCATAGACAGCGCGAGCCGGGCGACGCCAGGAACAGCAATGTCAACCGAATGCACAGTTTGTGAGTTTGATCATAGTAACATACAAATGGAATCAAATACAAGCTTAAAACTAATACATTATGGCGTTAAACTATACGGCAACAAGCACAGCGGATGGGACATTACATGATGGTGAGTTAATTTCTCAGGCTACTAACATTTCTTGAGTGGCATTGGCGAGTATTTTTAAGCCTTTACACTAGAAATAATGTAATAATTAATTACTCCCTTACAGGTTCCTGACGCGGTGGACAATTTTATGACATACACACTATAACATAATACAATAGAAAAACGAGCACAGATGAACAATATATATAAGTGTTATTATATATATTATGCAAATATGTATGGCAATGCGGAAGGGACGAAAAACACGACAGTAAGTTTGTTAAGACCAATATGAGTTTGTTCAGAAATAAGCAATTGTAATATTAGGTAATTATAATGTAGTAGTCTAATTAAATTATATTGTATTCAAAATTTAGGAATGTATAATTAGGTAATAAATAAATATAATTAACATACGTTTTAAGGTGCTTATGTAAGGACATAAAAATCTGTACAGGACTCTATTGTCAATGTCATAAGTACAGGTTGTATGTTCGTATGTATGTACGTATATTATTACCCGTGCCTGTAGGTAATTAATAATTATAAATTATCTTGGAGTTATGCTGGATTACATCAACCGTTAAATAAGGCGCTGGTAGCTGTCATCCTAAAGAAAACTGTCATACTAAACAATACAGCGAATACCGACCGTTTGACACAACCCTACGCTTTAAGTCCTGTGCAAGTTTTATATTAAAAAGTTGGTCTATAACTCGTAGGTCCGTGTTCGAGACGCTTCTATAGATCGCTGATGTAATATCATAAGTACCTAACAGCCCATCATTTAGAAAGCTGCTAAGTGCTTAAATTCAAAAGCCAGGGCTGAGGTTACTGAAGATTAATCGAGAAATGTTTTTTGCCATCCATAATCCTACGGAAACTTAGCGTGATTTAGTTAGGAATATTCCTTTGGTAATTCACATCAGTTATTCATTTAAATACCTACATTTAATTACTTTAATGGAATACTATCGCATGTTTGTTTATTTATAGGATTGTATACATTCCAAATCATATCCAGCGCTTAGTCAGAAATAGAAATGGAAATGATAGGATTCAATAAATAAAACTTCATTGGTGATAACTGCATTTGCAATTTTAAGGAAATAGCCCACGTGTGGCAATTTTATTTCGAGTTAAATGTTCTAGGACCTTATGGGTCGTCGCGATATTAGAAAATGTCATGAATTCCTAAGAAATTCTTTTGTTTCCAAAATTACGTAACAAAAAAATAATAACGTAAAATATGGTCAAGGGCAACATTAAAGGTTAATCATTTTTGACAAAAAAAAATGTGTGTTGGAATCTGTAAGATGAATCGGATAAAAGCTAAGCTGATTAGTTTTGATGCCACCTACACAGTATAATATAACTAGTAGACTGCAGAGGTTGATGTTACTGGCAGACAATTAAAAATCATATTAGTTTAACGTTATTTGCCTTGAACTTCTTTAAATTACGTTGCATTATTTGCAGAGCCGGCAGCGGTCGTACCTAATGCAAAAGGGGAGTCCTTTTTGTGGACCAAGGAAGGGCAGCAAAAGGGAGAACACAAAGGATCAGGTCTGCCGTTAATTGGGTATGGTTGACGAAATTTAATTTGCTCCGATGCGCCATACAATTTGTTTGAGGAAACGGTGTTAATTTTATTTCCTCCACTATATAAGTTCCCAAAATCGCAGAATAGACAATAGTACAAGTGCCGAAATGCTAAATGCAGTCAAATTAGAGGAAATACCCATTTAAAATAATAAATACAGACACATAACCGAAAACGTCCAGTGGACTTGGGTATGCATTCCAAGTAAACTGTGAGCTACCTGCGCTGATTTTTTCTATGAGCGTATTTCAGTAAAAGGAAGCTTCATAAAAGCAAGCAGTTAATAAAGAAAATGTCGGTGAAAATTACAAAGGTGAACATTTAAGGTAAAAGGCTCTATCGGGACATCGGGTCCCTATTAAGTGTGTTCTTTTGGTAAGGTCTCAACCACCGCAGACCCTGAACGGACTTGAGTTCGTTTATTTTGTGGAGGTTTAGCGGTGAGCCATTATGTGAAGTCTCCATACAATCTCAAGAATGATTCAACCCTATACGGGTTCACTAAATCGCTGTACAGGTATTGCCACTAGGCTAGTTGTTTGTTAGTTTGTCCGTCTTTCACGGCAAAACGGAGCGACGAATTGATGTGATTTTTTAAGTGGAGATAGTTGAAGGGATGGAAAGTGACATAGGATAGGATAGGATTTTATCCCCGAAATCATCCCCTACGGAGGTGAAATGGGAGGTAAAAGCTTGTATGGAGCTGCGATATAAACGAGGTCGTCGGAGACGGAGTCGCGGGCAGAAGCTAGTAATAAATAAATGAAATAAATGATTTCAGTTTTAATGTTGCCAGCAAACTTGTAAAAGTCGCATTTTCGTTTAAGTTCATTCGGAGGGCTCGAGTCAAGAGAGCTCAGTGGGATTACACGCATAATGACATATCTACGCAAATCGACCGATACGCAAAACGACACATACGCAAAACGACAATTTACAACACCCTTACGATTGACCGCTTTGCCCCAGGGGGTGGCCTAAAGTGGGCATTCGCTGAGGGCAAAACGGGCATGGGCTGGGGTAAAGCGGTCACGCACATAATGTACCGTAATGGGATAGCCATAACTAAAGAAAATAAAACATCTTGATACAATTTTGTATATTAATTTCTTCGCAGCAATCATAAAGGAAAATCACAAAAAACTTCTTCAAAAATTAAATCAAACAATAATGATCTGTTTTTTTCAACAGCTTATAGATAATAGCTACTAAAATTTATCCATATATCCATATATTATATAAAGAAAATGTCGGTGAAAATTACAAAGGTGAACATTTAAGGTAAAAGGCTTTATCGGGACATCGGGTCCCTATTAAGTGTGTTCTTTTGGTAAGGTCTCAACCACCGCAGACCCTGAACGGACTTGAGTTCGTTTATTTTGTGGAGGTTTAGCGGTGAGCCATTATGTGAAGTCTCCATACAATCTCAAGAATGATTCAACCCTATACGGGTTCACTAAATCGCTGTACAGGTATTGCCACTAGGCTAGTTGTTTGTTAGTTTGTCCGTCTTTCACGGCAAAACGGAGCGACGAATTGACGTGATTTTTTAAGTGGAGATAGTTGAAGGGATGGAAAATGACATAGGATAGGATAGGATTTTATCCCCGAAATCATCCCCTACGGAGGTGAAATGGGAGGTAAAAGCTTGTATGGAGCTGCGATATAAACGAGGTCGTCGGAGACGGAGTCGCGGGCAGAAGCTAGTAATAAATAAATGAAATAAATGATTTCAGTTTTAATGTTGCCAGCAAACTTGTAAAAGTCGCATTTTCGTTTAAGTTCATTCGGAGGGCTCGAGTCAAGAGAGCTCAGTGGGATTACACGCATAATGACATATCTACGCAAATCGACCGATACGCGAAACGACACATACGCAAAACGACAATTTACAACACCCTTACGATTGACCGCTTTGCCCCAGGGGGTGGCCTAAAGTGGGCATTCGCTGAGGGCAAAACGGGCATGGGCTGGGGTAAAGCGGTCACGCACATAATGTACCGTAATGGGATAGCCATAACTAAAGAAAATAAAACATCTTGATACAATTTTGTATATTAATTTCTTCGCAGCAATCATAAAGGAAAATCACAAAAAACTTCTTCAAAAATTAAATCAAACAATAATGATCTGTTTTTTTCAACAGCTTATAGATAATAGCTACTAAAATTTATCCATATATCCATATATTATATAAAGAAAATGTCGGTGAAAATTACAAAGGTGAACATTTAAGGTAAAAGGCTTTATCGGGACATCGGGTCCCTATTAAGTGTGTTCTTTTGGTAAGGTCTCAACCACCGCAGACCCTGAACGGACTTGAGTTCGTTTATTTTGTGGAGGTTTAGCGGTGAGCCATTATGTGAAGTCTCCATACAATCTCAAGAATGATTCAACCCTATACGGGTTCACTAAATCGCTGTACAGGTATTGAATTTGTAAATTGAAATGAATATTAACTTGGATATGTATTATACACGTACGAGTATACGGCGCGATTGAAAAGAGAATTTGAGAAATGAGCCAAGTTCGCGAGAGTTATGGATTGAACGAGTTTCTCAAGTTTTGTAGGTACGTTTTGATGTGCTGTTGCCAATAACCCCATTCCCGGAAGTAATGTCATTAAAAATAACGCCGGTACGGTGCTGGATTAAAATAAATATGGTTGCGTCGTTGTCAATATTTCTCATTCACGTGTTAAAGCAAAATTGTAACCAGATAGATTTGAGCAGTAGAAAAACTTAATAAGCGGTTTCAAAAATTGTATACAGTATGTAACGAAGAATCTAGCCGGAATCAGAACTACAAAAGTGAAATATTAAAATCATAGTCCCTCAGCGGTAAAAAAGTCCCATTGTATAAGGTACTCAAACTTGATAGCCATACTTGAACATGAACAGTTTAGATTTTTGTAAAATTTCAATTTTAGTCTGAAAGGTACATGCTGCTGCTGTAAGGTACCGCCCACAATTTGTCTGTTTTGCCCAAAGGTTAACTGGTAGAGAATGCCTACGGCATTAAGTCCGCCTTTTGTACGATAAGTTTTTATTTTGTGTAATAAAGATTAAATAAATAAATACTGCACTTTATTGCATATTTTCTGTACATTTCTTTTTTATCGTTATGTAAATCGCTTTTGAATTGCTATGTAGTTACAAAAAGTAAAAAGTTAACACATAACTAAATAAATAAATAATAAATATTTTGAAACAATCTTACACTAATCGACCTAGTCCCAAACTAAGCCAAGCGTGTACTAGACGACAATATGCATACTTATATAAATAAATAAATACTTAAATACATAGAAAACATCCATGACTCAGGAACAAATCTTCGTACTCATCACACAAATAAATGGCCTTACCGGGATTCGAACCCAGGACCTCCCTCCAGCTTCGTAGGCAGGATCACTACCAACTAGTCTACTATCGTCGAACTAAGAACCATATGGACAGAAAAGAATCCCATTAAATAACCCGCTCTCAAATCGATTCATCCGTTTACGATGCCACAGACTGACACACATATACACAGACATACTGGCACACATGTTGCACTTATAACACCCCTCTGATATTATATAAAATATACAGTGGGTAAGTCTAATACGGGCCATAAATTAAATCGGACATAGTATTCATTAGTGTAATCATGAAGTAAAAGGTTTTTTTAAGTTGCAGGTCATTACGACCCCATAATTATTATTTTTTAAGTTTGAGTGTTTGTTTTTTTATAACTCATAACTCTTGTTTTACAGCTCACCCAGCCACTAGTTTATTTATTAACCAAAATATACATATATCACTTGCAGACAGAGTTGACGAAATGTTCTTAGGATTTACATAACATTGCCAAACTCTATTATTCGTCTCCCTATACCGACCAATAAGGAAAATGCAGATGAAGTTTGCTTAACAAACTTGGCAGACGCACTTTCCTCCCCCGTTATCGGTTCGATTGTGTTAACTATAATTGAACCCGCGTTACGCAGCGTGATATTTAACATTTCGATGTCAGATTATACTGGATTAATAATAAATGTGTTATAATCCACGTAAAATTAATTGCTTAGCTAAAAGGGGCCGTGTGGTTGCAAAATTGTGATCCAATAACATTTCAATGATTCTAAATAAGCCTTCATATGAATAAACTGACTAACACGTGTAAATGTTTATACGTCGTTGGCAATATTGCCGTTCCCAGGCATGCTGCCACCGGAAATATTGCCGGTACAAGAAATATGATTGATCATGCCGTGTAAATAGGCAATTTAAACTATGCGGTAATGAGCGGTGCGGAGCTGAAGGAAAACGCAAAACACGGTTACGCCGTAGAATGAATTTAAAAGTAAATCCAAATGTATTCATTTTGAAGAGCTGAAACTGCTTACCTGAAGGTTTCGTGGTGTGCGTTAAGCGGGCGAGCGAGGAATCCGAGAATAATAAATAATAATTTGAGAAAAATGTTTAAACATGTTAAATGTATAAATTTCCCAAAGTATGACGTCACAAACTAATATTTCAAATTATTCTAGTTTATAAAGTTTATTCAAGATAACTACAACTTGGAAAAGTTGAAAAACCCCCGACATTTTCATTTCAAAGTCCAATATCTCAGAAACGGCTAAACAGATTTAGATGAAACATGGTTAAGAATACTCGGGATAAAATTATCTATGACACAAAAAACCGCATTCGAATCGGTCTATCCGTTTGGAAGCTACGATACCACAGACGGACACCTTAAACTTATAACACCCCTATTTTTTCGTCCAGGGTTAAAAAGGGGGAATTTTGCGCAAATGGAAAGCCAATTTATGAAAGTTAGTTACATTCGTTAACATTCGTTTCTAAAATCACGCCGTTAGCCTGCGAATGTCAAATAACGTTATGTATGGAAATCGAACCACCTTAAGTATGATCACTAATTTAGGCGTAAATATATTACTATAAAGGACATATATTATAACGCGGTAACAGGCGTATTAGAAAATTTGTGACAGACAGACATTTTTTTCTTCTGATATATGGCGATGTAAGCAGTCGCAGCAGCTTTTAAGAAAGGAGGCCAAAAGGAATTTTGCACTGACGGTATAACCAATGATTGTGATATTATCCCGCAAACCACTGCAAAGAAAAGTTTCTAAATAAATAATAAAATTAATAAATCAGCCTACATACAGGTAGACACACGTAAAAAGAGCCCTGGCAGCCATATAAAAAGTATGGCCGCCAGGGTTCTTTTTACATGAGTCGACCTTCACGTCCCACAGCAGAGCACAGGCCTTCTCTCATGGATGAGAGGGAACGGGCAGTAGTCCCCACGCTTGCCCAGTGCGGGTTGGGGACTTCACATACCTTTGAATTTCTTCGTGGAAGTATGCAGGTTTCCTTACGATGTTTTTCCTACACCGGAAAGTTAATGGTAAATATCAAATGATAATCCGTATGACATAAATTCCGAAAAACTCATTGGTACGAGCCGGGATTCGAACCCACGACCGCCGTTTGACAGCCGCATGCCTGAACCACTAGGCTAGTTGTTTGTTAGTTTGTCCGTCTTTCACGGCAAAACGGAGCGACGAATTGACGTGATTTTTTAAGTGGAGATAGTTGAAGGGATGGAAAGTGACATAGGATAGGATAG
The DNA here is from genome assembly GCA_945867215.1 of Epinotia demarniana. Lineage (NCBI taxonomy): Eukaryota > Metazoa > Arthropoda > Insecta > Lepidoptera > Tortricidae > Epinotia > Epinotia demarniana. The sequence continues at coordinate 17,752,560 of OX244277.1, forward strand.
GATTTTATATCCGAAATCATCCCCTACGGAGGTGAAATGGGAGGTAAAAGCTTGTATTGAGCTGCGATATAAACGAGGTCGTCGGAGACGGAGTCGCGGGCAGAAGCTAGTAATAAATAAATGAAATAAATGATTTCAAGAGAGCTCAGTGGGATTACACGCATAATGACATATCTACGCAAATCGACCGATACGCGAAACGACACATACACAAAACGACACATACGCAAAACGACACATACGCGGAATGACACATACACGGAACGACACGTACGCGAAACGACACATAAGGCCTAGTTCAGATGTGAAGCGCTCAACGCGCGTTATCGAAACGCGCGTTGAGCGCTTGTCATCTGAACTAGGCCTAATCCTATTTTCCTCGTAGCCACACTGTTTGGTTCTGGCGCTTCGCCGGCCGCTGCCGCGGCACGCTCGATTCGCTCGCTCGGCTCGCGCGCTTAGGCTCACCGTACAACTAACACTCCTCCTCGCTTCGTTCGTCGTCGTACCTACTCCGACCTGCCTTAGAGTAGTATAGGATAGATATGTTTCATTTTGCGTATTTGTCATTCTGCGTAAGTGCTATTTTGCGTATTTGTCATTTAGCGTATGTGTCGTTTAGCGTAGGTGGCGTTCCGCGTGGTCAAAATGTGTCATTATTCGTGTAATGTGCACAGTGGTATCCTGTTTACTACGTCGATCCGTGATATTTGACAGGAGATGCCAAGGAGATCCCCACTGTAAAGCTACAGACAGACGTGCTCAAAAAAAATAATGCTTATAACTTTGCTTAAAATTAGCGTGTTCTGCAACTGTTCACATTTGCTAGCAATACGCATGCTTATTTTAAGGATACTCATAAATAAGCATGCTCAAAGCAAACGTACGGAATGTTCAGACGCGCTCGGAGCACGCCCCCTTCCACCCGCGCCTCAGGTAGCATGCTCGAAAATCAAACGTCGGTTGATTCTTGAGCACGCTCTAAAAAAGCATGCTCATTACTAGCAATGTTACACACGTGCTAATAATGAGAAATTGCTCAATAGTGGCATGCTTTCGTGCTAGTAATGAGCACGTCTGTCTTTACCTTCACAGCCTCGAGGACCTTTGCCAGAGTGAAAATAAATAATAAATAGGTTCCCCTAGGTGGCCTAGGTGGCTCAAAGAGGGCACCTTAACGGAAAGTTGAAAAAAAAATGTTTTATAACCCAGTAACATTATTCATTTGTTTGCTGCCACAAGGTCCATTATTAAACACTTTCCGATGGAGTATGGCTTAATTTATCGAAAAATTAAAAACAAAATAATTCTACGCAATTTACAACACCCTTACGATTGACCGCTTTGCCCCAGGGGGTGGCCTAAAGTGGGCATTCGCTGAGGGCAAAACGGGCATGGGCTGGGGTAAAGCGGTCACGCACATAATGTACCGTAATGGGATAGCCATAACTAAAGAAAATAAAACATATTGATACAATTTTGTATATTAATTTCTTCGCAGCAATCATAAAGGAAAATCACAAAAAAAAACTTCTTAAAAAATAAAATCAAACAATAAAGATCTGTTTTTTTCAACAGCTTATAGATAATAGCTACTAAAATTTATCCATATATCCATATATTATCTCTTCACGCTTAAACCGCTAAACCGATTGAGATGAAATTTGGTATGGAGATAGCTTGAAACCCGGGGAAGGACATAGGATAGTTTTTATCTCGGAAATTATCCCCTAAGGGAGTGAAATCGGGGGTGAAAGTTTGTATGGAGCTACGATATAAACGAGTTCCACGCGGATGAAGTCGCGGGCAGAATCTAGTCTTATATATAATCAGTCAAAATCAGCCTCTATCTATTACCTATATTCTAATATCAAGAACTTATCATGATTCTATTTTGTATTTGTATATTATAATCTCTTAGCAGCAATCATAGAGGAAAATCACAAAAAAAACAAAAATAGCGTCTTCTAAAAAAAAGGAAACAAACTATAAAGATCTATTTTTTCAACAGGAACCGGTGTGAAGTTAGCGGCCAAAGTTAGCGGCCAATGATAACCCGACCAAATAAAGACGTACGCTATTTTTTCATGAGAAACGGTGTCTGAGAATACAATCATAATCAAAAAAATACGTATTTTGTTTCAATAAAATAATGATAACATTACATAGAGTACGAATATAATTAATTAAAGTTCGGCCGCTAACTATACATTTTACACATTTTTTTTAGTTATCAAGAGTTTATCAGCCCGTTAGACGGCTGGCAAGGGATTTATAATTACACAATCTTATAAACCACTTACCTAGCTCTCAGAAAACACTAATTTTAAAGCGAAACCTGATTATTTATTAGGGTATATGTAGCGGCAAAGACGGGAGAGACGTTTTGGCCGCTAACTTAAAGCCGCCCGGTAAGTGTCCGAACACATCACAAAATGATTATTATCGCTTTCATATAAAAGCACTAACAAAATAAATTCATATGCTGTCGTTGGTGTAAGTCTCTGGTCGGTAACATGGTAATTTCGTTTTATTTATGATTTTTACTATTTGCGTTAACTTGAAGTCGTGAGCCCTTAAGGTTATCAACCCCTTAGACTGCAGGCAAGAGACTCTTATCCACAATATATGTTAGATAACTTACCTAGCTATCAGAAAACATCAACATTAATCAACATTAGAGTGAAACCCGATTTCTATATTAGGTAAATAAATCGGTAAAAACTTGGAAGCGCGATATTTTTTTGTTTAACATCTACCAGAGTATATCAGCCCCTTAGACGGCAGGCAAGGGACTTCTGACTACAGGATACATTAGATGACTTGCCTAGCTATCAGAAATCATCAATTTTAAAGTGGCACTCGATCATTTGTTTCAGTAAAATAAGTCGATAAAGACTTGGAAGCAAGTTTTTTTCTGTTTATCAAATATCAGAGTATGTCAGCCCCTTAGACGGCAAGCAAGGGACTTCTGACTACAGGATACATTAGATGACTTGCCTAGCTATCAGAAATCATCAACTTTAAAGTGGTACTCGATCGTTTGTTTCAGTAAAATAAGTCGATAAAGACTTGGAAGCAAGTTTTTTTCTGTTTATCAACTATCAGAGTATGTCAGCCCCTTAGACGGCAGGCAAGGGACTTCTGACTGCAAGATACATTAGATGACTTGCCTCGCTATCAGAAATCATCAACTTTAAACTGGCACTCGATCGTTTGTTTCAGTAAAATAAGTCGAAAAAGACTTGCAAGCAAGTTTTTTTTTGCTTATCAACTATCAGAGTATGTCAGCCCCTTAGACGGCAGGCAAGGGACTTCTGACTACAGGATACATTAGATGACTTGCCTAGCTATCAGAAATCATCAACTTTAAAGTGGCACTCGATCATTTGTTTAAGTAAAATAAGTCGATAAAGACTTGGAAGCAAGTTTTTTTCTGTTTATCAATTATCAGAGTATGTCAGCCCCTTAGACGGCAAGCAAGGGACTTCTGACTACTGGATACATTAGATAACTTGCCTAGCTATCAGAAATCATCAATTTTAAAGTGGCACTCGATCGTTTGTTTCAGTAAAATAAGTCGATAAAGACTTGGAAGCAATTTTTTTTTCTGTTTATCAACTATCAGAGTATGTCAGCCCCTTAGACGGTAGGCAAGGGACTTCTGACTACAGGATACATTAGATGACTTGCCTAGCTATCAGAAATCATCAATTTTAAAGTGGCACTCGATCGTTTGTATAAGTAAAATAAGTCGATAAAGACTTGAAAGCAAGTTTTTTTCTGTTTATCAAATATCAGAGTATGTCCGCCCCTTAGACGGCAGGCAAGGGACTTCTGACTACAGGATACATTAGATGACTTGCCTAGCTATCAGAAATCATCAATTTTAAAGTGGCACTCGATCGTTCGTTTTAGTAAAATAAGTCGATAAAGACTTGGAAGCAAGTTTTTTTCTTTTTATCAAATATCAGAGTATGTCAGCCTCTTAGACGGCAGGCAAGGGACTTCTGACTGCAAGATACATTAGATGACTTGCCTAGCTATCAAAATACATCAATTTTAAAGTGGCACTCGATCGTTTGTTTAAGTAAAATAAGTCGATAAAGACTTGGAAGCAAGTTTTTTTCTGTTTATCAAATATCAGAGTATGTCAGCCCCTTAGACGGTAGGCAAGGGACTTCTGACTACAGGATACATTAGATAATTTGCCTAGCTATCAAAAATCATCAATTTTAGAGTGGCACTCGATCGTTTGTTTAAGTAAAATAAGTCGATAAAGACTTGGAAGCAAGTTTTTTTCTGTTTATCAAATATCAGAGTATGTCAGCCCCTTAGATGGCAGGCAAGGGACCTCTGACTACAGCATACATTAGATGACTTGCCTAGCTATCAGAAATCATAAACTTTAAAGTGGCACTCGATCGTTTGTTTCAGTCAAATAAGTCGATAAAGACTTTGAAGCAAGTTTTTTTCTGTTTATCAAATATCAGAGTATGTCAGCCCCTTAGACGGTAGGCAAGGGACTTCTGACTACAGGATACATTAGATAATTTGCCTAGCTATCAAAAATCATCAATTTTAGAGTGGCACTCGATCGTTTGTTTAAGTAAAATAAGTCGATAAAGACTTGGAAGCAAGTTTTTTTCAGTTTATCAAATATCAGAGTATGTCAGCCCCTTAGATGGCAGGCAAGGGACCTCTGACTACAGCATACATTAGACGACTTGCCTAGCTATCAGAAATCATCAATTTTAAAGTGGCACTCGATCGTTCGTTTAAGTAAAATAAGTCGATAAAGACTTGGAAGCAAGTTTTTTTCTTTTTATCAAATATTAGAGTATGTCAGCCCTTTAGACGGTAGGCAAGGGACTTCTGACTACAGGATACATTAGATGACTTGCCTAGCTATCAAAAATCATCATATTTAAAGTGGCACTCGATCGTTTGTTTAAGTAAAATAAGTTGATAAAGACTTGGAAGCAAGTTTTTTTCTATTTATCAAATATCAGAGTATGTCAGCCCCTTAGACGGCAGGCAAGGGACCTCTGACTACAGGATACATTAGATGACTTGCCTAACTATCAGAAATCATCAACTTTAAAGTGGCACTCGATCATTTGTTTCAGAAAAATAAGTCGATAAAGACTTGGAAGCAAGTTTTTTTCTGCTTATCAACTATCAGAGTATGTCAGTCCCTTAGACGGTAGGCAAGGGACTTCTGACTACAGGATACATTAGATGACTTGACTAGCTATCAGAAATCATCAACTTTAAAGTGGCACTCGATCGTTTGTTTAAGTAAAATAAGTCGATAAAGACTTGGAAGCAAGTTTTTTTCTGTTTATCAAATATCAGAGTATGTCAGCCCCTTAGACGGCAGGCAAGGGACTTCTGACTACAGGATACATTAGATGACTTGCCTAGCTATCAGAAATCATCAATTTTAAAGTTGCACTCGATCGTTCGTTTCAGTAAAATAAGTCGATAAAGACTTGGAAGCAAGTTTTTTTCTTTTTATCAAATATTAGAGTATGTCAGCCTCTTAGACGACAGGCAAGGGACTTCTGACTGCAGGATACATTAGATGACTTGCCTAGCTATCAGAAATCATCAATTTAAAAGTGGCACTCGATCGTTCGTTTAAGTAAAATAAGTCGATAAAGACTTGGAAGCAAGTTTTTTTCTTTTTATCAAATATTAGAGTATGTCAGCCTCTTAGACGGCAGGCAAGGGAATTCTGACTGCAGGATACATTAGATGACTTGCCTAGCTATCAGAAATCATCAATTTAAAAGTGGCACTCGATCGTTCGTTTCAGTAAAATAAGTCGATAAAGACTTGGAAGCAAGTTTTTTTCTTTTTATCAAATATTAGAGTATGTCAGCCTCTTAGACGGCAGGCAAGGGACTTCTGACTACAGGATACATTAGATGACTTGCCTAGCTATCAGAAATCATCAACTTTAAAGTGGCACTCGATCGTTTGTTTAAGTAAAATAAGTCGATAAAGACTTGGAAGCAAGTTTTTTTCTGTTTATCAACTATTAGTGAATGTCAGCCCCTTAGACGGTAGGCAAGGGACTTCTGACTACAGGATACATTAGATGACTTGCCTAGCTATCAGAAATCATCAATTTTAAAGTGGCACTCGATCGTTTGTTTAAGTAAAATAAGTTGATAAAGACTTGGAAGCAAGTTTTTTTCTGTTTAACAAATATCAGAGTATGTCAGCCCCTTTGACGGCAAGCAAGGGACCTCTGACTACAGGATACATTAGATGACTTGCCTAACTATCAGAAATCAAGAACTTTAAAGTGGCACTCGATCATTTGTTTCAGAAAAATAAGTCGATAAAGACTTGGAAGCAAGTTTTTTTCTGCTTATCAACTATCAGAGTTTGTCAGCCCCTTAGACGGTAGGCAAGGGACTTCTGACTACAGGATACATTAGATGACTTGCCTAGCTATCAGAAATCATCAACTTTAAAGTGGCACTCGATCGTTTGTTTAAGTAAAATAAGTCGATAAAGAGTTGGAAGCAAGTTTTTTTCTGTTTATCAAATATCAGAGTATGTCAGCCCCTTAGACGGCAGGCAAGGGACTTCTGACTACAGGATACATTAGATGACTTGCCTAGCTATCAGAAATCATCAATTTTAAAGTGGCACTCGATCGTTTGTTTCAGTAAAATATGTCGATAAAGACTTGGAAGCAAGTTTTTTTCTTTTTATCAACTATCAGAGTATGTCAGCCCCTTAGACGGTAGGCAAGGGACTTCTGACTGCAAGATACATTAGATGACTTGCCTAGCTATCAAAATACATCAATTTTAAAGTGGCACTCGATCGTTTGTTTAAGTAAAATAAGTCGATAAAGACTTGGAAGCAAGTTTTTTTCTGTTTATCAAATATCAGAGTATGTCAGCCCCTTAGACGGTAGGCAAGGGACTTCTGACTACAGGATACATTAGATAATTTGCCTAGCTATCAAAAATCATCAATTTTAGAGTGGCACTCGATCGTTTGTTTAAGTAAAATAAGTCGATAAAGACTTGGAAGCAAGTTTTTTTCTGTTTATCAAATATCAGAGTATGTCAGCCCCTTAGATGGCAGGCAAGGGACCTCTGACTACAGCATACATTAGATGACTTGCCTAGCTATCAGAAATCATAAACTTTAAAGTGGCACTCGATCGTTTGTTTCAGTCAAATAAGTCGATAAAGACTTTGAAGCAAGTTTTTTTCTGTTTATCAAATATCAGAGTATGTCAGCCCCTTAGACGGTAGGCAAGGGACTTCTGACTACAGGATACATTAGATAATTTGCCTAGCTATCAAAAATCATCAATTTTAGAGTGGCACTCGATCGTTTGTTTAAGTAAAATAAGTCGATAAAGACTTGGAAGCAAGTTTTTTTCTGTTTATCAAATATCAGAGTATGTCAGCCCCTTAGATGGCAGGTAAGGGACCTCTGACTACAGCATACATTAGATGACTTGCCTAGCTATCAGAAATCATCAATTTTAAAGTGGCACTCGATCGTTCGTTTAAGTAAAATAAGTCGATAAAGACTTGGAAGCAAGTTTTTTTCTTTTTATCAAATATTAGAGTATGTCAGCCCTTTAGACGGTAGGCAAGGGACTTCTGACTACAGGATACATTAGATGACTTGCCTAGCTATCAAAAATCATCATATTTAAAGTGGCACTCGATCGTTTGTTTAAGTAAAATAAGTTGATAAAGACTTGGAAGCAAGTTTTTTTCTATTTATCAAATATCAGAGTATGTCAGCCCCTTAGACGGCAGGCAAGGGACCTCTGACTACAGGATACATTAGATGACTTGCCTAACTATCAGAAATCATCAACTTTAAAGTGGCACTCGATCATTTGTTTCAGAAAAATAAGTCGATAAAGACTTGGAAGCAAGTTTTTTTCTGCTTATCAACTATCAGAGTATGTCAGTCCCTTAGACGGTAGGCAAGGGACTTCTGACTACAGGATACATTAGATGACTTGACTAGCTATCAGAAATCATCAACTTTAAAGTGGCACTCGATCGTTTGTTTAAGTAAAATAAGTCGATAAAGACTTGGAAGCAAGTTTTTTTCTGTTTATCAAATATCAGAGTATGTCAGCCCCTTAGACGGCAGGCAAGGGACTTCTGACTACAGGATACATTAGATGACTTGCCTAGCTATCAGAAATCATCAATTTTAAAGTTGCACTCGATCGTTCGTTTCAGTAAAATAAGTCGATAAAGACTTGGAAGCAAGTTTTTTTCTTTTTATCAAATATTAGAGTATGTCAGCCTCTTAGACGGCAGGCAAGGGACTTCTGACTGCAGGATACATTAGATGACTTGCCTAGCTATCAGAAATCATCAATTTAAAAGTGGCACTCGATCGTTCGTTTAAGTAAAATAAGTCGATAAAGACTTGGAAGCAAGTTTTTTTCTTTTTATCAAATATTAGAGTATGTCAGCCTCTTAGACGGCAGGCAAGGGAATTCTGACTGCAGGATACATTAGATGACTTGCCTAGCTATCAGAAATCATCAATTTAAAAGTGGCACTCGATCGTTCGTTTCAGTAAAATAAGTCGATAAAGACTTGGAAGCAAGTTTTTTTCTTTTTATCAAATATTAGAGTATGTCAGCCTCTTAGACGGCAGGCAAGGGACTTCTGACTACAGGATACATTAGATGACTTGCCTAGCTATCAGAAATCATCAACTTTTAAGTGGCACTCGATCGTTTGTTTAAGTAAAATAAGTCGATAAAGACTTGGAAGCAAGTTTTTTTCTGTTTATCAACTATTAGTGTATGTCAGCCCCTTAGACGGTAGGCAAGGGACTTCTGACTACAGGATACATTAGATGACTTGCCTAGCTATCAGAAATCATCAATTTTAAAGTGGCACTCGATCGTTTGTTTAAGTAAAATAAGTTGATAAAGACTTGGAAGCAAGTTTTTTTCTGTTTAACAAATATCAGAGTATGTCAGCCCCTTTGACGGCAAGCAAGGGACCTCTGACTACAGGATACATTAGATGACTTGCCTAACTATCAGAAATCAACAACTTTAAAGTGGCACTCGATCATTTGTTTCAGAAAAATAAGTCGATAAAGACTTGGAAGCAAGTTTTTTTCTGCTTATCAACTATCAGAGTTTGTCAGCCCCTTAGACGGTAGGCAAGGGACTTCTGACTACAGGTTACATTAGATGACTTGCCTAGCTATCAGAAATCATCAACTTTAAAGTGGCACTCGATCGTTTGTTTAAGTAAAATAAGTCGATAAAGAGTTGGAAGCAAGTTTTTTTCTGTTTATCAAATATCAGAGTATGTCAGCCCCTTAGACGGCAGGCAAGGGACTTCTGACTACAGGATACATTAGATGACTTGCCTAGCTATCAGAAATCATCAATTTTAAAGTGGCACTCGATCGTTTGTTTCAGTAAAATATGTCGATAAAGACTTGGAAGCAAGTTTTTTTCTTTTTATCAACTATCAGAGTATGTCAGCCCCTTAGACGGTAGGCAAGGGACTTCTGACTACAGGATACATTAGATAACTTGCCTAGCTATCAGAAATCATCAATTTTAAAGTGGCACTCGATCGTTTGTTTCAGTAAAATAAGTTGATAAAGACTTGGAAGCAAGTTTTTTTCTGTTTAACAAATATCAGAGTATGTCAGCCCCTTTGACGGCAAGCAAGGGACTTCTGACTACAGGATACATTAGATGACTTGCCTAACTATCAGAAATCATCAACTTTAAAGTGGCACTCGATCATTTGTTTCAGTAAAATAAGTCGATAAAGACTTGGAAGCAAGTTTTTTTCTTTTTATCAAATATTAGAGTATGTCAGCCTCTTAGACGGCAGGCAAGGGACTTCTGACTGCAGGATACATTAGATGACTTGCCTAGCTATCAGAAATCATCAATTTGAAAGTGGCACTCGATCGTTCGTTTAAGTAAAATAAGTCGATAAAGACTTGGAAGCAAGTTATTTTCTTTTTATCAAATATTAGAGTATGTCAGCCCCTTAGACGGTAGGCAAGGGACTTCTGACTACAGGATACATTAGATGACTTGCCTAGCTATCAGAAATCATCAATTTAAAAGTGGCACTCGATCGTTCGTTTAAGTAAAATAAGTCGATAAAGACTTGGAAGCAAGTTTTTTTCTTTTTATCAAATATTAGAGTATGTCAGCCCCTTAGACGGCAGGCAAGGGACTTCTGACTACAGGATACATTAGATGACTTGCCTAGCTATCAGAAATCATCAATTTTAAAGTTGCACTCGATCGTTCGTTTAAGTAAAATAAGTCGATAAAGACTTGGAAGCAAGTTTTTTTCTTTTTATCAAATATTAGAGTATGTCAGCCCTTTAGACGGTAGGCAAGGGACTTCTGACTACAGGATACATTAGATGACTTGCCTAGCTATCAAAAATCATCATATTTAAAGTGGCACTCGATCGTTTGTTTAAGTAAAATAAGTTGATAAAGACTTGGAAGCAAGTTTTTTTCTGTTTAACAAATATCAGAGTATGTCAGCCCCTTTGACGGCAAGCAAGGGACTTCTGACTACAGGATACATTAGATGACTTGCCTGACTATCAGAAATCATCAACTTTAAAGTGGCACTCGATCATTTGTTTCAGAAAAATAAGTCGATAAAGACTTGGAAGTAAGTTTTTTTCTGCTTATCAACTATCAGAGTTTGTCAGCCCCTTAGACGGTAGGCAAGGGACTTCTGACTACAGGATACATTAGATGACTTGCCTAGCTATCAGAAATCATCAACTTTAAAGTGGCACTCGATCGTTTGTTTAAGTAAAATAAGTCGATAAAAACTTGGAAGCAAGTTTTTTTCTGTTTATCAAATATCAGAGTATGTCAGCCCCTTAGACGGCAGGCAAGGGACTTCTGACTACAGGATACATTAGATGACTTGCCTAGCTATCAGAAATCATCAATTTTAAAGTGGCACTCGATCGTTTGTTTCAGTAAAATATGTCGATAAAGACTTGGAAGCAAGTTTTTTTCTTTTTATCAACTATCAGAGTATGTCAGCCCCTTAGACGGTAGGCAAGGGACTTCTGACTACAGGATACATTAGATGACTTGCCTAGCTATCAGAAATCATCAATTTTAAAGTGGCACTCGATCGTTTGTTTCAGTGAAATAAGTTGATAAAGACTTGGAAGCAAGTTTTTTTCTGTTTAACAAATATCAGAGTATGTCAGCCCCTTTGACGGCAAGCAAGGGACTTCTGACTACAGGATACATTAGATGACTTGCCTAACTATCAGAAATCATCAACTTTAAACTGGCACTCGATCATTTGTTTCAGTAAAATAAGTCGATAAAGACTTGGAAGCAAGTTTTTTTCTGCTTATCAACTATCAGAGTATGTCAGCCCCTTAGACGGTAGGCAAGGGACTTCTGACTACAGGATACATTAGATGACTTGCTTAGCTACCAGAAATCATCAACTTTTAAGTGGCACTCGATCGTTTGTTTTTGTAAAATATGTCGTTAAAGACTTAGAAGCAAGTTTTTTTCTTTTTATCAACTATCAGAGTATGTCAGCCCCTTAGACGGTAGGCAAGGGACTTCTGACTACAGGATACATTAGATGACTTGCCTAGCTATCAGAAATCATCAATTTTAAAGTGGCACTCGATCGTTTGTTTCAGTGAAATAAGTTGATAAAGACTTGGAAGCAAGTTTTTTTCTGTTTAACAAATATCAGAGTATGTCAGCCCCTTTGACGGCAAGCAAGGGACTTCTGACTACAGGATACATTAGATGACTTGCCTAACTATCAGAAATCATCAACTTTAAACTGGCACTCGATCATTTGTTTCAGTAAAATAAGTCGATAAAGACTTGGAAGCAAGTTTTTTTCTGCTTATCAACTATCAGAGTATGTCAGCCCCTTAGACGGTAGGCAAGGGACTTCTGACTACAGGATACATTAGATGACTTGCCTAGCTACCAGAAATCATCAACTTTTAAGTGGCACTCGATCGTTTGTTTCAGTAAAATATGTCGTTAAAGACTTAGAAGCAAGTTTTTTTCTTTTTATCAACTATCAGAGTATGTCAGCCCCTTAGACGGTAGGCAAGGGACTTCTGACTACAGGATACATTAGATGACTTGCCTAGCTATCAGAAATCATCAATTTTAAAGTGGCACTCGATCGTTTGTTTCAGTGAAATAAGTTGATAAAGACTTGGAAGCAAGTTTTTTTCTGTTTAACAAATATCAGAGTATGTCAGCCCCTTTGACGGCAAGCAAGGGACTTCTGACTACAGGATACATTAGATGACTTGCCTAACTATCAGAAATCATCAACTTTAAACTGGCACTCGATCATTTGTTTCAGTAAAATAAGTCGATAAAGACTTGGAAGCAAGTTTTTTTCTGCTTATCAACTATCAGAGTATGTCAGCCCCTTAGACGGTAGGCAAGGGACTTCTGACTACAGGATACATTAGATGACTTGCCTAGCTACCAGAAATCATCAACTTTTAAGTGGCACTCGATCGTTTGTTTCAGTAAAATATGTCGTTAAAGACTTAGAAGCAAGTTTTTTTCTTTTTATCAACTATCAGAGTATGTCAGCCCCTTAGACGGTAGGCAAGGGACTTCTGACTACAGGATACATTAGATGACTTGCCTAGCTATCAGAAATCATCAATTTTAAAGTGGCACTCGATCGTTTGTTTCAGTGAAATAAGTTGATAAAGACTTGGAAGCAAGTTTTTTTCTTTTTATCAACTATCAGAGTTTGTCAGCCCCTTAGACGGTAGGCAAGGGACTTCTGACTACAGGATACATTAGATGACTTGCCTAGCTATCAGAAATCATCAACTTTAAAGTGGCACTCGATCGTTTGTTTAAGTAAAATAAGTCGATAAAAACTTGGAAGCAAGTTTTTTTCTGTTTATCAAATATCAGAGTATGTCAGCCCCTTAGACGGCAGGCAAGGGACTTCTGACTACAGGATACATTAGATGACTTGCCTAGCTATCAGAAATCATCAATTTTAAAGTGGCACTCGATCGTTTGTTTCAGTAAAATATGTCGATAAAGACTTGGAAGCAAGTTTTTTTCTTTTTATCAACTATCAGAGTATGTCAGCCCCTTAGACGGTAGGCAAGGGACTTCTGACTACAGGATACATTAGATGACTTGCCTAGCTATCAGAAATCATCAATTTTAAAGTGGCACTCGATCGTTTGTTTCAGTGAAATAAGTTGATAAAGACTTGGAAGCAAGTTTTTTTCTGTTTAACAAATATCAGAGTATGTCAGCCCCTTTGACGGCAAGCAAGGGACTTCTGACTACAGGATACATTAGATGACTTGCCTAACTATCAGAAATCATCAACTTTAAACTGGCACTCGATCATTTGTTTCAGTAAAATAAGTCGATAAAGACTTGGAAGCAAGTTTTTTTCTGCTTATCAACTATCAGAGTATGTCAGCCCCTTAGACGGTAGGCAAGGGACTTCTGACTACAGGATACATTAGATGACTTGCCTAGCTATCAGAAATCATCAATTTTAAAGTGGCACTCGATCGTTTGTTTCAGTGAAATAAGTTGATAAAGACTTGGAAGCAAGTTTTTTTCTGTTTAACAAATATCAGAGTATGTCAGCCCCTTTGACGGCAAGCAAGGGACTTCTGACTACAGGATACATTAGATGACTTGCCTAACTATCAGAAATCATCAACTTTAAACTGGCACTCGATCATTTGTTTCAGTAAAATAAGTCGATAAAGACTTGGAAGCAAGTTTTTTTCTGCTTATCAACTATCAGAGTATGTCAGCCCCTTAGACGGTAGGCAAGGGACTTCTGACTACAGGATACATTAGATGACTTGCCTAGCTACCAGAAATCATCAACTTTTAAGTGGCACTCGATCGTTTGTTTCAGTAAAATATGTCGTTAAAGACTTAGAAGCAAGTTTTTTTCTTTTTATCAACTATCAGAGTATGTCAGCCCCTTAGACGGTAGGCAAGGGACTTCTGACTACAGGATACATTAGATGACTTGCCTATCTATCAGAAATCATCAACTTTGAAGTGGCACTCGATCGTTTGTTTTAGTAAAATAAGTCGATAAAGACTTGGAAGCAAGTTTTTTTTCTGTTTATCAACTATCAGAGTATGTCAGCCCCTTAGACGGCAGGCAAGGGACTTCTGACTACAGGATACATTAGATGACTTGCCTAGCTATCAGAAATCATCAACTTTAAAGTGGCACTCGATCGTTTGTTTAAGTAAAATAAGTCGATAAAGACTTGGAAGCAAGTTTTTTTCTTTTTATCAACTATCAGAGTAGGTATGTCAGCCCCTTAGACGGTAGGCAAGGGACTTCTGACTACAGGATACATTAGATGACTTGCCTAGCTATCAGAAATCATCAATTTTAAATTGGCACTCAATCGTTTGTTTATGTTAAATATGTCGATAAAGACTTGGAAGCATGTTTTTTTCGGTTTATCAACTATCAGAGTATGTGAGCCCCTTAGACGGCAAGCAAGGGACTTCTGACAACAGAATACATTAAATGCCTTACCTAGCTATCACAAAATATCAATTTCAGAGTGAAACCCGATCTTTATAGTATCTAAAAACTAAGCTACTCAATACTCCAACCGCATCGAAATAGGCTCAGTAGTTTTTGAGTATTTTCGCATAGACAGACAGACAGGCAGATTACAGACAGATATAGAAAGAGACAGACAGACGGCCAGACAGATAGACGTTCTATCACTTATGTCTTTTTAACGCTTATATTACAACATTGATTTCATATGAAAACACAAGTCGCACAAGTTTTCGTTTTTTTTTTCTTTTTTTTTGTAAGTCAAACCCTTGTTTTTATCGCTGCGGTCAACATAGCAAGCAAAATGTATCGATCTTTTGCAGCAAAAACATTTGAACTCTTCTAAATCCACTATTTGGCCGCAGAACAGGCAAATATCTTCCATCCTGTCACTGTACTCGCGCAACCGGGTTTTCAGTTGCTCACGATAAGTGTCAAAATCTGTAGACTGTGTCAAGGATTTATTATGTATCCACAAGTTGAAAAGATGCAATAATATTGGGCCGCAATTGTATGCATCTTTCTGCAAGACATGTCGTGGTGTTTTTATATGTTTTACAACAGTGGACATCTTTTTCAATTGAAGGAACTGGTTGATTTGTTTTGCATAAAATGTTTTGAGGTTTTTTTCTGCCCCGATGGGATCTAAAATTGTCAACGATTTATCTTTCAAAGATAAAATTGCCATTGTATAATGGTTCGCAATGCAAAGAGGGAATACATTATCTTTTTCGAAAGATAAATGAACTGAGTCAATAAACTGTGGCAATTTATCAGACTCCTCGAAAATATGAGTGGATTTTGCGACACTGATTATATGAGCCTTATTCTCAAAATTGTAGGTCTGTAATAGGTGATCCATGACAAAATTTGTCAATTCCTGTTCTGGATCTAAACTTTTAAAATCCATGACCAGAAGTTCCTTTAAACTCAGGCCAGGGATTGACATCCGGGTTATGACGTACCCTCGTTCGTCTGGTAAAAAGTCGTAAAAAGCAGAATTATTGAACAATCCGTTTGCGAACCGTGGAATATCTTTGTACCTTGAAGGGTCCTTGTACGATATTACAGATCTTTCGGAACTGCAATCGTCTGGTGTTCTTACAGGTTTGCACAGGTCGCACACGAAAGTGTCCAGAATCGAAAAGGTGTTGGTGTCAACAGCTTCTGCATCCTTATTGTTTGCACAACCTTGGTGTACCCATTTACAGCACGTGTCACATGAGACCCACCACGAGGTATTTTTTTCAGGACCCATTTTTGCAGTGCCATGGCCACAATATAAGCAGTTTAAAATATCATCATCGTCTTCAACTAGATTTATTGGTCCATCCGGTTGTGACCGGGAAACATTGCTCGCTATCTCTGGACTTTCAAATTTAAGCGGCTTTGGTTTTTTTAAGAACCGTCCAACGAAATGCGTTTGGTCAGATTTCGATCTCTTTTTCCAAACTTCTAATTCCAGTGGATTTTGGTCTAGTCCCTGATTGTTTGGTCTTTTCAATTTTGTAAGTCCCGATTTCGGAATATGGCAAATGATTTCTTTACATTTTGAAACAGTCTCTGCCCTCAGTTTTCTGATCAGTTGGGTACATTTAAGGTTTTTTTGTCCACGCAAAACATTATTTTTAATGTGTCCAAAATAGTTTTCAATTGGAGCATTGCTCACTCTGTCTCCTTTGATTATATTGGTCCACATCGGTAAAAATGGCAAATACTTACGCAATATCATCCGAAACAATTCAGGATCATAAAACGTGTTTGCCTCTTCTCCAATATCCGTAAATACAGTCTGGTGAATAATGTCCAATGCACGAGTGTAAAACGGACTTCTTTTATAAATTGACGCCTTAATATCTACCTCCTTCAATGTTGACGTAACTGTTGTTCACATATTAATAAAAGATTCTATGTCACTCTCTTTTGTTTCGCAGATCGAAATTATTTTGTCTTGCGCCAAGCAGACGTCCTGCGATAAACACTTGCTGTGTAAGAGGATAAATAAATTTGCTACGAAGTGGTCAACTTGGTCCAAAGAAGTTGACATTGCGAGGTTTGCCATTACATCTTTTAACATTTTTTTGTCTTTTATATTGCTGCGATCGATATCTTTGCAAATATTTTTCATCAAATGTGCGCAACAAAGGAAGAGAGGCGTATACTCTTTTGGGCGTTCCGGCTGAGTCAAAATGTTGTACACACTTATCAGATATTCTGCCAGGCTGCTATGGTTAAAAGCCTGAAAACTCGCATTTATGAGAACAAAGCTCATATCGGTTACTACACCTGAAAACACCGGCCAAACATTGTTTTCTGCGCAATGCCTTCGTAAATCATTAACCATTTTGTAAACAGAGTTTGTGTCGTGGCTGGATGTAATCATGTCATATATACTTAAAATTCTTTTATTGTTTTTTATGTGAACATCTACATCGTAGTCAATTGCAAATGTAAACACGGGTCCTGTAAAAAATTTAAACTCCTTTTAAAGCCAGACAAAACTGTTCACGTCTACAGTCAAAGTCTTGACTTTGCACACACTACCCCAATAACGGCTCAGGTTCGCGGTGTTGAGCGGGCAATGACAAAGAACAGGCTACATGACATCAGTGCTTCCACGGCTAAGCAGCAAGACCTCTTGAAATTAAATACTGATAAACTGAGACTAACAAAATGTTTGCAAAACGTAAAATCGGACTGCACTCTGAGAAAAATTCGTTCCGAAGCCTTGGCGCTAAATGACGGATCGAAAAACGATTTAATAGATCTCATAATTTTTCAAAGAGACCACAAAAATTATGTCCGCGAAATATCATTTCCGTTCTCGATTAAAGTTCATAGCCCGGAACAAATAACAGTGTTAAAAACGATAAAAGACAGCGCTCCGTTATTACACCTGGATGCCACAGGCAGTGTTGCACGGAATCCTGTCTGTGGCAACGATATATTGGAATCAAAACGAATTTACCTTTATTCCGCTGTTGTTCACATAAAAAATAATAAAAGAATTTTAAGTATATATGACATGATTACATCCAGCCACGACACAAACTCTGTTTACAAAATGGTTAATGATTTACGAAGGCATTGCGCAGAAAACAATGTTTGGCCGGTGTTTTCAGGTGTAGTAACCGATATGAGCTTTGTTCTCATAAATGCGAGTTGTCAGGCTTTTAACCATTGCAGCCTTGCAGAATATCTGATAAGTGTGTACAACATTTTGACTCAGCCGGAACGCCCAAAAGAGTATACGCCTCTCTTCCTTTGTTGCGCACATTTGATGAAAAATATTTGCAAAGATATCGATCGCAGCAATATAAAAGACAAAAAAATGTTAAAAGATGTAATGGCAAACCTCGCAATGTCAACTTCTTTGGACCAAGTTGACCACTTCGTAGCAAATTTATTTATCCTCTTACACAGCAAGTGTTTATCGCAGGACGTCTGCTTGGCGCAAGACAAAATAATTTCGATCTGCGAAACAAAAGAGAGTGACATAGAATCTTTTATTAATATGCGAACAACAGTTACGTCAACATTGAAGGAGGTAGATATTAAGGCGTCAATTTATAAAAGAAGTCCGTTTTACACTCGTGCATTGGACATTATTCACCAGACTTTATTTACGGATATTGGAGAAGAGGCAAACACGTTTTATGATCCTGAATTGTTTCGGATGATATTGCGTAAGTATTTGCCATTTTTACCGATGTGGACCAATATAATCAAAGGAGACAGAGTGAGCAATGCTCCAATTGAAAACTATTTTGGACACATTAAAAATAATGTTTTGCGTGGACAAAAAAACCTTAAATGTACCCAACTGATCAGAAAACTGAGGGCAGAGACTGTTTCAAAATGTAAAGAAATCATTTGCCATATTCCGAAATCGGGACTTACAAAATTGAAAAGACCAAACAATCAGGGACTAGACCAAAATCCACTGGATTTAGAAGTTTGGAAAAAGAGATCGAAATCTGACCAAACGCATTTCGTTGGACGGTTCTTAAAAAAACCAAAGCCGCTTAAATTTGAAAGTCCAGAGATAGCGAGCAATGTTTCCCGGTCACAACCGGATGGACCAATAAATCTAGTCACCTTTTCGATTCTGGACACTTTCGTGTGCGACCTGTGCAAACCTGTAAGAATACCAGACGATTGCAGTTCCGAAAGATCTGTAATATCGTACAAGGACCCTTCAAGGTACAAAGATATTCCACGGTTCGCAAACGGATTGTTCAAAAATTCTGCTTTTTACGACTTTTTGCCAGACGAACGTGGGTACGTCATAACCCGGATGTCAATCCCTGGCCTGAGTTTAAAGGAACTTCTGGTCATGGATTTTAAAAGTTTAGATCCAGAACAGGAATTGACAAATTTTGTCATGGATCACCTATTACAGACCTACAATTTTGAGAATAAGGCTCATATAATCAGTGTCGCAAAATCCACTCATATTTTCGAGGAGTCTGATAAATTGCCACAGTTTATTGACTCAGTTCATTTATCTTTCGAAAAAGATAATGTATTCCCTCTTTGCATTGCGAACCATTATACAATGGCAATTTTATCTTTGAAAGATAAATCGTTGACAATTTTAGATCCCATCGGGGCAGAAAAAAACCTCAAAACATTTTATGCAAAACAAATCAACCAGTTCCTTCAATTGAAAAAGATGTCCACTGTTGTAAAACATATAAAAACACCACGACATGTCTTGCAGAAAGATGCATACAATTGCGGCCCAATATTATTGCATCTTTTCAACTTGTGGATACATAATAAATCCTTGACACAGTCTACAGATTTTGACACTTATCGTGAGCAACTGAAAACCCGGTTGCTCGAGTACAGTGACAGGATGGAAGATATTTGCCTGTTCTGCGGCCAAATAGTGGATTTAGAAGAGTTCAAATGTTTTTGCTGCAAAAGATCGATACATTTTGCTTGCTAAGTTGACCGCAGCGATAAAAACAAGGGTTTGACTTACAAAAAAAAAGAAAAAAAACGAAAACTTGTGCGACTTGTGTTTTCATATGAAATCAATGTTGTAATATAAGCGTTAAAAAGACATAAGTGATAGAACGTCTATCTGTCTGGCCGTCTGTGTCTCTTTCTATATCTGTCTGTAATCTGCCTGTCTGTCTGTCTATGCGAAAATACTCAAAAACTACTGAGCCTATTTCAATGCGGTTGGAGTATTGAGTAGCTTAGTTTTTAGATAATATAAAGATCGGGTTTCACTCTGAAATTGATATTTTGAGATAGCTAGGTAAGGCATTTAATGTATTCTGTTGTCAGAAGTCCCTTGCTTGCCGTCTAAGGGGCTCACATACTCTGATAGTTGATAAACCGAAAAAAACATGCTTCCAAGTCTTTATCGACATATTTAACATAAACAAACGATCGAGTGCCAATTTAAAACTGATGATTTCTGATAGCTAGGCAAGTCATCTAATGTATCCTGTAGTCAGAAGTCCCTTGCCTACCGTCTAAGGGGCTGACATACCTACTCTGATAGTTGATAAAAAGAAAAAAACTTGCTTCCAAGTCTTTATCGACTTATTTTACTTAAACAAACGATCGAGTGCCACTTTAAAGTTGATGATTTCTGATAGCTAGGCAAGTCATCTAATGTATCCTGTAGTCAGAAGTCCCTTGCCTGCCGTCTAAGGGGCTGACATACTCTGATAGTTGATAAACAGAAAAAAACTTGCTTCCAAGTCTTTATCGACTTATTTTACTGAAACAAACGATCGAGTGCCACTTTAAAGTTGATGATTTCTGATAGCTAGGCAAGTCATCTAATGTATCCTGTAGTCAGAAGTCCCTTGCCTACCGTCTAAGGGGCTGACATACTCTAATATTTGATAAAAAGAAAAAAACTTGCTTCCAAGTCTTTATCGACTTATTTTACTTAAACGAACGATCGAGTGCCACTTTTAAATTGATGATTTCTGATAGCTAGGCAAGTCATCTAATGTATCCTGTAGTCAGAAGTCCCTTGCCTACCGTCTAAGGGGCTGACATACTCTGATAGTTGATAAAAAGAAAAAAACTTGCTTCTAAGTCTTTAACGACATATTTTACTGAAACAAACGATCGAGTGCCACTTTAAAGTTGATGATTTCTGGTAGCTAGGCAAGTCATCTAATGTATCCTGTAGTCAGAAGTCCCTTGCCTACCGTCTAAGGGGCTGACATACTCTGATAGTTGATAAAAAGAAAAAAACTTGCTTCCAAGTTTTTATCGACATATTTTACTTAAACAAACGATCGAGTGCCACTTTAAAATTGATGATTTCTGATAGCTAGGCAAGTCATCTAATGTATCCTGTAGTCAGAAGTCCCTTGCCTACCGTCTAAGGGGCTGACATACTCTGATATTTGATAAACAGAAAAAAACTTGCTTCCAAGTCTTTATCGACTTATTTTACTTAAACAAACGATCGAGTGCCACTTTAAAGTTGATGATTTCTGATAGCTAGGCAAGTCATCTAATGTATCCTGTAGTCAGAAGTCCCTTGCCTACCGTCTAAGGGGCTGTCATACTCTGATAGTTGATAAACAGAAAAAAACTTGCTTCCAAGTCTTTATCGACTTATTTTACTGAAACAAACGATCGAGTGCCACTTTAAAATTGATGATTTTTGATAGCTAGGCAAGTCATCTAATGTATCATGCAGTCAGAAGTCCCTTGCCTGCCGTCTAAGAGGCTGACATACTCTAATATTTGATAAAAAGAAAAAAACTTGCTTCCAAGTCTTTATCGACTTATTTTACTTAAACGAACGATCGAGTGCCACTTTAAAATTGATGATTTCTGATAGCTAGGCAAGTCATCTAATGTATCCTGTAGTCTGAAGTCCCTTGCCTACCGTCTAAGGGGCTGTCATACTCTGATAGTTGATAAACAGAAAAAAACTTGCTTCCAAGTCTTTATCGACTTATTTTACTGAAACAAACGATCGAGTGCCACTATAAAGTTTATGATTTCTGATAGCTAGGCAAGTCATCTAATGTATCATGCAGTCAGAAGTCCCTTGCCTGCCGTCTAAGAGGCTGACATACTCTAATATTTGATAAAAAGAAAAAAACTTGCTTCCAAGTTTTTATCGACTTATTTTACTTAAACGAACGATCGAGTGCCACTTTAAAATTGATGATTTCTGATAGCTAGGCAAGTCATCTAATGTATCCTGTAGTCAGAAGTCCCTTGCCTACCGTCTAAGGGGCTGACATACTCTGATAGTTGATAAACAGAAAAAAAACTTGCTTCCAAGTCTTTATCGACTTATTTTACTGAAACAAACGATCGAGTGCCACTTTAAAGTTGATGATTTCTGATAGCTAGGCAAGTCATCTAATGTATCCTGTAGTCAGAAGTCCCTTGCCTACCGTCTAAGGGGCTGACATACTCTAATATTTGATAAAAAGAAAAAAACTTGCTTCCAAGTCTTTATCGACTTATTTTACTTAAACGAACGATCGAGTGCCACTTTTAAATTGATGATTTCTGATAGCTAGGCAAGTCATCTAATGTATCCTGTAGTCAGAAGTCCCTTGCCTACCGTCTAAGGGGCTGACATACTCTGATAGTTGATAAAAAGAAAAAAACTTGCTTCTAAGTCTTTAACGACATATTTTACTGAAACAAACGATCGAGTGCCACTTTAAAGTTGATGATTTCTGGTAGCTAGGCAAGTCATCTAATGTATCCTGTAGTCAGAAGTCCCTTGCCTACCGTCTAAGGGGCTGACATACTCTGATAGTTGATAAAAAGAAAAAAACTTGCTTCCAAGTTTTTATCGACATATTTTACTTAAACAAACGATCGAGTGCCACTTTAAAATTGATGATTTCTGATAGCTAGGCAAGTCATCTAATGTATCCTGTAGTCAGAAGTCCCTTGCCTACCGTCTAAGGGGCTGACATACTCTGATATTTGATAAACAGAAAAAAACTTGCTTCCAAGTCTTTATCGACTTATTTTACTTAAACAAACGATCGAGTGCCACTTTAAAGTTGATGATTTCTGATAGCTAGGCAAGTCATCTAATGTATCCTGTAGTCAGAAGTCCCTTGCCTACCGTCTAAGGGGCTGTCATACTCTGATAGTTGATAAACAGAAAAAAACTTGCTTCCAAGTCTTTATCGACTTATTTTACTGAAACAAACGATCGAGTGCCACTTTAAAATTGATGATTATTGATAGCTAGGCAAGTCATCTAATGTATCATGCAGTCAGAAGTCCCTTGCCTGCCGTCTAAGAGGCTGACATACTCTAATATTTGATAAAAAGAAAAAAACTTGCTTCCAAGTCTTTATCGACTTATTTTACTGAAACAAACGATCGAGTGCCACTATAAAGTTTATGATTTCTGATAGCTAGGCAAGTCATCTAATGTATCATGCAGTCAGAAGTCCCTTGCCTGCCGTCTAAGAGGCTGACATACTCTAATATTTGATAAAAAGAAAAAAACTTGCTTCCAAGTTTTTATCGACTTATTTTACTTAAACGAACGATCGAGTGCCACTTTAAAATTGATGATTTCTGATAGCTAGGCAAGTCATCTAATGTATCCTGTAGTCAGAAGTCCCTTGCCTACCGTCTAAGGGGCTGACATACTCTGATAGTTGATAAACAGAAAAAAAACTTGCTTCCAAGTCTTTATCGACTTATTTTACTGAAACAAACGATCGAGTGCCACTTTAAAGTTGATGATTTCTGATAGCTAGGCAAGTCATCTAATGTATCCTGTAGTCAGAAGTCCCTTGCCTACCGTCTAAGGGGCTGACATACTCTGATAGTTGATAAACAGAAAAAAACTTGCTTCCAAGTCTTTATCGACTTATTTTACTGAAACAAACGATCGAGTGCCACTTTAAAATTGATGATTTTTGATAGCTAGGCAAGTCATCTAATGTATCATGCAGTCAGAAGTCCCTTGCCTGCCGTCTAAGAGGCTGACATACTCTAATATTTGATAAAAAGAAAAAAACTTGCTTCCAAGTCTTTATCGACTTATTTTACTTAAACGAACGATCGAGTGCCACTTTAAAATTGATGATTTCTGATAGCTAGGCAAGTCATCTAATGTATCCTGTAGTCTGAAGTCCCTTGCCTACCGTCTAAGGGGCTGTCATACTCTGATAGTTGATAAACAGAAAAAAACTTGCTTCCAAGTCTTTATCGACTTATTTTACTGAAACAAACGATCGAGTGCCACTATAAAGTTTATGATTTCTGATAGCTAGGCAAGTCATCTAATGTATCATGCAGTCAGAAGTCCCTTGCCTGCCGTCTAAGAGGCTGACATACTCTAATATTTGATAAAAAGAAAAAAACTTGCTTCCAAGTTTTTATCGACTTATTTTACTTAAACGAACGATCGAGTGCCACTTTAAAATTGATGATTTCTGATAGCTAGGCAAGTCATCTAATGTATCCTGTAGTCAGAAGTCCCTTGCCTACCGTCTAAGGGGCTGACATACTCTGATAGTTGATAAACAGAAAAAAAACTTACTTCCAAGTCTTTATCGACTTATTTTACTGAAACAAACGATCGAGTGCCACTTTAAAGTTGATGATTTCTGATAGCTAGGCAAGTCATCTAATGTATCCTGTAGTCAGAAGTCCCTTGCCTACCGTCTAAGGGGCTGACATACTCTAATATTTGATAAAAAGAAAAAAACTTGCTTCCAAGTCTTTATCGACTTATTTTACTTAAACGAACGATCGAGTGCCACTTTTAAATTGATGATTTCTGATAGCTAGGCAAGTCATCTAATGTATCCTGTAGTCAGAAGTCCCTTGCCTACCGTCTAAGGGGCTGACATACTCTGATAGTTGATAAAAAGAAAAAAACTTGCTTCTAAGTCTTTAACGACATATTTTACTGAAACAAACGATCGAGTGCCACTTTAAAGTTGATGATTTCTGGTAGCTAGGCAAGTCATCTAATGTATCCTGTAGTCAGAAGTCCCTTGCCTACCGTCTAAGGGGCTGACATACTCTGATAGTTGATAAAAAGAAAAAAACTTGCTTCCAAGTTTTTATCGACATATTTTACTTAAACAAACGATCGAGTGCCACTTTAAAATTGATGATTTCTGATAGCTAGGCAAGTCATCTAATGTATCCTGTAGTCAGAAGTCCCTTGCCTACCGTCTAAGGGGCTGACATACTCTGATATTTGATAAACAGAAAAAAACTTGCTTCCAAGTCTTTATCGACTTATTTTACTTAAACAAACGATCGAGTGCCACTTTAAAGTTGATGATTTCTGATAGCTAGGCAAGTCATCTAATGTATCCTGTAGTCAGAAGTCCCTTGCCTACCGTCTAAGGGGCTGTCATACTCTGATAGTTGATTAACAGAAAAAAACTTGCTTCCAAGTCTTTATCGACTTATTTTACTGAAACAAACGATCGAGTGCCACTTTAAAATTGATGATTATTGATAGCTAGGCAAGTCATCTAATGTATCATGCAGTCAGAAGTCCCTTGCCTGCCGTCTAAGAGGCTGACATACTCTAATATTTGATAAAAAGAAAAAAACTTGCTTCCAAGTCTTTATCGACTTATTTTACTTAAACGAACGATCGAGTGCCACTTTAAAATTGATGATTTCTGATAGCTAGGCAAGTCATCTAATGTATCCTGTAGTCTGAAGTCCCTTGCCTACCGTCTAAGGGGCTGTCATACTCTGATAGTTGATAAACAGAAAAAAACTTGCTTCCAAGTCTTTATCGACTTATTTTACTTAAACAAACGATCGAGTGCCACTATAAAGTTTATGATTTCTGATAGCTAGGCAAGTCATCTAATGTATCATGCAGTCAGAAGTCCCTTGCCTGCCGTCTAAGAGGCTGACATACTCTAATATTTGATAAAAAGAAAAAAACTTGCTTCCAAGTTTTTATCGACTTATTTTACTTAAACGAACGATCGAGTGCCACTTTAAAATTGATGATTTCTGATAGCTAGGCAAGTCATCTAATGTATCCTGTAGTCAGAAGTCCCTTGCCTGCCGTCTAAGGGGCTGACATACTCTGATATTTGATAAATGGAAAAAAACTTGCTTCCAAGTCTTTATCGACTTATTTTACTTAAACAAACGATCGAGTGCCACTTTAGAGTTGATGATTTCTGATAGCTAGGCAAGTCATCTAATGTATCCTGTAGTCAGAAGTCCCTTGCCTACCGTCTAAGGGGCTGACATACTCTGATAGTTGATAAAAAGAAAAAAACTTGCTTCCAAGTTTTTATCGACATATTTTACTTAAACGAACGATCGAGTGCCAGTTTAAATTTGATGATTTCTGATAGCTAGGCAAGTCATCTAATGTATCCTGTAGTCAGAAGTCCCTTGCCTACCGTCTAAGGGGCTGACATACTCTGATATTTGATAAACAGAAAAAAACTTGCTTCCAAGTCTTTATCGACTTATTTTACTTAAACAAACGATCGAGTGCCACTTTAAAGTTGATGATTTCTGATAGCTAGGCAAGTCATCTAATGTATCCTGTAGTCAGAAGTCCCTTGCCTACCGTCTAAGGGGCTGTCATACTCTGATAGTTGATAAACAGAAAAAAACTTGCTTCCAAGTCTTTATCGACTTATTTTACTGAAACAAACGATCGAGTGCCACTTTAAAGTTTATGATTTCTGATAAATAGGCAAGTCATCTAATGTATCATGCAGTCAGAAGTCCCTTGCCTGCCGTCTAAGAGGCTGACATACTCTAATATTTGATAAAAAGAAAAAAACTTGCTTCCAAGTCTTTATCGACTTATTTTACTTAAACGAACGATCGAGTGCCACTTTAAAATTGATGATTTCTGATAGCTAGGCAAGTCATCTAATGTATCCTGTAGTCTGAAGTCCCTTGCCTGCCGTCTAAGGGGCTGACATACTCTGATATTTGATAAACAGAAAAAAACTTGCTTCCAAGTCTTTATCGACTTATTTTACTTAAACAAACGATCGAGTGCCACTTTAAAGTTGATGATTTCTGATAGCTAGGCAAGTCATCTAATGTATCCTGTAGTCAGAAGTCCCTTGCCTACCGTCTAAGGGGCTGACATACTCTGATAGTTGATAAGCAGAAAAAAACTTGCTTCCAAGTCTTTATCGACTTATTTTTCTGAAACAAATGATCGAGTGCCACTTTAAAGTTGATGATTTCTGATAGATAGGCAAGTCATCTAATGTATCCTGCAGTCAGAAGTCCCTTGCCTGCCGTCTAAGAGGCTGACATACTCTGATAGTTGATAAACAGAAAAAAACTTGCTTCCAAGTCTTTATCAACTTATTTTACTTAAACAAACGATCGAGTGCCACTTTAAAATTGATGATTTCTGATAGCTAGGCAAGTCATCTAATGTATCCTGTAGTCAGAAGTCTCTTGCCTACCGTCTAAGGGGCTGACATACTCTGATAGTTGATAAAAAGAAAAAAACTTGCTTCCAAGTCTTTATCGACATATTTTACTGAAACAAACGATCGAGTGCCACTTTAAAATTGATGTTTTCTGATAGCTAGGCAAGTCATTTAATGTATCCTGTAGTCAGAAGTCCCTTGCCTGCCGTCTAAGGGGCTGACATACTCTGATAGTTGATAAACAGAAAAAAACTTGCTTCCAAGTCTTTATCGACTTATTTTACTTAAACAAACGATCGAGTGCCACTTTAAAATTGATGATTTCTGATAGCTAGGCAAGTCATCTAATGTATCCTGTAGTCAGAAGTCCCTTGCCTACCGTCTAAGGGGCTGTCATACTCTGATAGTTGATAAACAGAAAAAAACTTGCTTCCAAGTCTTTATCGACTTATTTTACTGAAACAAACGATCGAGTGCCACTTTAAAATTGATGATTTCTGATAGCTAGGCAAGTCATCTAATGTATCCTGTAGTCAGAAGTCCCTTGCCTGCCGTCTAAGGGGCTGACATACTCTGATAATTGATAAACAGAAAAAAACTTTCTTCCAAGTCTTTATCGACTTATTTTACTGAAACAAACGATCGATTGCCACTTTAAAGTTGATGATTTCTGATAGCTAGGCAAGTCATCTAATGTATCCTGTAGTCAGAAGTCCCTTGCCTACCGTCAAAGGGGCTGACATACTCTGATATTTGTTAAACAGAAAAAAACTTGCTTCCAAGTCTTTATCAACTTATTTTACTGAAACAAACGATCGAGTGCCACTTTAAAATTGATGATTTCTGATAGATAGGCAAATCATCTAATGTATCCTGTAGTCAGAAGTCCCTTGCTTGCCGTCAAAGGGGCTGACATACTCTGATATTTGTTAAACAGAAAAAAACTTGCTTCCAAGTCTTTATCAACTTATTTTACTTAAACAAACGATCGAGTGCCACTTTAAAATTGATGATTTCTGATAGCTAGGCAAGTCATCTAATGTATCCTGTAGTCAGAAGTCCCTTGCCTACCGTCTAAGGGGCTGACATACTCTGATAGTTGATAAAAAGAAAAAAACTTGCTTCCAAGTCTTTATCGACATATTTTACTGAAACAAACGATCGAGTGCCACTTTAAAATTGATGATTTCTGATAGCTAGGCAAGTCATCTAATGTATCCTGTAGTCAGAAGTCCCTTGCCTGCCGTCTAAGGGGCTGACATACTCTGATAGTTGATAAACAGAAAAAAACTTGCTTCCAAGTCTTTATCGACTTATTTTACTTAAACAAACGATCGAGTGCCACTTTTAAATTGATGATTTCTGATAGCTAGGCAAGTCATCTAATGTATCCTGTAGTCAGAAGTCCCTTGCCTACCGTCTAAGGGGCTGTCATACTCTGATAGTTGATAAACAGAAAAAAACTTGCTTCCAAGTCTTTATCGACTTATTTTACTTAAACAAACGATCGAGTGCCACTTTAAAGTTGATGATTTCTGATAGCTAGGCAAGTCATCTAATGTATCCTGTAGTCAGAAGTCCCTTGCTTGCCGTCAAAGGGGTTGACATACTCTGATATTTGTTAAACAGAAAAAAACTTGCTTCCAAGTCTTTATCAACTTATTTTACTTAAACAAACGATCGAGTGCCACTTTAAAATTGATGATTTCTGATAGCTAGGCAAGTCATCTAATGTATCCTGTAGTCAGAAGTCCCTTGCCTACCGTCTAAGGGGCTGACATACTCTGATAGTTGATAAAAAAAAAAAACTTGCTTCCAAGTCTTTATCGACATATTTTACTGAAACAAACGATCGAGTGCCACTTTAAAATTGATGATTTCTGATAGCTAGGCAAGTCATCTAATGTATCCTGTAGTCAGAAGTCCCTTGCCTACCGTCTAAGGGGCTGTCATACTCTGATAGTTGATAAACAGAAAAAAACTTGCTTCCAAGTCTTTATCGACTTATTTTACTGAAACAAACGATCGAGTGCCACTTTAAAGTTTATGATTTCTGATAGCTAGGCAAGTCATCTAATGTATCCTGCAGTCAGGTGTCCCTTGCCTGCCGTCTTAGAGGCTGACATACTCTAATATTTGATAAAAAGAAAAAAACTTGCTTCCAAGTCTTTCTCGACTTATTTTACTTAAACGAACGATCGAGTGCCACTTTAAAATTGATGATTTCTGATAGCTAGGCAAGTCATCTAATGTATCCTGTAGTCAGAAGTCCCTTGCCTGCCGTCTAAGGGGCTGATATACTCTGGTAGATGTTAAACAAAAAAATATCGCGCTTCCAAGTTTTTACCGATTTATTTACCTAATATAGAAATCGGGTTTCACTCTAATGTTGATTAATGTTGATGTTTTCTGATAGCTAGGTAAGTTATCTAACATATATTGTGGATAAGAGTCTCTTGCCTGCAGTCTAAGGGGTTGATAACCTTAAGGGCTCACGACTTCAAGTTAACGCAAATAGTAAAAATCATAAATAAAACGAAATTACCATGTTACCGACCAGAGACTTACACCAACGACAGCATATGAATTTATTTTGTTAGTGCTTTTATATGAAAGCGATAATAATCATTTTGTGATGTGTTCGGACACTTACCGGGCGGCTTTAAGTTAGCGGCCAAAACGTCTCTCCCGTCTTTGCCGCTACATATACCCTAATAAATAATCAGGTTTCGCTTTAAAATTAGTGTTTTCTGAGAGCTAGGTAAGTGGTTTATAAGATTGTGTAATTATAAATCCCTTGCCAGCCGTCTAACGGGCTGATAAACTCTTGATAACTAAAAAAAATGTGTAAAATGTATACTTAGCGGCCGAACTTTAATTAATTATATTCGTACTCTATGTAATGTTATTATTATTTTACCGAAACAAAATACGTATTTTTTCGATTTTGATTGTATTCTCAGACACCGTTTCTCATGAAAAAATAGCGTACTTCTTTATTTGGTCGGGTTATCATTGGCCGCTAACTTTGGCCGCTAACTTCACACCGGTTCAACAGGATATAGATAATAGCTACTAGAATCTTATATATAATCAGTCATAATCAGCCTCTATCTATATTTATATAAAACACACTGGGCAAAGCGGGCAGTGCCCGCATTACCCTGCCCCCTTTGCCTTTTTCGCCACATAAAATATGCAAGCAAAATCTAACCTCAAATTATTGAGACACAGACAGTTTAATGTGACGGTATTGCAGCCAGATAAGTAATTAATAACTAACAGGCATTGCTAATAGCACTGCAAACATCAAAAATGAGAGAACACACGAAACATACCTTCAAATATTTTTCAAAAAACATCCTAAAACATTTTTTCGACGGAGCGTCTAACGGCGTGCTCGCAGGTGAGCCGGACGAATGACGCGAGGTGCGCGGGCGGCGGGGGGTACTGTCGCGCTTAACGGCCCCGCTCTTATTTTAAACGGTAATATTAAGTCCAGTGCCCGCTTTGGGCACCATGCCCGCTTTAGGCCACCTTCACATAAAACATGAACAACACATAAAATATGACAAATGTATTTCTGCGCCAATGTAGGGATAAGTTAACTATTAAACCATTTAACACAATGAATAGACGGGAGCATCGCCAAAATAGCGACAGACTCGTGGTCACACCATTTTGTCACACCAGTGTGACGACGAGTAATTGCTTTTACTCGTGTTCACACCACTTTAAAAAAGATAACACTTTAACAGGCCCGTGTAGGTACGAGGACGAGCGAAGCGAGGAGGAGTGTTAGTTGTACGGTGAGCCTAAGCGCGCGAGCCGAGCGAGCGAAGCGAGCGTGCCGCGGCAGCGCGGCAGCGGCCGGCGGAGCGCCAGAACCAAACAGTGTGGCTACGAGGAAAATAAATTCCTCGTGGTCACACCAGTGTGACAAAATAGTGTGACTACGAGTCCGACGTCGCCAAAATGGCGACTAGACATTCCTGATTTTAGTTAAAGATACTTATGATTAGTACGAGTATGTATATATGTATGTATATCATCCGTCAAGATAACTTTTACATAAACTAGAGGATTCGTCCCTCCTCGTGCTGAAAGGCCTCGCGGCTTGACACGCGTTTCGGCGAAATACCGAAGTATTTCCATTGCAAAGCTAGCCGAAACTTAAAAGGATCTTTAGAAATACATTTCTCTATTATAAAATGTGAAATAGATTGGCGTAGGCGGGCAATGAAGCATGCAAATGGCGTATCTAATGAAAACCGCCGGCGAATCCTACGTAGGGTTACCAAATACTAATTTGAGAAGTCCTGGGACCGATTTTTGACTTTAGAACGCTTTCACTCGAAAACTATAAAAAATGATGAAATGCTATTTTTAAATAGCGATAGATATTTGAAAAAAGAGTAAGAAGTAGGTACCAATCGTATTCATTTCTATTCGTAAAAAATAAGTGCCTGCAATTTTATTTTGATTTGTGATCGGTTTCCCAAATGCAAGTTTTCTTTGTAGCTAATTTTGCTAATCGTATAATTTCCTATTCTTAAAATTTGCTTTCCTCACTATATTACGGCTGGTAATAGTAACAACTTACTATTACCGACCGATCACCGTTAAATATGGCGCCGGCAGCTGTCATTCCATAGAAACCTGTTAAACTTACCAAACATTGTGTTTGCACACACTTAACAGGAACTATTCATATCGATTTGTGGGTTCCATTCAACGCCATCGCCAATCACGTCAGAGAACGACCGCCGCTTATCGCTACATATGGAGCTTAACCTACATACTAAAAACTTAAAACGTCTTTTAAAAGTGTCTGTCTTATTCCCATAATCGCAAATGTTGAAGACAGATAAAGACGAAACAATTTTTACAGTACATATGGTGCTACTTTCCCGCACTAGTGCGGAAAAGAGCACTTTCCATGCATATGTCGAAACTTTAAAGAGCCATATGTACAGTAAAACGTTGTACGATACACGTGCGAATAGGTAATTTCCTATTTTCGGCACTTGTATCGTAAATAACTATAGTGGCATTAAACCTTCACTGCCGAAACCCGCATAGTGGCGGCCGACGCCGTAGTCGCTTTCCGCTACGACGAAAACCACGGGATAGGCTACGAGCGCTACGAGCGTAGCATAGCGATTCTTGGCAGCGAAAGGTTACAGACCTCACAATCCTGACATGTCGATAGAAACCCCGGCGTGGTCACCCTAACCCCGCCCAGCCTCCGCCAACCACGGCCTTCAAACTCGTGAAATTTCCCATTTAGTTGCCAAAGTACGACTAAATTTAGAAGATTTCTCGTAAAGGTTTTTTTAAACTAGTTTTATGGCGTGTACTTTATGATGCCATATTAATTTGAACAGTCTCTGGCATTTCGTCGCATACACAAGTAGACGACACGGATAGAAAAGAACGACAAATTTAACGAAACTTCATACTACGTCAAAACACATACTATGAGTGAGACTACTCGAAAAATAATAATAATGTATCTGTGAGCTGTAGACCTCGCGAGTTCTGTCTTATTGTACGAAAAATATATATATTTACTGTAACTGAATCGAAGAAATTAGACGTATAATTATCTAAACTGCTCGTATAATTTGACGAGAATCGGTTAAAAGGGAAGAATATCTTTGGAATACTACGTAATCGTCCATAATACTAGACCAGTTTTTTATGGCATTTTTCAAAATTTGCAACAAATTCAAAATTGGGGCACATAATATTATTTCTCTTAATGCGAAACCTATAAACCTAGATTATATTATGCTGAAAGCGATCCACATCAAAATCAAAAAGATTTTGATGTGGACAAGCTACCGGATGGCTCTCGGTATGTGAGCTCCCGAAGTGTTGTGGAACCACCCTGTGCAACCCGAACTGACGTAACTTGGACTGGGTCGAAAATAGAATAAAAAATATTTAAAAGCTTTTTATTGTCGTGAGGCAGTTTATTGAAACAACGTTTGCCTGACAGTGCGTACGCTGTTTCCATCAAATAAGTGGCGACGTTTTTTTTTTCATCGCCCTCTAATTACCGCCTCAGTCCAAGTTAAGTCAGTTTGGGTTGCACATGGCGGTTCCAAAAAGTTTCGGGAGCTCAAATACCGCGAGCCATCCGGTTGCCTCTCGGACACTAAATAGACGGACTGCTTAGAGCAGTCGACACCAACGGCACGAGAGCAGTCGTCATATTAAATGAGGCCTCGACTGCTCTAAGCAGTCCATCTATAGCGGGTCTCGACTGCTCTAAGCAGTCCATCTATGGCGGGTCTAAAATTACGCTTCATCACTTTAATTATATCATGCTAGCCAGCTAATGCAAAAAGCAATAAAACATCCCATTCACGATCTGACTTAATAAATAGCTAAAACAGCGCAGCCCATCCAACAACTGTAATTGACGCTGCTTCAACTCCGACTTAAACAACTACCTGCGCAACGCGTTGACGACCGTAAACAAAAGACACTCGTAGTACTTTTACAATTTACTTATACTCCCCCTCTTCCCTTTAGAATTTTGTTTCAAACATTCCCCCTTTTGAAGGGCCGTTATCTCGCCCGCCTTCTGCTTTCCATTTCGCGTTTCTATTCAGTTGTTTTTTTCACTCGTGTAGCGGGTGCGTTGGATAGGAGCGGAATTACTTGCGGTGTGTGGACGGGCGATAACAGTGGCTATTATTTTGTCATAGAAATCCGTAAAACCTTTCTTCTTTAGAGACAGAAGGTCTTTATTATTCATTTTTGAAAGAATGGTTAACGGGTCGCCCCTTCCATATAAATAAGAACTAATTCTCGGTAAGTTGGTATGATTGTCGATAACTTCCTCCTCCAAAACTTAACATATTTAAACCAACTGAGGTATCTGGCCGTGTCTCAATTTAAACGTAGCAGGTTTTACCTTTTTGGTCATGTAACTACGCTTTTGAAACTGGCAGTAAACATACGTGTACGAGTATGTTTACTCAGAACTCAGTGTTACATTAGTTTAACAACGGACGTCTATAATACGAAATTGCGTCACTTTTCATCCACACATTAGGACAAATAATAAATTTTTCTAACTCTTGTTGGAAAAAATCTTGCTGCTCAAAGGATTTCTGGGAGATATATTATTATTATTAAATTATTAAAGGGGAAAATGACTGTTGATATGTCTTAACGCTCGTTTGAAATCTTAAGCAATTATACTGAAGACCTACCTAAGCATTGCCTAATCAAATAGAAGCACTGTGAATGAACAAGTGCGAGTCAGACTCGCGCACGGAGGGTTCCGTACCATTATCTATAAAAACGGCAGTTAAAAAAACACGTTTGTAGTATGGGAGCCTCCTTTAAATATTAATTTTATTTTGTTTTAAGTATTTGTTGTTTTAGCGGCAACAGAAATACATCATCTGTGAAAATTTCAACTGTCTAGCTATCGCGGTTCTTGAGATACAGCCTGGTGACAGAGAGACGGACGGACAGACAGGGAAGTCTTAGTAAAGGGTCCCGTTTTTACGCTTTGGGTACGGAACCCTAATAGAAAGCAACGGTAAGGTAAACGTCCGAGTGCTCGGCGCTATACTAGTATATGGCAAGGGCACTCCATGTCAAAATGACATATGGCTTAAATTCGAATGAAGAAAAACCCTCTTAGTTCTAATTTAACCCATATTGCTTTGACATACCTAGTCCTAGATTGCCCATGCCATATACTAGTACAGTGTCACTCGGACGATTTCCCTTACACAAATCGCTGTAATACAAAACGTAATTTTCAAGTCGGTTGCATATTATCCATTCTAATATTATAAATGCGAAAGTGTGTCTGTATGTCTGTGTGTGTCTCTCCGCCTGTTACCTTCACACTTAACCCGCGCAACCAAATAAGATTACATTTGGTATCGATATAGTTTGAATACCAGAGAAGGACAGCATAGTTTCTATTCCGGAAATCGGAATCAAAATTTCATCCCCCATTTCACCCCCTTAGGGGATCCTAAGGGGGTGAAATGGGGGATGAAATTTTGCATAGAGCTACGATATAAACGAGTTCCACGCGGACGGAGTCGCACGCAGAAACTAGTTTTCAATAATTTACGCAAGCTTATCCAGTCGGTTGCACGTTATCCATGCTATCTAATATTATAAATGCGAAAGTGTTTCTGTATGTCTATCTGTGGCCGCTGTAACCCCGCGCAACCGATTTAGATTAAATTTGGTATCGATATAGTTTGAGTAACGGGGAAGGACATAGCATAGTTTCGGAAATCATCCCCCAAGGGGGTGAAATGGGGGGTGAAATTTTGTATGGAGCTACCATATACCTAAACGAGTTCAACGCGGACGGAGTCGCGGGCAGAAGCTAGTAGATGTTGATATGCACCTATAAAAAAAAAAAACATACAAATATTTATATATCATACATTTATGACATCAAAAAACATTACCAAAATTGTTTATGTCAGCATCGGTTCTCATTGAAACTAAGTCCATTATAACTAATATATGTTTCAAAATCACCGTGTTTATTAGGAATCTAACAAAGTTAGTTTCTTGGAAACATCAAATATTTAACTGAAGCATTATAATTTCCCCGAAGGTGAACAAGATACAATTATAATATAAAAACGGCATAGCAACTCATAAAACTGTTTAAAAAATAAGTAGAAGTTAATTGGCTGATTCATACAGTACTTTGGGAGTAGAATTTTAATGGGCCATTCGGAGCAAACAGCTGTCGTCCGGAACTTTGCAAAAGTGGCCGCGGGAGCCTCCTTCACAATTCTTTATTTACCTTAAAGCTAACTACACTGCTTGGTACATAATGTAGTCAAAACTGGAGCAAAACGTTTGTAAGAAATCATCTCCACGGGTATGATTGCCCGAAATATTGTACAAGTGTAATATTTTCGGGACTTATATCTATAAGTATTGTAAGTTTCTTGATATGCCGATTTAGCGATGTTATGTTAGAATCTGTACGTTAGTGTGACAATAATAATGACACCGAAAATGCTACAAAATGTACGATATCTAGACATTAAAATCGACAGTCGTGTTTTTTTTTTCAATTTCAGTCAAGTTTCTCTGTATGCAGTGAAGTATTTATAGTATGTACATTTCCCAATTGTGATTATTCTCACAAACACCCGAGGAAAAACTGAGTCCGCCGCCATATGTTGCTGAAAATCTGGTGCCAAATAAACAAACGACTGCCGAAGCTGACACCATAGCGTCTGAACGCTTGCAGATCTAAGGGACTTTGGTCCACTGTTTAAGGGTTAAGCTCTTGAGCTTAACCCAAAAATGCAGATCTAAGCCAAACTAACTCACGAAATCTTTCGTCAACATAGCGCATCCTCAACAGAAAAAACAGCATAAGAAGTTTCGCTAACGAGATATAAGAAAAGTACCACTCTCAACAATTAGAACAAAGAACCGCCTGTTCATCTATCTGCCACCGTGCCACATACAAAAGTCTCGGCACACAACTCCGTCGGGGGTTAAGCTTTGATAAAATGCATCTAAACCCATCGCAGAATGAAAATTGAAATCAGCGTATATCCCAGAACAATGCTGATGGTATAGTAGAAACAAAGTAATTGGCGAAGAGAAAAATTACGGCTGCGAGCCGCGTTTAAAAAGAACAGCACGGATATCACATGTCGGCCCGCGAGCTGCGTCATTGTATAGACTATCTGTCTCTTTCTAAGCGTTCTAATTAGATAAAGACGGATAGTCTATCTCGCCGCGACACGCCGCGGGCCGTCCTATGATAGCCGTGCAGCTGTGCTAGTCACGTTAATGAAACGCAGCTTGCTAGACGAACACTGATTTATT
The DNA here is from genome assembly GCA_945867215.1 of Epinotia demarniana. NCBI lineage: Eukaryota > Metazoa > Arthropoda > Insecta > Lepidoptera > Tortricidae > Epinotia > Epinotia demarniana. The sequence goes on from OX244277.1 coordinate 17,789,425, forward strand.
CATATATAAATGTGGGTACATCTATATTCGACTACCTACCAATATGTTACATATTCTACATCTCTCTCGTTATGGAATCAACAATCAATCAATTGCACACCTGTTAACAGAACCCTATTTACTTATGCTATAGTTTTAGTTTGGTTACATAACATAACAGATGATCCATTTTATTGCATTGATCTACTTAAGTTTAAAATAGGTACATATTAAATTACTAGATATATGTATATATATACCTGTATACTAAACACACTATTTGAGATACCTGTCTTATATCTATACCCTTCACCTGTTCACCCAATACACTTTTTTTTTTTTTTTCTAGTGCCTGTATTCAACATTTATGATACTTAACGATAGTTCTGTTGTAAAATAGGTGTCGTAACTAGGTAGTTATTATATGATTGTTTGTACACTACTCGATCTCTTATCCGATACCTACTGAGTTAATAACATGATATTTTGGTGATGATCGATTAAAGTAGTGTTACAATTTACATTTGATTTTCGTTATTATGAAGTACCTACTTAGCTATAATGAAAATGATCGGCAACTAGTTTTATTTTTTATTTAAACATGCAACTAAATCCTATCCGATTTCAAAAATATGCAAGTGCCTGTTCAGCCAGTTTCTGGGCTCGACTCCTGGTTAGCGGTGGTTTCACTTCCACTGGCGGATCAGGATTTGACTTTGACACTTTGGTATCTCCTTGCGTTATCCCGCCCGAGGCAGTGGGGGCAGCGGGCGGTGCAGGAGGCGGAGGTGCCGGGTCGCTGCCCTCTAGCCGCTCCCGCTTCAGCTCTCTGCTGATGATGTGGCGGCGGTTCCGTCTGTACTTACGCCCTACTGCATCCTGCAGTATGTAAGACCGCGGTTCCGCTGCTCTAGTGACAACATTCATAAAACGCCGGGTATTGCCGTCCGCTACTACTACCTTGGTATTGTTAGGTAGTACTCGTACAGGGAGGTCCCTAGCCGTTTTGTCATAGTACGATTTCATTTTTTGTCGCTGCAACTTAATCGCCGCGTAGTTGTTTTTATTGTCGACTGGCTCCGTGAGCAATGACTTATATGTCGGCAACCGCGTGTTTAGCCGCCTGCCAAAAAGGATTTGCGCGGGTGAATCTATGTTATCCCGTGGCGTAGCCCTATAATTTAATAGGCTAACACGATAATCTTGTCCGGACTCCAAGCACTTTTTTAGCAAGTTCTTGACAGTACGTACAGAACGCTCGCACTTTCCGTTCGCTTGGGCATACATAGGTGATGAGGTGGTATGCTTAATTTCCCAGCTTGACATAAATTGTTTGAACTCTCGGGAGTTGTACGCGGGGCCGTTATCTGTCACCAATTCCATCGGTATTCCGTGGCGACAAAATTGCTCGGTCATTGCAGCAATGACAGATTTACTATTTATATTGTGAATCTCATTGACTTCCACATAATTCGAGAAATAATCTACTAGCAACAGATAATATTTCTTTTTATACTCGAATATGTCGGAGCCTAGCTTGCACCATGGCACGTCAGGCACTACGTGCGGGCGCAGCGTCTCGCGGCGCGGCGGCGGCGCGTGCAGCGCGCAGACGGCGCAGGCGCGGACGGCGGCCTCCACCTGCTCGCCCAGCCCCGGCCAAAACATCACCTCGCGCGCGCGCCGCTTGCATCGCTCAATCCCCAGGTGGCCCTCGTGTACGCGCCTTACCATTTCCCCGCGCAGCGCCGCAGGAATGAAGACACGATCATCTTTCAAAATAAGTCCATCTGTGTACTGCAGGTTTCCCCTGTACGGCCAAAAAATACGACATGCCATGTCCACATCATATTTGTTTTTGGGCCACCCTATGACTATGTAGTTAATTAACGACTTACATATATCGTCGTTGGTTATATGTGTCCTAATCTTACCCAATTTTTCGTAACCTGAACTGTAAATGTTCAATCAAAAAACAAGTTTGTGCTTCTAAATCCCTATTTAATCGTTCATTCATTAACTCGGGTAATGCCGCACGCGACAACGTGTCAGCAATGTACATTAACTTCCCTGGCGTGTACTGAACTCTTACGTCGTACCCTTGCATGCGCAGTATCATCCGCTGTAAACGAGCCGGGACCGATGATAACGGTTTTTTGAAAATTGATTCAAGCGGCTTGTGGTCTGTCTGTATGGTAACATCACTCCTACCAAATATATATTGATTAAAGTAGGTATTTATTGGGCACGCTGCCCCACTTCGTGGTGCGCGTGCCCAATAAATATGAATGATAAATACGACTACAAATGATTTGAATAAGTTGATACGATTGTAATGTGGCCCAGCTTGCCCAATGCCTACAAATGATTGTTGAATGTAGTTGACGAAACATCCTAATGCACAAACGCACAGCGCATATTAACGCAACTAGCATTCAACTTGATTGACGTGAGGGCATCCGAATGTCGCTCAAGTTCAATTACGATGATCGCTAATGAACGTTACAAAAATCTGAATACACAAAAACAGCAGCAAAAAGCCTTACCGGGTGCCAGGTTCATTCTTCTGTTTTATATTGCATTGTCCTGGCACCCGGTTCAGCGAAATGGTAAAAGCTTAACGCGACGTACCAAGTTTGTTGGCCAAGCAACCATGATACGTCTGAACCCCTGTTACCAAAGGCTCACACACAATTACACATTAGGCTCCAAGGAGACTCTAATTATCGTTGTGAGGCGTTTGTCACACTCACACAGCACATCGCAGAGCTGGCTAGACTCTTTTGACATGGTGTGTAAAGCATGGGTACTACCGTCCACTAGTTGCGTCATACCGGAATTCGCCTGATGCTACTCGCTCCGATATTACGTCGCCACGTAGGGTTTGCGTCATACTGGAATTCGCCTGTTGCTACTCGCTCCAGTAATACGTCGCCACGTTACCAAGTCAACATCGCAGAGTTAGCCACGCTCTTTGATGCCGATAAGTGGTAAGAGTCGTGTGAACTAGTGGACGAATAGCTCACACTTCTCCGACAACTACATCACGTAAACTTTTATATATATGAAGTAATCTAAAAAACTTCGATAGCGTGATGCAGAACTTCGAAAAAATATGATTCGATGACAAACCATGAAATAAGGAGTGTTAAGTTCAATTTCAAATGCATAATTTTGATGATATACGGTTTTACATTTCAAGCAACATTGCTTGTGTGACGTCGTCGTCCAGTGGTAACCAAATCCTAAGCATATGAATATCACAGAGTAACACAGTAGGCACTGGTCCCACCGCGAGCGAGTAAACTATGAGCTATCGGCTATTTAAAGCGTTGCCAGATGGTTACATTTCTTACATTTTTCGTAACTTTTGACCCGCTCAAATTTGATCACGTAACATGTATGTAACATTTGTTCAGGGAATTTTCGTTTTAACAATGCACATTTCACGTACGAATGAAAAACGTAACTTTTGCAGCAAAAATGTAACATTTCAATAAACGAAACGTAACTTACGGATCAAGGGCCCTAGCAACAATTTTTCTAGCCCAAGAAACGAACAAAAGATAATCGCTTCCGTGTAAATAATAAAAGAGAGAGATATATATTTATAGTTCATCGCTGTTCACACTGCTGGCGAGGACACTCTCCCAACGCCCTGACGCTATAATCCCTCTCTTTTATTTACACGCTAGCAATTATCTTTTGTTCGTTTCTTGGGGTAGAAAATAGTCGATAGCTTATAGTTTACTTGCTCGCGGTGGGACCAGTGCCTAATAACATTATCACAGAGTAGGGGTTGTAACAGAGATCTCATATAGTAAATTTATACATTATTCCGAACTTAATAATTAAAAAGGTAAGTGATTTCGTTCGCAGACGTTTCTGCCAGAAAAAATATAAAAAGTTTATTTACTTGTTAGTAACATTAAAAAGGCTGATAAAGTATGTTAAATTAAGTAACGTTTGATTTGTTTTAACTTTTATTAACCATCCAACAAACAAAAAATGGAAGCTGTTTGATTGTTGATACAAAGTTATACATGAGCTAATCACTTAATAAACCTATTTCTTTTGTTTACTTCATATTAATTTTTTTCAGTAGAAAACCTCTGGTACCTATCATACTCTACATGTACCATTTGTCGATTATGCATAAATTGAATACGTTAGTCAATGCACTTCACCTAACGATATAATTGATATGGATATGCCTGTATGCGAAAATTCTAAACTAAAGATACTACCTACTCATACCACTGCTTTTATCAGCTGAATAAATATAGAAATCACACAATCGTTCATTTTTTAAAAAATAAGTGTTCTAGCTTTTTACATAATTATTACGGTTTAGCGCGTATGGAAAAAGTTATTTGTGGAAGTTAGCAATACAATCAACCTTGTGAATGAATACATGAAAGTTACCTTTTCCAGTGACTATAGTTTCATCTCATTTCGATTTCTAGATAAAGATCTAATTCAACTTCGTCAAATCCGTATCCATGTTATGTTTTCGTTGTAAAATAGTGCGCGTTAGCTAATAGCTAACCTAAATTTCGCATTTAATTTGATACTTGTTATTCATTAAAAATGTGCTTTTTAGTAAAAAAACACCGCCTCATTTAAGAACGTAACAAGTGATATATAACATTAATCCGTTTTTATGTTTACGTATGATACCATACTTTACGAAATCGAATAACATATTTTCACAATTGGCACATAAAATAAAAGAAACAAAACTGACAACTCGGTATTTTTTTTTTGGTTAAATAGCGGAGGTATCAGACGATACAATTATTCCTGAAATTATTGCACCACCCTGCGATCAGTATATTTACGTGTTATTCTGCTGAAGTGTTACCTACATCAATTCATAATGTGAGTATTAATTTATTGTGTGTCTTAACTTAATCTTTAAATCTTAATTTCTTAACTAAAGTATTAACTTGCAGTGTTTTTTTAGGTCCGACTCTGAGCTGTCATACCGTTCGCGAAGCCCGTCGCCGCATCCGAAAAAAAAGTGCATAAACCAGCGACGTGTACGTTCTTTAAGGTACCTAATTATTTCTCACTGTGTTAACATTGTATTGCTAAAGATATCATGAATTATTTGTATTAATTTATTTTAATTTGATTCAGCCACGAAACTGTACGAGTTATTCCTGTTGCAAGTTCTCGAAAGGCCAAACCTGCGGGACCATCGAAGCGCAAGAAAACAACTGCAAGGTACCTAATTTATATTTATTTATTTGTTGTAAAAGTGTCTCACAGGTGAGTAGGTATTTTAGACCTCACGCAGTGCAAGTGTGGGTTGGAGACTTCACATACACCCTTAATTTTCTATACAATTTTTGTAGTGATAATATATTAGATACCTCTGATAAGTGTACATTATTAAGTTATGTTATCAACATCAGTTTAAGGGTGATCCTCAAGTTACGTATGTATAATATATTATTCTTGTTCACAGCGCAACTAAAAAGGGCGGTACGGATCTGTTCCAAATCATTCGCGACGAGGAAAAATGTGTGTCCGCAACCGCATCATCTGAGCGAGCAACTACGTCATCGTTCTCTAGCCGCGTGTCTTCCGGTACATCACGTCGCACCATAATCAGACCAGGTGACTTCTTCATCGACCTTAAGGTGTATAAAATACAAGATCATCAAGCAGAGACCGATGCTTTAGAGCGTTACAAGAAGGCCTTGGTAGCACTCAGACTGCAGTGCGAAGGAAAATCTATAGAGTGGGAACAGTGTCAAACACTTATTGGTACCGCATTCGAAGTTTTTAAAGACAGTGAGACTTCATATTATAGTAACGTAAAGAAAAATTAAGTGATAGGTATATAGATCAGTAGCTTTTAAGTTTAGTTCGTTGATTTTTTGTTTTACATAATGCCTTTTTGTGTATCGTGTAGCACATCTGTAGAAAAAAAATCGTGGGTAGGTCATCTGCGTAGTAACGAACATAAAACTAAACATAATTGTATTCAGGAAATTGGGGACGGTGTGGTAATGGTACAGTCAGCATTCCGTAATCGCATTGCAACTTATCGGATTTCGGTAGAAAATAACCTAATCACAAGTTCTATTGACATATTTATGAACTCGATTAGCGAAAAAATTAGTACTCTTTTAAATAAATCACTTCGGGTACATACCTGCATAAAAGTAAACTTAGAACTTTATGGAAAGTTTATGTTGTTTAAGAATAACAGTCAATCTATGAAATCTTTTGGTACAAAAAATAAGATTTTGTACCAAAGTTTTGATTTTGATCGGTATTACACAGAAGTTATAAATTGTTTTAAAAAAAAAGTCGAAGATTTTGAAGAGCGTGATAGCGGCTGGACTTTTTTAAATAATTCACACTTGGAAATTAATATAAATAAATATCAACCTTTGCGTGGATCTTGCGATATCTTCTAATGACGACAAACGATTCATTTCTGCTGATAAAATATCTACCCGAGCATGGGGGCACACAACGATACTTAATATTTAAAACCTATATAGTTCTTGGTTAGTACGATTACTAGAACATACTGTATTTTTTGTATAATTAACTTAAGATGCTTTTTATTAACTGTATTCCTTTAAACACTATATGCTCAGGCAATAATTTCATGCTTATCTGATTTGAAATGTTTGTACATATTATTGGTTTGTTAATAAACGTAACATTGTCTTTAATTGACGCTATGTAATTTATGGAAATAAACATGAACCTCGAATTTCGTTTTTTCTTTCAATTAATAACCAAACCCTATTGACCAGTACCGCTAAGTCTAAATAATATAGTACTTAGCTATGTACATTTATTTTTATTTCCTAACTAGTTCCGATGCATATTTATATTATTAGACTTGACTGTACGTTTCAACTACCGATATTCCGTGAAAACAAGTTACAACCTGTAACTTTTAATTGCATAACAAATAAGCGGATCTAGTAGTAACATGATCCCAAGAGTAAAACATAGGTATTTGCCTCGTGCCACAGTTCTTCGAACTGAATATTGCATTGTAGTTTGATGCGCTTGCAAAAAATAAATTTATGCGAAGCAGTTATAATAAAACAATACCTATGCACTTCCGTTAGGGTATAGTTTCATTTATAATAAATCGAGCAAATACATTGTTTTATATTTGAGGACATCGCGGTTTATTTGAGTATATAATCAACCTTACCATGAATTAGTTAATTCATTTATAAGTACGTATTTGTACACGATACGAGTATTACCCTACAGTGAATAATCTTAACAATTCACAGTTTTTCATCTGATATCTGCTGGTAAGTTTTAGTTATTTTTCTAGGATTTAAACGTTAACTATATGGAATGTATTTTTGTGAGATATTTTAGTATACAGTGAACAGATTAAATAATGTTTTCTTTAATTTTGTTACAGCAAAATGGAACACGTAGAAGACACGCCTCTATATTTGTCGCAGGTGTTCGCTCAGAACCCATTTCCTGATGATGACGGTGATGATGATGTCAACATCGACCTTGTAAATAAAATAGTGAATGCGAGTCAAAAACAAAAAACTAAAAAGAAACAAACCAAAATCCAGAACAAAGTGCAAAAACGAAGTGTTCCAGGACAGCTTCCGTCGTTTGTTATTAATAAAAAGCCAGGAAAGGGCTACAGGATAATCAAAATCCAGATAATTAACCTGCAGGACAACGAGTATAAAGAAGTGCCGGAAAGCGAAGACGTGATCTTAAGCGCACAATACATAGCAGACGACGGATTCGATGAAATTATCGATAGTACGGAGAGTGTAATCAATAAAATTTCAAAAAAACTGTGTGGATATAGTGTTGGTTATTAATTTTTTTATTATTTTAATGTGGAGTTTAAATAAATTTGTTTTTAATATTTTATGGTTTCATTCCTTAGTTTACACACAGACAGTGTCATGCACGAAAACGCACCCTCCATAGCAAAGTTCAATACTATCAAATTATCAATATTAAGTGCTAATAGTTGTATGGAGGGGTGTGACTTCGTGGATGGTACTGCAACATATGGATGATATAAAGTAAAACAACTGTTTGATTAGTACACATTTTATTAATTTACAAAAAAACATAAATTATTATCTAAATACCATTTCTTAATACATATCACATTTTTTAAGGCACAATATTTTTTGTGGTGCACACAATTATAGGCTTCACTTTTAATACAATATTTTTCATACAAATTTCTAAAACTATGTTGTTGTTTTTCATCTAAATCTAAAACGGTACAACCAGGAAACAAATGCTTAACCCATAGTACTTTTTCTGCACCCTTTACGAAAATCTTTTTGTCTTTTAAGTAATCTACAATGATTCTTTTAAATTCGCGGTGGTCAATATAACCCTCACGCCACAAAATGCCACAATTTTTTTCCAACCACGTAACCTGTCTTTTTTCGATTGAAGATAGACTAGAAAACGGGTATGGCGGCTTTACCAAAAAAACTTGTGTATATTCATTTGTGGCGAGCGCAAATTCCTTTATTATGAATTCATTATTACTCCATTTAAAACCCTGAAGATCAACGAATATTATTAATGATAAACTTTATAATATGATTATTTATGATATCTTTTTCGTAATATTACTTAAAGGCTTGTATTCTACAATACTATCATTCAAAATCAAGCAATAAGCTGACGTCTGCGGGGGTATAGTTGATTCACACTCGAATTCAACTCGCACATCAACCGAACCGGTTTTTAAGGTTTCGTTTTGACGTGAACAGTCAATAACAAATAAAGGAGCAATATTTTTAAAATCTTGCGGGCTTAGCAAAGGTGCCTGAGCACGGTTATAATAAGACTGTTGAAATTTTGCATACTGCTCATATAATATAGGAAACTTTTCGCTAGAAAAACTGACATCAAAACTTTTATAAGGAAAGTAGCTTGAGTTTAAAAAAACCTTGACATCTCTCAAGTTACAGTGATCGAAGTGTGTTATATCTTTATCAGCAACATTTTTTCGTGCCGTTTTCAATCCGATTATAATGTAACGCGGTTTCTCAATTTGAGATGAAGTTTTGATAGCCCAAGAATGCTTAGACGTTTCAGGTAAGAGAGGATATTCATACAAATCCCAGTTCCTAAATGCTATTTGAATTGCACGATCTCTTTCCAAACATTTCAGTAAGCTCAATCTTTCTCGATCAGACACCTTAATATGTGGCATACGCCATACTATTTTTGAGATAGTTATATTGTCTATATATTCATTCGTATTTAATTTAACGCTATTTAAGTTAGTATTAGATCTTAAAAGAATAAGTTCATGCTTGCAATTAATAATTATTTTGTTGTAATCCTCAGCAAACCCAAGAATTTTGTTTAAAGGTATAGACACAGAAAATGAACCATGTGAAATTTTTGTACCGGTGATATCCCAACCCCATAACTTAGACATCGATGCTTCAAGTTCATTCATGGATACAAGAGATTTCATAGTAGTTGTAACCCCTACATTTTTAATTTTATCGATTTCGATTCCATTGAGCTCGTATCGAATGTCTTGAAATAGGTGGAGTATTGGATTATTCGTAAAAAGAACAGACTTCACCTCTTGTTTCGTTTCTCTATTGAATGCAGTTATTGTACCTTCTATGTATAAAGTACTTGCTGATGGTAGTACGTAAAGATCTTGCTGATTAATAATGCGTATTTCATCATTGAAGTTAAAACTTGTAACGTATGGCTTATACGAATGATATTCAAAGCTCTCTATTGAGTTGTCAGAGGTGAAAGATTCTGTTAAATTTAATATACTCATTTTATTAGACCTATGCTTTGCAAGAATTGTTTGTTTTGTTTTGTGAGTTGCACTTTAGGTCTTCTTTTCTTGATTGCTTGATGAGAACTAGCACTGATTTTCATTGGGAGTGAAGTTTTATTGAAGTCTATCATTTTTTTCTAAGGTGTAAATATATCTGAATCTCTTCACCACGTAAATTAACCAAATTATTGTTAACGTCTAATATTTTTACTGTAATTGAACTTAAACTGTTTTGAGTAACAGGAAAATAAATTACGTTTTTCGGTGTTTCTATAAGTCGATAACCTGGCGGTACGTTAGGTACAAACTCGTGAATTATATGACTAGGTTTTCCATTAACAAATGAACCGCTCACTATGTCACATTCAATGCGGACTATGGTTGTAGACAGAATGGAAACAGGATAAGGAGATTCTGTTAATATATTAGCTTGAATAGCTTCGGATCCAAAACCGAGTAAGCTACCAATAGATCTCTCTTTATCGAAATAAATATTTTGCGAACATAAAATAGATGTTTTTAAGGTATTATTATTACATGTTAGTGAAAACGAGCATTCTTGTAGGTGTTCCTTAAGGTAATCACCAATATCTTGAAGCTCATATGATCCTTCGGGAATTTCAATTGTTTTGTTTTTTCCGTAATAGAATTTATTGTTCCTGTAGTCTATGTTAGGTATTGAATTAAATGTTGATATATACAACAGACCACACTCATATTCTCCATCCAGTTGAAGAGCTGGCGAATGGTTTGTTATCAGAGTGGAAGATGATCCAGTTATAGACAAAGTGAACGACATCGTGAGAATGATAATTTGTTTATTGATCGTAGGTATTTAAACGCTTACACCAATATTGTTTTAAGTATTTAAGACATAAATGTCCACAATTGACTGTGTTAAACTTTTGATACGTGTTATAATTATAGTAAATATCGTTGTTATTTAAATACTTCTTTAGCTCTAACGGAGGTGGAAGGTCACCATAACTATTAAAATATTCACAATAACTGTTGTCTTTGACATAGGCTACCCAGTGAGTTCCATTGTTTTTAGAACTGTCCAAGTTAACAATTCCACATTCTACTCTTTTAGCACGCTTTGGTAAATTGTCTCTCATATAAACTCCGCGAAAATGTGGAATCTCTGTAGAGTGTTTTAAGATGTCCATATTTGAAAGAGCACGTCTGGGTAACCTATCACTTAGTTTTTTGAAGTTTTTATACACAAACCTCTACCATTTTTATATGGTTTAATATGTAATCCTTTTCCTAATGCAATAGATTCCATCATTTTATTATGTCGTTCTGATTCAGCTAAGTTCTTTTTTGCAGCTTTGTAATCACCTACAGCTTTAGCGATTCCAGCAGCTCCTCCCGCTAATGATCCTAACGCAGAAAGTCCAGCAAAAATAGGTATCAAAGGTAACAGACCTCCCGTTTTTGGAATCGGTATTAAACGAGGTAGCTGTATCTTAGAGTTCTTAGCAAAAACTTTTTTGGCGACAACAATCGCACGATCCATGATATTATGACCTTTTATTTTTGGGTTCTTTTTCAACTCATTGCGTATCTTGGACACAAAGCTTTTGAATGATTTCATACCTGCGCCAGCCTTTAGTTTCGATTTCATAACTTTGCTCACTAACCAAGAGCCTATTTTTTCTCCTATTCCTACATCTTTCGACTTAGTTCTTCGTTTAGCCATTTTGTAAAGTTCTAAATCTGCGCGATGTCTATCAGCTAAATCAGGATATTTATCATAAGCTATGTCGTGTTTCATACACGCGTCATCTAGCGCATTGATTCCTTTGTCACCTCTTTGTAACCTTTTATGCAATTTTGTACCTGGTCCGCAATAATTATACCCAGGCAAGTGTAATTCAAATGGTAAATTATTAATGAGACTATTTAATAGTCCTCTCCCTTTCATATCAGGTATGATAATGACAAATTTCGTTTAAAGAAAGTCAATTTATTAAATACATTAAACAATGGCTTTTATATCAATCCAACTATTTTCACTATCACTTAACCCTAACCACTTGACAAACAGCTTACTACCCTTTTTTTTAATCACCTTTTCTATTAAATAAATATCTGGATACTTAGTTTTTTGAAGTTCTTCTTCATAAAAGGTACCCAGTTTTATGTTTTTCCGTTGATCTTCAATATGATATGTTACAGGTTGAGTGTGATTCACATGTTTAATTGTAAAAAGTTCTGTAGACCAATTAGGTGTGTAACCCTTAGAGAAGGTACTTTTATATTTGCTTATACGCACACGGTCACCAATATTAAATTTATTCAACTTACTTTTATACACATTGGATTGTGAGTTTATAATGTTCTTTTTTACCTCTTTTTCATTATTTGAATCGACATCAATAGGTTTAAATTTTGTTGTACGATGTACAGTGTGATTATATGCTTTCACTATATCGTCTAACGGTTTACCAACCCATTTATAGTTGCCAATAAAACTAAAATATTTATAGAGTTTGATCTTAAGTGTTTTTATCAGTCTTTCAACAATAGATGCCTTTTTAATTGAATATGTTGAATAATGATGTATTTTCAGGAATTTTAAATAGGCATCAAATTCATTATTATAAAATTCTTTTCCTAAGTCCGTCTGTAAGTTTCTAGGTCTGCGTTTAGTTGTTTTCATAATTAGTTCGAATGCATTTTTTACTGCCGTTTTAATTTTAGACTTAATAGGTATACACCACGCATACTTCGAAAATGTATCAATAACAGTTAATATATATTTATTTCCTTTGTTAATCGTATGAACTTTCTGTAAATCGATCAAATCAGCTTGCCATAAATCGTCAACTCCTTTTAGTACAACCGATCTTCGCTTAAAGTTTTTTCTTGCTGATCGATGGATCTCGTTCACTATTTGTTGCTTTTCCATTTTTTATATTCTTTAAGATATCATCTATCTCCATATTTGTATAATAGTTTATTTTTAACTGAGACGAAAGTTGATGAATTTGATTATTTATAGTATTAAACAAAGAATCTATATACGTTTTGTCGTACATGTTTTGAATATATTTATCAACATACTGCTTATTTACTGCATCATCGGGTGACAAAGGTTCTGCAACTCCCTTTAATTGTAAACTTCCTTCAAAACATGCGCCGTTTGTTCGAAGCAAAGCCTTGTAGTTGAGATCAGAAACCTCGTTAGCACGTAAACGCTTATGAACATGGTGACCGAATTTGTCGATATTCATTTTGTATTGTTATGACTTGTGAGTCAAACTACAACTGAGAAAAAATAGCTTTATTTTACTTTTATATATCATTTACTAAGCCTGCTTCGCGTAGTTCTTCAATAATAGATATGATTTCGTTATCTAATCCTGTATTTCCAGCATCACGTGATGCTATAAGTAGTTTCAACCTTTCTACTAATTCATTTGGGTCATCCCAATATACATAAGAAATGTCTCTTTTAACTTTTTTCATTGCCGGTAGACCATCGCCGGTTACATGCACTTCTTCGCTAAATGAACGTTGTTTAGTTAATTTGAAAAGTGGCTTTATGATGTGTAAATATTTCATACCCTTGTTGCTTTTTATAGGCTTATTTGGATCAAAGTCACGTCTATGTGCATTTGTTTTTAGTAATAATTTTTTATACAATTGCTTATCGTTTTCGGTTACTATTTGCAAGTCAGGTATTTTTTCAAACAATAAATCGTTTAACCCTTGCGTTAAATAATAACTTTCTCCTCCTATCTTGAGTTCTTTATCATTCGCAGAAATCGGATAATATCCTAGCATTAGCTTACCACGATCCATTCGTACACCAAAAGGAATGTTCATGTGTAAATATTGTTTTTGGTAGGTAGAATCTTCGTGAGGAGAAGCATACAAGTCTAACGTATTGAATGAAGCATTGTTTATTGAATCAGAATAATTTTGGTTATTACTTTCATTTGATATAGAATCATATTCGCTATTATCTAAATCAGATTCCGATGATTTCAATAGTGTTTTATTAGCTAAACTTTCTTTCTTTCCATCTTCAGTAGGACTGTATTTTAATGTTTTTACTAACTTATTAGATTTAAATCCATTGTTATCAAGATCAGTGTCACTAATACTTAGGTTGTTATCATCTTTTTTTACCATTTCATTAAGGGGATCTGTGACTGGTTTTAACATTGTTTCCAACATCATATTATTGCTAGATTTAATATCACGTAGAACCTTGACTTTTTTTCTTACTGCTTCAGCAGATCGGAGTACTTTTTCTTTAAATATTTTCTCCTCGTTCATTTTATTTTTCATGTCCGGTCTCGATGATTGCATATCAAGGAATAAGTTCTACATGTTAACACTATTATTTAAGTATACAGTTATTCTACCATGATAAATGTATCAAAACCTTTTCTATAACATCCTGAATTTCTATTACAATCTTTATTTATAACTAAGTAATTAAAAGGTTTGTTCCATACTTGACTGCACATTTCGCGAAACTGGGTCCATGACATATCACTTCCTACATGTTCATCATAAACATGTCGTAAATTCACATCATCTTGTTTAAAAAGAACGATTAAATTAGCATTGTCTCTTATCAATTGCTTGGGTATTTTACTATACGTTTGGTTCAGATAGAAGCTATCTATGTTTTTATGTCGTCCCATTGCAAAATAATCTCGAATATTATTTTGATTTTCACATGCAACATCATCAAATATCATGATTGAATTTATATCAGCCGTATGAGGACTTATTACTTCATCATTTTCACTATATTTTTGAAATGACACTGAAGGAACCAGATTTAAAACTGGCTCTAAATATTGATACATAGGTTGAAACAAGGTTTTAGAATATATATAAACATTTTGGAAGCGTAAACCTTGTTCATGGAGCAGTAGACCAACAATCAAATTAGTTTTTCCACAGTTAGACGGACCGCATATTATACAGCGAATAGTATCAGGTAAAAGTAAACCATGACGGTAATAGCGTTTATTGTGTGAAGAACAAACGACATCCAACTGCAATTTTTGAGGTTGTTTTACGAATTTCATATTACCAATAGGCACGTGCAACAAACCTGAAACTAAATGTGTGAATAGTATGTTTTTTGAACTTGAGAGTATATATTAAATAGTTCCGAGATTCCAACAACCATTCATTTTATTGGGCTCGCGCACCCAAGCTTAAACGTGCACAGGATTTTAGTAACGGCTCGCGTTTTGTCGATAGCGTAGGTACACACTGTAATTGGGTTTGCGTTCCTCAAGACTTAGAAACGACCGTTGAACCGAATGAAGATGAACGCATGACAATCGTATCAACTTAGACAGTAACAATCATTTGTATTTATCATTCATATTTATTGGGCACGCGCACCACGCAGTGGGGCAGCGTGCCCAATAAATACCTACTGATTAAAACGTTCACAGGCGTGAACTATTGCTAACATCTCCTTTTCGATTTGCGCGTAACGCCGCTGAGTGTCCGTTAGCGTCACGGAAGCAAACTCGACCGGCCGCCCGCCCTGCAGCAGAACAGCGCCCAGCGCTTCCGAGCTAGCGTCCACCGAAACTACCACTGGGAGCTCACTCGAGTATAGGGACAATACCGGCGCGGATGAGATTTTGGCTTTGAGTATCTTTACCGCTTCCGAATGGTCTCGATCCCATAACCATTCTGAATCCTTTCTAAGGAGTCCTCTTAGAATAGCCACCGATTCAGAATAGTTCGGAATAAACTTAGAAAGATAGTTCACCATTCCCAGGAATCTCTCAAGTGACTTCCTGTCGGTCGGGTCAGGCATATCGACAATTGCCCGCACTTTAGCTTGGTCGGGTTTCATCCCCTCCTCGTCGAAAACATGACCTAAGTAAACAATCTGTCGCAATCCAAATTTACACTTCGCTTTATTGAACCTGATACCTATTTCTCGTGACCGTTGCAGGAGACGCTCGAGCCGGGCGTCGTGCTCCTCTTTAGTCACTCCCCAAACTATAACATCGTCTATGAAAGAATCAGTGCCATCCAGGTCTTCCAGGTGTTGTCGCACTCTTGCATGGAAGACCTCTGGGGCACAATTGACTCCATAAGGGAGCCTCAGAAATTGGTACCTACCGAAGGGACTGGCGAATGTGCAAAGATCTGAGCTAGCCTCGTCCAACTGCAACATCCAGAACCCGCAGCGCGCGTCCAGCACGCTGAACCAGCTGGCGCCGCGCAGGCGCGCCGCCATCTCGCTCACCGTGGGCAGCGAGAAATGCGCACGCTTGACGGCTGTGTTAAGCACTCGCGGATCTAAGCAAACCCTAATTTCCCCGTTCTTTTTAGCCGCTATTACGATAGGATTAACCCATTCCGTTGGATGTGTCACCTTACGTACGACACCCATATTTTCCATCCTAGTTAATTCCTCCCGCAATTTGTCCCTCATGCCCATAGGGACCCTGCGAGCAGGACAGACTACTGGCTGAACCGACTTATCTACCACTATCCTATGCAATCCTGGCAATTTACCTAAACCATTAAATAATTCTGCATAGCTATCTATATTGAGCAAGTCTACCCTTCGAACTAGGCCTAAATTTACGCACCCATCTAATCCCAAAATATTTTGACATCGCATTTTAGCTACCACGAAATTTACATCAAAATATTTGTCCTTAAATTTTAACGCTAGGGTACAGGCGCCAATTATTGGTACAGTGTTACCAGTATAGGAATAAACTTTTTTATTATAAGGAACTAGCTCACAATTTAAATCTAAGCGATCAAAATCACCTTCCGAAATTATGTTCAGCATAGAACCAGTGTCTAATTTAAAAGCGAGTTGCTTACCCTTAACGTCCATATACTCAATCCACTGATTCGCCCTTTCTCCGCGTCGCTTTTGCTCCTCGACCACGTCAACGTAAAAGGCGTCACTTTCTGAACCGTCCGTCAGCTCCAAGACACTCACATTATGCACAATACCGACCGGCTTACTAGTACACACTCGCGCGAAGTGGCCCCGACGGTCGCATACAAAACACGTCGCTCTCACGGCCGGGCACCGCTCCTCATCGTGGCAGGCACCGTTGCCGCAGCGCGCGCACGGCGGCCGCGGCCGCTGCCGGCGCCCGCGGCCGGCCTGCTCGCGCCGCGGCGGCGGCGCCCCGCGCTCCCGACCCGCCGTCGCCCGCGCCCGCGCGGGCCACCGCGAGCCGCGCCCGCCAACCAGATCGTCCACTTGCACCTTCAATTCCTCGAATTGTTTACTCTCCTCCTTAGACATCTCGTCTGCCTGGACATCTTTTGGCTCCTTATTCACTCCGGATGCTTTAATAAATACACTAAAGTGTTTCCACCACCTCTGCCACGCCGCCGCCCGCGCGGCCGGGCTTCCTTCAATCTGTAACTCCGGCGGCGGCCGTGCATGCTCCATTGCTTGTTTTACGATAGAACACACCTATTAAACACTATGTAAAAGCAATAACCGATACTATGAATTAAAAATCGTTAGTAAACTCAAGAAATAGATCCCACCGCTGTCAACATGTAATGAAACGCAGCTTGCTAGACGAACACTGATTTATTCATATATAAATGTGGGTACATCTATATTCGACTACCTACCAATATGTTACATATACTACAGTCACAACCCGTTTTACCTCACCGGTAACCGCTGTGTAAACTGACGTTGGGAATCGTAATAACAACGTGTAGTTGGCGGTTTGATTTACACGGGTTGACTAAGGTGAGGAGCGTCGTGAATTAGACACAGAGGGAGGGAATTGCTTGCCAACAGGGATTCATGCGTGCCTGCAATTATTGGCGCTGGATGCGCGCCTCATAATCTTTTGCTGTGTGCTATTTAAGCCCTTATTACACTTTCCTAAATTTAGGATTCTAAATGATTTAGAATCCTAAATTAGTAAATCCTAAGTTAGGATGTCCTAATTAGGAGCAAGGATGGTTTCTGACAAGCTGAATGATTTAGCATCCTAGTTAGGATAGGTGTAATAACATTTAGTGCAGTCAGTCGCCTCGCACACCTGACGGCGGGCGGACGTGTCTCGTTTTGTACTTGTTTAGTAAATCGTCAAATGCTTTCATATTCCACTCGTAAAAAACATCTGAAATCTTCAGGTTCAAAAATATTCGTTATATTTACTGTCGACCATTATTTCCTCAGCAATAAATATTCCTTGACCCAAGTTTTCCTTTTTTTCAACTCTCAATGATGCTACGGCCAAGGCTACTGCAAGACCAATCGGATGATTTTTAGATAATACTGGCGGCATTGCAACCGAGACGTTCGTCACCGACACGATTGAAATGCTGACTGAATCAGTGACTAAATTTAGAACAGTGTAATCAGAAGCCTCCTTCCCGTCCTAAGCATTCTAATTAGGATGACTAAGTTTAGGAAAGTGTAATGAGGGCTTTACTTGTTGCTTCCGTTTCGGTTATAGATGGTTATGGCCGATTGGCTGCGAGCTGCGGTTTCCCTTGTTCCGCTGAAGTAGCAAAAGGTTATTGCTTTTATAGTTCGTTTGAAAATGAGTGATGTTTTAAAAATGACGTTAACGGGGAAATTTAAAAAGTCTTTTGTTGCACGATACGAATGAGAAATATAAGAAAGAGACGTGGCGAAACTGACAGAAGTGTGTGGCACGTGTACTGAGGAATAATCACGTAATGCTATGAACGCGCGCGCGTTTGGTAGATCCAAGTATAAGTTTTCCATATAAAAATTGTAGTAGCTACTGGTTGGTCTATTGTTTATGCGTAATTGCTTTATTCGTTTATTGCTCACCATGGTACATTGTTTTACAAATAAGTATTAGTATATCATGGACCCTGAACAGGGTATTGCAAAATTCCTAAAAACGAATTCTTAAATAATTCTAACACAAATCAAATTCTCATATGAACAAACAACCTACTAATTACATAGTTGCTACTTTATCCTCCATGTACAACCCTAGTTGAAGATGACAATTAAACAAAAGACGTCGGTTATGGTTGGTTTCAAGTACCTACTTCTCGTAATTTTAAGTAAAACAAGCTATGCCGCTACTTATTACTCGTATATTCTGTGTTCTTTCGGAATAACTGTCATATTCATTTCAGAAATAGTAAGAAGTGGAAACATGAAACGTTTAATCAAGATAATGCGTCATTAACAATGTTTATCTAGAGGTAAGTATAAAAGAGGCGATCTGCAGCATAATCTGAAAGTATAGTTTGACGACCGCTTTAGCCCAGTTAATAGTGGCCCTGCCTACGAAGCAAGAGGTCCTGGGTTCGAATCCCGGTAAGGGCATTTATTTGTGTGATGAGCACGAATATTTGTTCCCGAGTCATGGATGTTTTCTATTATTTATCTATATTTACCGATAGCTTTTCAATGAAGGAGAACATCGTTTTTTAGTTTACTAGGGTTAAGGTAGTTCATATAAATAAACAACAACTATAGTAACGAGCGTATTATCCGCCAACAAACTGTTCTCAGTTTGGCGGAACTTTATTTGTTAAACTAGCGTATAAGATTTTGTGAAATAAATAAATAAAAAAAAAAATAAAAAAAAAAATCGTGAGGAAGCAGGTCTTCCCAATAATGTCCAGTTTTCCCTCTAGGTTGGAAGGTCAGATGGCAGTCGCTTTCGTAAAACTAGTGCCCATGCCAAATCTTGACCCCGGGCTCCTTTAGGGGCATTACCGGGAATAACGCTAAAGTCGCTGTCAATAGAATTTGCTAACTATGTAAACAAACCGCCATAGTGAAAGACAATTTCAATATGGCGGTTTGTTTACATAGTTAGGAAATTCTATTTACGGCCTCTTTAGGAGGAGGATGATAAGTACATTTATTTCTACTAGGTTGATTAGTGTTAGATTGTCCGCATATTTATTTATATACCTATTTGATATACCTACTTTTCAGGGGTTTTCCGAATGATGAAGGGTTACCAGAGCACCAACTCCTTCTTCCCCTGGGTATCGCAAGTGTCGACTCTAGGAATAAGATCGAATGACAATCATGCAAAATCACAAATACACCAGCAATAATTGCTAGAAATTGTAATAATGTTACTGAAAATTAAATTGCGTACCTACAGAACTTTTGAGAATACAACCCTGCAAGGTACCTACACGCACATATTTTATTGTTGGAAACACAAACCATCATCGTTTGTTTGAAATCCCGAGCAAAACTCGATCTTGCGACCTCTGTATTGCCGGTACAGTGCTCTAGTTTCTGAGCTATCCAGACGGTAACCTATCGCAATCACTAAAATTTATTGACCGAATATCGTTTGTCCGAAAAATTTTCGTATTTTTATGAATTCTCCGAATATACAATTCATTACTTTTTTCATTTTCCATTTGATGTTATCCAAATATTTCAGTTGTCCGAAAAACGTTTACCGTTATAGTCATTTCAGCTTTGGCTGGTTACAACTTTTGTTTCACAGCCAATTTTTTACTTATCCATCATTAATTTCCGCATTTCATACGTTTAGCCAAATGTTCATTTTGAGTGAAAATCAAAGTAGTTTTACAGAGGCTCTAAGGCAGGTCGATGTAGGTACGACGACGAGCGAAGCGAGAAGGAGTGTTAGGTGAACTGCGACCCTACAGCGCTCGAGCCGAGCGAGCGTCGCGAGCGTGCCGCGGTAGAGGCCGGCGAAGCGCCAGAACCAAACACGTTTTACTACCTAATACTTAATGTACTATATAAGTAAGGTCAAGGTCAGGTCAGAAGAAATAACTTTATAAAAAATTGTAGTAATTATTTATTATCGATTTATTTAAAGAACACACATATAAGTAACTAGCTGTACCTGCGACTTCGTTTGCATGTTAATGTAGGAGTTACCGCATTTCTTCTCTTGGAAATAGGACACATGCAGGTCTAATTTTAACCTATCATGTAAAACTTTCAATAAACCTATATATTTTAGTTAAAATGACGTTAAAACCTGTCACTCTGATATTTAAATTATTAAGAAAGGGACAAAACACGTGTTATTTATCAGAGGTATTTTAAGTTTTATGAATAATGGGGTAAAAGTTTAGTAGATGTCTGTGGCAATAGATGTAACAGGTAGGACACACGCTGCATTATTGAATGTTTATTGATCTTCTTTTCTACGTATTTTTAACACTGTGTTATGTTATATTATAAAAACGTGATGGATGACTGAAATGATCTTAAGTTCTTGAGTCACTCCGACTTTCAGGTAAAGATGTGTTTAGGAATTAATAATAGATAATCCTTTCGAGTACCCATTGACCGGTAAGTGTTTACGTGGAACAAAAGATCTCTTTTTTAATTTGACAACAGACGGCCAATTCATATTTTCCAAACTATACCTAACCACTAGGTAAGTTCTACAACTATAACGCGGGTCCGAGTCCCTTTCTAATAAAATAAATTAAGTATTAAAAATGTTAAAGCAATATGTTTATTTTTTTCAACTTGCAACGTTTCAGATTGCACTATCACATTCTAGCAAATCTTGTGTATGTTCCCGCCCTTGCCAACATAATAATGTGTGTTGCAGGCTTTATGATAAAAGTATTTTCCTGTATGTTGGCCAATTTCTGTATCTCTATTGTGGTCTCTATATTGGCTGAATGTCAACTTGGAGCCGCCTTAAGGCGCAGCCACACTGGCGCGGCCTGCGGTGGCGGACAATATTAAATTTGACAGCGGCGGACAAGTTTACTATTGTCAGCCGCGGCCAGGCCGCGCCAGTGTGATGCAGGCCTAATACTGACGCGCTTCATACAAATACAAATTATTTATTCTGCAAATAGGCCACAAGGGCACTTTTACACGTCGAACGGTAATTTAAATTAAAAATAATAATCTTACAATAAAAGAATAATAATCTAACACCATAATAATTTAAAATTTGCAGATTAAAAACACACTAAATGTCACAAAGTGAATGAAAACGAAACAAAATATGACCATTACATTCGATAAGTATAAGGTCTGTGCATTAACAGAAAGTTAATGATATTAATTCAGTATTCCAGAGATGTATAAGGTCTCTGAGCGTCCAAATACAATTAATAATTATTCAAATGTTCGTAGAGATGTATACGGTCTTTAAGCGTCAAAGCAAAACAATAAAAAAAGGAACATTAATGTAATATTGTCAGTGATGTTCAAGGTCAATAACAATAAAACGTGTCAAGATCGGAATGATGTCTCTCGTCAATACGATGATAATAAAATAACACTAGTATTGAAGAAGTTAGGTACTATGCCCTTGCAAGCATGAACAGTCCGGACTCCACAAACAGCACCCGATCACGAGTCTGACGCATATCTCAGCCATCGCCTCCCTCGGGAAGGTGGCGACCCGATCAACGACATAATTAATGTTTATAAAAGGCCCATTCTATACTGATTTCATACATACTGTCTATTGCTGATAAATATAAATACTGACAAACCAGCGCGGCTATCACAAAACGGCGCGCGAGCTCTCTCGATTTTTCTCCAACTATCCGTCTCTCTCATTATTTATACTAAACGAAAAAAAAATTAAACCAAAAAACCAATTAAACAAATTAAACCAATTAAATCAATATATCCGTTTCTCTCTTATCAGATAACTTAGAAAGGGACATATAGTGCGAGAAAAATCGAGAGAGCTCGCGCGCCGTCTTGTGATAGCCGTGCAGTATCGTGACAATTAAATACTCAGCGTGTGATTCAATCTTGCAGAAACTCAAATAGACTGGCTGAACGCAAGAACAGCGCTATCGCCATGCCATTTAAAAAAAAGGAAGAGAGTCAGACTTTTGACGTTTGACGTTATTTTGTTGAAATTTGTTGATACATTTATTGAAATTACGCCTCAATACGAATTTATCGCATATAAGTTTCCATATCAGAATCGATTAATTTTTTACGCTTTAGAATTTAACATGCGTTTTGTGAAGGTCTATCATCACACACCGGATCGAAATTATTAATATTCGATAGTTATGGCAAGCCCGCCATTTTGACGTCACTGACAGTTGACAGATATGGCGGCTACAATTTCAAGCAAAAGAAATTAATAATTTAATGAGGTCAAATGTTTCCGAAAATTAATTAATCGTCGCAGTCGGATAAACACTATCCTAAACGGAAGCTAGAGTAATAATGTGCTTATGAAAAAATTTACATATTTTTCCGTTCATGGGAATCTGAAATCATCGGGGGACACAAAAATGTTTAGTTTGATACTGGCTGATTCTTTTTTTAATTTAGAGATGTATTATAAGTGAGAGATAATAGAAGAGTATACACCTGTTTGTATAAATTATTTACCATAAACACGGCTTTGGGAGGATAACCTCAGTTTAATTTGAAACTGTTTGCTAATGTTTTTGAATAGGTACCTATTGAAAATGTATTGTCAACCAGTTTCATAAACAAGCACATGAATTTGTTACATATGTGTGCTCTGTATAAACAATAATATTTCAAATATATTAAAGCCGTTTTGATAAAATACGAACAGATTATCAACCGAATCGTTACGTCGGTATAACGATATTGCGGGTATACCAATAATTGGGAATCATTCATTTGTCAAACAGTTACCTAAACCATAAAATGACCAGCCGTAAACGTCGCGAACTAAAGTGTCGGACAAACGAAAAAAAAAGCAAACGAAGTTTGTCGGAAAGTAAATGCCGAAATGAAAATAGGACAAAAAGTTTAGTGATTCAGATAGGTAACCATCCAAACAGACTGACGCACCGTATTGTTCCATCACATTCGCCGCCGCCCTACTAATAGCGACCTCTCTGTATTTCCTTGAGAGACCTAAGAAAAATAACACGAAACAAGCATATTTAATACACACGCACACGAGGTGTATAACATTGATACGTAAACTCACAGACCGTGAAAAATAAAAAGCAATGCTAAGAATTTTACATGATAAATCCGCCTGACCCTCTGCTATTCCTTCTTAGAAAGGTAAACCGAGATCGAGATATCTTTTTGTGTGGCAGGTAATCTAAAAAGGAAGATAATAATATAAATGCTGCGGAATTATATTTATAGCAATAAAATTTACACAGACATTATTAAAATATTTATATATATAAATATATATATCGTTATGGTGGCAAACGGGCATACGGCCTGCCTGATGGGAAGCAGACATCATAGCCTATGGGCGCCTGCGACCCCAGTAAAGTGACAAGCACTTTTCCGACCCTTTTAGATGTGATGACAAGCTTACGCCTAAGTATACCTTCAGCCGCGCGCTAAGGAGTGAACTATTTTGCACTTATCTGGATTTGTCTACATATGACGTAGATACCTGAAACCCACCGTGGAATGATAAGTCTTTACAATAATTTGCGATAAAATAAAATAAACTGATTTTTTTTCTACAAAAACATTAAGTACTTTTACACCGGTTACTACACAATGAGATGAAAGGGACCATAGGGCTGGCGCTTACCTCTCGCAACGTATTTCATTAGCAATACACACACAGAGAGGCTACCGCGAAGTGAAAACGAACTTCGTTCGAGTATCTCCCTCTCTGTCGCTCAAACCAGCAAGTGCGACAGAGAGGGAGATACACAAACGAAATTCGTTTTCGTTTCGCGGTAGGGCCTCAGAGGAGAAGTAACGCCGCCAGTGTTATGGGTCCCATGCCGCAGACGGAACTGCTGGACGGAGTCTTCTTTATGACTGGGTTAGGTTAGTAAGGATATTTTATTTTATAATTAATTTATTCTTATTTGTTTCTGGATTATAATTTAAAAAAATACCGAGTTAAGGGCCTTAATCTAATCTACGCTTTAACTGTTCTCATGTATGGGTAATAGTCGTTACTCACAAGAGAAAAGTTAAAGCGTAGATCAGATTAAGGCCCTTAACTAGGTACATTTTTTTTGATTAAGTATAACCCTTCTTCGTTTATTTTATTTATTGTGTTGTTATTCGTTCTTATTCTTAATATTTTAACCGAAATACTGAGAAAATTAACTTAAGAGGCATTTATATCTATTTTTTATAATATATTTACCTAATATCCGACTTTTTGAATATCAACTCATATGTGTATTTAATACGCGTGGCAATGCGTTTGTCCAAATTATAAGTATGGATGTAACTCCACAATTTTACAATCCAAAATTATGTGTAGCACATTATAAAATACCTAAGTAGGTACACGAAGTCACGGTCGCCGAGGATTATAAAACACGGGCAAAAGTAACACTCATAAGAAGCGGTATTAGATTAGAGGGCTCAGCCGTGTTTGTTTTTACAGGGGCCCGTTTGCTTGTTTGTTATCTCGACTTCACAATGGCTTGTTTGTTGTTAAACGCGATTTTTGTCACGTTGTGTTACGCTTTTATGTTATGTGTTCCAGGTAATCTGCCGTACTAAGCAAAAGAGACGCATCTGACCATGAGACTCTTAGTCAGATGCGTCCTTTATGCTTAGGACGGCAGTAATGATACCGATAAGCGACAGTGAATTCAAAAGGGGAATGATTCCAGCTTTAGCTTAGCTAACCCTTATTATCTCGAAATTTATTAGATTTGCAAGAAGATTAATAAGAATGTTTTAGTGAGTTCACTGCTCTTTCTCTTTCAAAACCGTTTTACCTTGCCTTGCCCTTAAAGTTTGAAATCAATATTTAATTAAAACTGTTAAGAAACCAACCATTACAAATATAATTATTTTTCTCCGAAAGCATTGATTCAACTGGGATTGTTGAATAGAATAATATATAAGTAAGTATTAATAAGCAGAGACATTCATGTTGAAATGCTGCAATCCCTCAATAAGTACCTACAGTTATCTACGCCTATATCGGTCGTAGAATACATAAACAGAAAGGTATTATTCTACTTATACTACCTCTGCTACCGCTTAGGTACGTTACCACCCGAGTTTGTTAAAATGGAAACAAGAAACGTGAACAATGTTCTGCCTGCAAAAAAACAAAGCAAAACATTTGGACGTCTAATATGAAACCGTCTGGAAGAATATATATAGTAAAGGTGCCATATCGTTTTCAAGGACTATTCGAAATATAAGTACCCTCTAATCTTTGGACTCTTTGGAATATTATTTCAACGCTTAAAGTGAGAATTAGCCAGAACAACGACGTTCAAATAAATACCTACTTAGACGCCTAATCACAGTTTTCTCGCCGTAACAGTAAGCAAATAAATACCTACCGACAGATTTAAATCCATTTATTGGTAATCGTTTGCTCTTTCTGTAGTTAGTAGTCTATCTATTCCCTAGGAGCCCTTATTGTTTCGCTATGTATGTATGTCAAAGCCATCCTTTTGAAATACCTACTTATATTAAACCTTGTTCTTGGTAAAACATTGCTTTTTGCAGGAGGTGCCATTAATCTTCGGAGTTGTGGGCTATTCACAATTACTGACGATATACCTACAAAATATCCGTCCAATAATATTTGTTGATATTATCATGTAAGGAGTGAAAAGAAGAATGTATTGCTAGGTAGCAAAATTATTTATATACCTCGGGCGACATTGCTTGAATCCCTCACTACGCTCAGGTTCCACGTTAGAATCATTCCCTTCGTTCTCGATTCAATCAGTCACCATCGTCACAATATACAATTTAGCTCCCTAGTAATACAATCTACTATGTCATACATAAGTAGTCATGAAATTCTGTAAATGACGTACACTGTGGAACATCTTAATGCCAATTTCGTCAATAGGAGGCGTGCGACGGGGCTCCGCCAAGCCAAAACGGACAAATTGTGAAAAATAACGGTGACAACTCATGCTTTCTTACAAATAATGATAATTACTTACTTCGATACAACTATTTCCATACGGGGGACAAACATCGGTTACGCGTGGTCAAGCTCCAGTTAGATCCGCCTTCTGTAAATGGAATAAATGTTTAGGTTTAGTTCAAAAGCATCTTCTGACATAAGTCCAAACTGGTGTAAGTGGAAACCGACGTAAGTTGACTACCGCACTTTATCTTCTGGGTTTACGGGGTCTACCTACACCCACACTTTGTGTAAGTCCGTGCGGAAAGCGACCTCATTCCCACTTAACGCCTTGCAATCCTCAAACATAAAAATGCAGTACTAACAAGCTTGACGGATCACCAGCTAAAGTCTTCCATGGGCTGACATTTCGCATGCATCAAATTCCCAAAGCGGCTTAGGCGAGTGCATCGTCGCGGTTCGTTCGGATAAGGCAGGTGCAAGGCGCCGATAGCGGCGCGCAAACATGCCCGCACGGTCCTGGCCGCAGACATGAATCTGGGTAGAGCCCAGAAGGGCAATTATTTACTTTCGAGCGCTTGACTCTTTCTCTGTCAAAAACGATGAAATGCTATTTTGAAAAAGCTATAGAAAATTTGAAAACGAGTTGTATTGACCACTCGTATTCGATTTGATCGATGGAAAGTAAGGGCCTACAATTTCGACACTACAGTCGTATTTTTTCGTTATTAATTTTCAAGCGCTGGAAAGTCTAAAACGCCCCCCAGCCCAGGTTTGTTATACCTACACTTACTACTTGACTACGATTCACGGCATCAAGATATATTTGTAACTGAACGCAGATGTGAGGTTAAAACAAAATACAGAATAGCAGGGCTGAGTCAGCACGTTCGCAACCAAGAACTCGCTTAGCGGGCACTCTTAATGTTTGCTCAGATGCCGGCTGAGCCCGATAGGTGGGCAGTACTATGAACTTACACGCCTAGCGAATTCTGTCGGTTTCTGGTGAAATGTTTCATTTTGAGTCCGGTTGAGAAAGTGTTAAGGCTCCCTGGGGTTATGGATCCACATATTCACTTTGTCCATTACCAAAATAGCCAGCAACGTAAAATTTTTCACTTACGCTGGGCGTTCATACAAATCGCAGTACATGCGTCGTCTACTTAATTCGTCTAAAGTCTGTGGTCCTGTCGGTGCCGATGGATTGACTACGCTTAGACCCGCCGCACACCAACAGTGTAGATTAGACTGAGTTTCATAATGAGTTATGCATAAGTACATGGTTCATATTGCTCTACATACGACGGACAGATACTGAGCCGTTAACAAAGTCACTTCAAGAATACAAACTTTCAACCCCTGTAAATACATTCGGGGGTTGAATTTTCTAAAATCCTTACATGTGTATTATGTTCCTTTAAGTCTCCAGAGCCTCAACATAACTACCCGCAGCGCTGAGAGTGAACCTGTATTTGTTTCTAACTGTCTACACAGCCAATCCTCAAATCAACAAAGGGTCAGCAGCGAAGACGTGACTCCTGTGGAATGCAGTAATTGTTTTTCGACTTTTATACATAAGCTATTTGAAAGTTGTTTAAAATACAAGCTAAAAAGAAAGGTAACGCAGCCAGCGTCTTGGGGACAATGCCACAAGAGGATTTCCTTGACGGGGTGTTCTTTGTATAATATGCATTTTAGCATTTCTTTTCTAAAGTACATGTATGTACAAGATGATAATTAATATTATTTGTATTATAAAATAAACTGTCTGTATCTTAAGAACCGCGATAGCTGATAGTTGAAATTTTCACAGATGATGTATTTCTGTTGCCGCTATTACAACAAATACTAAAAAACAGAATCAAATAAATATTTAAGGGGGCTTCCATATAACAAACGTGATTCTTTACTGTTCGCACTCGGCCGATTTTTAGATCTGACTTAGTTTTAATATAATTAATGTAATTTAGTTAATGTTAGTTATCATCTAGTTTATATTTTAGAAAATAAATGACTATCTAATCTAATCACAATTATCCGTCAATCAATTCAACGACGAATCGCACGCGAAAGCCCTCAGCACAGACCTGATGCTATTTCCACAGATGGCTATGAATTGTAAATGCGAGCACGGATGGACGGCCTGGCGCGCTGCCATCGAGCTAAATGATTAGCGCTTAATAGTTTTGATTAGTGTTCAATTGTTTTTCAGACTCGCAGAGCTATTCGCGATTGCGGTTGCCTGATTAATTTTATCATCGCCGCAGTGAAGGTGTTACTCCCAAAATGGAAGCGTAAGCTTTATGTATGTTGCCGCAGCCTTTTTAAACGCCTTGAAGTAATAACGGAGTTGTCTTGATTTATGCATGCCCTAAGTGTGGTGCTATTATAGTGTGTCCCAAAATCACGCAAGGGTTTAATTTAAAATAAATATTTTATCATATGGCCTGAGTAAAAGGAATCCTACGTGGCCTTTAGTTTATAACTCCCATTAAAACCTGAAAACATGAATTCATTCTTTCTGGGGCTCTACTTGGTATATACAACGAACCAAAAACGCAAAAGGCCAATTACCACTTTATTGTTTTGGTACGTTGTATTTGTATTGACAACTAAACAGACAAATGGAAGAGACCTATGAGAGTGTCTTCAAAAAAATACACGTCGATAAGAACTTTTAAGTGAAATAGATTTAGTTTATTCCACTATGGAAATACGTGAAAAACTGAAAAAAAAACCATATACGAGTATATGGGTAACATTCGTGACTAGACGTAGTGGAGCGAATTTAATTTCACGGACGAAAGTTGGGTCAAGCTTCCACGTGGGACGCAAGTCCTGTTAAGCTGCTCTAACTTGACAGACATTCGGGACTGGTCGATTACGTAACGCAGTGTTCGGTTTTAAAACGAAAAACTCTAGAAAAATACTTCAAATAGTTTAATTAGCGCCCCTCATAAAAGTCCGAAGCACCATCGTAACCATCTGCCATTAGCCGACGAAATTGGCTGTAAAGACACTGAGATCACAATTGGACGCCGCGTCAGCACATTAGCGAGAACGTGATACAGTAAATCGAGGCATGCCAAAGAAACTTACCAACTCCCTGGCGGGGTTACGGCCACCGAATGAAAACGACCTGCTAATGAGCATCAGAAGTTAATTGCTGGGGGCACTATTCAGTAGGTATCCGGTGGCACTGAATGCTGATAAGACTACAATGGGACCTTTGCCGAATGAAACGCGGGAAGTTTTTAGATGCCAGAGTTATAGATTGCGGAATGCAGACAATGTTTTTCAGTTTGTATGGGACTGTTTTTACTGGAGTAGAGATGAACAAGAATATTAAAATGCAAGTTACGTCTCAAATTCATAATAATAATTTCGATGATACTCAGAAGTAATAAAAAAATCGATCGCATTTTGTCACTGCTTAATATTTGATCGCACAAAATTATAGTTTTTCTAATATAAACTGTTAAGTTTGCTATAACCTAAAAGTCTACGATTCACTCAATTACCCTTCATCATCATCATCATATCAGCCGAAAGACGTCCACTGCTGGACGTAGGCCTCCCCCAAAGAGTGCCAAAGTGACCGATCCCTCGCCACCCAGCCAGCCAGCGGACTCCCGCAACCTTTGCCAGGTCAATAGTCCACCTTGTCGGGGGCCTACCCACGCTGCGCAAGCGTGGCGATTATGGCACATACCCCCCAATGCGTTGGACAATTACCCTTATTGCTAAAGTATTCTAATTTCAAGTAACAACCAACTTCTGCCTTTTACCGCGATAAAAAAGAAAAAAACGGTCCCGTAGAAAGTAAGCAGCCGCGCAGGGCTACTTTATTCGCTACAGCAAGTCGCAGTCGCCGGAGTACCTCGATTCGTTCCCTTGGAATATTTCTCGACAGCGTTACAATTATTAGAAGCAGTATTTTGAATTCCAGGGAAAATACTGTGTTTTCATACAGGACTTTTTCGCAAAAACTATTTTTAAATATAATACACTTAAATATAGGTAGACAAAATTGTTTTTTTTTTTACACTTATACTAGGTGCAATAAAGAATATTTGTATTGTATTGTATTGTAGGTGTGCATGTCCTTTGCATGCTTGACTGAGGTTTCAAATATGAAACATTTGAGCCCTTTAGCCGCCCTCCCCCTTCCCTAGACCCGCTTTTCTGGAATAATCTTTTCAAACCACATGCTCGACAATGCCGAATTATAAGGTCATGTAAACCCTACCGAAAGCAAGACATTAAATCCCTTGGTATTAGCCGGGTTATAATGTTGTACTGAATTTCATTATAACCCGCTGGTTAATAATATGATTTCACTTTTCATAATTCTTATTACTATATGCATAAAGTTTAATTTTGCTAAACACAATTTGTCCTAGGCCATGGCCTACTTGATTTGACAAAATAAATGAAGTTTGCCTCCGTGTGAACCCCGGTCCGGAGGAGCGCGGTGTTCGAAATTCGAATTTCGAATCTAGGACCACGGCTTGTGCTTTCGAATTTGGAACGTCGCGCGCCTTCATTTGTTCACGCGTGACGAACAAATCGAGTTCTTGTAGGTGCCTATAGAAGATTTAATTTCAAAAATAATATTGAAAATGTCGAGTGATGAAAGTGTTTTGACTCCTGAGTTTATCAAATTAGATACCATAGGCATTGTCAACAATCTGCTGCCAGAGAAGTCAAAGGAAAAATACCTAAAAGCCTACAACGATTTTGACAAATGGAAAGCTGTAAAAGGCGTAAAGTCTGTGTCTGAATCAGTGCTTCTGGTCTATTTAGAATATTTGTCAGCTACAAAGAAGCCAAGTAGCCTGTGGTGTATATATTCGATGCTGAGGGCAACAATAAGTGTCAAACATGACATACAAATCTCTCACTTATAATAAATCTCTAAATTAAAAAAAGAATCAGCCAGTATCAAACTAAACATTTTTGTGTCCCCCGATGATTTCAGATTCCCATGAACGGAAAAATATGTAACTTTTTTCATAAGCACATTATTACTCTAGCTTCCGTTTAGGATAGTGTTTATCCGACTGCGACGATTAATTAATTTTCGGAAACATTTGACCTCATTAAATTATTAATTTCTTTTGCTTGAAATTGTAGCCGCCATATCTGTCAACTGTCAGTTACGTCAAAATGGCGGGCTTGCCATAACTATCGAATATTAATAATTTCGATCCGGTGTGTGATGATAGACCTTCACAAAACGCATGTTAAATTCTAAAGCGTAAAAAATTAATCGATTCTGATATGGAAACTTATATGCGATAAATTCGTATTGAGGCGTAATTTCAATAAATGTATCAACAAATTTCAACAAAATAACGTCAAACGTCAAAAGTCTGACTCTCTTCCTTTTTTTTAAATGGCATGGCGATAGCGCTGTTCTTGCGTTCAGCCAGTCTATTTGAGTTTCTGCAAGATTGAATCACACGCTGAGTATTTAATTGTCACGATACTGCACGGCTATCACAAGACGGCGCGCGAGCTCTCTCGATTTTTCTCGCACTATATGTCCCTTTCTAAGTTATCTGATAAGAGAGAGACGGATATATTGATTTAATTGGTTTAATTTGTTTAATTGGTTTTTTGGTTTAATTTTTTTTTCGTTTAGTATAAATAATGAGAGAGACGGATAGTTGGAGAAAAATCGAGAGAGCTCGCGCGCCGTTTTGTGATAGCCGCGCTGGTTTGTCAGTATTTATATTTATCAGCAATAGACAGTATGTATGAAATCAGTATAGAATGGGCCTTTTATAAACATTAATTATGTCGTTGATCGGGTCGCCACCTTCCCTAACATATGGTTGAGGGAGGCGATGGCTGAGATATGCGTCAGACTCGTGATCGGGTGCTGTTTGTGGAGTCCGGACTGTTCATGCTTGCAAGGGCATAGTACCTAACTACTTCAATACTAGTGTTATTTTATTATCATCGTATTGACGAGAGAC
The DNA here is from genome assembly GCA_945867215.1 of Epinotia demarniana. Classification (NCBI taxonomy): domain Eukaryota; kingdom Metazoa; phylum Arthropoda; class Insecta; order Lepidoptera; family Tortricidae; genus Epinotia; species Epinotia demarniana. The sequence continues at coordinate 17,821,956 of OX244277.1, forward strand.
ATCATTCCGATCTTGACACGTTTTATTGTTATTGACCCTGAACATCACTGACAATATTACATTAATGTTCCTTTTTTTATTGTTTTGCTTTGACGCTTAAAGACCGTATACATCTCTACGAACATTTGAATAATTATTAATTGTATTTGGACGCTCAGAGACCTTATATATCTCTGGAATACTGAATTAATATCATTAACTTTCTGTTAATGCACAGACCTTATACTTATCGAATGTAATGGTCATATTTTGTTTCGTTTTCATTCACTTTGTGACATTTAGTGTGTTTTTAATCTGCAAATTTTAAATTATTATGGTGTTAGATTATTATTCTTTTATTGTAAGATTATTATTTTTAATTTAAATTACCGTTCGACGTGTAAAAGTGCCCTTGTGGCCTATTTGCAGAATAAATAATTTGTATTTGTATGAAGCGCGTCAGTATTAGGCCTGCATCACACTGGCGCGGCCTGGCCGCGGCTGACAATAGTAAACTTGTCCGCCGCTGTCAAATTTAATATTGTCCGCCACCGCAGGCCGCGCCAGTGTGGCTGCGCCTTAAGGCGGCTCCAAGTTGACATTCAGCCAATAAAGAGACCACAATAGAGATACAGAAATTGGCCAACATACAGGAAAATACTTTTATCATAAAGCCTGCAACACACATTATTATGTTGGCAAGGGCGGGAACATACACAAGATTTGCCAGAATGTGATAGTGCAATCTGAAACGTTGCAAGTTGAAAAAAATAAACATATTGCTTTAACATTTTTAATACTTAATTTCTTTTATTAGAAAGGGACTCGGACCCGCGTTATAGTTGTAGAACTTACCTAGTGGTTAGGTATAGTTTGGAAAATATGAATTGGCCGTCTGTTGTCAAATTAAAAAAGAGATCTTTTGTTCCACGTAAACACTTACCGGTCAATGGGTACTCGAAAGGATTATCTATTATTAATTCCTAAACACATCTTTACCTGAGAGTCGGAGTGACTCAAGAACTCAAGATCATTTCAGTCATCCATCACGTTTTTATAATATAACATAACACAGTGTTAAAAATACGTAGAAAAGAAGATCAATAAACATTCAATAATGCAGCGTGTGTCCTACCTGTTAGATCTATTGCCACAGACATCTACTAAACTTTTACCCCATTATTCATAAAACTTAAAATACCTCTGATAAATAACACGTGTTTTGTCCCTTTCTTAATAATTTAAATATCAGAGTGACAGGTTTTAACGTCATTTTAACTAAAATATATAGGTTTATTGAAAGTTTTACATGATAGGTTAAAATTAGACCTGCATGTGTCCTATTTCCAAGAGAAGAAATGCGTTAACTCCTACATTAACATGCAAACGAAGTCGCAGGTACAGCTAGTTAATACATATGCCAAGTTATTGGCCTTTTTAAAAAGGAAATCGGATGGACATCGCATAGCAAAGAAATCAAAGATACTTACGACACAAAACGTGGAGACTTTCTTGAATGAAGCCCCCGACCACAGTTTTCTTGCTATAAAAGTGTGTACAACCTATGAACCTAATTGTTGCTTGAATTTATCTCTACACTAAGTATTTCTCATTTTATGTTACGCAGTTGAAAAATTAAATTCGAGTTTACTACCTACATATTTAATCGTTAAAACATATACAGCCTTGGCCAAAAGTGTTGAGAGCAGTCCTGTATTTTTCATACAAATATCGAATTTGGAACTGTTTCCTACCTATCTTTGTAACAAAAAAATACAAACTCTAAGGCACCTTGAATGGTGTGTTATAAGAATTGTACAGACAAGTTATAATATCTCGCTTTATGTGAGACTCGGTTTTTTGTCTTTCGTTTCCCTGAGGCCGCCTTTACACCTGTAAGTTTTGCTTACGAAAGTAGGGACGCAGCCATCCATACAGATGAATGAGATGGAGATCTCGCTTTCCCGCTCTATTGTATAGCGGCGTCCCTACTACTTACGCAAAAACTTACAGGTGTACAGGCCGCCTTACATGAACAAATACTTTGATTAGTGATTCAATTTTTTTTATTAATACTTTTTATATTCTGCGTCATCTGATGTTTTTTGTAATTCGGAAATAAGGTTTTATTTAGAAGTTATATAAAAATGAAGTCGAGCTCAAAACTTTTGGCCAAGGCTGTATATATTTTAATTATAATATAAGTATACATATACTCGACCCTCGACCATATATATACCTATAATACCTAAAGGCCCGTAGAATAACTACTATCTCAATATTACCTATTCCTACCTACATGTAGGCAGGTACATAATTATTATGAGTAAATTGTTTACTTACTTAATTATGTATTATTTTGTTAAAGGTGGCCCTGATTTTTGGAGTGAACGGAGCTTGTCGTGGAAATGAACTCGTGAACATAAAAGTCAATGATATCGAAAAACATTCAGAGTTATTACTTGTAAAATTGCCGGATACAAAAACAAATAGAGAACGGTCATTCGTAATTCGTGAAGACCATGCCAAAATAGTCCAAAAGTACCAAGCACTACGCCCTGCTAATATAAACACCAACAGATTTTTTGTAGGCTACAACAATGGCAAATGTACCAGGCAAGTCATTGGCAAAAACAAAATTAGTGGCATGCCAAGAGACATTGCTAAATACCTGAAATTGGAAAATCCCGAGCTCTACACAGGCCACTGTTTTAGAAGAACATCGGCGAGCCTATTGGCTGATTCAGGAGCAGACATGGCCCAAATAAAAAGACACGGTGGCTGGAAGTCTGACGCTGTAGCAGAGGGCTACATAGAAAATTCTATAAAAAATAAAGAAAGAACGAGCTATCGTATTGGTGAAAAAATACTTTTGAAACCATCGTCTAGTATTGATGATCCTTGGACACCTCTGCCACCACAGCCATCTTCCTCAAAACACATCCCATCCACATCAAGCTCACTGCCTGAAAATCCACCTTCCCCAACCTTTACGGTACATCTCGACCCTCAGACGCAAGTATCCGAAGCTATGAACGCAACTCAAATAAACTCCAACTCAACCTCAATAAACGTACCAAATAAAAACATTACCTTATCTTTCCATAATTGGACTAACGTGTCTAATGTTACTACGTACTTTTAATTTGCTAAATAAACATTATTTATCTACTGAGCCTGTTTTTTTGTCTCGCATAAGGTGTGAAAAGTAGATTATACACCTCGGGGATAAGACTGTTTTAGTCTTGGGCGGTTGAACCCCTCACTGCACTCAGGACTCAGTCTTAATTCCCTCGCTTCGCTCAGGAATTAACTTATAACTCCCTCGCTACGCTCAGGAGTTAAATTATGAGTCCTTCGTTACGTTCGGGATTCAATTCGCTCCCGTGACATAAAACAGTGCTTTATCCCCTTAGTGTATAATCTACTATTATTAGCCAAATCTCATTCCAAATCAAAATCATTTTTTTTTCTGCAAGTAGGTCATAAGGGCACTTTTACACACTGTCAAACGTAAGTTAAGTAAACATTGACTTACTATTATTACGTAATATTACGTATAGACTGGCAACCCAGAATAATCATTTAAAATTTGTAGATGAAAGTAAAGTAAAACTAAATGTCACTAAATAAAAACAAAACAACATTGCAAAATAGTATGCATTACATTGGATATAAGGGTTGTATCAACATTAACAAGAAGTTAATGATATTAATTCAGTATTCCAGAGATGTATAAAGCAAAAGCCGGCAAAGGCCGGGATAACGGTAGGTAGAAGAAGATTCCAGAGATGTATAATAAGGTCTCTGAGCGTCCAAATACAGTTAATGGACCCGATTCTACGTGCAATGGCTTAAATAGCCTAAAACTAAGTTGTCTGATTTGTAGACATCATTTAAGCGGCAGATTAAAAACGACATTTATAGAATAGCATTTTGGCAGCTAAAGTAGGTAGAATAGACCGCCTAAAAAAAGAATCGTCAGATTCAGATTAACGCTGTCATTTGATTATGACAGCTGCTCATAGAATAGCAAAGCGACACCTAAATAAAATTAGGAAGTTTAGAGGCCACTATATAGAATCGAGTCCAGTAAGTATTCTAATGTTCTTATTCATAGAGATGGATACAGTCTCTAATGTAAAGTGAATGTGGAAGGTCCTTGAGCGTCAAAAACAAAAGGAAGTTTAATGTCGTATTTGTATACAGGGTCAATAACAATAAAACGTGCACCACTAAAGTTTTTGTTTACCCCAATGGTTGACTCGTAGAGAATGCCTTAAGGCATGAAGTCCGCTAATTGTACCTTTATTTTTATATCTATGCAATAAATTTTAAATAAATAAAGTAAAATAAGTCATTAAATATATCAAACTAGCGAGCTAAATTTTAGTCCAATTTCAGCTCGATAGATGCCGCTTATATCATGTTTTTGATTTTATTTAGACTTATTAAAATAATAATATAAATAGCTTTTATTTGATTCTAAAATTATGAAAGGAACACTAATCTAATTGTAAATGTCCGCCATTATACTATAATTCAAGCATTAATAATGTTTCTTTTTCATTAAATTTTTGAATATCGACATATTATATTATTGTTAATAACCGTTGCAAAAAAAGATCTAAAATTTCGTTAGTTTTAACACGTTCGAAGGTACCCGGCGCGTTTCCCCGCTGCGTAACTCCGACTCGATCTTGGCTAGTTTTAACCCTTAATTAATAAATAGCTTCCGCCCGTGACTTCGTTTGCTTGGACCCGGGATAAAGCTATCCTATATTGTAATCCAGGCTATAAACTATCTTCGTGTAAAATTTAATCCTAATCGGTTGAGCCGTGCGTCATTGAGTAACAAGCATCCAAACATATAAACATCTAAACAGCCAAACATCCAACTATCCAAACATTCGCATTTATAATATTAGTAGGATTTTCCTATATTTTATATTTTATCAACTAAACATTCACTTTGTTGGTAAACTTCAGCACAATTCTACCACCGTAGCGAAAATCGGGAATAAACCTTATTCATTAAACTTAAAATGCCTGCTAGAGTCTGTCGAACGAGGCATTGTCCCTGGAAATTTTGCAAATCCTACTAATATCATGAATGCTAAAGTTTGGCCCTCAATCACGCAAAAAAGGCTAAACGGGTTAATATGAATTTTGGTGCACATAGTCCATATAGTGTATAACCTGGATTAACATTCGAGTATATCATATATTTTACTCCGGGAATCATCGTCTGAGGGGCCGTAAATAATAGGGGGCGAAAGTTTGTAAGGAGCCACGATATAAAATAGTTCCAAGCGGACGAAGTCGCGGGCAGAAGCTAGTATTAAACAAACCTGAGCCTTACTTCTACTAGTATTTGATGGACATTTTAGACTTCATCTATCTGAGTCTTGATGTTTCAACCAGACAGAATGTACCTAGGCGTACTAGTGCGTAAAATACTGTTTCTTAGTTCATTGTTCATTGCGCCGTTTCCATGGCGGGCTGGATCGGGAAGCAATAAATATGACCGACGGAGACGCCAAGTTAGCGCACTGCCGCCTGCCACGCTCCGGACTGCAGCTGAAAAATATCAGCTACCTTCAATTTGGGATTGGAAACTTTCAATAAGTTATTTATAACCGGCTTTACAATACCGCGCTTTCAGCGCTTTGGGGATTATTTACAAATTCAGATTTAAATTGAGAGATTTTGGATTGGGAACTTTACAGACTTGTTTGTCACCTGGATCCGTTGCCTGGCTGTATTCGTATAGGGGATTGGAAACGATTGTGCCACGGTGAAAGTATAGCGCCATCTAGTTCTGGTTTAGAGTGCTCGCTTTTCTAAACTTCACGCCTGACGGTAGCCACTTTTGAATGTAGAGAACACTTTCTTACGTTATATTTAAAATGTAGTCTAGTCGGACAATATTTCATCATCATCCTCCTAGCTTTCCCGGTTGTGCCCTAAAGGAGCCCTTCCTTTGGCAGACACTAGTTTTTCAAAAGACGAGCTGGTTCGAACCAACGACCTCCAGTCCATATTGAAAGTCGAGTGCCTTACCGCTCGGCTACAGTAGCCCCAAAACATCATCATCATCGGACATAGGCCTCCCCCAAAGAGTGCCACAATGACAGGTCCTGCGCCACCCGCATCCAGCGGACTCCCGCGACCTTTACCAGGTCATCAGTCCAACTTGTGGCGGGCCTAACCCACGCTGCGCCTTCCTGTACGTGGTCGCCACTCGAGAATCTGTCCGCCCCAAAACATACTTATCTATTAAAGTAAAATCTTGTGGATTTACATAATCGTATTCGCAAATGTCGCAATAACACGAGAAGTCATTAAAGCTCCTGAACACAGCTTCATCAGAGAAAACTGAAGTTGAAAGAACATTGCCCTGAGGTAGCAAAACAGTGTAACCACAGCACAGAGACATTTGCTCTAATCCTTCTATCAATGCAAATATTAAGCTACATTAGTACAATTCCATTCCAGCATTATGTATTTTATACACGCATTAAGCTTGCGACGAGGGACATTGTCATGAATATTCAGTTTCAGAGCAGAAATACATTTGAAATAGATTTGTATTGCAGATCCCGGCTTTTCACGCAGGCAACGACAGAAATACTCATGCAAAGCGTGCACCATACATATTTACGTACGTTTTGCTTATACTTGTGTAGATATTTTCTACTAAGTCCGCCTTAATAATTTTGCATGGGTACTTGGACAATAAATTCATTTTAGTCCTGGCCCCGCCCCGAATCTCACGAAGTTGTACGAGTAAAATGCGTAAACGGTAAATATATGTTTAGACTACACCCAAAGAGGGATAGTTAATGAGTGCACCAAATATTTAAGTGGCCTAGTAGGCTGTAATGTTTACAAACGAGCCCGCGGCCGGCTGCGAATGACAGATCTTAATAGCTCTTGAGAGCGTTGACACACTCGAGGGTGGACCTTTCCTTGTCACCTAATTTCTTACTTTTAAAATGTGATAGGATCCGCGCATTTAGCTACATAGAGTATTCCGACCGAGTAGGTGTAGGTATACGGAAGTATAGCGTGTAGGCAATACTGGCAATAGCAGTAGAATTGTTTCTAAATGGATAGTAAATCATCAAATTATTGTAACAAAGTATATATTACAAAATATAGTTAAAATGATGAGATTGTCTGTGAGAGTAATTTTAAAGCTATCAATAGAATCCTTGCGCTTTTCTAGAAACAAAATTGTATGACAACTATGGACCAAAACGCAGTATTTCGCGACCGAAACAGCAATTTACTTGATTTTCCATACAACTATTAGAACAAGTAGCGGATTGTGACGTCACACTTTTTTGTTAGTTAGTATGAAGCGTTTTGGGCTGCAGAAATCGAGGCCAATCACTGTCTAAAATGTTTGGGTATTTATGTTCATTAATAGTAGTTGCTCTCATACAAACATTAGTCCCTCTCCAAAAACTGGTTCGAATGGCATCGTAAAATAGTTATTTACGATACAAGTGCCGAAAATAGGAAATTCGCAACGAGTGGTGATAAATTAAAACACGACCGAAGGGAGTGTTTTAAATCGACACGAGTTGCGAATTAGCTATTCGCACGTGTATCGTACAACGTTTTACTGTACATATGGCTCTTTAAAGTTTCGACATATGCACGAAAAGTGCTCTTTTCCGCACTAGTGCGGGAAAGTAGCACCAATGTACTGTAAAAACTCTTACGCTACAGCATTACAGCGAGCTTTATTTAAGGAACTATCACATCGGGATTGGAAAGTCCCTATTGCCAAAGACTCTTAGAACCCTAGGGCACGTAATATAGGATGATTATTTTTACCTACTAGTGATGATTATTGCCCACCGCGAATTTTTTGCAGCAGTGGAATAGGTAGGTATTTGTGTCACAAGGGAGCAAAATAGCATATTTACGGCGAGGGCGGTGTATTGAATCCTGAACGTAGCGAGGGATCCTACAATAGAATCCTGAGCGTAGCGAGGTATTCTAACGTAGGATCCTGAGCGTAGTGAGGGATACAAGTGTTTACGCCCGAGACGAAAATAATTTTGCTACAGAGTGACACATACTATTTTTCACACCGACTATGAGGAATTTAAAAAAAAGTTGTTAAAATAATTGTTAAAATATATCTAAATCATTTTCATTTTCATTTCATTTCATTTCATTACAACAATCAGGGATTTCATTATTCACAATATTATATAACAATAGGTACAATACATTAATTAAAATTCTAAAATAATTAAAAGTAGCTTAAACATAAATTAATCATTAACATCTTAATTTTTATTACTAATTTTTAAATATTACGAAATATTTATATATTTTTATACAACATTGTTATAGTTAAAACTTGAAATATGTTCGTTTTGAATCGACTACGATGAAATTACAATCAATTATTTTATTAACATCTGTGTTCAATTGGCACATTGCGTACAAATGTTCCAATGCCAATGTATAAATTAAAAAAGTAGCTTGAAAAGAAAAGTAGCGTTTTGGTCCCTCACGTCGTGGAGCAAAACTTACTTTTCCGAATGAAAGGTGTGCAAAATGTATTATTACTCTCTAACTCAAAAGAAAGAAGGCAAAATATGCCTATAGTGCGTTTTTAGGGTTCCGTAGCCAAATGGCAAAAATCGGAACCCTTATAGATTCGTCATGTCTGTCTGTCTGTCTGTCTGTCTGTCTGTCCGTCCGTATGTCACAGGCATTTTACTCGAAGCTATACGGTGTGTTTGAATAAAATTTTGAGGATAGGAGTATTTTTTAACCGCTACATAGTTATGTAATGAAATGACAAAAAAATATTTTTTTAGGGGTGCACTCCATACATAAAACTGAAAGTCAATTTTTTTTTTTCATTTTATGCCCACATGTGGCACATCAATCGATAGGCCTTTCAAAATAAATAAAAGGTTTCTAAGCAATATTTTTGATTAAATGAATAGAGTCGGAGATAATCGCCCCGAAAGTCACTAAAATTGTGTGTATACTTGTGCAAGTCTAAACTGGCGCAAGTAAATCGCTTCGTGTATTTGAGCCATAACTCGAAGATGCTTGTACGATAGACAAACTTCGTTTCGCGCCAAATTGACAATGAGATAGGCCTGCACAAAGGTAGATACTAAAACAATCATAATTTTGGATGTTCAGTTATGAGATACACCGACAACCCCTAAAAATGACGGCTAACGTCGTCATTTAGGCAGTGGACCATCTATTTTGACAGTCAATTTGAACGCGGTTGACACCACAGAATATTTCGATCATAGTGGAAAATTGAAAGATTATTCGCCACGAGCGGGATTTGAACCCACAACCTCTGGAATCCGTCCATCGCTCTCCCAATTGAGCTACCTGCGACGAATATTTCAATCCCTTCCACTATTGTATTTACACCTCCACTATTGTATTTGGACGTTTCTGCTTCATAAAAAAAAATGGGGTAGCGCATTGTTACTAACGATACTCAATGTAACTTGAGACGTTGGTGCCGTTTCAGAAGTTGTAATAACTTTGCGGCAGATGTCGGGAAGTGTCCCCTAATTTTTGAACCGTGTATTTTAAAAATATGAAAAAAATCATGCAAATAGGGCTTATTAAATTCTATCAGCGAAAATTATTTTGAACAAGATCGGTTCAAAGGTTTTCGAGATATTTCTAAAAAACCGCCTTCCTTAAAGAAAAGGACGTAAGTGCCATAAGATTTCAGTAACGATACGCCCTTTTTAATAGGCACGGAACCCTTGTTGTGCGTGGTCCGACACGCACTTGGCAGCTTTTTAAGGTTACTTATAGTCAACAAGCCAGGCCGCGGCGGACAATAGTAAAATTGACATTAGCTGTCAAATTAACTATTGCCCCCGCAGGCCGCGCCCGTGTTTTGCAGGCCTTATAGTTTCACCATGTCCGTCTGTCCGGCCGTCCGTCTGTCAGCTCAGTTCTACTACAAAGTTGTTATTCCGCATGGGTATTTAGATCAATCACGCCGAGAGAAAGGCAGAATAAAATGAAATAAATATGGTGTTTTTTTTTGGTACCTCCCCTCGTCGGGATGTCATAATTTTATCTCGATAGACTCGATATATCGTTGGATGTTTTGAAGGAAAATGGGGTCTTTAAAAACATTTTTACAAGATTTATATTAACTTTACCTGTTCGTACGAGTATGTACTCGTAAGTATATACATAAGTTGTCTCTCAGCAATCCATTTTTCAGTCACTTGCCGTCATCCGTCCGATTGAGCTGAAATTTCGGGTAATAAATAGTATAGTTTGGATGGCAATTCAATATTATTGTACCATCGAGCTGATCTGATGATGGAGACAGAAGGTGGCCATGGGAATTCAGTATTTAACCGACGTAACCCCGTTGAGTTTGGAGCTCCCTATTATACTCCCGGATCGGATGTGTCTCCTGCATTTTTGCTGCTCGATACAAATCGGTGAAATGGGTGATATAAACTAGGTACAGTCAGCGCTATATACCTAGTTAGTAGCAGCAGTATAGCGTAGCCAAATATTTCGTAAAACAACCTTATTCTTATAGTAATAAAGACGTGTACTTACCGAAATATTTGGCTACCTTGGCTGCTAACTATAGGTATGTCGCTGACTGTACATGCAAAAAGTCGCCGAGAGCGACAACCGTTATTGATATTTGGTAGGTAGGTATAAGTATTCTTGGCAATATTGACTTTTCCTCACTCGTTATCCATTGCTGCGCGTGCAATATTGTATTACCTACAATACCTCTTCAAAAGAAGAGCTATCGTTAGCGAATTATGACGGCGGGATAAAGCTCGCAACGGTACACAGTACACTATTGCCTCCTATTGTGGCCCGCCTCTATGAAGTCAATCCTGACACATTGCACAACTATGAAGTATCTGAATAATGACAATTTGACCATAGGAAAAAAATGCCATTTACTTGTTGCGTTTTTATACAAGGACGGTGACAAACAAGCGTACGGCCCGCCTGATGGTAAGCGGACACCGCAGCCTATGCAACTCCAAAGGAGTAACATGGGCGTTGTCGACCCTTAATATGTTTGAGGATTCGCCGAGTTGACAGCTGAAGGAACAAATGCCCTCGCTCTCAACACAACGCATCCTCGGAAGAGTCGGAAGCTCTGGCGACCTTGCTCACCTCCAGGAACGCAACACGTTACTACAGAGCAAGTAGTAGTGTTATTATAGCTGTGGTCTTCTGCAAGGCTTCCCCAGTTGGGCATCTGATAGAATACCTACTGAGAGGCAACAATATCACATATACTATATATTGAGTTACATACTCTTCATAAGTTCTTATATTGCGATTGTGTCTATGTTATGCGTTTGTTTATAATTTATTCTTTTCTTGTTTTATTAGGTACATTAATGAGATTTTATTTATCATTTTTTAAATGTATAACTTTGTGACTCTCACATTATTTTATTTACATCTGGTAGGTAGTTACAAAACATTTTCCAATTTAAAAAAAACTAGGTACAGTGCAATTGTACATAAAACAATACCCTTTCAATGTAGGTAGGTAGTTAGGTTTACTTAAGCCAATTCGCGCTTGACACAAGTTTCATCGACACAATATTCGAACGTGTCATAACTAGAGTCATGTGTCAGGATTGACTTAAATAGCGGCGGGCTACTGATACTGTAGCCAATCTAGCCATCTCCTAGCCTAGCATAGTATCGACCGTTGTTTCCAACAATAAATTTGTAAACGCCTCATAACGCTTGCAGTGTTTCGATAAATTAGCTAAAGCTTTAGTCTCAGCAAAAAGAAAATGGGTCCACGGAGACATTAGTTTACGTGAATTTTCTTTTCAAGATAAATTCGCTTTGGCGTCTCGCAGGCGAGTCACCAACCCACCTGGGTTATTCACAATGCTTACCAAGCACATCGGAGTTGAACCAGTGTAATCATCAATTCCGTTACCTACGCATATTTGTGTCGATCAGGGTCAAGATATACTAGGAAAAATTAGTGAGACGAGTCGGGACCGATTGTGAATTTCGAGAAGCGTCTACAGTCTCCATAGCAGCTTGTATGACATAAATGATGATTGTAGATAAGGCAGTATATTCCACCGGTCTGTGTCTATGTGTCTGTGAGGAAACCTGCGTACATTTGCGAAGAAATTCTAAGGTGTATGTGAAGTCCCCTACCCGCACTGCATCAGTGTGGGGTGGTGTGGGTTACATCTCATTCATGTGAAGACGCTTGTGCCTGTGCCCAGCAGTGGGATGTATATGTCGCAGTGAAATGGTCAAAACAGAGATTTGAACAAATCCCTAAGGGATATGATCACATCACGCAGGATGTTAAAATGGCCAATTCATTTTATCATTTACCTAATACAAATCAGTAATTTGAGATTTGATCAAATCTCTGTTTTGACCATTTCCCTGCAACATACATAAGCTGATGATGATGATGATGATGGGGGTGATGATGGATAGTCAGGGCGTTCGGTGGCGCAATGCATGGGCTGTCACGCGAGTATGGAAGCGTTCACGTGTCTTTACACTAGACAACACCATATATGATTGCCTTTTGACACGTTCCGAGTTCCGACCCGTGTAGGTACCTACTGCTTCGCTGATCGCTTCGCTTCGCTCGTGATTCGCGTACCACACACATGGATATGCCAAAATTATGTCGGACGCGGCCACCATACATCACTGCCTACTTCATTGCCTACCAAAAATTAAGCTCCAGTTCCATTTTTTTCCAAACCAGAGATAACTGTTTTTATATCTGTTTTTTTTACTTACGTCCAGACTGATTCCCGAACACAATTCCCTTTCAAACGACTAAACACGGAAGAAGGCACTCAGATTGATAGGAGCGACACATTTCAAGCCCACTATCCGATGGGTGTAGGTAAAATAGATTGCGTAGACAAATGGGTGCGAGCCGAGAGCGACCGCGGCGGGGACCGCACGGCTGCCGTAACACGCCCGTGGCATCTGTTCCTGTCCTAAACTCATTCAAATCTGGGCCTACACGGGATCCGATTCTACAGCGGCCTCTAAACTTCCTAATTTTATTTTATTTAGGTGTCGCTAATCCGCTAGTCAGTCGCTAATCAAATGACAGCACTAATTTGAATCTGAAGTTTCTTATTTTAGGCGGTTTATAAATTCAACTTACTTAGCTGCCAAAATGCTATTCTAAACATGGCGTTCAATCAATCAATCTTTGTGTTATGGCCCCATCAGTATTGCCGATGATTCCGCCAACGTCCAGGTTAAAAAAGGCACGTATTTATTATTTAAAAAATTGACCGGTGACTTCCAATTGGCAGGTTCACTGAGATTAGAATCTATAACAAAGGACAAAACAAACATGTATTGTTAAACTAACTACTATAAAAACAAGTTGTTAATTTTAATAAATTTACACAGGACATACACAAAGGGTGAATAGACTAAGGTGAGGAGAAATTTAATATTAACAGGACGGGGGATTTCTGGGGGAAGGATATCATACAAAGGAGTGACAATAGGTTACAATAAAAAAATAGGTGTTCGAGAGTACCCTCCGCCAGACCACATTCACACAGAGAGTGATCTCGAACACGTATCTTTGCTAGAAACACAGGGGTACAAATATGGCCGAGTCGTAAGCGAATAATGGCGGACGTAATATTTTTTGGAATAGATTTATGAGCAAAAAACCACGACCTAGAGGGCAGATCTGGTTGTATGTTGCCATAATTTTTGCCCACATTTAGGCGGGAACTTTGCCAACCGGTGTTCCAGGCATCACGCATGTGTGGGAGGGCAAGTGCTTTGAGGTCACGAGGAAAACATCGGTCATACACATTGCTGCCAAGCGTGGTTGCTTCCTTTGCGTAACGATCGACGGGTTCATTACCCTTTATCCCGCTGTGGCCCGGGATCCAGGCCAGAACAACATCAATGTTATCCATGTGACACTTGTGGAGGAGCTCCTTAATTTGTAACGTTACTGGGAAGTTTTCTTTTGCATGGAATGGGCGTTTAACTAAATCTTGCAAGCAACTTAGAGAATCTGTTAGAATAAGAGATTTATTAAGATGGTGTGAATGCACATAAGTGACCGCTTCCAGTATCGCAATGGCTTCTCCGGAAAACACAGAATTTCCGGGAGGAAGTTTAAAATGTAAGATGATTTTGTACCTGGGAATCCACACTGCAGATCCCACAGGACCCTCGTCGCTTAATTTAGATGCATCAGTAAAAATAGTAAGATAGTCAGACCACTTCTCGCCAATCACTTTATTAAATATGTTGTCCGCACCTATTTGATTCTTTGAAATACCTAAATTAAATACAACCGTTGGCTGAAAGATTAGACTGTCATAGCTTATTTCAAACAGAGGGTTTTTGTAGTTTTGGAACACTCTAACAGGGTGGTCTAAGAACTTTTTATAACTGATAACTAAGAGGGGAGACACTTTGTGAGACCAAAATGGAGAGGAGACTACAAGTCGTTGGAGAGATTCAAGGATTGGGAGTAACGGATGCGAAGCTACTTGAAGCGATATGAAGAAAAACCGGTCAGCCAGAAATTGTCTCCGTAAAGAATAAGGTGGGTCCATACACTCGACTTGAAGAGCATTTGTCGGGGAGGACTTCATAGCTCCTGTTATTATTCTTAGACACCTTGCCTGAATTCTATCCAGTTTTGCCAACGCGAGTTTGCTACATGGTTCTAAGACAAAACTTCCATAGTCAAAATGGCTTCTGACAATGGCATTGTATAGAAGTTTCTGACTATATGGGTGCGAACCCCACCTAACACCAGACAAAGCACGCATAACATTGATATTTTTTTCTGCTTTTTGGCACACATAATTCAAGTGGCTGACTCCAGATAGCCTAGAATCTAGAATAATACCAAGAAACTTAACCTCATCCTTAATCATCACAGGTTCGTCGTCGATGTGGATGTTAAGATCGGGAACATGCCTTTTTCTAGAAAAGATGACTGCATTACTCTTTTCTGCAGACAAGGAGAGACCGTGATCAGATAGCCACGTGTTGAGGTAATATAAAGCAGAGTTTAAAGCATGAGAAGATTCGGAAAAGTCTTTCGATGAAGAATATAATGCGATGTCATCAGCATACTGTAAGATCTTGCAGAAGCAGTTAACTGAAGTGTCGAGGTCTGAGGTATATAAGCTATAGAGAAGGGGGCTCAGCACAGAACCTTGAGGAAGGCCTTTCCGAGCAAGACTAGGAGGTGATAGATCTCCATTCAGTCGGACCAGTATAGAACGGCCCATGTACATATTGCATACAATATTGGTAATCCTCACAGGGATACTCAGATTGAGCATTTTCTGTCTGAGTATAGGAAGATCTACGTTATCGTAGGCCGCTGTGACATCCAGGAAGACGCCCACCACGTGTTCGCCACGAGTGAGAGCCAGCCGAATATCGGAGGTAAGGATGCTTAGACTGTCCATAGTTCCCATACCCTTTCTGAACCCAAACTGGGTTCTCGAGATGATATTTCTATTTTCTATAATCCACTCCAGTCTGTTTTTTACCAGGTGTTCCATAATCTTACATAAAACTGACGATAATGCTATGGGCCTATAAGAATTAGGACTAACAGGATCCTTACCAGGTTTTAAAATCGGTACAATAATTTGGGTTTTCCAACAGTCAGGAATGTTTCCTGTTAAAAATATATTATTTAAGATATTTAAGAAAAAGAGTTTAGTGGCTTTTGAGCTTTGAGTAATAAAAGAATATGGGATACCATCACAGCCCGGGGTGGAGTCCCGCAAATGGTCAAGCGCGCAGCACAGCTCGTCAAAGCTAAAGGCTTCATTCATTCTCTCGAGTGGGGCGGAAAGTGAACAATAATTACCAACGCCTTCCCAGTGCGGTGCAAATAGAGGGGCAAGTTTCGCAGTAAGTCCATCAAGCCACGAAGTTACGTTACTGGGGACATTGTTGTCGACTTGGGAGCATCGAAAAGCCTTTATTTTTTTCCATACTAATGCAGCAGGAGCTCTTGGGGACAAAGATTCACAGAAGGAACGCCAGCCCTGAAATTTCTTTCTGCTCAGCAGCCTCTTACTATGAGCACTAACACGTTGAAAATTTAGGTAGTTTTCTAATGAAAGATCCTCAGCAAAAAGAGACTCTGCCATGTTACGCTCCTTAATAACTGCCCAACACTCAGCATCCCACCATGCTGGAGAAGGTATTTTATCGCGGGCCGAATTTTTCAAAGGTATAGAGCTATCAGCCGCTGAGTAAATGGCCGAAATAAACTGGTTATACACTTCTAACACGTTCGTTTGGGTGATACTGGGCAAATTTCCCACAGATAGTTCTAAATTAGATTTAAATTTGCTCCAGTCCTCCTGGCAAGTTCTATATTTGAGAAGTGGAGTTTGTATGGGTAATGGAGCAATGGGGCACCCTACCAGAGTAGTAAAGATAGGCAGATGATCACTTCCAAGAGAGTTAGGGGAAACCGACCATGACAAAGAACGAACTAAATTTGGGGATGCCAACGTAAGATCAGGGACACTAGCGTTCTGGGCGGCTGATGTTCTGCGCGTGGGTGTTCCGTCATTTAAAATACATAAGTTTACCTCATCCATAAGTTCTAAAAGAGAGAATGACGTCGCATCACAGCAATGGGAGCCCCATAACGTATGGCGGCAATTGAAGTCTCCTTGAACAATGATGGGAGCTGGAATGGTTCGTAATATAGAGCTAAGTTCCTGTATTAGTTCACAATTTGGATGTGGGATATAAACAGACACAAAAGAAATGTTGAGGCACTTAACTGCAACAACATTTAAACCAGAAGAGTGGGAAGGGATATAGAGTTGTGAAAAGGTAAATTTTCTATTTACAAGAATAGCACATCCAGCCCAACCATCATTCCTGTCATCCCGGATACAGGAGTAGCCCTTCACCCTAAATAGGGATTGAGGCCTCAGCCATGTCTCCGAGATGGCAAGAATGACCGGGCTGAAAGAATTTATCAATTGAACAATTTCTTGTTTTTTTATTTTTAATATTTCTAGCATTCCATTGTATTAGATTGTAATTGGCCGTCTTGAATTACTTTATTAATAGCTTCACAAATGTTGCCCTTAAGGCTTTCTAGGACAGTGTACGGTATAATGTCGGCGAATTTCGAGAGCAAATTTACTATAACCTGGTAGACACAGTCTCCCAAGTTGTCATTCGGTGTAACCGAGAAGGCCTCTCCTAATGCATTGCCATTTGGCAAAGTTGATTTAGGAGTTGATGTTATCTGCCTGTGAGCTTCAACATCGTATGACTTCCCATGCTGGGGCTTGGGTCGCCTTTCAATAAAGATTGTTTTCCGGTATGATTGAGATTGAGGGAGAGACCGAGAGTGGGCTGGGCTAGGGGGAGGGGAAGGTGAAGACATATTTGCCGTGTTGGATTGGCTGGCATAAACATTCTTTGAGATATCAGCATACGTAGTACGCACAGGGCGGAACCTTCTTGCCGCTTCAATATAACCAATATTTTCCTCAGACATCACTAATTTGATGGACTTCTGTCTGGTGAATTCGGGGCACTTCGGGTCAGTTGTCGCATGGGGACCAGAGCAGAATAGACAAGAGACTTCATTGTCAGGGACTGAACATTCGGAGACCTCGTGATTTTGTGCGCATCGGGCACACCTAGGATTAGAACGGCATTGGTCCTTGATATGGCCAAATCTGCAGCATTTGTGACATTGAATAATTGGCAGCCTATAAGAGGACACCGGAATTGACATGTTGAAGCAGTAGATTTTATCAGGCAGTGTTTGCCCAAGGAATGTTACTACTACAGTACCTGTTGGCTCCCAAACTTTTCTGCCATCAACTTCTTTTTTTTTGTTAAGCCTACGGCATTTTATAACTTGTCCAGACCCAGTTGGGCACTGAATTCCATTTGTGAATTCTTCTAATGTCCATTCAAGCGGGACTTGAGTAACAACACCCACGCGTGAAACCTGGAACTTTGGAATCATAGCTGAGAGCTTGTTAGTTGTCAGGATAGGGTCAGAAAGGAACGAGTTGGCTTCCATGTATGACTTAAAATAGATGGACATTTTATTTTTGCCAATGCTTTTTATTTCTGTTATACCTGCTACCTTGCCATTATATATTATCTGAGCCATTTTTAGGGCCCGCATACGACTTGGGGTATTTGGCTGATCTGCGGTATCTTCCCGCGATACATGTACAACAAAAGGACCTACGTCAATGTCGGAATATTTCAAATCTGTACTGCTTTCAAACCCTGGCCTCACGTATGTATGTTGAACGGACGCATTCGGAGGGCTAGATTTCTTACCGTGCAAATCTATTCCGTCATTTTGGACCCCACTCGGCCTTTTTATACCCGTGTTTTGACTTCCCCTTTTATCAGGGGGCTCAGCATCACCCAACTCCATCCTCACAAGACAAACAAACACAAAATACTTACCAAACCGTGGTTATTATACCTTCCCCCACAAAAATAATCAAATCTCAGTGAAAAT
This sequence comes from Epinotia demarniana, assembly GCA_945867215.1. Classification (NCBI taxonomy): domain Eukaryota; kingdom Metazoa; phylum Arthropoda; class Insecta; order Lepidoptera; family Tortricidae; genus Epinotia; species Epinotia demarniana. The sequence continues at coordinate 17,840,497 of OX244277.1, forward strand.
TGGTTAATAAAACCACTAATTAGCTTGATTCAAACCAGTACACGTGCGTTATCAAACACAGAGACAAGCAGAATCCCTAAACATGGCGTTATTCATCTGCCGCTTAAATTATGTCTAAAAATTTGACACTGTAGTTTTAGGCTATTTAAGCCATGTGCACGTAGAATCGGGTCCATTTCCCAACTATAAAATGCAATTCTAAATTAGGGGCTGTCCATATATTACGTCATTTCAAAATAGGGAGGACGGTAGGTAGTCATTTGGATGACGGTAGTCATTTTATAAGTAAAACTTTATTAATTATTGAACCTGCTAAGAGAATCGATTTAGAAATGCGATCTGTAGATTAAGGAGCTGGACAGCGGGACAGCGGCACAGCGGGACAGCGGGACAGCGGCACAGTGGGACAGCGGTACAGTGGCACAGCGGGACATCGGGACAGCCGGACATACGCTAAGCAATCATACTACTTACTAACATTAAATAAATAAGATTTTTTTCTCTGGTAACTTGAGGATTAACAACACTAAAGTAACACACAACGTTTACATTATATTATATTCAGTTGTAAAAAGTTTATGTCTTCAGCGCCATCAAACTGCTTACTACAGTTTGGCGCAATTATTGTAAAGTTAATGTAATTGTTTCCTCCCTGAAAATATGATTTAATAATAATAATAATACGAAAGAATTTCGGCCCAAGTTGACACGAAGAACTTCGTTCACTTCGCTCGCTCAATTAAAATTTTCACTCACGAACACAAAATTTTCCCTTATCCTTTTGCTGTTGGGAGAGACCAAACAACGCCAAATACTACGGTCCTTAGGTACATACTTCTTTCGCTCCGGATACTACATCTAATCAAACAGGCATATTATTCAAATCTTACTCCTACCGTAGTCATCAGATATATTGAAGCGGCCAAAGTGCTCACAAATATCTGAACAAGTCTCTATTGTCGAGGTATTAGATGCGGTTTTTTAGTGTCATAGATAATTTTATCCCGAGTGTGCGAGCCATGTTTCATGAAAATCTGTTCATCCGTTTTGAAGATACTGGACTTTGAATTGAAAATGTCGGGGGTTTTTTCAACTTATCTGAGTTTTGTGCGACTTCTATGCACTCATATTTTCGCACTTGACTGTACAATTTAAATTGAATACAAGTTAAAAGAGCAAACATTATGAGGAAACCAGTCTAATCCCGATAAGGTCTAGTTTTCGCTATGGGTTGGAAGGTCAGATGGCAGTCGCTTTCGTAAAACTAGTGCCTATGCCATCTTGGCAAGTTAAAGCAGACCCCGGGCTCCTTTTTAGCAAAACCGGGAATAACGCTAGGGGGATGACGACAAATTGAAAGAGCGTGAGTTCAGTTTAGCCACTACAACAATTGTCAATAGACAAAGGGCCTTGCCTACCCTAACTATAATTCGTACTAAGTAAATTAAAAATATAGCTAAAAATTATTAGATACTTAAATTACTATCTAATAGTAATCGGTAACTTCACTTGAAAGTCGGCAATTTAACAGCTGAATTCAAGTCCTATTTATTGCCCTTCAGCAATGCCAATGTAATTTCAGCTAACATCAAAAATTAACCTACATTTACTCCCGTACACCGACGAACCTAACTATTTTTCTATTACCATCATTCTATTCCCTTAGCTAGCTAGAATAACATTGGTAACATTTCCCGTTTCCTTATAATAAAGTCGTAAATAAAAAATCAACCCTCGCCGACCAAGGCCGAACCACGAAACAATGTTGATAAAAGAATGTCACTGTACAAGGAATGACGTGTCCCTTATGATCGTAACTCATCGCGCTCTCTCATATTACTTTCATATGTCGCGGAGTTTATACGCGACTTGCTCATATCGGATACAAAAACCAAAATGATGCGTCGTTTAGGCGCGAAAAAGGAAGGACTGTCAGCATGGCTAAAAAGGCCATTATACACCTAGCAATTTGTCACAACAACCCAGAGCTTTAAGATAAATAAATAAATAAATATTAGGGGACATTACCTTACACAAATCGACCTAGTCCCAAACTAAGCAAAGCTTGTACTATGGGTACTAGACGACGATAAACATACTTATATAGATAAATAAATACTTAAATACATAGAAAACATCCATGACTCAGGAACAAATATTCGTGCTCATCACACAAATAAATGCCCTTACCGGGATTCGAACCCAGGACCTCTTGCTTCGTAGGCAGGGTCACTACCGACTAGGCTAAAGCGGTCGTCAAAAGATGGAAAGAGAATGCAAATATTCAATTCATTCGCTTTGTTGGTGGTAGTTATGACAAAGGTGTACCCATAGAACGCTTGAAACAAAACGCTACAACGCGAGAGAAACTATACCCGTCTCTTTCAAAGAAGGATGCTTATTAGAAAGAGACAGATTGTCTATCTCGCGCGCGGTCTTGTAACTCGTGTGCTACCGGACCGGTGTTGTGCATTTCATAACATTTCAGTTAAATAACATGATGACATTAGTAAACACTTAACAGCCTTTTGACCCTATGCCTGTCAGTGTATTTAACACATCGCTACGCGAGCTACGCCGTCGCGCGTAGAGGCATGACGCATATGTGTGCCATTGCTGGCCTTGGATGGGGTGCACACTTGATCACGTTTTGGCATTTTTTACTCTATTCTGCGCGACCTGAGGGCCTAATTTCGTTCGTGTATCTCTCTTGCACTTGCTAGTTCAAACGACAGAGAGGAAGATACTCGATCGAAGTTCGTTTTCACTTCGCGGTAGCACCTCTGAAACTGAACGCACATATATTTTTGCCAATTTTCGGGAATTCCCCTTACGACGACGTTTACGTGCCGAGGGGCTACCGCGAAGTGAAAACGAACTTCGTTCGAATATCTCCCTCTCTGTCGCTCGAACTAGCAAGTGCGACAGAGACGGAGATACACAATCGAAGTTCGTTTTCGTTTCGCGCTAGCCCCTCTGAAGGTTATTGAAGACGCTACACGGACGGGCCGATATCGGCAGGACTGCATGCAGGCCCGTGTGGATACGTGTCGGGAGCACATCGGCCAACCAAATCCAGCACGGCTATTAGGCGACGGCGCGCGTTTTCTCTCGATTTTTGTTGCACTTTCCGTCTCGCTGTTATTAGAACACTTAGAACAAGAGGTATAGTGCGAGAAAAGTCGGGAGTATGTCGAGGCTGTCCCATGATAGACTTGCTGAGCTCTAAGTTGTTGAGTAATCATATGACCATAACGTCCATGTTGACAGTTTACTAATTGCAGCGCAGGGGCCCGTTTCATGAAGCAACAAGTTACAAATTACAAGCGAAAGTCTCTTTTCAATACCTTTTGATAGAAAGAGCCTTCCGCTTGTAATTTGTAACTTGTTGCTTCATGAAACGGACCCCAGGCCGCGCCAGTATGATTCAGAGGGCCTACCGCGAAATGAAAACGAACTTTGTTCGTTTATCTCCCTCTCTGCCGCACTAGCTAGTTCAAGCGACAGAGAGGGAGATACACGAACGAAGGACGAAGTTCATTTTCATTTCGCGGTAGCCCCTCAAGACGTAAAAGTTGTGTTAAACATTGGTTTATATAACTGCCACCTAGCGATTAATCTTTGCACTAATTGTACAACTGCCTCGGTTTGGACATAGTTTTGACTTGACTATATATACTTTGTACACGAGGCTTATGAAGGTATCGTACTAAATACCGTTAGATGGCGTTCTCTCGTGCAGAATGTTGAACAAAAATGAAATTTTTCCTTCCATTCCATTACATTACTTGCTGTGCCGTGCGCGAGTGAGAGCGAACTAAAGTCCTGGGATCTGTATTTTAATATTCTCTTTTTTGTAACATAATATATAATGGCTGGTGAAGCATACAATGAAAGTAGTGATGTTTCGGCGATATTTTTCGACTTGGATAACACTCTAATTCAGACGAGGAAGTGCGATAGCAGAGCCTGCAATAAGGTTTGTAGAATTTCGATTTCATGATTTGACATTGTCACGGTCATCTGTGACCCAGTGCGCGCGCTGTCATCGCAAAGTATTTTTTACGTAGTTGAGCCCGTTTACTGCACCGCGTGTTGATCGCTCGCCTTCCAGTATGTATGTTTATAAATAGGATATTCATGGTTGGAGAACGCGAGCTCTACAGCCAGATTTAGATAGTTTGGAAGAGAAACGGTGCTAAATATAACCGTGATGTAGAACGTTTGCGGCTGCGATTCAACGCAACGGTGTGCTTTGGCTCTCAGTGGATTTCAGTGGAGCGCGAATCTCGACGCGTGTTCGCCAAGTGTTTGTGACAATGGGTGATATATCGGAATCAATAAAAAAATGCGCTCTCATACTGAAGTCCGCAAAAACCGACACGGAAAAGTTCGCTGCGCTTTTCATGGTGACTAAGCTGGTGAAGGCGAAAGACTGCAAGGCTAACGCTAAGAAGGTCTTGTTTGAAGCTATTGGATTCGGATTTTTGAAGAAACTGCTGACGTGCACCCTGGAAGATGATTGTCCACCTCAAGTGTACAAGTCGGTCGCACTCTCCGTCCTCACGTGCTTCTGCAATGAACCGGAGCTTGCTACACATCCTGATATGCTCGCTAACATACCAGTGTTCCTGGACATAGTGCAGACCTCCGATAATGAAGACTATGATGACAACCTCATAATCATCAGTGAAGCGTACACATGTCTTCAGTGTATTGCTGAGCAGGAAGCCGGCCAGAAGGCTTTGATTGAAGTGGGAGCCATAACTAAGATGTCTGAGATCTATTCACAACAAAGCTTCCAAACGGATGAGGCGCTTAACATTCTTGTGAAATTAGTAAGTAGATATGGACCTGTTGCATGGGGCAACGACCCAAAACCATTCCATGCGCTGGTCAACAAAATATCATTGGATTTTGCCACAGACCAATCTGAAAGGAAATTTGAGTTGGCTACCATTCTGAGTGCATTGTTATACAGTTGCAACAAAGCCACTGTCGTACCAGGATCTTCAGAGGAAACCTGGCCTATGAGCATATATAAAGCTCTGTATGACATCCTGACCAGCAAGATTGGGAAAAATCAGAGAGATCCCGCTTTGAAACTAGCTGCTAACATAGTAGATCTCCTAGGAGTCGAGTGGACTTTTAATGATGAAGAAAATCCCAAGAAATTCTTCCTGCTGTTGCTTCAGTTGTGCGCTATAGAAGTCAGAATGCAACTGGATGACAGAAGTTTCAAGCAAGCTTTCGCCAACGCTGACCTTGTTACTGCATGCTTCATTGTGCTGGAACTATGCATCAACTATATGGCCACAGATCAACTAGACTTGGAACAGAAAGAGAAGCAATCAGTATACACCAGCCTGAAGGGAGCTTTTAATGCTGTCGTCTCACTCTTGGGCAAAGTATCCAATGATAAGAACCGGGACAAATTACCCGATGCCGAGAAAGTATTTGTATGTGCTATGGTCAGAGTTCTATTTGCCTGGATTGCACAAGAAACAACCGCTATGCGTGAACAAGTATATGCACTGCTACCATTTATGTTCACACTTGCCAATGACTCATTCCATGCATACCGATCAAGGAAACTGTCTGAGAAGAACCAATCTGAGGGTGAACCGATGGACATGGACACAACTCTAATGGGACAAGTCGATTTACTCCGCTTAATGTTACCAGCTCTCTGCCATTTGGCTGTAGAAGACAAAGCGAGGGACATAATGTTCAATTTGAAGCAAGAAGATATTCTCTATGAAGCTGTAAGCTTTCACTGGTCAATAGTCCACTATAAGAAACCTCCTGTGCCAAAGTCGGAGAGGTTGAAAGTCAAAACCCAGCCCGAGCCTGAAATCAGCCCTAAAGTATTGGAAGACATGAAGGACTCCAGAGCGGCCATGGTCAGCCTATGCAACATCTTCATGAACCTCACAGTACTTGCACCAAAAATTGTAGACACCAGTGTGCTTTTCAACACTCTACTGAAGTTTATCTTCAACAACTTACCCGAGCTGAAGCAAATTCCTGAGAACCTGGTGTTGCATGGTCACCTAGCCGTACTCGGCCTCCTTTTACTCAAGCAGCAGGCTAGTAAGGTAAAAAAGAATGACTTCTCAATTTGCAGGTACATTCAGTCTACAATTCGGTTTCTCTGGGATGCCTACAATGTGGATGAGTCAAATGATCCCACTGCACTTGTAGTGTCCATGAGTTATAAAGAAAGCTGGAGTGAAATAGCTGATCTTTGGTTCCTTGGCATGCAGACCATGAGTGGAGTACTAACTATTGTGCCGTGGATCTCTGAGTTTGCTATTGAGAGTGGCTGGGCTGAGGGCATTGCGGAAATGCTTGCCAAGGTGAAAGTTGGAACACTTCCTCCTAATGTCAAGTCAGCCTTTGAGGACTTCCTCTGCAGATTAGTAGACTCCAATGAAAGTGCCATCGCTGTCCTGAAGAAAGGTGGCGCGCTGAAAATGTGCAGAAATCACAGATTAATGGACCTAGGCAAGAAATTGTTTGGTGATTAAGATTGTTAGATAAATATGTTTATGATAAGTCATTTGTCATACATTTTTATACTAAAGGTACTTAATAGTTGTGAATATAACGCCATTCTTTCTGTCTTTGTTACATCTTCCTTAATTAATACATAAATGTTTTATATTTTCGCTAGTTAATATAAAGTCTTCAGTTGTGCAACGCAGAAGTGTTTTTAACAAATACTGTCATTTAAACTTGATAAAAATGCAATTATACAATAAAATCTGGATGTACAATGCTTTTGTTTTTTTCTTTCATATTTAGGTACTCCATGTTTGGAAATGCACTCGAAAGTCATGCGATAGGCACACGCCATTCTAATGGATATTCACAAACTAAACCAAATTACCCAGGCAATACGTATTTTTCTTGGGCAATAGTTACTTAGGTAATTTCTTAACATTCATACAGGCTTATGATTTTATATTGCTTAATTTCACTAAATAAACTGGTTTTTGAAGTGAGCCCTTTGAGTGAGTGTCCTTTTATCGTCAATCAAAGCCTGTGTGATTCCTATAACCGAAACAACAAAGCTGCTAGGCACTAACAAAAAAGCGGCCAAGTGCGTGTCGGACCACGCACAACGAAGGGTTCCGTGCCTATTAAAAAGGTCGTATCGTTACTGAAATCTTATGGCACTTACGTCCTTTTCTTTAAGGAAGGCGTTTTTTAGGGTTCCGTAGTCGACTAGGAACCCTTGTAGTTTCGCGTCTGTCCGTCCGTCCGCGGATAATCTCAGTAACCGTTAGCACTAGAAAGCTGAGAGGAGAATGGGCAAATTAGTATGTATACTAATATGTATATCAATCACGCCGACAAAGTGGTAAAATAAAAAGTGTTTTTTTTTATTTTATTAGGGTACCTCCCCTATACGAAACGTGGGGAATGTTTTTTTTTTTCATTTCAACCCTAACGTGTGATATATTGTTAGATAGGTATTTAAAAATGAATAGGGGTTTGCTAAAATCATTTTTTGATAATGCTAATATTTTCGGAGATAATCACTCCAGAAGTTAAAAAAATGTGCCCCCCCCGTCTAACTTTTGAACCATAAGTTTTAAAAATATGAAAAAAATCTCAAATGTAGAACTTTATAAAAACTTTCTAGGAAAATTATTTTGAACATAATAGGTTGAATAGTTTTTGAAAAAAAATACAAAATAATTTCTGAAATAAGTTTGTAATTTAACCGTATAAGCAGGTGTTTATTGTACCTGTAATTTCTAGAAAATCACAATGAAATGACGTGCTTTCAATTTTCATGGCGCTGTTAAGATTTTTCCTGATTTAATGGGGTCGGAGCAGGTGCGCCCATAAATTTGTCGTGCTCGAATTGTCTTAGTTGTCGTTGTCTAATAATAAAATTGTTCGCTAAGTATTGCTTGTATTTTTCGCTTAGCATTGCTTGTTTAACGCTTAAGTGGGGAGACTTAATGTGACGGAAGGAAAAAATTTAATTACAAAACTTTGTAGTGGCTAACAAAATACACCTATCGTCAAAATTGTATTCAAATACACCTTATAGTTTTCGAGTAAAATGCCTGTGACATAAGTACGGACGGACAGACAGACAGACATGACGAATCCATAAGGGTTCCGTTTTTTGCCATTTGCCTACGGAACCCTAAAAAGATAGCACCACATGTCTTTAAGGGTGGTATTCCACTTGTCCAAGGTCTTTCTCAAATTTATGTGAATTTGCGTTTCACATTTTGCTTAAAGAGTGAGTGAGCCACCACTAACACCACCCTAACGCACTTCAAAAACCATCAACTACCTACCTACTCTAGAAATCTAAAGCTGCAAACGCACAGAGAGCGGTGGCGGGGCGGCGCGGCGCAGTGCGGAGGCGGTACCGGTTTTAATGTTCGAGCTAATACGAAAGGGCCCGCACAGAAAACCGCGCCGCTCTGTGCGGATCATTTCATATTAGCTAGAACATTACAACCGGTACCGCCTCCGCGCCGCTCCGCCACCGCTGTAATGCGTTTCGGCCTTAAATGTTTGACCAGTCCATAAGGATTTTTTTCTCAGAATTAAAATATTTTGTTGCTTAAATAAATCGGAATAAGTTCCATTAAAAACTTCCGATTCGTGTTTATTCGTCAAGGAAAATGGATAGTAAGTATTTACGGGATGTTGGCCGCACCACCATGCGTTATAATAGCGTCATGAAAATTCTGTGATCCATTCATGTTCCTTTGAGGGAATAAAAAATCAACGAGAAACTTATCTTCTTTTGAGGTCAACCTAGAAAAATCTATCACCTTATGCCTACCTTTGCAAATATGGGTTAATTCTGGGTAGATATATATATATCGGGCATTCGTCCCTCTCACTTAACTAGCTACGTTCATGCTAGCTAAGTGGAGGTTACTCACAGTTACGACTAACATGACAACAAAGTTATTTCATCAATGGGGCCGTAGGCTTATACCTGTGAGGACAGACAAACCCCAGAAACGCAAACGCCACACACTAGTGACAATGACAATAGTTAGAGGAGCAGTATCAATTTCGGCTTGGATGCTGTGCCAAACAGCCCAAAGAGCAGGTGAGTGAACGTCTCAGACGAGCATTGACCTGGCGCTATTCTCAGCACTTCCGTATGAGAGCCATCTTTATACAGCCGTGCCTTGAGAATGAGCTCAATGATCATTCCTTCTAGAATAAAATGTTGCAGCTAAAACAGGAAATTATCGGTAATACAAACAAACTTGGTACACTTGTTTACAAGTATTATATTTACTTTATGCCTTACCAACGTTGAATGGAAAGTTCTTTGGAATGAAGATAACGAAAATATTTGTCTGGAATCATTCTGGAATGTATTTTTCTTAATGCGAACTCGCGTTATCTACATGTTATCGAACAATAGTAGGTACCTAAGTGCATCATTCATTACACTATATCAGTCAAATCGCTTCAGAAAAAGTGATTACGATATCGTTATCTAAAGAATGTTGATGGGAAATGCACCGACAATACGTGATTAGGTTCCTGCAGATGACTAACTAACATTAGCTCCTTTGAACAAGTATGTGCCGTTGGACATTGTTTTTTTATCATTTGTAGGCATAGATTACGAAATAGGAAATTAACGATAATTTCGTTATGAAACATAATCGATTTGGGGAGGCTTAGCTATCTGAGTCAGCGGGTATAAAGATAAATGGCTGATACGATTATTCGTTCGTTGTTATTACAAACTGCACGCGATTAAGAACGTGGCTAAGTAGATAGCAAAATTGCGCAGCTGTTTATCCAGGATTATCTTGCTGCTGACATGCAATGTGCATTTCCAGAAAACATTAATCTGTGCGCGATATCATGAACCCAACCTATTTCCAGTTCCAAGTTAAGGTTTCTTAGGAAAGCCTGCTGATACGTGTCGAGTAGGTAGTGAACTGTTAGCATATAATGATGATGAAACATCAATTTACAAGAAATAATGTTGATACAGAATTAGAAGGAATTATGATTAATTAGGCGATCTTCTCCCAACGTAAGAGTTTCTCTCTAAAAACGACAAACCTAGTAGGTATTCGACGTCTCCCCACGCAGGAATTCTACTTGAGTACCTTTCCGTACCTTTTAATTGAATCCCGTACGTAGTTACGAATCCAACGTCATCAGTCATCACCTGAAAAATTCCCTAGTATTACCTACTCATGACCAAAAGGCGATAGGCTCCTGTCAACTTCATTGATTCATTCATGTTTTATCGTGAGTATCGCTCTTTATACCCTCAGCTTGTGGAGATCCTGGTGCACCAGTACGGCTTGCCCCGTGACGCGGCCGCCGAGAGCGCAGCCAACTTCTTGAGGGCCTTCCGAGCGCGCCCTGATGACGACTCATTCGCGCTTGATGAGTGGCCCGCGCATCTTTGGAGAAACTGCTTACCGAAGCACTACAGACACATCGCCAGTGAGTATTCGCTTATACGGCTTGCTCTCTAGGTGAGAGCGCAGCTAACTTCCAGAGGGATTTCCGAGCGCGCCCTGATGACGACTCGTTCGCGCTTGATGAGATGCCCGCGCATCTTTGGAGAAACTGCTTACCGAAGCACTACCGACACATCGCCAGTGAGTATTCGCTTATACGGCTTGCTCTCTAGGTGAGAGCGCAGCTAACTTCCAGAGGGATTTCCGACCGCGCCCTGATGACTACTCGTTCGCGCTTGATGAGATGCCCGCGCATCTTTGGAGAAACTGCTTACCGAAGCACTACAGACACATCGCCAATGAGTATTCGCTTATATCTAGGTACTGCTTACTCTCTAGGTGAGAGCGCAGCTAACTTCTTCAGGGCATTCCGTGCGCGCCTTGATAACCACTCATTGGTGTTTGATGAGGGGCCCGCGCACCTTTTGGGGGACTACTTACTGAAAAACTACATACATATCGCCAGTGAGTATACCCTTGTATCTCTAGATGAGAGCGCAGCTAACTTCCTGAGGACGTTTAGAGCGCCCCGATGCGTTCATCGGGGCGCTCGTTCGCGCTTGATGAGTGGCCCGCGTACCTTTGGAGATACATGCTGATGAACTACAGACACATAATTTCTGTAGATATCTAAATGAGTTAGTACCTACTTCATTTGACGCCATTAGACATTCCGCTCACCCTATGTGGTCCAATATTCATGTAGATACGACATTAACAGACAAGCATTGTCAACCCTGAACAACAATATGTACTTTGTCACTAGCTAATTAGCTAGTGACAAAAACCGATATCCTACCGATACCTAATTAGGTATGACATGAAAGTATCCTTATCTGCAGATACAGCTATATTTGTATTGAGGTACCTACGTACGATTAGGCACAGTACTTCACAAACCCAAATTTTCACAGACCCAGTTCTTCACGATCCCAGTTCTTAACAGTCCCAATTCTTCACAACGCCAACTTTTCAAAAACCCATTTATTCACAATCCTAGTTCTTTAAATTCCATTTTTTTAACTATCCCAATTCTTCACAATGCCATCTTTTCAAAAACCGATTTTTTCACAATCCTATTTCTTTATATTCCAAATTCTCAACTGTCCCAATTCATCACAGTCCCAACTTTTCACTGACCCCATTCTTTGAGTGATTAGATCAGTTCCCCAAACGCGTTAGTTCCGCGTACCACCATTGCAGTTTGACCACCGAGCATTATGCCTAAAACGCAAAGTGGCCACTTATAGGTAGGTTAGGTTCGTTAGGTTTCTTCAGATGCCCGAAGGGCAAACAGACCAGAAATAGGAGCCCCGCTCCGCGGGGTTCCGTCAATATCGCTGCCGTAACCTCAAAACGACGAAAATGTGATGCAGGCATTTTGAGGTTACGGCAGCGATATTGACGGAGCCCCGCGGAGCGGGGCTCCTATTTCTGGTCTGTTTGCCCTTCGGGCATCTGAAGAAACCTAACGAACCTAACCTACCTATACCTTTGGGGAACTGTGCCAACGGTGACATAAATGAACGAAAACAAACTCGAGTGGGGGCAAACGCGAATGGAAATTCTGCTACGCGGAACTAACGCGTTTGGGGAACTGATCTAATCACTCACAAGTATAAAGAATATTTCCAAAAATTAGAATTGTGAATATGTAAGTATGTGAAAAACTGGGAATGTGAAAAATTTGGAAATGTGATAATTTAGAAATGTGAATTGCCTGGGAATGTGATAATTAAGAAATGTGAATGCCTGGGAATGTGATAAGTTACAAATGTGAATGCCTGGGAATGTGATAATTTAGAAATGTGAATTCCTGGGAATGTGATAATTTAGCAATGTGAATTGCCTGGGAATGTGATAATTTAGCAATGTGAATTGCCTGGGACTAATCGCCTACGTAGTTACCTCCAATATAAGCGTACGAATGAACACATACGTCTAGAGTGTCTAGTTAAATGCGAATTAGTGATCACTTAGAATATACCTACTCTGCTTTTACCTAAGTAAATAATCTATAGAAAAGAAAGGCAAAGAAGTAGGTTAAATATCTTTGTCCTCTATACGTTTCGAATTTTCATAAATCAGTAAGTATATTTCACAAAGGCTCCCGAAACATCAAGGCCTGGCATAGGTACCTATATAGGCACGTATTATTATATGACCTCTAACTTATCGGCAAATCTCACTGCGATGTAACGGAATCCGAACCGGATAACCCATTATTTACCTTTCAACTCATTATCTAAATGTCCTCATAAACCAGACAGTAATCATTTACGGTACATGGCTGCTGGCCAGGTCTTTGTGGCGTCACAACAATTTAGTGTTCTCCGAATAGGCTTAAGCCCAAGCCGTGACAAAGACTGGCTTATGATCAAGGATTGTTTTTAAAGTATGAATAAGGCCGTACCCAACGCGCAGTTTTATTTATCTCCGTGTCATGATTTTCGTATGTTTCGTCAGACTCGTGCGCCCCCACGCGATCGTGTTATTATAGAATTCTGTAAACAAAATGATATTCTCACGCGAGTGTGAATGAAGGAGATGGATGCGTGAATAGAAATAGGTGGATACAGAAAACAACGCTTAAATAATGATGGCCTGGATTTCTCTCGAGACTATTTTAATTTTAAATTCGAGACGAACAGGAAGAGATAAACAAGACCCCAGTTATTTCCGTGTACCTAAAGCTTGTTCTTGAAGCAACATCTCGGTGAAAGGGGTACGTGTAGTTATCAAAAGACAGTTAGGCAGTTACTTTCGCGGCTATAGGAACGAGTTAACTTTCAAGCTCCTACAAATCGGACAGAACTCGGGATAGTTGCCGCTGGCCTTTTCAACTCACACTGTAGGAAAACAAAGTGATGACCTGAAATAAATCCCAAGCTCCAACTCATTCGCCCCGTCCTCGAGTGAAAGAATGGCCACGTTACAGCCTTTTATAAACAACGGGTCGGGTTAAACCTCGCGCTTGACCGTGGCCGTGCTCGCATCGCAAGTCATTTGAATCAATATTCGTTTAGCTACAACGTAGCTACGTGTCTAATAGGTTTGTTTATCACGACATGCTACAACATCCATCGACACGAAATGTCAGCGTCGTATTAGTTAGTAGCAGCCAGAGGCCCTACCGCGAAGTGAAAACGAACTTCTTTCGAATATCTCCGTCTCTGTCGCTTGAACTAGCAAGTGCGCCAGAGACGGAGATATTCGAACGAAGTTCGTTTCCACTTCGCGGTAGCCCCTCAGAGTAGTCAAATATTTCGTAACACACCCTTATTCTTACAGTGATAAAGACGTGTACCGAAATATTTGCCTACCTTGGCTGCTACTAACTGACTGTAAGTACGTCCTGTTTGGTCCATCGTTAGGAGTCATATTGTCTTCAGACCGACCCTAAACACAGATGCATTTTTTAGGAGACAGTCATTCAAAGAATGGAGCAGGTACCGTTTTTTTTTCTTTGTAACCATTACTTTTATTCTAATAAAATAAACTGTTACCACCAGAAATGTATTGAAACAAATGCTCACGAATTGGCTTTCATTAACTTATCGTTAGGTAGGTAGTGTACGTAGTTTAGAAATGTTACCCCTCATATTTTACTTGGGTGGTATCAGAATGTTTTATAAAACTCTCCTTTAGTAATATGTATTTTTCTTTTGTGCAATAAAGATTGAAATAATGAATACATGTTAGTACAGAATAAATTGGTCTTACCTTTACTCTTAATTCAAAACCCACCTAGTAACAGAAAGGCTGCTGTTACGCGCAGTATAGTCACATATGTTACATGTCTTTGTTTCCCCAATTACGACGGTGTTACATAAGTTCCAGTCGCAACATTTTCCAGCATCGCAGTGAATTTCCACGCAACTATTTTTAACCCAAGGTGACTAAAGAGCGTGTTCCGCCCAACTTTGTTGCTTCGATTTCTGTATAATATTTTTCCTTCTCTTGTTTCAGAAAATATATCTGAAGAATGGCTTAAATTGAGATTTCAATATTTGTCTCTAACGCCTGATGTTATTCATCTATTAGAGACATTGAGGTACGTTGTTTTCGATGATCTGTTTACTTATTTATATTATGCAGAAATACTCAATGTGACCTAAGGCGAGGCCTTATTGTGACTTCATTGGATACACTTATTTCTCCATGATATAATGTTGATACTTCATCCAGTTCATTACGTAACTTGTGATATTGATGAGGTGATTTCTTTGTTTTGTTGTCAAACATGCGATAATGGTCACGTTGCTCACGTTTGACCTCTTAAACTACGCGTTCGACATGAAACAAAGAAAGAGTCATGTACTGTATATAAACCGACGTTATCCTGACTATGGTCTTACTGAAATTGAATCTACGCACTTGAATAAATGTAGCTCGAGTATTTTTGTCATTTCACTCTTGTAATTTAAAGGCCAATAAAAGCAAGTTTTCAGAAACTATGGTCAGGAATACGCTGGTCCTCTGGCAGAATTCTGCATGGTGTTATGTGGTGTAACTTGTAAGCATCTACTTGGTAGTAGACACTTACATGACATAAATCATTTAACCATCATTTTCAGAGCGATATCGTCTAGCATGCATTGTGCCCAGTGCAGCATGCCACATAATACTATATCAGAGCACTAAGTATTGTTTTTGAAAACTGTCCTGATCAAGTCGGCGCCAAAGTCTTGGGAAGACATCATGGTTATCACCTAATTTGTATCAGATTTTGAAAGTGGGTGTCTTCCCAAGCGTGTTGGGCCGACTTTGATCACATCGCTAATAAATTACTTGTTTTTCAACAGTTCTGTTGTTGCTCATCGAGTGACTAAACTCGGGTACGGCGAGCGCAACACTTAGGTTTGAATTGTATTTGTAATATATGGGGAGACGTCATGAAGGTAACACCACTGCCGCAACAATTTCATAACGACTGTGCAGATATTTTCAAACCAGATTCCAAGTTGCTGCGAAGTGAAAGTGCTTTAATATTGAACTACAAAACATCTGCACAGTTGCTACATGTTTTGATAATTAGTGTCATGTTGAAGCATCAAACCAAATATGCCAATATATAACGACACCGTAATGCGAACGTAAATTGACCCTATTTTACCAGTAAATCGGCAAACGTTGCAACACGGCACTAACAAGCCCAGAGCCATTTTCCTGTGCAATTTACAAACCAATATTGCGCGTGAACCCTTTAATCCGTGTCATTTCAGCTCTTAAAATGCTCTTACACTTTACCAAGTGCAAGGACATTTGCATGTATAGTTTGCTGAGTTACAGCATTTCTCGCAATAACGCGCGCGACACTGAATCGCACAGGGAGGATTATCTTCTCGGTCTGATCACGAACGGGCCCTCGCGCGCCCAGTGGCAGAAGATCCAACGGCTCGGGCTGAGGAAGTACTTTGACTGCCTGCTGGTCTCTGGGGACCTGCCGTGGGAGAAGCCTGACCAGCACATCTTCCTTGAGGCGTGCAAACTGCTCAACGTGGAGCCGCGGAACTGCATCATGGTTGGCGACAAGCTCGAAACAGATATTAAGGTGATTATATTTCCGCTATTAAAGTGCTCGTCATCACATATCAGCCGAAAGACGTCCACTGCTGGACATAGGCCTCCCCCAAAGAGTGCCAAAGTGACCGGTTCTGCGCCACCCGCATCCAGTGGACTCCAGCAACCTTTACCAGGTCATCAGTCCACCTTGTGGGGGGCCTACCCACGCCGCGCCTACAGGTACGTGGTCCGGTAAAGTGCTCACCTACCTGAACAAGCCCATTTCAGGTAGGTGAGCACTTTACTCTAGCTGCCCCCGTAGCACACTAGTTTTATGTCGGACATAAAGCATTCGTCCCATTCTGGCAAATATGCGAGTGCAAGAGAGACAAATGCTTTAGTCGGACATAAAACCTAGTGTGCTAGGGAATCAGGTGGATGCACGGCGTCCAATATATGGCATTACACACCGAGCAATTTGGCACACCAATGTTACTTGCTATAGTTGTAAGACAGCAATACATCTTTCATTTTAACTATCGTCAAGTCTGTGTGACAAATTGCATCGTTTGCATGTGTGTAAATATGGGTGTATACAACTTACTCATATATATGTCCTATTGCCACCTATCTCTTTTACTGACGTAATTACGGATTAAGGTCTTGGTACATATTTATGAGAGGATTAAATCGATACCTATTTTTGCACTTGACTGACAGTCCCATATACCTACTTAGTAGAAGCGCCATAGTAAATACAATAACAAAGGGGTAGGTATATGCCAGAAAGTGAAACTTCTTTTGTCTGCTAATAGTTGCAACATTATACATAGGATTAGAAGAATCCATGAAAAAAGTGAAAAGAATACACCGAGACAATTCTCCTAAAAATACCAAAGTGGAATGCGTTTTATGAGGGTCTTATGTCTGTCATTGTAAACATTGGAATGGAGCCACGCCAGGAGCTCTATTCTAATACGTCTAATGTCAAATTAAAATTGATTATTAGAGGTAACACTAACAAGGCTCACGTGTAACCATATGTGTTAGGTCACACATTTTGTTAAATATCACATGTTAAATTGTTTTTTCAATTAAAATCAGCAAGGCTATCACAGGATGCCTCGCGAGCTGTGTCGCGAGATAGGCTATTCATCTCTTTCTAATTAGAACGCTCAGAATTAGACGAATAGTCTATGTCGCCACGACACAGCTCAGCAATGCAGATTATATCAAGAGTTCTTCCCCTTGCCAAACACTGCACATCTGATCTTTTCAAGAGTTCTTCGCCTTGCCAAACACTGCACATCTGCTCTTTTCAAGAGTTCTTCGCCTTGCCAAACACTGCACGTCTGATCTTTTCAAGAGTTGCCAAACATGCACAGCTGCTCTTTTCAAGAGATGTTACAGTGTGCACATCTGTTCATTTTCAGGGTGGAATAGAGGCGGAGCTAGGCGGCACTGTGTGGATCCCCCTCCAGAAGGATGAAGAGTCTTCCGACCTTCCCGACTTCACCATAGACAAGGTGACATTGTTACCCGACGTCCTCCCCAACTCTCCCAGGCTTAGACGCGCCGTCCCCGCCTCCGACATAAACATTTGTTGACGACCTTGTACTTTTGACTATATGACTAAACTTGCTAAGCGAAAGTCAGATAATAATCTATACAACTGACAATCACTGACTGCTCGGTGGATTATGCAATTTGAACTGTCACCTATTCCAAAATTAACTTTTGGTGAGGCTACTGACATGTGACTTTAACTAATTATTTTATATCCTAACTAAGATGTTTATGCACGGACAATATCGCCCTTAACTAGTAGATTAATAATTACAGTACAGATCTCAAATCTCAATGGGCCGAGTTCTCAGGTCAAAACTGTGATCGACTTGAACACGCCTCCACAATTAATTAAGTACAAAAATACCTTTAGAGTGTAAGTATATTTTCTATACTGATTTTTTATTTATTTTTCTTTGTCCAGAGCTTGTCAAGTTACCGACATGTTGCTAAAGTGTAACTGGACGTATTTTCTATGAGATCTGAGTTGTGTATAGAGAGTGACATTATAGTTTATTTTTGGAAGACTTGTATAGAAAATTAGAAGTGCTATATATTTTTATTAATATATATAGTCTCTTATAGGCTTAGCATGATTTTGTTGTATTATTTCTTATAGTATTTGAGTCTGATGCAGAAGACGGCCACTATAAATGTGATACATACATACTAGTAGCAGGTAAGTAGTTATTTTGTTGTCTAGGTATTAGGCAATTTGACTGACCGGTTAATTGCAACCTATCCTTTCGAAAAGTATTCAAGTACAAGGTTGTTATAACGCGTTGTTTATTTTTCTCTGTAGTTCGTAAAATTGTATGCTATATAGATAGAAGTAGGACATGTGTATATTTATTTAAGATAAATGTGCTCCTACGTACTTGACACAGTATCATGATGTACCTTGTATACTTTATTTTAATGTTACCTTGTGTACTTTTATAGAAAAAGTACTATTTCTCTTCGAAGTGAAGATTGAATTTATAGAGGTTACATTTGTATTTTTGTTACATTTAATGGACATTTAGACTTTATGTGATTATTGGTGACGATTTTAAACTTCTTAAAAGAAATGAGTGATGTTGACACTTAAATGCTTCGTTTAGAAGTCTCGCGGCAGTTGGAAGAAACCATATCATAAACATTTTAACTGATCGGCCAAAGTACTCTCTTATGACGGCTAAAGTGAATGTGTACATAATAAATGATATTTTACTACATTGATTGTTTGATTAAAAATATTTTGTCATTTAAAACAGTTGAATGAACAACCCATCATTCATGTGACATGGAGTTGGTTGAATGAACATACAAACAAAATCTCAAAAGATATAATGTTTATACAGCCATGGCTAAAGGTATTGAGCAAAATTTACATAATATTTGAAATACGCGGGCAGAGCCGCGGGGGCAGCTACTCAACATTATTTTTTTAAATTTAAAGCGGAAAAGTCTGTGAGATTAGTTGATTTGTAAGTTTGGGTAACTCCACTCATCCAATGTCAAAAAAAAATCAGCAGTGGTTAATTGGTTATATGTAGAGAATCATGGACCTGAACCAAAGTGACACTGACCGAAGCGCTCATAGCCTAGCGGCGC
The DNA here is from genome assembly GCA_945867215.1 of Epinotia demarniana. NCBI lineage: Eukaryota > Metazoa > Arthropoda > Insecta > Lepidoptera > Tortricidae > Epinotia > Epinotia demarniana. The sequence goes on from OX244277.1 coordinate 17,859,651, forward strand.
CTGCGAGTCGGAAACGAGAACGCAGGTTAAGCAACGATGGCAGTGGTCAGTCTTTGGTTGGGTGACCGCCTGATGTTTGAGTGGTTAATATAAATGAGCGCTTCCGTGCTTTGGAAGGCAAGCTAAGCAGTTGATCCCAGCTGCTGTCTATGACAGTAGTCGTTAAGCCGAGTTAGAGGCCTTCGGGCGGCTTAATAACTTCTAACAGTCTAGTTGCCCACTCACTTGAGAAAGGGGGACTACTGTCACTCCCGTCCGCAAGAGCTACCTACCACGGGTAAGTAATACGAGGTATAACAACTAATCATATAACGGTCATAATATATACGCTCACTGTGTATAAGTTTGTTTAGTATAACGTTCATTGCACATAACGAACGAAAGGTATAATGACAAAATATATAATTTCGTAAAGTATAACGTACTTTAGACATAATATCAATTGATATATCGATTAAAGCGTATAATATTCATAACACCTAAGGTTTATAACATATATTATTCAATTTATCTAACATCAAAAAGTATATTGCTCGTATATTATAATCGTCTTCACTTATAATAGCAATGCCGTATGAAGGAATATATATGAATTTGAATAAAAAAACATTAAACGTTTTTAAGATTGAAATTAAATTTATTTTTATATCAAACACGCCAATTATTTTAACCTAACCTTACCCAAACACCAGCGTGTCGACGCCACCCCGCTTCGCGGGGTGTCTATTTCCGCTCTAAGGGACACAAGGCAAACCTAACCTAACCTACAAGTAATACCATTGGTAAGAGTACTTGTTGTTTTTTACTGCGGGGGGCTTCGCCCCCCGAGCCCCCATTTACTTGCAGCCCTAACCTAATTTTCTGTATTGTAATCCTCATACGAAAATATACTATGCGTTATGATCGTTATACGTTATGTATGTTATACGAAAATATATTATATGTTATGATCGTTATACGAAATGAAATTATTCAATTTGAGTGTTATAGAAAAAAACGTTATATAATATGATTATTATGGCTATTGACCGTTATTCCTTATAAAAGTATTGGTATTTTTGTTATAGCTAACGTTCATTATATCTTGTGAACGTTATTAATATGATTAATATTTGTTTTTAAGCAGTAACGCTGCTAAGAAAATTATAAATTTTTAAATGAAAGGAAAAATTGAAAAATTAAATTAATTTAATTTTTAAAAATTTATAATTTTCTTAGCAGCGTTACTGCTTAAAAACAAATATTAATTTAGTATGGGGTGGCGCATCGTTACTGACGATTTCTCAACATAATTTGAGACGTTGGTGCCGTAAAGAAGCCTAAGTCTTCTGGTAGATGTCGCTACATACGCCTCCCTAAGGCGTTATATGAAGGAACTGATTGAAGGATTTGGTGCCCGAACCAGATTGTTCCGATAGCTCAGTTGGTAGTAGCGACGGGCCATGAATGCCTGTGGTCGCCGGTTCGAATCCGGCTCGGAGCATTAAATTTTTCAATTTTTCCTTTCATTTAAAAATTTGTTATTAATATGAAATTATATATACTGTTGTTATATCTCGTGGGACGCACCCACCTACCACAACCCTGCACGTGTCGCCTGGGTGGTACTAAACAGTGACAAACTTTAAAAGGCCAAAAAATAATGCATGCTATACGATTAAATAAATAAAATACACTGACTAGTGTCGCATTCCATGCTGCGGCTGCAATCGGCAGCGATGCACGGAATTACACCTTTAGAGGCATTGCGTTCGCATTGAACCAAGGTGGACTCTGTTCATTTTCTGATTAGGTCTGTCCAGTGAGTCGGGGATCGGGCGTGTGCTTTCTTGCGTTCCAGTTAGCCCTGACAATAAGTATTAGCAAATATGCTATTACACGTCATTAGATTTCCAACAGGCGGCATCAATAAGCGCACTTGGTGACTAGCCGACGGACTATCTCCCAGTTTAACTACAGCCGACTGACGTTTTATTTTCTTCAGAGTAATGAGTTAGCAGTTATTTGATAATACAACCAAGCGGGAGGTAATGACAAAAAAATACTATAGAAGGATGCCGCGGGTCAATCCTAACGGTGCCGCAGCTGACTTCCACAGGGCTCCATGATACAACTTTCTGAACCATCTTACAAGTAATCGCCCGAAAGAAACATGGTCATGCAATTCTGTTGTTAGCGACGAAAGGCTGTAACTGTGTGTGACCAAGTTTCCTCTCAAAGGATCTGGTTTGGTGTAGCCATGTAAATTTAACAGATTGTACTGAACAGGGAGATTGCGGATGAGATTTCAAAGACCCAAATAAATAAACCACGTCCATATGATATCTCGTTTCGTATCCATTTTCTCGGATGCAGGTGTGATAAATAGATGCGGAATCCGCGGTCGAGGCTGCGGATACGAATGTCTGCAACATCCCTGATACTGAACTGGAGGGGGCGTAAACATGAAAATAACCATACAAACCAGTCAACTATTGGGTAACTATATTAAAACTATGTATAACAACTCTAACGCTGTGACTAGAGGTACTACGCGGTTCGTAACATTTTGGCTTCCCTCTTTTCTTGCAATTGTTTCTTCTGTTCCTCCACAGCTTGCTTCCTCTCTGCCAAGAATTCTTCGTACTCCTGAAACAGATTAAATGACTCACTGTAAAAGTCATTCATAAATTGTTGAATGAATGAATGTTGGTATTTTAAGTAATCATTTTCCTGTGGTTGTGGTTTGTATTAATATTGAGATGAAGTATGAAGTTCAGTAAGTCACCCAAAGGGCTATGGAGAGGGCCATGTTGGGAGTTTCTCTGTGTGATCGCATCAGAAACGAGGCTATCCGCAGCAGAACCAAGGTAACTGATATAGCCCTCCGGATCGCTAAACTTAAGTGGCAGAGGGCGGGGCACATAGCACGTAGAACCGATGGCCGTTGGGGCGGAAAGTTTCTCGAGTGGCGACCACGTATGGTAGTCTTTGGTGGAGGCCTATGCCCAGCAGTGGACGTCTTTCGGCTGATATGATGATGATGATGATGATAAAGTTCGATAGTATTTTTTACGTTAAACTAGGTCAAGAAAAACGAAGCGTGTTTAAGTGTTAGAGTATAGAATAGATATATAGAAACAAGTACTCTAAGGTGTAGGTACATTTTATAGTGTGTATGATAATTTTGTATCACATCTAAATAACTACAATATGTTTGATTAAGCAGAGAATTCTCCTGCATATGTCTCTCTAATGAGGGTTAACAGGAACACATCGTCACATCATCATCATGACACAGATGACTAGAGTAGATACTGAGTTTTTTTCATTCAAGTACCTTCAGTTCATTCCAGTACCAAAACTATATCATGTAATTTATGAATTTGATACATACTTACAAAAAAAAATTTTTGCTTAACAATAGGGGTGTAGACACTACTTAAATAAAATAATGGAGAAAAAATCAACGCAAGAGGTTATATAATCACGAAGTTATAAGTTTCCAAAGTTTTAAGAAGGGGTATGTTCTGTCCCTGTTTCGCAAAACGCAACTTCATATGAAACGATGACATTCGCAGCTAGTGCTAGAAGACGCTCACGGGTCGCTCTGCGGCAGCGTCGCATATTGTGACGTCACACATGTTCCCGTTTTCTCTCTAACAAGCAATATTAAAATGGTTGCAGCTTCGTAATTCTTTGAGATATCTGAATGGGATTTTCTTCACTAGGCATATCTTTTTGCCTTCTTTCTTTTTGAGTAACAATAATTTTCAAGTCTAAAACCATGTTGTGTTATACTTAAAGTTAATTGGATAGAGGCATTATTAGTTGTTTCAACTGCCTGCCTTGCAAATTAATAAGTTAATTTAATGACAGTCCTAAGGCAAATAATATGCTGACAAATACTGCAAATTATGAAATACCTGTAAAGGTTTTCTTAAAGAGATATTCCCATCGTTGAAGAGGATTCCTTATAAAGGAATATATTGGTTTATAATATTCCTCCCATTAACATAATGTTACCTTGGCATCTAAGTCTTTAACAATTTGAATTCCACAACTTCTGGCCGTTGCAATCAACATTGTGCAGATATCCTTCAGTGGCCTCCACTCCAGTGGAGGATCTTGGGATTTTATTTTGGCTATTTCATACAAATGTTTGTAAGTTATCTTCCCAGTTATCTCTCTGCCTGAAATTACACAAATAATATAATTAATTAAAAAGATGTAAAAGCCCTGGTTCTTGATCCTCGTATTTTATACATTGTTCAAATATTAAGAGGCCTATGTTATGGCATATATTAACGCAGGTACCAGATGTAATAGTACACAGATTTAAATCACAATGTGATAAAATAAAAATGCACTAACAAAGTTTTGATCTGAATGTATTTTTTCAGATTTTTAACCTCTAATTACCAAGGTATGTCTCACAGACTAATAGCAACTAATTTTATATAAAAAATATTATTTAAACTACGCCACCTGCGGCATTGCACCACATATGCAATCAGGAAGCTAGACAAAAAATAGCATTAGAATTCTATTTTTATTTTATTTTTAAATGTATGTCTGCCAGACAACACCTCGGTGTAAGTGCTACTCAAAAACCACCTCTGTAGTTAAAGGTTAATTTTTCATAACATAAAGTCTTGCCAATTGGTCTTAACCTCGTAAGTCCCAGATAGATTTTAGCAATTTTGAATTTGGAACCTTCAATAATTCTATTATAATTCAAAACCCGATTTGTACTTGGACAAGTACGCGAGGACTTACGAGGTGAGTAAGAGGAGAAAGTTCATCAGTTTATACTAATAATAAAACCCCACCTGGCTCCATGACACCCCTGTTAACTCCAGCGGCCTGCATCAGAAAGTAACTGGCCGGGGGTTGATGAATAGTCAGTTCATATGATCGATCTGCATTTACTTTCACTCTAGTCGGTAGCGGTATTCCTTGCTTAATATTTGCTGTCTTTTCATTAAAGTCTTTGCAGAACGCGGCAATGTTAATGTTTCGCTGAAAATAGGTTACATTTACTTAAATACTACTACTTTGAAAGACTACTCAGAAATTGACTAACTGCAAATATATAGCTAGGTCTAAAAATATATGTAAGGCTACTTGGGACATCATAAAAAGCATGGCGGGAGCTCATAATATGGAAGTAAATCCATGTAAACTAGTTGTAGATGACATAATATTAGATAATCCTACTGACATTGCCAATGAATTTAATAATTATTATATAAACATGACAAATTTAAACCAATGTAATTATCACAACTCTGACACTTCACGAGTGAAATCGAACAACTACACTCTGTTTTTGGTTCCCACAGATGAGTATGAAGTAAGAGTGATTATAAACTCTCTTTCAACGACTAACTCAGCGGGATACGATGACGTACAAACACGCATCTTAAAAACATCTAGGTCAATAATATCACCCGTTCTGAGCTATTTGGTGAACTTGTCTTTTTCTGATGGTATCTTTCCAAAACCCATTAAAATGTCGCTAATTAAGCCCATACATAAAAAGGATAGTAAAGAATGCATACAAAACTATCGACCCATCTCTTTGATACCAGTACTTTCAAAAATATTTGAGAAGGCTATGCATAAGCGTATAGTAAAGTTTCTTGACAAATTTAATATAATACACGCTGAACAGTACGGGTTTCAAAAAGGGAAATCAACCTCATTGGCTGCCTTTTCATTAATAAATAAAGTAATGGGATACATGGATAAGAGCATGCCTGTTACTGCTGTCTTCTTTGACATGAGTAAAGCATTTGATTTTGTATCCCATGAAACTCTTCTAAAAAAATGTGAGCTTTACGGTATCAGAGGTACAGCTAATGAGTGGCTGAAAAGTTATTTAAGTGACAGGACACAGTTTGTACAAGTATCAGATATCAATTATAAAAATACTGTGACGATTTATCAATCTTCCACCAAAGTAAACCGAGTTGGGGTACCACAGGGAAGTGTCTTAGGACCCCTGCTCTTTTTATTGTACATAAATGATCTTCCTGATGTAACGGGATTTGACTGCATACTTTTTGCTGACGATGTATCGATTGTTATCCCGTTTTCTGACATAAATAATTATAATAATGACATTAACAACACTGTCTCCACAGTTGTAACATGGATGCACAATAACAACTTAAATGTAAATATAAGGAAAACAACATACTTACAATTCATAAATCACAATGGTAAAAAACAGCCACTTAGGGTATTATTCGATAATGAACCTATAGCAGAATCATGTCATACAATATTTCTGGGAATTATTTTGGACGAAAAATGCTCTTGGGTAAGTCACATTGATAAAGTATGTGGCAAGATAAATTCATTTGTATATGCTTTGTGGAGACTGGTAAAAACTTGTAGTAAGAAGGCAGCCATACAAGCTTACCATGGCTATGTTTGCTCCCTACTTAGATATGCCATCATTTTATGGGGAAACTCACACCATGCAAAGCGAGCGCTGATAGCTCAAAAACAATGCATCAGAGCAATTTGCGATGTTGATACTATGACATCTTGCAGACCATTGTTCAAAGATCTTGCGCTAATGACAGTACCCTGTATGTATATATACGAAATATGTATGTTTGTTAAAATGAACCCAGAACTTTTTAAGACACTTCAAGATGTATCTAATTTTAATACAAGGTACCCTGATAGGCTAGCAATACCTCGCAAGCGAACAGCTTTATATGGCAGAAACACCTTTTGTATGAGCATAAAAATATATAATAGACTGGATGATAACATCAAACAGTTGCCTTTGAAAATGTTTAAAGTAAAACTAAAAGTATGGCTCTTACAAAAGGCTTTTTATTCCGTCGAGGAATACCTACATGGCATCTTTTGACAGAGATAAGTGATCATTATATAAGCCTTGACTATTGTGTAAGCTTAGCTTTAGTTGTAAGTAATTGTTTGCATGCCAGATGCTGGTGAAATATGTGTTACTTATATAACATTGTCTGAACACCTTTTGTACCATATTTCATGCAAAATAAAGTTATTTGTATTTGTATTTATTTGTATTTGTTTTTTTTGGAGGAGGACTTTTGCTTCACATACCTGACCAAGCATAGGTCCTAAAGGAGGCCCAGCAGCTGCCATACCAGCGGGAATATTCGTTCTTAGCTTAGACGAATGATCAAGCTTATCGGCCACCTTCTTCATAGACTTAAGCCTTGCTACTGATTTAGACATGATTAAAAGACAAACAATGCTACTTAAACTGAATTACTGTATTGCGATTCTGTGGATACTATAGCCAGAAATAAATAAAGTTAATTTATTTCATAACATAACCTAAAATCTCCAGTAAATAAATGTCAATAAGCAGGATTACTTTGAGCTAAGCTGTTCGAGCTACCGCAATAATCGCCATTATTTGTAAATTTCTGGCTGTTCCACTCGAGCCGCAGTCTCAGCAAGTTTTATACAAAAAAAAGTCTCAGCTGTCACTTCAGTTTTGTCATCACTTCATTCACCATTCATTCTTTTTTTTCTCGTAAATGTTTATACGGGATTTAAATGTTTAAAACGTGTTATAATTCAAAATAATTCTGTTTACTATTAAGTAGTCCTTCGTATTTATTGTGTTTTAAGTAGCAGCACCAATTAGCAATCATGCATTCTAGTTGAAAAGAAGTGTTTATTAAAAAACGCAATATGTGGTCGTTTTTCTCGCGAGATCCTACAAAGGATTTTCCTTATGAAGTGGGTGATCCAGTGCGTGGTTTAGAAGATAAGACTGTGTGGTCTCTGCACAACGGCAAGAAGAGGGGTACGCAAGATGAAGTATCAATATTCTTGTTCGACGTGCAGAAGAATTCGGAGACGATGTTTGACGTCGCGAAGGCCTCACTCAAGAAACTTAAGACTATGAGACACCCTAGCCTTTTACATTATTTAGATAGCTGTGAAACTGAGAAATTTTTATATGTAGCTACGGAATATGTAGAGCCTTTAGCTACCCACATAGATGATATGAAACTGGAAGGCCAACAAAGAGACTTGTTCTTAGCTTGGGGCATTTTCCAAATTACTGTAAGTACTACCATATTACACATTGTATGCATAGAAGAAGAGAGAGAGAGGTTTAAGGTATGAGAAGAGATGAGCATATAACATGTTGATATTGTAAAGTTCACTTAGGGCAGTATTAGTAAAGGAATCAACCCTTTCATATAAAACATTCATGTTTTAAACCCAGCCTTGCCTGCACAGAGGTCTGGCTGCAGCTGGTATCTAGTTATCTTTTGATGAATCATTATCACAGTTTTTATCAGATGTAAGTAATAATTACCAAATGCTACATTTTTTGTTTCTTTTTCACCTTAACTAGTCATATTGTAAATTGATCTTATCAATATATTTCGTTAAAATAAGCATCAATTTTTATTTCGTTAATTAATACCATTAAATCATGTACCCACTCTGAACAATTGATAACATAACATATTATTATTCCACAGAGAGCACTATCATTTTTAAATAATGATGGTAACATGAGACACAACAATGTGTGCTTATACTCTGTCTTTGTCACTCAAGCGGGGGAATGGAAGCTAGGAGGTTTTGAGTTCCTAACTTCTCATGGCCAGGACACTTCAAACCCTATTCCTATTAAAATTCTACCTGCTCTTGAAATATATGATCCACCGGAGAAGAAGGATCCTGTCAAACTGAAAGCAGTTACAAAATGGTGAGTCCTATTGCTTTCATAAACTTATTGTACATTCAGAAATTATAATTGTACTTAACACCTGTACAAATTACTATTGACACTTCAAGTGTTATTCAAATCAATAAATAATAATACATTACGTAACTAGGGTGCTGAATTCGTGAATGCCACAGATTGCAGGTGTTTGGTGAGGGCTATAAATATGCGCTCTGGGGCTTTACGAATTACTGCCCATGTTGAGTACAAAATTTTACGTCTTCACCTGGCCACAATACGAGTTTTCCCGTACGTGCAGCGTACAGTAAAATCGCATTATGGCCAGTTGTGACGTAAATAACTTTACTTTACGTTTAGTTGAGTAATTGACATAAAAATGTATTATAAATTTCGTTAAAAGAATAATTAGTAAATGTTATTCAATCATGCTTAAACGGCTCAACCGATTGGGTTGCATTTTTGCACGAAAATAGTTTATAGCTTAGATTTAAATATAGGATAGGGTCCATGCAGACGAAGTCGCGGGCTGAAGCTAGTAAAACATAATGGTGCCTTTCTTACAGGTGAAGATAAAAATATTAAACTCTTAACACTATATTGCAAACATTAGTAAATGATAACAATACAGAACACAAAAGGTGAACAACAGGGCAATCTTATCCCCAAAGGATGATTTCAAGTATTTTGGTAGGGCAGTTACAGATAGCTATCCGTAACTGCTTTTTGATGTCACTGGCGATTTTTCAGTTGGTGTTAGCTACCTGTGTCCTCAAACGGATATAGCCCATGTAACTTATATTTGTGATACTACTATAATTGAATACGTTATTCTTAATTCACAGCTCTTCAGACATGTGGGGCCTTGGCTGCCTTATTTGGGAGGCTTTCAATGGCCCGCTCAAAACCCAGCCGGCACTCAAGACATTGGACTATATTCCGAAGCAACTGTGCACTCTGTATTGTGAGCTAGTCAGTGCCAACCCCACATCCCGGCCGAACCCAGCTGATATTATTACAAGGTAATATATTTATTATTTATTTAGCGATTTTGTTTTTTTTTTTTTCATATTGATTAAATGAAAATAAATTGCATTATTGCTTAATTGATAGCGTATAATACATTTTCGAAAAAAAATTGTATTGCGTAAAAATTTCGTTTGTGTCAAAAAGACATTACTTTTCTGTTACATGGAAGTAATCATGCACAATATACCATAGACATACAACATAGAATTTTCTATTTGAATTTACAAGTGATTTTGATGTTGATAATATATAAATAAATCGTATTTCTCCCATGTAACAATACAACTTAGACAAAAAATATTATTTAGTAATGTCACTAATCACTTAATCAGGCAATAATTTAGGTGTAGCCACCAAATTAGATAGTACAGTTTATATCCATTATTTTGCCATTTTCCTTTGTCTAGTTCATATAAAGTAAATTCCTGTGGACACTACTGCCTGTTCCCTCTCACAGCTCCTGATGTCCTGTGCCCATTATTAACTTTGGCTACTAAAAGTAATAGCCAAAGTTAATAATGGGCAAAAAAATGGGCTAAAAGTCAGTTCAAAATGAAATGAAAGAAGTAACAAGTGCAACTTGTACCTTATACCTTACACCATAAGGTAGCTATTACTTCTATCCTTTTATTTTGAACTGATAAGAAGCGGTCGATGTTAAAAAACGGAACAAATTCATTGTTCTAAAGATAAGCTGTTTACAACCGTTCCCAGATCTTAGAAACACCTCACTAAATGTTTATAGGCTTGTCATGATGAACCTAAAAATAATCTATTCTCAGGTGTCGAAAAATGGGTGGCTACTTCAAGAATGACCTCATAGACACCATGCTGTTTCTGGAGGAGATCCAAATCAAGGACAAGGTCGAGAAGGGGCGGTTCTTTTCCACGCTGAGCTCTTACTTGGACAGTTTCCCGGATGCTGTGTGTGTGAACAAGATATTGCCGCAATTGCTTACGGCGTTTCATTATGGGGACGCGGGGTCGGCTGTGCTGGTACCAATGTTTAAGGTTGGTGTGATTACAATAGTGATGTCTGGAAGATTGATTCAAGTGGTCAATCAACTTTATAGTCATCATTTTTCAATTATTATTGCATTAGGTGATATCACCGCCAGTAACGCGCTCGTAACTCCTCTGGAGTTTCTAGCGTCAATTGGTTATGGTCTCCGACTACTAGCGGGCATGGCCTAATTCAGTTTTGACGTGTCTGTCTGTGTATCTGTCTGTGGTATCGTAACTCCCTAACGGATGGACCGATTTGAATGCGGTTTTTTGTATCATAGATAATTTTATCCCGAGTGTTCTTAGCCATGTTTCATGAAAATCTCTTCAGCCGTTTTTGAGATATTGGACTTTGAAATGAAAATGTCGGGGGTTTCTCAACTTTTCTAAGTTGTAGTTATTTATGATCCTGACAAGGTGGACTGATGACCTGGTAAAGGTTGCGGGAGTCCGCTGGATGCGGGTGGCGCGGGACCGGTCACTTTGGCACGCTTTGGGGGAGGCCTATGTCCAGCAGTGGACGTCTTTCGGCTGATATGATGATGATGATCAGTTATTTATGTGACAACTTCTAAGTACTTATTTTTTTTTAAAAGAGACTTTTATATTGTCTTCTGGCAAATGACTGGATAACAAGAAACAGCTGATTGACCCACTTTGTTTCCAAAGGCATAGCAAGCTAATTTGAACTTCTATTTCAGCTTGGAAAACTGTTAGATGAGGCAGACTACCAAAAGCAGATAGTACCGTGTGTGGTGAAACTTTTCGCATCCAACGACCGTACAACGCGGTCGCGGCTGCTGCAACAATTGGACCAGTTTATAATGCATCTGCAAAACGCTACGGTGAGCGCTTTCATTTATTATGGGGCCAGTATTCTTGTACCACCGAATCGCTAAACTTAAGGGGGTGCATTGGAAATTATCGCGTGCTTTGAAACACCGTTCTGACTAGATTAGGAAACTGGTCTGATTTTCAGATATACGACTCTTGACTATATTATGATTGTTTATCTGATTTTATCAATATCGATATCGATTGGCTAAAACTTCAAAGTTGGGCCATTATCTTCCTTTTTTACTCAGCCTACTCAAACAATATATTTTTAACGACAAGTTAATACTATAGGATTTTATCTCATCTAAAATCTCACTTATTGAAATATTTAAATAAAACTTCACTAAGTTAGGTATTTATCGAAATTTGTCCTTTAAAGCCATTCCGGAAGAGTGTTGCGTCTCTTTTACTCGTGCACGGAAGGCATAAGCGTAGTCTCTGTCAAGGAGGCGTGGTCGACTCAAATCAAGGCGTCCCCTTAAGAGGCAGTGGGCGGGGCACATTGCACATAGAACCGATGGCCGTTGCCGCCGTTGGAGCGCAAAGGTTCTCAAGTGGCGACTGCATACCGGAAGGCGCAGCGTGGTAAAGGTGGCGGGAGTCCGCCGAATGCGGGTGGCGCAGCACCGGTCATTGTGGCACTCTTTTGGGGAGGTCTATCTATCTATTAAAGTATAGTCAAACAACAGGTTTTTAAAATCGGAAAACTTGAAGAAACAAAAAAGGTCTGAAGTTACATGAACATTCATCAATGAGTATTACGATTGCCAGTCACACAATCAAGGAGTATCATACTGGTCTTGAAAAAGTATATGAGAGATACAAGTAATATTGGGAAAGTATCAATCTTTCATTTATACTAAGATTTTTAAACAAACTCAAACTCAAACTCAAAATTATATTTATTCAAATAGGCCCAGTAACAAGCACTTTCAAATCGTCAAGTAGAAACATATTCTTCAGCTAATTAAACATATAAAGTAAAATTTATACGGGGTAAACATTTTTATAAAAAATACTAGTCTAGAATGTTTCTAGAAAAACAATCTTATGTCAAAAAATTAATAAAACAAAAATAATAAATTGAAAATACAATGTCAAAAATTCCCTAAGGGAATAATAAATTATAAATTCAGTCAAAATTAGCCCCAAGGAGTTTTATCATTCATGTAGTCTTGTGTGCTATAATAAGCTTTCGAAATAAGTTTACGCTTCACATAGTTCTTGAACCTATTAATAGATAACTCAGTTACGTTTCCAGGAAGTTTGTTATAAAACCTTACACAATTACCCATGAATGATTTTTTAATTTTTTGGAGCCTAGTGGTGGGCACCGCGAGCTTATGCTTATTTCTAGTATTAATATTATGTATGTCACAGTTTTTCCTAAAATTAACAATGTTTTTATGTACATACACAATATTTTCATAGATATATTGACAATGCAATGTCATTATATTAATATTTTTAAACTTATCTCTAAGTGAGTCTCAATGTTTCAATCTATATATCGCCCAAATAGCCCGTTTCTGCAAAACAAAAATGGAATGAATGTCCGAGGCACTGCCCCATAAAACTAACAATAAAGACGTTGTTTGATTGTGACGTCACAAGCAAGTGATCCCTACAAATTACATACTAACTGCTGATTCGACGTTATCAAATACCGTATTACTAAACTATTACTTTCTATCAAAACATGGTCACAGTAGGCGTAGTTTTGCAAAAATGATCCAACCCATAAGAAATCACCTTTGAGAAGTATGACTTGTTTTGCCAGTACTTTCCAATTTCAAAATTATTTTTGCAAGACTACGTCTGATCAAACGTATCTTCACACAGGTTAACGACCAAATCTTCCCGCAAGTGGTGCACGGGTTCTTAGACACGAACCCTGTCATCAGGGAACAGACGGTCAAGTCCATAGTGCACCTGGCGTCGAAGCTCAACTACAACAATCTCAACGTGGAGGTGCTCAGGCATTTCGCGAGACTGCAGTCCAAAGATGACCAGGGCGGTATCAGGTATGGGAGGACTATTCATATTAGTCATTATTAGGTAGACGTTTGACCGACACTGGTTAATGACCAAGACTCGGGCCAGTTGTGCACGGGTTCTTAGACACCAACCCGGTGTTCAGGGAACAGACGGTCAAGTCCATAGTGCACCTGGCGTCCAAGCTCAACTGCAACAATCTCAACGTGGAGGTGCTCAGGCATTTCGCGAGACTGCAGTCCAAAGATGACCAGGGCGGTATCAGGTATGGGAGGACTATTAATATTAGTCATTATTAGGTAGACGTTTGACCGACACAGGTTAATGACCAAGACTCGGTCCAGTTGTACACGGGTTCTTAGACACCAACCCGGTGTTCAGGGAACAGACGGTCAAGTCCATAGTGCACCTGGCGTCCAAGCTCAACTGCAACAATTTCTACGTGGAGGTGTTCAGGCATTTCGCGAGGATGCAGTCCAAAGATGACCAGGGCGGTATCAGGTATGGGAGGACTATTCATATTAGTCATTATTAGGTAGACGTTTGACCGACACAGGTTAATGACCAAGACTCGGGCCAGTTGTACACGGGGTCTTAGACACCAACCCGGTGTTCAGGGAACACTGGAACAGACGGTCAAGTCCATAGTGCACCTGGCGTCCAAGCTCAACTACAACAATCTCAACGTGGAGGTGCTCAGGCATTTCGCAAGACTGCAGTCCAAAGATGACCAGGGCGGTATCAGGTATGGGAGGACTATTAATATTAGTCATTATTAGGTAGATGTTTGACCGACACAGGTTAATGACCAAGACTCGGGCCAGTTGTACACGAGTTCTTAGACACCAACCCGGTGTTCAGGGAACAGACGGTCAAGTCCATAGTGCACCTGGCGTCCAAGCTCAACTGCAACAATTTCTACGTGGAGGTGTTCAGGCATTTCGCGAGGCTGCAGTCCAAGGATAACCAGGGCGTTGTCAGGTATGACAGAACTATTCATATTAGACATTATTAGGTAGACGTTTGACCGACACAGGTTAATGACCAAGACTCGCATGTAGTGCACGGGTTCTTAGACACGAACCCGGTGATCAGGGAACAGACGGTCAAGTCCATAGTGCACCTGGCGTCGAAACTCAACTACAACAATCTCTATATGGAGGTGCTCAAGCATTTCACGAGGCTGTCAAAGTGAGTCCAAGGATGACCAGGGCGGCATCAGGTATGGAAGAACTAATTAATAATAGACATTATTAGGTAGACGTTTGACCATGTTAGAGTAGAGAGGAGTTGTCTTTTTGGACGACCACTTTATCCTAGTTGTTTGTGACCTACAAAGCTGGAGGTCCTGGGTCGAATTCCGGTAAGGGCATTTATTTGTGTGATGAGCACGAGTATTTGTTAAAGACACAGGTTAACGACCAAGACTGTCGCAAGTAGTGCACGGGTCACCGGTCAATCAAAGATAGTATAATAAACGTTTTTTTCTCATTTATTCTGGTGGACAACGGTAATTGAAAATATATTGTTAATTTCTAGGACAAACACCACAGTGTGCCTTGGCAAAGTGGCAGCCCACTTGCACCCTCAAATCCGGCAGAAAGTTCTTGTCTCTGCCTTCGTTCGAGCTACTCGAGACTCCTTCCCTCCAGCGAGGCAAGCCGGCGTGCTGGCGTTGGCAGCTACACAACAGTACTTCCTGTTGGCTGAGGTGGCTAACAGAGTGCTTCCGGCGTTGTGTCCGCTCACTAACGATCCGGAGAAACAGGTGAGCATCAAGTATTTTTACTGTTTTATGCCATGCCTTCTTTTTTTTGGAGATGGTTCCCATTTCAGCAGCCTGAGGGGGCTTTCGCTGCGGGTCTTGGCTGGCTTAGGGCGCCACCAAGGGGCTACCGATCGCGCAAAACTAGTGTAGACACTTAATAAAATAAACAATAATGATGTATCTTCTCGAAAAAGAATTAGAATATATATAATAGAATAAGAATGGAGAAAAATGCAACGCAATAGGTTATATAATCACAAAGTTGTAAGTGTCCAAAGTTTTAATAGTTCTGTCCCTTTTCCGCAAAACGCACCTTCATATGAAACGACTGTCATTTACAATGACGCTCGAGGATCGTGACGTTACGATCTGCTAGCTTTTACTCTCTCTAACAAGCCACATTGAAACGGTTGTAGATTCGTAATTTTTTGAGATATTTGAATGGGATTTTCGTCATGAGGCTTATTTTTTTGCCTTCTTTCTTTTGAAGTAATAATACATTTTGAGTCTACATTTCATTGCTATGCTGATGCGTTGCGCTAGAAACCAGCCAGCTCTTCGGTCACCAGTTACATCGACCAGACGAGTCGCGATTTCCGCAAATAACTTATGCGCGAGGGTCTCCACGCCAAAGGGTACAAAGTTGTACTCTATGCGGAGACCTTAAGAAGTAGTCCGTTGGAGGTGGGACGGTGCCAGTGTCTCTACAGGTAGCGTCCCACAAAATCATTCGTCCCAAACTCCACAGAACCAAAGACAACCATCACGTCTTTTGACATCAACTCTGACAGTGCAAGGCGGCTCAAAAAGAGCAGGCAGGGTGGAAAGAGCTAACGCTGCGATATGCATCTGGTAGATAGTGTAATCTACCAGAAGTACTAAAATTGTATTTTGTAATGACTTATACGTGCGTAACATAAACAAATGCGAGATTACACTGCGAGATAAATAATTTAATTTCAATTACGTAACGTAAGCTTTTTACGTCAAGCATTATCTGACTTCCTTTCCCAACATAGATAAAAATGTTTAAAATACAATCGAGGTTGGCGAACTCTGGTGGCATTGCTCCCGTTTCGATGCATATGTTGTCATCTCTTTCATTAAAACGCGTTCAATTTATTTGACCTTTATTGTAATCAAGTCTCTTCGTAACTAGGGTACGGAGCGATAAAGGGGTCGTCAACTTGTTTTCTTAACAATACTGATGAATGAGAAGATGAATTTAGGTTGGTATTACGCAAAGAGTATAATAAGTATTGGTATTACGTTCGTTAAAAAGATTTGCAGATAGGTTCCTCATTATAAAGCGGTACATAATGATTATAGTTATGCGGATCGAAATTTTCTGGAATGACTCTCTGTACTGGAAAACGCAACGGTTGACCGACAATGTATTGAAGAATAGTACATTCTTGTAAAGGCTAGAAAGTAGGCAATAGATGGACGAGTGGGTTTGAGGTCCGAGCCGCTAGGTGAGGACCTCGAAGGAGACGAGTCGAGAGAGAGTACTGCGAGGAAATTGCAAATAATCGTAATTATAAGTCAAAATTAAAAACCTAATCTTATAGATCATAACTCGTAGTTGACCTGTTCGTACGATGTCCAACTAACCCCAGCTTTGAAGCCTGTTTTCTGACCATCTTTTGCCACAATTCCGACCAGTGTTGTGAAAAGGATATATAAGGCGATCCTCTCAGGCCGTCAAGCGGTGAACGTATGCGTTTGTCCTCAGGTTCGTGACGCCGCGTTCAGGACCATCAAGGGCTTCCTTGGAAAGTTAGAGAAAGTCTCAGAGGATCCAAGTCTGAAGGAAGGGATGGGTGAGTAGCAAGACCCACTGTTTTAACCTGGTTAACCAAAGAAGAAAGAAAAGATTACAGGCTAAGAATGTCGTTTTTCTTCTACCATTAATCTGTGATCAGTCACATCAATTATGACCAGATACGTTTAACAGAGGCGTTTTTACCTATGGTGCAGGGTGTGCGTTACACACGGGCGCTGCGTTCCCAGGGGGCGCCGAGCGCCGCCCGCTACCATTCCGTTTTGCCCGCGCGCTTACTAGGGGGCGCTAGAGTAATGTTTGCACACGGGCGCTACATGGGCTAGAGATGCCTCTGACGTTTAAAGAGGTTGGCGATTGGCAAGCTGCCTGCCTTAGCTTCCTCTCGTAAGGCAGCATATTGGTTCTCTTGAGTTTTTCATTGGGTTTGGTTTTAAAAGCTATCTGTGATAGGCTACAAATGATGATGATATTGATGTTACGCAGAGGCGGACGTGCACACGGCGACGCCGTCCCTCAGCAACGCGGCGGCGACGTGGGCGGGCTGGGCGGTGACCGCCGTCACGGCCAAGTTCTACCGCTCGCACTCCGACACGGCGCGCGCTCAGCACCCGGCCAAGTCCGTGCTCTCCAAGCCGGGCTCGCTCGGTGAGTCACAGCTGTACACTCACGGCCAAGTTCTACCGCTCGCACTCCGACACGGCGCGCGCGCAGCACCCGGCCAAGTCCGTGCTCTCCAAGCCGGGCTCGCTCGGTGAGTCACAGCTGTACACTCACGGCCAAGTTCTACCGCTCGCACTCCGACACGGCGCGCGCTCAGCACCCGGCCAAGTCCGTGCTCTCCAAGCCGGGCTCGCTCGGTGAGTCACAGCTGTACACTCACGGCCAAGTTCTACCGCTCGCACTCCGACACGGCGCGCGCGCAGCACCCGGCCAAGTCCGTGCTCTCCAAGCCGGGCTCGCTCGGTGAGTCACAGCTGTACACTCACGGCCAAGTTCTACCGCTCGCACTCCGACACGGCGCGCGCGCAGCACCCGGCCAAGTCCGTGCTCTCCAAGCCGGGCTCGCTCGGTGAGTCACAGCTGTACACTCACGGCCAAGTTCTACCGCTCGCACTCCGACACGGCGCGCGCGCAGCACCCGGCCGAGTCCGTGCTCTCCAAGCCGGGCTCGCTCGGTGAGTCACAGCTGTACACTCACGGCCAAGTTCTACCGCTCGCACTCCGACACGGCGCGCGCGCAGCACCCGGCCAAGTCCGTGCTCTCCAAGCCGGGCTCGCTCGGTGAGTCACAGCTGTACACTCACGGCCAAGTTCTACCGCTCGCACTCCGACACGGCGCGCGCTCAGCACCCGGCCAAGTCCGTGCTCTCCAAGCCGGGCTCGCTCGGTGAGTCACAGCTGTACACTCACGGCCAAGTTCTACCGCTCGCACTCCGACACGGCGCGCGCTCAGCACCCGGCCAAGTCCGTGCTCTCCAAGCCGGGCTCGCTCGGTGAGTCACAGCTGTACACTCACGGCCAAGTTCTACCGCTCGCACTCCGACACGGCGCGCGCTCAGCACCCGGCCAAGTCCGTGCTCTCCAAGCCGGGCTCGCTCGGTGAGTCACAGCTGTACACTCACGGCCAAGTTCTACCGCTCGCACTCCGACACGGCGCGCGCTCAGCACCCGGCCAAGTCCGTGCTCTCCAAGCCGGGCTCGCTCGGTGAGTCACAGCTGTACACTCACGGCCAAGTTCTACCGCTCGCACTCCGACACGGCGCGCGCTCAGCACCCGGCCAAGTCCGTGCTCTCCAAGCCGGGCTCGCTCGGTGAGTCACAGCTGTACACTCACGGCCAAGTTCTACCGCTCGCACTCCGACACGGCGCGCGCTCAGCACCCGGCCAAGTCCGTGCTCTCCAAGCCGGGCTCGCTCGGTGAGTCACAGCTGTACACTCACGGCCAAGTTCTACCGCTCGCACTCCGACACGGCGCGCGCTCAGCACCCGGCCAAGTCCGTGCTCTCCAAGCCGGGCTCGCTCGGTGAGTCACAGCTGTACACTCACGGCCAAGTTCTACCGCTCGCACTCCGACACGGCGCGCGCTCAGCACCCGGCCAAGTCCGTGCTCTCCAAGCCGGGCTCGCTCGGTGAGTCACAGCTGTACACTCACGGCCAAGTTCTACCGCTCGCACTCCGACACGGCGCGCGCGCAGCACACCGCCAAGTCCGTGCTCTCCAAGCCGGGCTCGCTCGGTGAGTCACAGCTGTACACTCACGGCCAAGTTCTACCGCTCGCACTCCGACACGGCGCGCGCTCAGCACCCGGCCAAGTCCGTGCTCTCCAAGCCGGGCTCGCTCGGTGAGTCACAGCTGTACACTCACGGCCAAGTTCTACCGCTCGCACTCCGACACGGCGCGCGCTCAGCACCCGGCCAAGTCCGTGCTCTCCAAGCCGGGCTCGCTCGGTGAGTCACAGCTGTACACTCACGGCCAAGTTCTACCGCTCGCACTCCGACACGGCGCGCGCGCAGCACACCGCCAAGTCCGTGCTCTCCAAGCCGGGCTCGCTCGGTGAGTCACAGCTGTACACTCACGGCCAAGTTCTACCGCTCGCACTCCGACACGGCGCGCGCTCAGCACCCGGCCAAGTCCGTGCTCTCCAAGCCGGGCTCGCTCGGTGAGTCACAGCTGTACACTCACGGCCAAGTTCTACCGCTCGCACTCCGACACGGCGCGCGCTCAGCACCCGGCCAAGTCCGTGCTCTCCAAGCCGGGCTCGCTCGGTGAGTCACAGCTGTACACTCACGGCCAAGTTCTACCGCTCGCACTCCGACACGGCGCGCGCGCAGCACACCGCCAAGTCCGTGCTCTCCAAGCCGGGCTCGCTCGGTGAGTCACAGCTGTACACTCACGGCCAAGTTCTACCGCTCGCACTCCGACACGGCGCGCGCTCAGCACCCGGCCAAGTCCGTGCTCTCCAAGCCGGGCTCGCTCGGTGAGTCACAGCTGTACACTCACGGCCAAGTTCTACCGCTCGCACTCCGACACGGCGCGCGCTCAGCACCCGGCCAAGTCCGTGCTCTCCAAGCCGGGCTCGCTCGGTGAGTCACAGCTGTACACTCACGGCCAAGTTCTACCGCTCGCACTCCGACACGGCGCGCGCTCAGCACCCGGCCAAGTCCGTGCTCTCCAAGCCGGGCTCGCTCGGTGAGTCACAGCTGTACACTCACGGCCAAGTTCTACCGCTCGCACTCCGACACGGCGCGCGCTCAGCACCCGGCCAAGTCCGTGCTCTCCAAGCCGGGCTCGCTCGGTGAGTCACAGCTGTACACTCACGGCCAAGTTCTACCGCTCGCACTCCGACACGGCGCGCGCTCAGCACCCGGCCAAGTCCGTGCTCTCCAAGCCGGGCTCGCTCGGTGAGTCACAGCTGTACACTCACGGCCAAGTTCTACCGCTCGCACTCCGACACGGCGCGCGCTCAGCACCCGGCCAAGTCCGTGCTCTCCAAGCCGGGCTCGCTCGGTGAGTCACAGCTGTACACTCACGGCCAAGTTCTACCGCTCGCACTCCGACACGGCGCGCGCTCAGCACCCGGCCAAGTCCGTGCTCTCCAAGCCGGGCTCGCTCGGTGAGTCACAGCTGTACACTCACGGCCAAGTTCTACCGCTCGCACTCCGACACGGCGCGCGCTCAGCACCCGGCCAAGTCCGTGCTCTCCAAGCCGGGCTCGCTCGGTGAGTCACAGCTGTACACTCACGGCCAAGTTCTACCGCTCGCACTCCGACACGGCGCGCGCTCAGCACCCGGCCAAGTCCGTGCTCTCCAAGCCGGGCTCGCTCGGTGAGTCACAGCTGTACACTCACGGCCAAGTTCTACCGCTCGCACTCCGACACGGCGCGCGCTCAGCACCCGGCCAAGTCCGTGCTCTCCAAGCCGGGCTCGCTCGGTGAGTCACAGCTGTACACTCACGGCCAAGTTCTACCGCTCGCACTCCGACACGGCGCGCGCTCAGCACCCGGCCAAGTCCGTGCTCTCCAAGCCGGGCTCGCTCGGTGAGTCACAGCTGTACACTCACGGCCAAGTTCTACCGCTCGCACTCCGACACGGCGCGCGCTCAGCACCCGGCCAAGTCCGTGCTCTCCAAGCCGGGCTCGCTCGGTGAGTCACAGCTGTACACTCACGGCCAA
Source organism: Epinotia demarniana (assembly GCA_945867215.1). Classification (NCBI taxonomy): domain Eukaryota; kingdom Metazoa; phylum Arthropoda; class Insecta; order Lepidoptera; family Tortricidae; genus Epinotia; species Epinotia demarniana. The sequence continues at coordinate 17,880,941 of OX244277.1, forward strand.
GTTCTACCGCTCGCACTCCGACACGGCGCGCGCTCAGCACCCGGCCAAGTCCGTGCTCTCCAAGCCGGGCTCGCTCGGTGAGTCACAGCTGTACACTCACGGCCAAGTTCTACCGCTCGCACTCCGACACGGCGCGCGCGCAGCACCCGGCCAAGTCCGTGCTCTCCAAGCCGGGCTCGCTCGGTGAGTCACAGCTGTACACTCACGGCCAAGTTCTACCGCTCGCACTCCGACACGGCGCGCACGCAGCACCCGGCCAAGTCCGTGCTCTCCAAGCCGGGCTCGCTCGGTGAGTCACAGCTGTACACTCACGGCCAAGTTCTACCGCTCGCACTCCGACACGGCGCGCGCGCAGCACCCGGCCAAGTCCGTGCTCTCCAAGCCGGGCTCGCTCGGTGAGTCACAGCTGTACACTCACGGCCAAGTTCTACCGCTCGCACTCCGACACGGCGCGCGCGCAGCACCCGGCCAAGTCCGTGCTCTCCAAGCCGGGCTCGCTCGGTGAGTCACAGCTGTACACTCACGGCCAAGTTCTACCGCTCGCACTCCGACACGGCGCGCGCGCAGCACACCGCCAAGTCCGTGCTCTCCAAGCCGGGCTCGCTCGGTGAGTCACAGCTGTACACTCACGGCCAAGTTCTACCGCTCGCACTCCGACACGGCGCGCGCGCAGCACACCGCCAAGTCCGTGCTCTCCAAGCCGGGCTCGCTCGGAGAGTCACAGCTGTACACTCACGGCCAAGTTCTACCGCTCGCACTCCGACACGGCGCGCGCGCAGCACACCGCCAAGTCCGTGCTCTCCAAGCCGGGCTCGCTCGGTGAGTCACAGCTGTACACTCACGGCCAAGTTCTACCGCTCGCACTCCGACACGGCGCGCGCGCAGCACACCGCCAAGTCCGTGCTCTCCAAGCCGGGCTCGCTCGGTGAGTCACAGCTGTACACTCACGGCCAAGTTCTACCGCTCGCACTCCGACACGGCGCGCGCGCAGCACACCGCCAAGTCCGTGCTCTCCAAGCCGGGCTCGCTCGGTGAGTCACAGCTGTACACTCACGGCCAAGTTCTACCGCTCGCACTCCGACACGGCGCGCGCGCAGCACACCGCCAAGTCCGTGCTCTCCAAGCCGGGCTCGCTCGGTGAGTCACAGCTGTACACTCACGGCCAAGTTCTACCGCTCGCACTCCGACACGGCGCGCGCGCAGCACACCGCCAAGTCCGTGCTCTCCAAGCCGGGCTCGCTCGGTGAGTCACAGCTGTGCACTCACGGCCAAGTTCTACCGCTCGCACTCCGACACGGCGCGCGCGCAGCACACCGCCAAGTCCGTGCTCTCCAAGCCGGGCTCGCTCGGTGAGTCACAGCTGTACACTTACGGCCAAGTTCTACCGCTCGCACTCCGACACGGCGCGCGCGCAGCACACCGCCAAGTCCGTGCTCTCCAAGCCGGGCTCGCTCGGTGAGTCACAGCTGTACACTCACGGCCAAGTTCTACCGCTCGCACTCCGACACGGCGCGCGCGCAGCACACCGCCAAGTCCGTGCTCTCCAAGCCGGGCTCGCTCGGTGAGTCACAGCTGTACACTTACGGCCAAGTTCTACCGCTCGCACTCCGACACGGCGCGCGCGCAGCACACCGCCAAGTCCGTGCTCTCCAAGCCGGGCTCGCTCGGTGAGTCACAGCTGTACACTCACGGCCAAGTTCTACCGCTCGCACTCCGACACGGCGCGCGCGCAGCACCCGGCCAAGTCCGTGCTCTCCAAGCCGGGCTCGCTCGGTGAGTCACAGCTGTACACTCACGGCCAAGTTCTACCGCTCGCACTCCGACACGGCGCGCGCGCAGCACACCGCCAAGTCCGTGCTCTCCAAGCCGGGCTCGCTCGGTGAGTCACAGCTGTACACTCACGGCCAAGTTCTACCGCTCGCACTCCGACACGGCGCGCGCGCAGCACACCGCCAAGTCCGTGCTCTCCAAGCCGGGCTCGCTCGGTGAGTCACAGCTGTACACTCACGGCCAAGTTCTACCGCTCGCACTCCGACACGGCGCGCGCGCAGCACACCGCCAAGTCCGTGCTCTCCAAGCCGGGCTCGCTCGGTGAGTCACAGCTGTACACTCACGGCCAAGTTCTACCGCTCGCACTCCGACACGGCGCGCGCGCAGCACACCGCCAAGTCCGTGCTCTCCAAGCCGGGCTCGCTCGGTGAGTCACAGCTGTACACTCACGGCCAAGTTCTACCGCTCGCACTCCGACACGGCGCGCGCGCAGCACCCGGCCAAGTCCGTGCTCTCCAAGCCGGGCTCGCTCGGTGAGTCACAGCTGTACACTCACGGCCAAGTTCTACCGCTCGCACTCCGACACGGCGCGCGCGCAGCACACCGCCAAGTCCGTGCTCTCCAAGCCGGGCTCGCTCGGTGAGTCACAGCTGTACACTCACGGCCAAGTTCTACCGCTCGCACTCCGACACGGCGCGCGCGCAGCACACCGCCAAGTCCGTGCTCTCCAAGCCGGGCTCGCTCGGTGAGTCACAGCTGTACACTCACGGCCAAGTTCTACCGCTCGCACTCCGACACGGCGCGCGCGCAGCACACCGCCAAGTCCGTGCTCTCCAAGCCGGGCTCGCTCGGTGAGTCACAGCTGTACACTCACGGCCAAGTTCTACCGCTCGCACTCCGACACGGCGTGCGCGCAGCACCCGGCCAAGTCCGTGCTCTCCAAGCCGGGCTCGCTCGGTGAGTCACAGCTGTACACTCACGGCCAAGTTCTACCGCTCGCACTCCGACACGGTGCGCGCGCAGCACACCGCCAAGTCCGTGCTCTCCAAGCCGGGCTCGCTCGGTGAGTCACAGCTGTACACTCACGGCCAAGTTCTACCGCTCGCACTCCGACACGGCGCGCGCGCAGCACACCGCCAAGTCCGTGCTCTCCAAGCCGGGCTCGCTCGGTGAGTCACAGCTGTACACTCACGGCCAAGTTCTACCGCTCGCACTCCGACACGGCGCGCGCGCAGCACACCGCCAAGTCCGTGCTCTCCAAGCCGGGCTCGCTCGGTGAGTCACAGCTGTACACTCACGGCCAAGTTCTACCGCTCGCACTCCGACACGGCGCGCGCGCAGCACACCGCCAAGTCCGTGCTCTCCAAGCCGGGCTCGCTCGGTGAGTCACAGCTGTACACTTACGGCCAAGTTCTACCGCTCGCACTCTGACACGGCGCGCGCGCAGCACACCGCCAAGTCCGTGCTCTCCAAGCCGGGCTCGCTCGGTGAGTCACAGCTGTACACTCACGGCCAAGTTCTACCGCTCGCACTCCGACACGGCGCGCGCGCAGCACACCGCCAAGTCCGTGCTCTCCAAGCCGGGCTCGCTCGGTGAGTCACAGCTGTACACTCACGGCCAAGTTCTACCGCTCGCACTCCGACACGGCGCGCGCGCAGCACCCGGCCAAGTCCGTGCTCTCCAAGCCGGGCTCGCTCGGTGAGTCACAGCTGTACACTCACGGCCAAGTTCTACCGCTCGCACTCCGACACGGCGCGCGCGCAGCACACCGCCAAGTCCGTGCTCTCCAAGCCGGGCTCGCTCGGTGAGTCACAGCTGTACACTCACGGCCAAGTTCTACCGCTCGCACTCCGACACGGCGCGCGCGCAGCACACCGCCAAGTCCGTGCTCTCCAAGCCGGGCTCGCTCGGTGAGTCACAGCTGTACACTCACGGCCAAGTTCTACCGCTCGCACTCCGACACGGCGCGCGCGCAGCACACCGCCAAGTCCGTGCTCTCCAAGCCGGGCTCGCTCGGTGAGTCACAGCTGTACACTCACGGCCAAGTTCTACCGCTCGCACTCCGACACGGCGCGCGCGCAGCACACCGCCAAGTCCGTGCTCTCCAAGCCGGGCTCGCTCGGTGAGTCACAGCTGTACACTTACGGCCAAGTTCTACCGCTCGCACTCCGACACGGCGCGCGCGCAGCACACCGCCAAGTCCGTGCTCTCCAAGCCGGGCTCGCTCGGTGAGTCACAGCTGTACACTCACGGCCAAGTTCTACCGCTCGCACTCCGACACGGCGCGCGCGCAGCACACCGCCAAGTCCGTGCTCTCCAAGCCGGGCTCGCTCGGTGAGTCACAGCTGTACACTCACGGCCAAGTTCTACCGCTCGCACTCCGACACGGCGCGCGCGCAGCACACCGCCAAGTCCGTGCTCTCCAAGCTGGGCTCGCTCGGTGAGTCACAGCTGTACACTCACGGCCAAGTTCTACCGCTCGCACTCCGACACGGCGCGCGCGCAGCACACCGCCAAGTCCGTGCTCTCCAAGCCGGGCTCGCTCGGTGAGTCACAGCTGTACACTCACGGCCAAGTTCTACCGCTCGCACTCCGACACGGCGCGCGCGCAGCACACCGCCAAGTCCGTGCTCTCCAAGCCGGGCTCGCTCGGTGAGTCACAGCTGTACACTCACGGCCAAGTTCTACCGCTCGCACTCCGACACGGCGCGCGCGCAGCACACCGCCAAGTCCGTGCTCTCCAAGCCGGGCTCGCTCGGTGAGTCACAGCTGTACACTCACGGCCAAGTTCTACCGCTCGCACTCCGACACGGCGCGCGCGCAGCACACCGCCAAGTCCGTGCTCTCCAAGCCGGGCTCGCTCGGTGAGTCACAGCTGTACACTCACGGCCAAGTTCTACCGCTCGCACTCCGACACGGCGCGCGCGCAGCACACCGCCAAGTCCGTGCTCTCCAAGCCGGGCTCGCTCGGTGAGTCACAGCTGTACACTCACGGCCAAGTTCTACCGCTCGCACTCCGACACGGCGCGCGCGCAGCACACCGCCAAGTCCGTGCTCTCCAAGCCGGGCTCGCTCGGTGAGTCACAGCTGTACACTCACGGCCAAGTTCTACCGCTCGCACTCCGACACGGCGCGCGCGCAGCACACCGCCAAGTCCGTGCTCTCCAAGCCGGGCTCGCTCGGTGAGTCACAGCTGTACACTCACGGCCAAGTTCTACCGCTCGCACTCCGACACGGCGCGCGCGCAGCACACCGCCAAGTCCGTGCTCTCCAAGCCGGGCTCGCTCGGTGAGTCACAGCTGTGCACTCACGGCCAAGTTCTACCGCTCGCACTCCGACACGGCGCGCGCGCAGCACACCGCCAAGTCCGTGCTCTCCAAGCCGGGCTCGCTCGGTGAGTCACAGCTGTACACTTACGGCCAAGTTCTACCGCTCGCACTCCGACACGGCGCGCGCGCAGCACACCGCCAAGTCCGTGCTCTCCAAGCCGGGCTCGCTCGGTGAGTCACAGCTGTACACTCACGGCCAAGTTCTACCGCTCGCACTCCGACACGGCGCGCGCGCAGCACACCGCCAAGTCCGTGCTCTCCAAGCCGGGCTCGCTCGGTGAGTCACAGCTGTACACTTACGGCCAAGTTCTACCGCTCGCACTCCGACACGGCGCGCGCGCAGCACACCGCCAAGTCCGTGCTCTCCAAGCCGGGCTCGCTTGGTGAGTCACAGCTGTACACTCACGGCCAAGTTCTACCGCTCGCACTCCGACACGGCGCGCGCGCAGCACACCGCCAAGTCCGTGCTCTCCAAGCCGGGCTCGCTCGGTGAGTCACAGCTGTACACTCACGGCCAAGTTCTACCGCTCGCACTCCGACACGGCGCGCGTGCAGCACCCGGCCAAGTCCGTGCTCTCCAAGCCGGGCTCGCTCGGTGAGTCACAGCTGTACACTCACGGCCAAGTTCTACCGCTCGCACTCCGACACGGCGCGCGCGCAGCACACCGCCAAGTCCGTGCTCTCCAAGCCGGGCTCGCTCGGTGAGTCACAGCTGTACACTCACGGCCAAGTTCTACCGCTCGCACTCCGACACGGCGCGCGCGCAGCACACCGCCAAGTCCGTGCTCTCCAAGCCGGGCTCGCTCGGTGAGTCACAGCTGTACACTCACGGCCAAGTTCTACCGCTCGCACTCCGACACGGCGCGCGCGCAGCACACCGCCAAGTCCGTGCTCTCCAAGCCGGGCTCGCTCGGTGAGTCACAGCTGTACACTCACGGCCAAGTTCTACCGCTCGCACTCCGACACGGCGCGCGCGCAGCACACCGCCAAGTCCGTGCTCTCCAAGCCGGGCTCGCTCGGTGAGTTGCCGTACCCTCAGCATGATATTGATAACAATCGCCGTTGTCTGGACACTGACTAAGGGTGAGTTGCACCAAACCGTCTGTAATCGTAAGCGGTGTTCGTTAAAATCTGATTGTATGGAACGTTTGACAGGTTTCTATGGACTGACAGCTGTCAGCGCCATATTTAACGTTGATCGGTCTGTAATCGTAAGTCGGTGCAACCCGCCCTAAGCATCATACAGATAGTTGCAGCCACATATATCTCAACACATCTTTAGAAGTACGATACCTTGTATTTGGGATGCGTTGGCTACTACCATCTATAAGATGCTGACAGTACAGTCAACGACTAATATTATCTACGAATAAGACCGATAAGACGTGTTTTCGTTTTCAAAAAACTTCATGTTGTCCTTTTTGCGTGACACGTGCGCACGTGCATGTAGTGACAATACTGAACTTTAAGAACAGTTAAGTATTGTCACTACCGTATTTTCTTAGTCAAATTGAAACATGTCCGTTTATTCACAGAGCAACCGTCATCAAGCAGCATGTCGACTACGACTTCGTCGGTGACGTCGATGACTTCGCTCGAGCACAGCGAGTCAGCCTCAGACTACGACCCCGACCACTGGGACATGGCCGCCTGGGGCGAGATCGACTCCAGCGCAGGTACACACACACATACATACAGAGCGATCATCGTCACAGCAAGCCAAGGAAGACTTTGTCAATCATATTATAAGGAACTAGCTTCCGCCCGCGACTTCGTCTGCGTGGACAAGGGATAAAACCTATCCTATATTTTAATCCAGGCTATCTTCGTGCAAAATTTCATCCAAATCGGTTGAGCCGTTGAAGCGTGATTGACTAACAAACATCCAAACATCTTAACATCCAAACATCCAAACTTTCTCAATTATAATATTAGTAGGATATTTTAGGGGAGCAAAGACATAGTCTTCTGTAACTGCCAAGCGTTAACTACTAAATTTTGGTTCCAACTTTGGAGGTTAAGTCCAAATTTAGGTTTACAGAAACAAAAAAATACATCCTTTTTTGGTCTTGCCTTTGAACACTGTGGGCTGCCAAACGGGTTGAATAAATACATATATTAATTGTACTTCAATGATTTAATCCACTTATGTTATGCATTGCATTGTATTTAAATTGATCCTAATTATCACTAGTCACTTGTATGTTGTTCGGTGTTTGACAGCTATCCGTCAGCATTCTGAAAAAGAAAAATTCGGTAAATAACCGTTTTTTTTTAATTTCTGATATATTAGTTAATTGGATTTTTTCTGTAGATTGCTTTTGCTGCGCGATTGCAATATTTACCAAAGTCTCGCGGCCACCGACTATACGTAGGAGCGTGACTACGCTCCGATCTTTCGTTCCTACGTTATAGAGCACCACTATCTCTGCCCGTCACACCCGTAAACTACTCGTCGGCGGTCGCGGCGTAATAGGCGTGTAGACTCTGACTCGAAAATTATTATTACTCCAAAAGAAAGAAGGCAAAAAATATGCCTAGCGACGAAAACCCCATTCAGATATCTCAAAGAATTACGAAGCTACAACCAACCGTTTTAATTTTGCTTGTTAAAGAGAAAACGCAAACAGTGTGTGAGGTTACAATACGCTAGGCTGCCAGGGGGCCGCGTCGAAGGCGGCGCCGCACACGACGGGGCGCGGTACGTCGCCGTCTATTAGTGACGTCACAATCTTCCAGCGTCATATGAAGTTGCGTTTTGCGAAAAAGGGACAGAACATACCCCTTCTTAAAACTTTGGACACTTATACCATCGTTGATTTTTTCTCCATTTGACTACATTTTTAATACTTTTTCGAGAAAATATGACATAACTGATTATTTTATTTAGTGTCTACACCCCTAATATTCTGTACAGGTACTGGAGCCAGTGCCAAGTCGCCGGCGAGCAGCGGTAGCTTGGCCGCCGCGCCCGCGCTGGCCGCGCTGTGCGAGGACGAATGGGACAACGGCGAGTGGGGCACGCTGCAGGAGCAACCCGTGAGTACACACTTGTACACCACCAGCACTACTTGACTCGATCCTACCGGCTGCGCCAAGTATATGAGAATGAAATAGTCAGAATTAATATAGTAATAATAAAATAAACCTGATGAAGGATGTTACCACTGTACTCGTATGTACATGCTATGCATGTTACCAGCACACTTAAAATTAAGTTCATATATGTTTAAGAGTGTTTTATTCGCCAACAAGTCTTGCAGTTTGGCGAATATGTTTGTGCAATGTAACAAAGCTTTTGAAAAAATAAGTATTTATTTATTTATTTATTTAATTGCTTACATGTGTTTTACATGGTGTTAAATGGAGTGAACGGTATCAACATGCACCCATTTTGGGTACGGATCATAAGTACGGAACGTGAGTCAAAGGCGAAGTTGAAGTTTATTCATCATTTTTCAAACCCCATCATTTTAAGACATAATATGACAACCCCTCTTTTCCCATGTTAACAATGAACACAACATTGGATTTCTGGACCGGAAAGTAAAGACCTAGGGGCAACCTTTATTTGTAAACTCGGCAATGTATTTACGACAAATTACCATGTTTATGGAATAGTGGTGTGCTGGGACGTGCCGTTTGTACAATAGAATCGATTTTAAACTCCGAAGGTCAACCATTTCTTCCTCTGATATTCAAAGAAGAAGAAGAAAAATTTATTCACTTAAGCGTAAATCACACAGAGGACGGGCGCGGGCGGGTGCGTGTATCAGCCACACGCGCCCGTCGGCGCACGCGCCCGCGCCACAGACAGAGCGCGGCTGACGCGGGTAGCGAGCGGTCGCCTTTTTCGTTATTCGTTGGTTTGCGTATCAGCTCACACACAGCGGGCGGGCGCGTACATTTCACTGCCGACGATCAATGGCGGCGAGGTCTCGCGACGGGTCCGCCGCGGGCCCGACGCGGGTCCTCGCAGCTCGGGCACGCGCTCCGTGTGAAGGGTTTGAAAAACGCGCCCGCCCGCTAGTTCCCACGCCCGACCCGCGCCCGTCCTCTGTGTGATTTACGCTTTCAATCCTTGTTTTACAACATTTTCTTCTGCAAAACTGTAGTTTGGTGGCAGAGGGAACTCCCTTACCAAAAAATAGATGGGTAGGCTTAGCTTAGCTAGTTACTTTATTTACATAACTTTGTTTCTCTAATGGCACAGCTCACGTGATCACTTTACTTAGACTACAATTCCAATTTAGTTTTTTTTTTTATAAGAAAAACTCCTTCACTTTAACTAGAACAAAGTAATTTATCACTCTTATGGATGGTATCCCTCTTTTGGATATTGTACTGTTTGTGCAACAAATCGCAAGTTTTGCCGGGGACTAATAATTTCCTTAGCTTACGACATTTTTGCCTTCACCAGGCCGCCGAAGCCGAGCTAGTCAGCCCGTCGGAAACGTGGAACAACTCCCAATGGACGGACCCCGGCGTGAACAACGCCAACGCGACGTACGTGCGGCCCGCGAGCAAGGAGCACCGGCTGGCCGCGCAGCAGAACAGCAACGACTCGCTCGGCGGCTGGGAGGACGGGGAATTCGAGCCCATTGAGGAGAACGTCGACGGTGAGTCCCGCAACTCCTTTGTTTCATATGCTCCTGGTACCTTCATCGCGATCGATCATTGTTCATGCTGAAATGAAGCTAGGTTATGATGCTTAATCTTCATCCATAGAAGTAATACTCAATGGAAAGGACAATTTACTGTAGTATTAAAGTGGACACAACTAAAAAAAAAATGGGAATCTGCGGAACAGAACAGTAACGCCTCGCTCGGCGGCTAGGAGGACGGTGAATTCGAGCCCATTGAGGAGAACATCGACGGTGAGTCTCGCAACTCCTTTGTCTCATGTGCACCTGGTACCTTCATCGCGATCGATCATTGTTCATGCGGAAATGAAGCTAGGTGATGATGCTTAATCTTCATCCATAGAGCAGTAATACTCGATGGAAAGGACGATTTACTGTAGTATTAAAGCGGAGTTCGAGCCCATGAAGGAAAATGTAGACGGTGAGAACTCCTGCTGTCTTATGTGCGCTTGGTACTTTTGTAACAGCAGCGAGTGGGGCTCGGTGGATGAAAGGACGGCGAGTTCGAGCCCATTGAGAAGAACATCGATGGTGAGAACTCCTGATATCTTAGTGCGCTTGGTACTTTTGTGACAGCACCGACTCGCTCAGTGGCCAGAGGGACAGCGAGAGTAAGAACTCTTGTTGTCGTATGTACTCCTGTTACTATGTAAATTGGTTTTATGAATAAATTGAATATGACTATCGCAGTAATTGTTCATAAATGCTAAAAAACCCAGAAACTCCTTCATGGAGCAGCCATCACAAAACTTGGTTGAAGCTGAAGGGGAGTCTGGCAACTCCCTGCTGTGTTATGTGCTCCTGATAGTCCTGATATTTCCTTCGCAATCGACGATGCCTGTGCATACTGGTCTACTAAACCATAATTAAATTCGTAGCTAAAAACTAGCTACGTCCATCATTTGGAAGAGTGTAAGTTTGCCATTCTCGGTATTTTTTTTTACCCGACTGCCCGAAGGAGAGGAGGGTTATGTTTTTCGAGCGTATGTATGTATGTATATATGTATGTGGCATATTCTTTGGGCACGCCCTGCAGCCTAAACCGTTTGACGGATTTCGAAATATGGGGTGTCGTTGGATTCCTCTTAATGGTGAGAGTGACATAGACTATAGAATTTTAAAAAAGCAGTTGAGTTTTTTGAAAAATCTTTTGTTACCCACCTAGTTTCATGTTAATGGCAATTTTGAGGTTATTTTTTCCGAATCTAATTATGATTTCAAGTTTTAGAATATTACTGTTGTGTACATTTCTTATCTTTACTAGAAGTTACCCAAAGCTTAGGTTCTATTTTTGGCATTCAATTGTAACCGTCCTTGTATAAACTTTCGGTTTTTCATATCCCCTACAATCGTAAAACTCTTGCCTTCAGTTGATTAACGTCATTACCTTGAATAAACATCTTCAATATGGAGTCTACGAAACTCCAGACTTATTCGACATTCAATTTGTTTTCTAACAGAGAACAACGCTACAAAGATGGAAGAGATGCGACGAAAACGCGAAGAGCGGAAGCTTCAGCGGCAGCGGGAAATGGAAGCGCGGCGGAGCGCGCGAGGACAAGGCCCGATGAAACTCGCCACCAAACTCAACGCGCCGCCCTTCTAGATAGACCAAGTAACCTTACACTTTACGAGATACTTTCCGCGACTTGGATCACATGAAACTTACTAGTATCTTGCTATAGTGTGGAATGTGGTACGATGTTTTACCCACAATGTGGCAATTTCATCGACTGGTGCCACTTGTAAAGTTTCGCGAGAATTGCGTGCGGTTCGGTTCGGGAATAAATTGTGTTTTACCTTGGGAAACAAATTGTATCATTTGTACTAAGGAATAACGAGGTCCCCCTCAAAAATTGTGAGAATGCCGAATCGTCACCGGAACAAACAGACAAGGACACATCGTAAGGGTTCCTTTTTTACCTTTTTCGGTACGGAACCCTAATGGTAGAGAAATTGATTGATAGCAAATTTTCAAATGATGCCAATCAGCAACTTGAATTGCACCTAGCCACATTTTCTGGCATTGGCATTACCAAACAAAAAATGTTTTATAATATCGACATAAATACCATTTTATCTGGAAAGCAGAGCTCTTACCAGAGGTTTTTGACGTACACGCTATTTTAGTAGTTTTTTTATTATTTGATTTACTCGCATTGTTGGAGAAAAGCACTATATATACCTCGGCGGGAGTGCAATTCGTGGACTCTGTATCTATTTATAGGAATCTACTCGTCCACGAATTGCTTTTTCCCGGCCTCTGCAATAATGTATTATTTACTGAACTCAAGTTGTAATTATTGTATAAGTACTATAACGATTGTATTTACATTTCATATAACTACACTACAACCAGAGAGTACAGAGTGCCAAAGTCAAATAAATAAATGTTACTCTAGATGGTGTTGTACAGCTAAATACATTTAAAATATTTGGGCACAGATGAAATACGAGTTACTATCTGCACTCGATCTCTAGGGGCTAATCATAAATTACGTCATTTCAAAATAGGGGTGGGGGGGGAGTCTGGCCATTGGATGACGATAGTCATTTTACTAGGCGGAGTCTATTTCAAGGAATAACAGGATGATGATAGAGGGGGGGTTGGTAAAAAAACGATGACGTAATTTATGGACAAGCCCCCTAGGATAAGGGTAATCGTACAGCAATGTCTGTAGTCGTATGCGATTGTTCGTTAAAATCTGATTGGAAAAGTTTGACAAGTTTCTATGACAGCTGCCGGCGCCATATTTAACGTTGTTTGGTCTGTAATTGGGGGCGTAAGGGGCGGGGTGACGGGATACCGAGTCCGTCTCACTCTTACATTAAGAGCCTTTCGATAGAGCAGCGCTGGGTCACTAAAATGGCGCTGTGACCACGCCATCTAGTACAGGTCGATTCACGAAAGCTGGCGTGAATGATAGTGTCTATGTGTCAATCACATAATTATTAAACACAGGTTGATGTAAAAAGTGATTATGATAATTGTGATTTAGAGAATGCTATGCTCTTTTTATAGATTTTGACAATTCGAAGATGCCATCACCTTTCGATTCTTGACATTAAAAATAAGTCGGAAAAATATACATTCGTTTTTTTTACAAAGGACTTTAATAATAATTTAAACATGATACTTGGTGCAGATTATAATTAGCAGAAAACGTATTAGGCATTAGAACGTATTAGAACGGCACTCAAACTGCCCCTCACAGTGACAAGTGACATTACTCTCGGTCAATTCATTCATGCCAGCTCTCGTGAATCGACCTGTGGGTATAATAGCAATTTTCAACAAGATTCTTTATTTGACGTTCACTTCAGGTTTACTCTCTCTGCTACAGCGAAAATGTCGAATGTTGAATGGTAACCCTGAAAGTTTGGGAACAAGTGTTGTAACTGATGCACCAGAGAGTTTCAGTGAGACTAGGAGCCAATAAGGCATTTAATTAAAATATTTTCAATTCGTACGTTAAGAATGTTAAGATGATCTTCGCAACCTACGACTTGCAGGTATTGGACCCGATGTGGTAATTTATTAATGTAAAATGATATTTGTAAAGGTTTCGAAGCTGTTATTAGATAGGTGAAAGAATTAAATTGTTTCGGTCACATCTCTATTGACAGTTTGAGATTCTTAGGGCCGTGAAGGTAGTTCCAACAAACATTTGCGAAATATGCAATCATCGAACGAGGATTTTTCTCCAATATTTGTGAATTTGTTTTTAAATAAACGACCAGAGGTGCTCGCCGATTGGAGATAATTCAAATGAAAATCTCATTCGCGGACGCAGATAATATAGCATTCGAATCATCTTATATTTCATTTGGTCTGACATGCACTGTCACAACTGTCTGTGAGCATACATCAATCAATACAATCAGTTTCACGCAACAGAGCTGCTACCGGAAAGTTCTCTCTTGCGCTCGTATATGCAACGACAAAGAGGGAGATACATGAACGAACTTCATTTTCGATTCCCGGTAGCGCCCCATTTTATTTTCATTAGTATGGAAAAAAATGGAAATTTGGAAATAATTCATAACAGGAGCTTTTTTGCGTGATATATTATCATTTTAGTAATTACGTAGACTCAAAATCCACCAAAATATTAGTCATCAAAAAATCGATATTTAACCAATTCCTGATAAAAGAGGAAACATATTAATAGATATTTTAATTTTTGTTTTGGTTAATTTACAGGAGCCCTTCAAGAATAATAAATAAATCACACAAAAAACATAATGGATGTGTCATTTATTTTTATATATTTACTTCCCGATGGAAATTTTGTATGATTCTTGGATAAGGCATCTTAGAATAACATTTGAAAATTAAACAAACAAAAAAAACGCTGTTATAAATTAATGTTTGAAAAAAAACGCGATTTTCCTGGGGTACATGACTTTTTCAGACAGACGCTAGGCGGGCAGTAGTATAAACCTACATGCCTAGCGAGTTATGTCGGTTTCTGGTGTATTCTCCCATTATTTATTAGTCCGGTTGCGAAATTGTTCGGAATACTTCACCGGCCCTAGACGGAGCGTCGCCTCGTTTTACTCTAGCTTGTAACTAACGCTTCGTATATATAGTCGGTAGCTCGAGTCGGGCGCGTGCAATGGGATTCTGTACTAGACCAGAGTGATGTCACGAGAAAGTTTACGCCATACTAGGGTTTAAGCTTCTAGTAATAAGCAGTATTTTTCCATGCAATGTAGAGTGAAATTATTTCGAGGTGGTTGTAATCCATTTGCTTTTGTACCTTAACTTTTATAAAGTCTTTATTGCAAGCATTATAGTTTTGGTTGGGGTGTTTGTATTATAACATAACGCCTTCTAGTGAAATGATTTTATTGATATTGGCATTTTATCACAGCACTTTTATGTTAAGGCAGAAAATCAAATGGATTGTAACTTATCCATGATAAATTCGAAATAAAAACCTTTACCTATGGCGTAAAGAAATGGTCACTACCCTTTAGTTCTACAGAGCTTTTAAAGGAATTTGAACTCTAATCCTTAACGCGCAAGTTCTATGGAAGTAATGGACAGTGGCCACGGAAATGAGGGTGTCAATTTGTTGTAATTGCTTGTGTGTGTGTTGCTATCGACATTCCGACCGGTACTATATCATTGTTACTTAAGTTGGCCACATATTATAGCTCATTTCCAAAGGTCAATTGTCTTGATAGTAAATACTCCAGTACCGGTGGCTCGTTTCTATTAGAAACAGGGAAATATTTTAATTCAACTTAAATAATGGGATACAAAATGTCAACTTAAATCGTCCCATAGGATTTATCTTCAGTTTTATTGAGACAAAATTTAAAATGGATTTAAGTGTCCGAATTGTATGGACTATTCCTAGAGTAAACTCCATTCTTGTTTGGTCGAATTGATTCTAAGGCCACGGTCTAGATCCCAGTAGCGGAGCGGTGAGCGAGCGTTCGTAGATCAAATGTAGGAAGTATTGCCCGTGGCTCCGCTGCCCGCTGCGGTCCAGACAGCGGCCTTATATGAAAAAGGGAATGGATTCCGATTTCCCGTGATATTTTCAGCAGTGATTTATATTTTAAAGAAAATAAGGTCCAATTAATATTATAAATGCGAAAGTTAGGATGTTTGTTACTCAATCACGCAAGCCCTCGTATGCGGATCAATCAATCAATCAATAAAAAATGGCTAGTCAAAGTATGACCTTGAGATTGAAAACTATAGATTCAAATCCTTGGCACGGATCCGTGTCACGTACGAGGGTTTAAACGGCTCAACCAATTTGGATGAAATTTTGCACGAAGATAGTTCATAGCCTGGATTAAATATAGGATAGTTTTTATCCCGGGTCAACGCACACGAAGTCGCGGGCGGTAGCTAGTATTAAATAAACAGAACCGCAATGTGTGTGTGCGACGTTAGATCAGCGTGGGGATTCTATCTCGCATCTTATGGCGCCAGCAGTATTTTTAATAGCGGTTACTCACGGAGAATTTTTGCAGCGATACAGTGTCGATGCAGGTGATCTAAGGCTATTGCCGCGATACAGTCGTGCGATTGTGAAACGTGCGTTTGTATCGTTGCGAAAAGTCGCCGTGAAACCGCTCTAAAAGTCACAGCTCACAACCACCCGGCACCCGACCCGCACCGCCTCGCCTCGGAACTGTATTAACTACGGATTTGATATAGTGAGCGTAGGCCCGTACAAATCCATATAAATAATACTAACCGCTCGAGGCGAGGCGGTGCGGGTCGGGTGCCTGGCTGCTCTAATGACCTGTGACCTTTAGACTTAGCAAGTTGAGAATATTATAAAGTGCCATTTTGTATCCTATTATTTGAGTTATTAAGGAACAAGTGATGTTGGACGGCACAGACTGATTTGGTCTATGAACATTTTACTTTATTAATACTAGCAATTTTATTCAATGTTACTAGGAAA
This sequence comes from Epinotia demarniana, assembly GCA_945867215.1. Lineage (NCBI taxonomy): Eukaryota > Metazoa > Arthropoda > Insecta > Lepidoptera > Tortricidae > Epinotia > Epinotia demarniana. The sequence goes on from OX244277.1 coordinate 17,897,121, forward strand.
TTTAGTATGAAACATATTTTCTGTAATACATAAATCACGTTTGGTATTTGCTCATTGATGAAAGCTCTAGTAATATTTTATCCTATCCGATACGCTTTAGACTCAACAAATGGATTGTATAGATTATAATAAGGTATGCCCTAGTGCGGCAAAACATGTTTAGTTTCTTGCCGTGGCAGCGCCGTTTGAGAAAAATCTTGACCCTTGACATTTATTCTTAGTAATAGGAAGTTAGTAACAGCAATTTTTCAATCCTGTATCAGAATAGGACGGCTATCAAAGGACGGCGAGTAGCGAGTACTCTCATAGTAATCCTTACTCCCGCGAGTAAAAGCGACTAAGAATTACTATGACAGTACTCGCTACTCGCCGGCGGTGGGACAAGTGCTTTACAACCTGCGATACTGACACACGATAAATGTGAGACTGACTTTCAATAATTATTTGGGGTAATGAATACATGAATAACTCTACTCTTGGCTCTCGGATTGATTGAATACACCTTAACACAGTGGTTCTTAAACTTTTGTTAGTCATGGACTGCTTTCAGAACTTAAAAAATACCGCAGACCCCTGAAGAAAATGTTGAAAAAAATCTCAGTTTCCTGTACTATCGACAAAATTGAATCCAGACCCACCATGGAACCTTGTTACAATTAACTGACACAGTAACGTCATAGGATCGTACGTATGTTCGGTAATTGAAACAAGGTTCCATGGTGGGTCATGATTCAGTTGGTTCGATAGTACCTACCTGCATTAAGAGGAAAGTAACTGGCCGTGGACCCCTAGCAATCATGTCACCACACTTTAGGAACCCCTGCCTAGCAGCTAACCGCCACTATCAATTAAGGTTTATATGCTTAAAAGCGATGGCGCTGCCTCTACAGGCAAGTGTAAAAAATATGAGCTCGAAATCTCAAAATATGTCAAAACTGTCGTATTTATACTGCCACGAGCTTTAATTTGGGACCCACCTAAGGCTGAATATCGTGTAGCAAACTTACGCTATCTAGAGCTAAAATTTTAACGCAATGTCAACGTCATAATGTTTACCATCGACAACTTTACTTTTCTAGGGGCAACCGTGCAATTACGTCAACTGGAGCGAGGGCAAACGATCATTTCCGATGTTTTCCGATTAATTGTTACTTGGGTAAGGGAGTTTTTGGTCCATTGTTCGATCTGTTTTCTTCACTGACACTGACACGACATATGTTCGTAATTAGAAAACCGTAGGGATAGCGTTTTGCAAAGAGGTTATCATTTCAAGGGTCGATTCTGTAACACATTATAATATAATGTCTTAACTTGACATTCAACAGTATCAAACTAAAGTTTCGACCTTATTGCATTATGAATGTTCTAACAACATTTAATGGAAATGGGTCCCAAATTAAAGCTCGTGACTGTACAGTTGAGGTCAAACGTATGCAAACATTTTTCGCCTTAATACAAAGGAAACAAGGTGCTAAAGTGTAAACATCTTTGGCGTCGACTGTACATGATTTTACACTTGAATGTACATACATATTATGCAGCTAACCTTAAATATTTATTTAATAATTCCCATTATGAGAAATAAATGTCCTTAACGTAAATTCAGTGTGGATTATATGTAAACCATGACAGGATTTTAACGATTTCAAAGTAACAACAGATATGAATGTTTCAGAATTAAGTACGATTCCCACCGACAGAGTCGGGCCGGAGCGCATTCTGTTACATGCAAAAGAATTTGAACCGTATAAACAGTACTTAGATTTCATATTTGAATGCATCGTGCAATCAATGCGAGGCGGCAGCTACCGACCCGGTCGGTGGGGATTGTAATCAAATATGAATTGCAAATTCCTGTGCAATAGAATGCGCTTCGGCCCAGCCCGTTCGGTGAGAATCGTACATTGACAGATGGATTGTAAATTAAAACAAAGGAATTTGATCTAAATGTACGGTGGAAACTGTTTTCGTGTATTCTGTATGTTGGTAAGTTTTCTGGTATTATTGTGAAACTGATTCGCTATGGAAGTCGTGTTCAATATTATTCAGTCTACAACTGAAATTTACACTTCTGTAAATAAAAGTTTTAAAAACTTATGCTTCAAAGTATTTCTTTCGTGTCTAATCTAACAATTAATAGAGTGCAGTAGGCAATAGCCGAACGGAGCCGGTCGGAGACAGTTAGCCGGCCGGGTCGCAAATCCAGTCAAATATGAAATGTAACGTCTGTATTAAAGCTTCACATTCCCTTTGGCAACCGCTCCGACCCGGCCCGGCCAGTGAGAATCGTACATAAGATAAAAAAGATGAGTTACTATTTCACCGCATAAAGAAATAAGGTCAAACCAATTTGATACTTTGGGCTAATTCCGCAACGTGCAATATAAGTGGAAGTCTTTTTACAAGCTTTTATTTAGTGTCACCTGTTTGTCATCAAATCTTGCAAGCTAAATTTGACCCACTTCCCGGTGACCGATTGAGCTGAAATGTTTTGTATAAGTATAGTTTGGATGACAATTCAATATTATCGTACCATCGAGCTGATCTGATGATGGAGACAGAAGGTGGCCATGCGAATTCAGTACTTAACCGACGTAACCCCGTTGGTTTGGTATACAGAAAAGTACAGTCGGCAATAAAAGCTTGTACCAAAAAGTTGCCTTGAAAGACCAGTTGAACCTGAAAGTTTTGACAAACTAGTTTTCTAATAAATGAGGGTAGGTACTCCGCTGGATGAGGGTGGCACAAGACAGATCCTTCGGCACTTTGGGGGAGGCCTATGTCCGGCAGTGGGGACGTCTTTCGACTGATATGATGATAAATTGATAAGGATCAATTATATACTCGTTATAACAAGTGCTTTTGTGAAGTGGGTTGAAATTTGAAAAGAGGATTACGCTTGTATCAAAAGATGTTACTGAATACGAGAGTGGCACGAAAAGGGGTTTGGGTAAATGTGTTGTCTTTTTTTTTAGATGAGCGGCCACTCGTTAAAGTTTTTTACTATGATAGGTTTATTCTAAACCAAACATATTTTGTTACGAAATGTAACACTCTAAAATGCATCAGAGCCGAGATATTTGCCATATATATTTCCGCAGGCCATATTGAAAAGTTATGAACAAACTTAAAAATCTCGGCTCCGTTATTGTTTAACGCGTTTAATTTTATATACCTATGCGAATTAGGAGGTCGTAAAAAAACAGCATTGGCCGCTGCAAAAAATTAGAACGACCAGTTTTCTCATACAAGGTTACCCAATGCCCTTTGACGGAGGTCGGCCTAAGGTCCCTTTGCCCAGAGAACACATATAGTAGTCGGCAGCGATGCGGGCACGACTACTCTCGTCCTGTACAAGTGTCGTCCGCGTTCAAAAGGTTATCACATCTCGAAATGCATAAATGAAACAAATCATAAGTAAAGCATGATGATTTTATTAGCAAAAATAATGAAATATTAGCAACAATATAAAACTATAGCATAATTAATTAAGTACAAGTTACTTATACATAACATGATATAAACAAATCTATAAAATGAATGGAATTTAACCGCCCGAGTTCCATGTGGTTTGCTGGTTAATTTCCCAAATTAGCGCCACAGTTGAAATAGCAAAACATGCATGAAAGAGACGGGCACATTGACACTCGAGACATTTAACATATCTGTTTGTGTTTCTCTCCTTGTTCCACCTCCAACCAAAACACAAGTTTACTCTAAATTCCACGTATAATAGGAACACAAATATTGTAGGTAACCCACTGTACTCAATAGACTATTTGAAAACAGTGAAAAAAAATTTGTTTCAGTGAAAGTTTTTTCAACAGCAACAGATAAAAATGACGAAAATAGTATCAATCTTTCATTTAAGTTGTCAATTTTAAAATTTATAAATTCATAAAAGCTAACAATAAGGAGGTTGATTGAATGTGACAAGAAGCTGATTATACTTTTGTCAATTAGCGTATTACTAAAGAACAACATTAACTACGTTTATCTTGTACATTGACTCTTACTGTGTACAGAATAAGGCTTATTTCGCATCAAACCGAACTTCAGAAAGTAACCAGCAAATTATAAAAGCTATAAACTAAAACAACATCGCCAATGAAAATGGAATGAAAAGCGACTCGCTAGCGGATCTACGAAGCTGAAACTAAAAATATATGCTAGGACATCCAAAATCAATCGCACACCCCATCAACCGCGAATTTTCAAGTCTGTTGAATTTAAGCTTTTGATGGATAGAACCATTGACCCTGCTTACTGCAGACACGGCAACCAAGCAGACATTACAACAACTCAAGCAGCTTAAAGGCTCGGACACATGCATGGCGCCGTCATTGTGATGCCCGGGCCACACTAACGAGAAATATGGCGATAATCGTAGTGTCGCCGGGCCGTACGGTTAACGTCCATTATCGCGATAATTAATGGCATTTCTCGTTAGTGTGGCCCGGGCATGAAACGGCGCGGCGCCATAAACTCAGATTTTACGTTGACGACCCCTTGTCGTAAATAAATATCCGAGCCCTTTTTAAAAGTCGGCATTTTCTATTCATACAAATCTTTATTATGTACGAACTATTGGGTGTAAAGAGTGCCTATAGTCAAGTTATTTTCATACTTGAAGTTGATATCATACCACAAGTGAAACGTAACTCTAGCCTGATTTCTGGAATTAATGGTTCTATTTTCTATCGAGCAACGTTATGTAATGTAACCATTAGATAGTTCCACTAGTTCGGAACTTCGACAAGCGAAACTGCTTTATGGTTATATACAGATTGCTAAAAAAAAAATGGAATCAAAAATCCCCCAAATCAGCCTGTATTGTAGTCACCAGCAGTAATACCTAAGCCGGCAAAAATATCTGACAGGTTCTACAAATATAATTGTGTCAGATATTTACGCCCGCTTTCGTGTGGAAGATATCAATGCTGACGACTGTACAACATACTATGCATGACAAAATAGGTCAAGTAGGGGTATTAACACTTACGCGACCGTGCTAAAAATCGAACAATACACCAGAAACCGACAACTCGCTAGGCGTGTAGGTTCATACCACTGCCCGCCGAGCGGGCTGAGCCGGCATCTGAGCAAACATTATAGCATTAACAGACGTTCGAATATGGTGCGCTCCGGACCGTGACCTTGGTCTGCTCCGTACAATATTCGATGGTGTGTACAGCGGTCCGCCGGACATTATTATTATTATTGACGGTTCGCTCTGTCCGAAGGTTTTGCCCTCCGGATTTGGTTCGGTCCGGACCAAGTTCGAACGTGTGGACAGATCTGCCATAGAAATATGGTCGGAGCAGACCAAGGTCACGGTGCGAGCGTACCATATTCGAACGTCTGTTCATGTGTCGCATGACACGGTTCGGTGGTGTAGCGCGTCGAACGCACCGAACATGTCCGTCGGTTCGGTCGTACCATATTCGAACGTCTATTAATACTATTACGAGTGCCTACTGCCTACCAGGCGGGTTCTTGGTTGTAACGGAATATACGTACATAAATATCTATACACGCCTTTGACATTGAGAATAAAGTCCTGTACAGATATTTATGTCCTTATTTATGCAGGTATATTAACACGTTCGCAACTCGTAATGTTTGCTCAGATGCCGGCTCAGCCCGCTACTTAGTAGTATGAACCTATACGCCTAGCGAGTTCTGTCGGTTTCTGGTGTATTGTTCCATTTTCAGGCCGGTTGCGAAAGTGTTCCCGTGTGACCCCTGACTGTATACATCAAAATTAGGAGAACATTGAACACTGGACACTCGTAAAGTTGCGTGCGTATTAAGGTGTATGCGGATGGTGTGATGTAGTGTGGGGTTGTGCTGCGGAGTTGCGAAGACTGCTCGGCTGGTGACTTACAGTTTGGAGCGCAGGTCGGACGCCCCGGCGGCTAATTGTCAAGAGGGATCTTCAAATCTGGAACATTATATTAGCATTGCATAACTATTTTTTTATTATATTGATTTAAACTTTCACTTTTTTTTGGACCTGGTTCTCGCGTAGCAGCCTGAGTGGCTTTAGCTACTGGTCGTGGCTGGCTTGTGTGTAGTCTCCACTATGGGGCTATCCGACTGCCGATTTTAAACTTTCACCATTCTCACACATTATTTATACTAAACGGGACTTAATCGCGTATAATTAACTTATTTATTTAACTCACTGAGGTCTCCCTACGTTTCGGATTTGTTGCAACATCCATGGTAACGGGACAACAATTCCGAAACGTCGGGAGACCTCAGTGAGGTAAATAAATAAGTTAATTATATGCGATTTTATTGTTTGACAAAATTTCTAACTTAAATATAACAAAGAAAAAAATTAGCTTCTACCATCTACATGGCAGTAGAAAAAAATCGGACAAGTGCGAGTCGGACTCGCCCACCGACAAATGTAATCAGTATCTTTATTCCTTTCATGGGTATTTATTTACTTATTTTATGAAGAACCAACCGCTATAAAAGTTATTACCTAACATAAAATCTGTACTTGTAGTATAAGACGATATTACTTCTACCAAATTTCATAGTTTTAGGAATAAGCCGATGGGCTCGACTGACCTCAAGTCCATAGCGTTGGAGTTGCCTGGCTCAAGTTTGTAGCCGAGCGTCTCGTAAAATTGCAGTCCATATTACATCATAAAGCCTAAATCCGAGATGAAATTGACAAAAGTCCTACAGAAGAAGCCGATGGGCTCGACTGACCTCATGTTGATAGCGTTGGAGTTGCCTGGCTCGAGTTTGTAGCCGAGCGTCTCGTAAAATTGCAGTCCTTATTACATCATAATCCCTACATCCGAGATGAAATTGTCAAAAGTCCTACAGAAGAAGCAGATGGGCTCGACTGACCTCATGTTCATAGCGTTGGGGTTGCCTGGCTCGAGTTTGTAGCCCAGCGTCTCGTAAAATTGCAGTCCATATTACATACATCATAAACCCTAAATCCGAGGTGAAATTGACAAAAGTCCTACAGAAGAAGCCGATGGGCTCGACTGACCTCATGTTCATAGCGTTGGAGTTGCCTGGCTCGAGTTTGTAGCCGAGCGTCTCGTAAAATTGCAGTCCATATTACATACATCATAAACCCTAAATCCGAGATGAAATTGACAAAAGTCCTACAGAAGAAGCCGATGGGCTCGACTGACCTCGTTCATAGCGTTGGAGTTGCCTGGCTCGAGTTTGTAGCCGAGCGTCTCGTAAAATTGCAGTCCATATTACATCATAAAGCCTAAATCCGAGATGAAATTGACAAAAGTCCTACAGAAGAAGCCGATGGGCTCGACTGACCTCATGTTCATAGCGTTGGAGTTGCCTGGCTCGAGTTTATAGCCGAGCGTCTCGTAGAACTTGATGAGTTTGTCCTTGCAGTCGAGGGACATCTTGTAGCAGCCTACTTCTTGCGCTAGCAGGGATACTGTCACGACAATTCTGGAAGAGATTGCGAGGTTGACTTTTTACTCCAGGAAAAATACGGTTTTGAAAAACATTAATTTTAATAGTAGCGTTTTTTGTTGATTTCATTTTAAAATGTTATTCTAAGATGCTTTATTCAAGAATCCGACAACATTTTCATCCGGAAGTAATCATATAGATTTAAATGAAGCATGCAGTGTCTTTTTTTGTATATATAGAGCAAAATGTTAATGAACCAAAATAAAGAGAAAAATATTTATTACTATTTTTCTGACTTTTCAGAAGCTAGTTAATATGATAAATTATCTAGCTTCTATATAGCTTTTTTGATGTCGAAGATTTTGTCGGATTCTTTCAGGGTAACTATATTGATAATATATATTCGTTACGCAGAAAAAATAAGCTATTATGAATTATTTCCAAAATTGTCAATTATTCCAAACAAGTTGACTGAAGATCTACAAGTAAGGTTTAGCTAATTCACTATACATTTAAGAGGGCACATCTGGTGATATACATTTCTTATCGAGATGTTTGTCAATAAAAGTTACCCATGTTTAAGACTCGGACCTTTTTATGAAATGTTGTATAGGTACTTACAATTTCCCCAGCTGCTTTCCTCTGTACGTATCATTGACCACCACGTCCTCAAGTCGCCCGCGCTGGAAGAAAACAGTTTTTTTTTTTTAAACAGTATTGCCTAAAATAATTCTATGTAGTTTTATTTCTTTATTTGGCTCACAAAACAAGTTATATAAACATGTGTGCACAGAAAGAAAGTAAATTAAGGCAAAGTAGGCTGAGGTAAGATGTATTAAACTAATATAAACTAAACAAGAACAAAACACAAACACTTAAGGCAATTGGTTAAAGTGCATCATATCATTGTGGCACTCTTTGGGGGAGGCCTATGTCCAGCAGTGGACGTCTTTCGGCTGATATGATGATGATGATGAGCGCAGCCTAAGTGCAGAAGATACTGTTGTTTTTTTTTTTTAAGCGAGGCGAAGCTGCAATTAAATACGAGTATGTCTATGGACGGATTATCGGTAACGGTGTCGCTATTCTTTACACGTGTAGTCTTTAAATATGTTTTAAAAGCCCGAGAGTTTAAAGTATTAAATACAGGTCGCGGCGCCGATCCTTAAATATTATATGCAAGTGTGTTTGCCCAAATTAGACTATGATTCTATAGGAATAAGAACCAGAGTCCTTTGTAAACTATACATACCTGTGAGCAGTTGTGTATGAACTTCTGTTCAACGGTGAGGGTGGCGGCGCCGATTAGCTTCTTAATCCGCGTGTCTTCGATCACTGTGACGTAGTACCCGCCCGCCTGCTTCATCGACGTGAAACGCTCTGGAAAAGTAACAGTTCTGTAACTTATGCCTTGCGGTTAAGGTTTACAATCGTATATTCACGTGAGGAAGGGAACAGCGAAATGTCATCCCGCTCGAATTTGAAACGGCCCAACTGAGGAAGTACCACAACCATAATAACAATACTAAGTAGTAGTGTGTGCAGAGCAAGTGCTCTGCAGTAGTGTTCTACTGCAGAGCAAGTAGTAGTGTTATTATGGTTGTGGTCTTCTGCAAGGCCACAGTTGAAACACAACAGTGTTTCTGGAGGAGAGCAAGGTCGTCAGAGCTCCCGAGGATGCGTTGTGTTCAGAGCGAGGAAATTTGTTCCTTTTTGAACCTTATGGCACGGTAGTAAAGATGAAATATACAATCATATGAGCTAAGGACGTATTGTCGTTTATTGAACGCAAACAAAAACATTGATACTTACAACTTAGTAAATGATAAAGTTAGGGACTTTGGTTCGAACATTAGCGTAATGGGTAAGTTGGGAGATAGGAAAACTTGTATTAAAGGTTTCGCAGAATCGTGATGTTCTTAAAGGCTGTTCGTTCCATTGTCAACACGGCGAATCCTCAAACATATCAAGGGTCGGCAACTAATTATGTAGCTGTACGAAGACGCAAAATAGCAGTTTTCGTTTGGCTTTTGCTCAAATATTTTTTTACATATTTAGTACGCAATCGGTGGGGATCTGTTATTAGCTGACGATCTTCCTATATAAATAAACTAGCTGTCCGGCCCGGCTTCGCAAGTTAGTTTTCCGTTTTCCCGTAGGAATGAAGCATTTTCCCGCGGTAAATGTCGGCTTCTAATGGTAAAAGAATTTTTGTACTCGGTCCAGTAGTTTCGGAGCCTATTCAATACACACAAACAAATCTTTCCTCTTTATAATATTATAGTGTATGGATATGTACAGCCTGTACAGGACTAAACAGGAACTCTGTCAATGTCTGTAGAAAGAATGAAATAAGCTCGCGTTAATTATGTGACATTGACATATCACATAAAAATGTGTCATATAAGACCTTGGGTTCTGAGGATAGACATCTTGGCAAATGTCCGTTTTGTACATTTAACGAATACTTTGTGATGTAATTGTAACTGTGCATTCTCTTAAACTAGATATCACACTTAGAAGCGCTATTGGTACCGAGTCAGAATTTTACAAGTCAAAACCTCTAAGGCCCACTAAAACAAATAACGAATTTGAGTCCGTCAAAATGCACATCAATAATTACGTGTTACAATAATCTCGGTATTTTATTACTAATTAGCTGTGTTATCAGTTACAATATCCGCATCTTTTACGCAACTTAGCAAACAGACCAGAACAACCGGTTTCTAATTATCATATTTATCATTCTAAATGAGAATGATATTTATATTGCGAAAATCGAGAACAGTAAGAAAATCAAGCTTTAAAGAAAGGTTACGCTCATAACTGCCCGCGCCGGTTGCGAAGGTCACCCGGTTCTGACATTTATAAATATACTATGTATGCGGATTTCGTTGTAAATGCCTAGTTGCCTACTGAAAATGCTCTTATCAGTTGCTGATAATGCGATAGTGAAATAGTACAGTCAGCGTCATATAGTTAGAGCAGCCAAGGTAGCCAAATATTTCTGTACACGTCTTTATTACTGTAAGAATAAGGGTGTGTTACGAAATATTTGCCTACTCTGGCTGCTACTAACTATATGACGCCGACTGTACCTGAACTCTGTAGGTGAGTCATAGAGATTGAGTAAAACAAGTCGACTTTCCTGTCGTTCATAGTTAACGGCTGCCGTGCATATAAAAAGTGTTTTTATTTCGTGAAATCAGATAAGAGGATCGTTATGAGGATGAGGAATCCAACATTTGATAATAGCCCTTAACTTGGCAATTTCCACTGAAGAGACACGAACCTAAATGGGTTATAATCAAAAAAATTGTACCTAGTTAAGGGCCTTAATCTAATTTTACATGGGTAATTGTCGTTACTCACATGAGAAAAGTTAAAGTGTAGATTAAATGAAGGCCCTTATGTAGGTACAAATTTTTTGATTATAACCCAAATATCTGTATGTCCAAGGTACAGTCAGTCCAAGGTACCAGCGTCAATATCTGTGACAAGAATGTGCGCATAAATATCTGACGCGACTCTATTACTAGGGCCGTTAAGTCGTGTCAGGTATTTTTCGGGTTTGTGATGGCAGATATTAATGCTGGTGACTGTATATAATTGTAGGATGTGTTGCTAGAGAGAAACCATTTACGCTGCACTTACGTGTTTCGGTACATAGCTTTCGTACCAAAGCAGTCAAAGGTGTTGTTACACTTGTTACCCATATGTAAACCAAAATGAAGTAGTTTACAAAGCACAACATTACACCATAGACCTTGTACCTCGAAAGTCGGCGAATTAATGTTTTGGTACACATTTATGATGGGCTAATTTGATACATATTTTCACACTTGACTTGTTTTTTTGGTTTGTTTCAATTTAAATCATTCTACACTGTAATAGTATTATAATAGTCAATATTTCTAATTCTGATTACTTTTACACAATAATGAAAAATAATCATTGTCTTGGTAAAGGATTGCACATGCTTGCATGAATGAGTAAACAAACAGTAGCCTTAGAAATAAAGGTCAGAGTCACCTTTCACTAGAACTAGGCAATAGATACAACATTTGATTAGCAATATTCTTTCAACACAGATACTTACTAAGCTACTGCATCTCTTAGGAATACTAAACTATTACTTACAATAAAAGAATTACAAACTTATGGAGAATGTTAACTATGAAGTAATTATAACATGCATAAGATTTTAACCAAATTTAACCCTTTATAAGGCAGAGGGAACTATATTCCCACCATGAACCTTATTTCTATGAGATAGGGTTCAATTGTATGAAAAACCAGCCAATGCCCGTTAAAGGGTTTTAAAACAGGTCAATGGTGTCTTTGCTGAATTCCTTATTCTAAATTGAAACAGAGTTGCATTTATTTCATTTTAAAACAAAAGTGGGTGGTTAGAGGATTCATATATAATGTACACATGTGACTCTACTAAGTCTGGATACATATACATCTACACTAATATTATAAAGAGGAAAGATTTGATTGTTTGTTTGTATTAAATAGGCTCTAAAACGACTGGACTGATTTGAAAAGTTATTTTACCAGCGACATTATCCCTGCAAAATGCTTCATTCCTATAGGCAAACGGAAAAATAACCGTGCGAAGCCTGACCAGGCATCTAGTATTTTCTATGCGTGCAAAACTCACCATCAAACTGTTTCTGTGACACATTCCCAACACTAGTGAGCTGTCCCAGCAGCTGCAGGAATCCTTTCTCGTAGTCCGACCTCTGCAGCGGCCGCACTACCATCCAGTGTTCGCCAGGCTGTGCCACACTGATCTGCGGCTTGAATGTGGCTGGGCTCTTACTGAAGTCAAGCCGCTGCAGCAGCTCAGGAGGGTACAAGTACTCCGAGTCACCACCCTGAAATAATTCCACTAACATTATACTTTATTTGGTTATGACAATTAGCACACAAAATTACATCTTCATTATTATTTTAATACTTGAAACTGTTTTGATGTGGGTAGTGTGTAGTTTGGAAATTAATCTAAATTGTAGGAAATAGCACTAAAATCATACCATTTTCAAAAGGTAACCAGAAACAGTGACTTTGGTACAATTCATTGTAACATGCTTGTTTTATCTAATCTACATCTAAAAGGAAATCAATACTAAACTTTGTTGAAGAATCATAATAGATAATGTTTATGTTAAAATAAATCGGTTCTAGATAAAGGTATATCAGTAATAGTTGATAACTGATTAAATAGCATTTAAAAGATTAGGTACGAACTTTAGAATCGTTGTCATCAAGTTCATGGCTCATTATTTTTTTACAGATTCTACTCATTAAAAGATGATTCCTCACCAAATTTCAAGTTGTGAAAACCCATAATTTTTGAGAAAAAGAATATTTAAGTTTCCATATAAATTAACTTGAAACTTGGTGAGGAATCATCTTTTAATGAGTAGAATCTATATTAAAAAAATGAGCCATGAACTCGATGACAATGATTCTAAAGCTGAGCCAAAGACTATTTAAGGCAGTGCAAACAAATATTAATTTAATCATAAATATAAAAAGTTATTTGTCCGGGCCCTTGAGTAAAAAAAACATAAGTCTGATTCATGCAATATATGTCAATTTGCAGATTTCAACACATACAACAGTATGACCTGGTCAGAAATACATGGTATAAAATAAAAGTACTTACTGAGGCATTTCTTTCCAATCCCATGGTGGACTTTTTTGTACTTAACAATTAGTATATTAAATTTTACACCATTATTTATTGGCTGATAAAGATTATTGATATACCGCACAAGCCGCCACGTCAGCGATATGTTATTAGTGTGACGTGACAAAATAATATAGTGGAGATCTTGCTTCGCCACCAGAACCTAGCAAAAGTGAAAGTTATGTGTATAATATTCGCTCGGGTCGCTTTTAACCTCCAACCAAAACTATCGGAATTCGGATCAGTTAGTTTTTTTTTTTTCCGTATACTGTGGCTTTTGGATCGGTTAGTTGGTAATTTAACGTCAAATTGTCATTCTGACAGAAGTAACTACTCAAAGCAGGAATAAACACGCGCTTTGCTATAAAGACAAATTTGTTTCACCAGTTATATTGCAGTCTCAAACTTACTAAACAGCTGATCCGATCGGGAGCCAATAATGCACGGCCCAATAATGTACAGCCTGATAATCCGCGTCCACTTTTTGTGGACTCGGATTATTGGGTCGTGCATTATCAGCCCGGACAAAAGTGGCTTCCAATTATTGCCCCGGACCAAGTTTGCTCAAGGTGATAATGTACGGCCCAATAATGTACAGCCTGATAATTGGCGTCCACTTTTTGTGGACGCGGATTATTGGGTCGTGCATTATCAGCCCGGACAAAAGTGGCTTCCAATTATTGCCCTGGACCAAGTTTGTTCAGGGTGATAATGTACGGCCCAATAATGTACAGCCTGATAATTGGCGTCCACTTTTAGTGGACGCGGATTATTGGGTCGTGCATTATCAGGGCGGACAAAAATGGCTTGTCATAAGCGAACTCTGTCTTAGGTCGGTTAGGTTAGGGTTCACTTGTGTTCCTCAGACCAGAAATAGGCACCCCGCGCAGCGGGGTGGCGTCGACTCGCTAGAAATTTTCATTCCACACTGATAATGTACAGCCCGATAATCCGAAGCCACATGGACTCGGATTATTGGGCCGTGCATTATCACCTCGTACAAAATTGGCTTCCAATTATTGCCCCGGACCAAGTTTGCTCAGGGTGATAATGCACGGCCCAATAATGTACAGCCTGATAATCCGCGTCCACTTTTTGTGGACTCGGATTATTGGGTCGTGCATTATCAGCCCGGACAAAAGTGGCTTCCAATTATTGCCCCGGACCAAGTTTGCTCAGGGTGATAATGCACGGCCCAATAATGTACAGCCTGATAATCCACGTACAGTATGGACGCGGATTATTGGGCTGTACATTATTTGGCCGTGCATTATCATGGCTGTACATTAACCGGCACCATTCGATCAGCCAAACTGACTGACACTGACAGTGACATTGACACTTAATTTGCTTTGATTATAGGTTATGTAAATAGCCGAAATATTTGAAATCTGGTTTTAATTAATTATTGAATAATATTGCGCTATAAGAATCGTTCAGAAGTTTAAAATGGCTTTATTTAAGACAAACATCGTGAAACTTCGTCAGTGCTGCCGTGCATATTCTGTTTTAAACAGGGTTTTAGATAAAAGGCTAAAACTATACAATTCTACGCCAGTTCTTACTAACACACAACGATGGTTGTTTTGGGAGAATGAACGTAAAGGTGGATACAATACTACAGAAGATGCATCAACGCTGACCCACATCAAGAATGGTTTCAAGGAATTAAAATCTGAAGTAAGATTATGGTTGCGAGAAATGAAAGATTTAGCACTGACGGATCCATTACTCATCGCCAGGCCAGGTAGATTAGTATTTTCATTTATATTTTAAAATTCTATGCTATCTCATTGAGTCTTAACAATGTAACTTGTACGTTGGTTTGGTTTATGCGCCTGCATTGCTCGCGGTTTATTCATACGACAAGCGCCGCATATTGTTAGAAAGTTAGAATAATTGTCGACTCGACTTATCACATGAATCAATTTTAAATACAATAATAAAAATATATGATTGTTGTAGTAATATTTTAAATACAAGCAGCAATATCGTTTATATTTGTAACTCGAATGGTGTAGAATAGAATGGCAACACTAAAGTTTTTTTTTGTGGCAATATGAAAAAAAAACAAGTCGAATGCACAGACTAATATTTTGAATTTCTCTGTAATCTGTGGTCGAATGTCATATGGTATTTTAAAAATATCCGTTACCTACACAAAATAAAATCGGTTGCAACTTCTGTTTTGTTTTTACTCCTTTTGAGTGCGAGTGACGAAAATAGCGAGGTTCAGTCGTTTGACGAAGTTTTTTCCTAAGCGGCGCGTAAGCTCGAGTGGGGCTGAAGGCCGGATGTTTTCAAATATCGTGACTGTTGATCCATCTCCGACCTACAATAAAAACAGGAGTTTGAGTAATATATACCAGAGGTTTCAAAGTCTCCTCGGCCGTGGAGCGGAAATAGACATAGGCGACTGTGTTAAGGAGGACATGCTATCAGCGAGAGGAAGTACAGTTGCATCAGAGGACAGTTTCATTACACCTGTGTCTTCTGTGGACGATCTGATGGCGATGTCGCCGCAAGACAAACAGGCCCCGGAGCCTGCGGACGTGACGAGCGACTTGCTCACCGGCGAGGACTTCGACAGCGTCTGCGATATAACCATGCAGGAGGTACAACACGATCCGTTATTCATCGACCCAACCAGTATGGACTATTTCGTGAAGTGTGCAGAGTCCACTCGCAGCAATAACCACGTTGACCACGGCAAGGAAAGCTTGTTCATTAAATTCGATCCGCTTTACGCTCGTCAGAAACATCAAGACTCCACTCCTACTCCTACTGAATCCCTACCGGACTCCACTGAAGCGGATATTGGTTACGAAACTGGAAGTGCCGCATCCATATTCGCTGATAATGGTGTTGCTACACCTAAGCATTCCATGTCTGCGGGATCAATTACATTTGCTTGGGAAAAGCCTACTCAAGTTGTCCCACCTGTCAAAAATGATTTACCGAAGGCAAATGAAATAAAAGCAACACCATTGCTGGTTCGTAGTGCATCTGCAATCCTATCATCTAGTCATGTGGCTACAGACCGCCTCATTAGTTTCATTGGAAGCACACCACCTATAGCAGCCCCTCGCAGCCCACACCACCGTTCAAACACCCATCATCAGGTAGATAGACTTCATTCTCTTCGAATGATACTTCAGAAGCAAGAACATGAAGCCCTGTTACTCAGACAGGAAAACGCGGATCTCAAGTCTGCACTACACAGTATTGAGAGTAGATATGCCAGTACCATAGAGGATTTAGAGTTGAAAGTTAAGAAGCTTACCGATGAGAAATACAATATGATTGAGAAAGAAAGTCAGTTATACCAACAGCTACAGGATAAGAGCTTGAATAATAGACAAATGGGTGTAGTGATGGAAGAATATGAGAAGACTATATCTTCATTGATTGGTGAGCACCAACGGGAACAGCTCATATCTCAGGAAATGCAGCAAAAACTGATCACTGAGAGAGACCAAGCTTTAAGCCACCTTTCAAGCATGGAAAGCTCATTCAATGACTTACTTGCAAAGTACGAAAAATGCAAAAGTATTATCATGGAGGATAAGGATAGAGAGAAACTATTTGAGCAGAAAATATCTGAATATGAAGCTGGTCTCAAGAAATATGAAGAACTTTATTCTAACCTGAAACAAGTGACTGCAGAGAGTCTGGCTACAGCTAATGAAACACTAGACTCTGTGAAGAAACATCACAGCATAGAGTTAACAAAGCTGAATGCTACTATCAAGAAGCATGAGATTAAAATATCATCGCTGGAGGAGTCACTTACTCAGAAAACAAATGAGAATGCCGAGTTAACGAGAATTTGTGACCAGCTCATCCAAGAAGTGCACTAGATGCACAAAAGCTATTTTAGAGTTAGTTGTATTCTATTTTCTACAAATCTCTGTGATGAATCTACAATTATGACATTATTATTACTATTGTTGTAGTTATAACTTTGATTGGATGCTTGGTAATCAAATTATGCTCTCAAACATGCTTGAATCCTTTGATACTCCATTTACAGGTCTCAATGCTTGACTAAGTGTAGGAATCTGTTTTAGAAATGTATATTGTGAATTCATTTTATAAATTCCTTTAATAATATTTTAAGACAGTTTCTACTAGCTATCTAGACTTTACTTGTAAACAAACTAGATTTAATACATTTATGATTACAAACTCAACTAACAAATTATGTGTAAACTCATTAAGTATTGTCCTAATCTTGTTGTCAATTGTTTTGTTTAGACTTTGTTTGACTGACTTTAAATATTTATATAACTTTGTGTTTGTTTGAAAATTGTTTCTGCTCTTTATTAATTAATTACTTTATTGCGTCCAGCCTTTTTTTAAGTATAGACGGTAATGTTTGGATTTTTTAAACATGTGTAAAATGAAAGACCAGAGATATCAAATATACTTAATTTTTGGTCTTACTTTTTACTTAATTTATAAAATCCAAGGATTGGTAAATGCAACTAAAACATAAGACTGAGGTGTTGTGTCCGTGCATTTCGCCTTATTCTACAATATAAGTGCCTTTTTATGGGAGATATCCGTCTAAGATCAATGTATCTAATATTTATGCTATAAATATGCTTGTACTTAGATAGATTGCATTTTTCTCAAATAAACAGCTGTATTTACGAGTTACTTTTAATTACATAATCATTGATTTTATTACTAGTTCATCTTGTTCACCAAATTTATATAGGTCATTAGACCACTTTTGACTTACCTGCAGATTAAAAAACACTCAAGAGATCTCTGAGACTTAAAATAAATAAGTGCCTAGTTTTTGGGTTAGGGTGCGTTATACCTACTCCACTTATGTCCAAGATCTTTATCCAATATACATTTGATCAAAGATAATTTACTTTAAAAACAAAGTTTTAACCGACTTCAATTTAGTACTCCGCCAAGCCACGAGCACTGCATTTCCTATTTTATACAATTTACCACATGAACTGATTTCCGATAGCAAATGCGTTGATTACTATAGAAAAAAACCGAATCGCTGTATGTGGGCCGATAATATTTGAGGACTTCCATCGATTCCCCGAGATCATCACCAATGGCACTTCATTAGTTACTATTTAAACGGAATCTTATCAGAACCTGTGACGTACTTTTGCACTTTTAAGTACATAATTGAGGAATTCGATAAGTCATCTGTGGTCTTCATCATCAATTCCTCGCCACCAAATTTATGATTCCGGATGTAAATACACGAGTTATAACAGAAAATACCAAAATCACAAAAAAAAATTCCGAATCGGTTCATCAATGACGGAGTTCTGAGGTAACAAACATTGAAAAAAAAAATACAACCGAATTGAGAACCTCCTCCTTTTTTTTGAAGTCGGTTAAAAAGAAAACAATATCGAAAAAAAATACGAAATCACGATACAAAAAAAAACCGACCAAGTCAAGTGTGTGCCGGGCCACGCGCAGTGTAAGGTTCCGTAGTTGCTTGCTGTCTTAGTTACATCGACGAGCGGTGCGGTTGCGTCGGCCGAATTTGTACGAAGTTTGCCTCTCCAAGTACACATTAAGTTGGTCGACTATTACTCGGTAACTACTTATGCCTCCTTGTCCGTGATAGTTTTCCTTTTAAATTCATTATATTATATACTACTACCACGATTTTTTTCACATCCCCAGTAGTAGCCATTTAGCCGGCAGGGGCATGTGTCCCCATGACTCGAACCAAAAATCACTGATTTGAAAAATGGTTTCACGAAACCCATAATATTTTTGAACGAGCTATCCAACGATACCCCACAACATGAGTTAAACGAGAAAAAAAAATACATCTCCGCTTTAGGTGTAGGGGCCTCCCCTAAAAACGTTTTTTTTTTTCAAGATTTTATATGTACTATTTTGTTGGCGTGATTGATTTAGGTTATATACCCATGCCGAATCACAGTCTTCTAGTAGTAATGGTACTGAGCTAAGCCGAAGACGGACGGGGACATGGCGAAACGACATACCTAAAAGCAACAATTAGTATTGAACTCTTATTCTATCTATTCTTATTGTACAAAAGAACACAGTACAGTCAGCGTCATATAGTTAGGCAGTAGCAGCCAAGGTAGCCCAATATTTCGGTACACGTCTTTATTACTACAAGAATGTTAGGAAATATTTGGCTACTGTCGCGACGAACGCGATCATCGATCGGCGCCGGTGGAAATGTGTCTGAAACGGACTCAATGGAGCTCGACTGTCGGCACTGGCGGGATTTTGAATTGAACTGTCAGACAGAAAAAATGGATGTAACGGTGACCAAAACGAATTAGTTTTTGTATCTCGAATAAAAGCTATACCGTAATAGAAATAAAGAGTGAGAGTTATTGTGAACGAGTTTAAGAATAGATATGAATGGAAAGGATTGATCAGTAGTCAATGACAACTGTATCAATCGTAGTATTTATGTGAAGATATAGGAAAATGTCGAACAGTGAGAGATATGTTTAGCAAGGCAGGAAAGAATGGATTGTGGGAGAACTACAATCACGCTAATGTTCATCATATTAGGTACGCTGAACATAGAAGTAAGAAATAGAAACATGAACAGTAAGTACCCACGAGGATAGAATAGAGGAGAAGACAGCTGGGGATCCCGGTGAGAGTCTTATGTGTATTATTAGAAGGATGAGTTGAGAGATGAAGGGATATTCAAGTAAGAGGAACATACAGAATAGAAATAGCCAAGAATATGCCAAATGGTTATGAGAGGACAGGGGCGGGCTATAAGGGGAGTTGTGGAGGCCCGCGGCGGGAACAGAATTCCCGCCAATACGTAAGAATAGAAAGAAATCAGAATAGAACAAGAATATAATCAGCATCGTGATTAGAATGAGAATCAAGAGAAATCACTTCACCTCTCACTCATGTATGATCGTACGGAGCAAGAAGCTCCATCAACAAGAAATTAGAACGGAAAGGATATGAGAATGAAAGTTTGAATATACTCGTAAGAACCTGGTAAGAATGAATACTTAGAAACACGTTATCCCGTTTGTATTTAGGCAAATGCATGTCAATGACATACATTTGTGTTAGGATGTCTTGTCGTTATGTATATGCTAGTACTCAGGCAGAAACCAAGGTTTACGCAGAATTGCCTCACGTTAGAATCAAGATAGAATCAAAAGCATAGCTAAACGTAGCGACAAATTGGTGGAGGTGCTGAGCGAAAATTGTATTTAAGAATAGATTGAGCGAAGCATAAAGAAAATAGAAAAAGCATCTTTCTTTGGCTCGGGAGGTTCCGTATGAATTTCCTGAGTAGTTAGAACCATGGTGGATGTGTGGCTTAAGGCAGTTCCAAATATGTACAAATGTCTAAGTGGAAACACTTATTCAAACCTGTCTCATTGGGATCTGCAATGAACATAAGTTTTAGAACTGTTAAGAATTTTTTAATAAAATTTAGCGCACTGACCTAGAATAATGTAGAAAGAGATACTCTATTTTTTGTTTGGTTATTAATATTGATTTGATGTGATGATTGATTACATTGATGTGCAATTAAATATGTGGACTAAAAGAAAAGTCATATTGTATATGCATATAAATTAAATAAAAGGATTAAAATATTTGTTGGTCTATGGGTGTTTAAATTCATCCATTTCAAAACCACAGATATTTTTAATATTGCTTCTGATGTAGAAAAGTAAGAAAGTTTGTGTTTTATCAGAATGTGTAGGTAGGTATATGGACCTCCATATTTAAAGAAGATGAATGACCCATGTAGAAATATTTTTTACAATAAGTTACCAGTCCCAGACTAAGAAATATTGGATTATATTACCTGAGTAAATTCAGCTTGGTCACATGAAAAAGATTGGTTAGAATTAGAATATATGCTCGCGGGGCTCTGCCTGCATATGATGGATAAGGTACAGCCTATATCTAAGGTCCATTATACCTGTACTGGAGAAAAATTTCATGAGATTGCATGGATGGTCCGGGGATTACCCCTACTCACAAACATGAAAACATACAGACCTTACCTCATGGTTGTATTACTATAGGTGCCTGTATTAATGCACTACTATGTTATTTGAATATAAAAGAAAAATAATCCAAATCAATGTTTTGGTAAAATAATAATAACGCCAGCGCTGCGCTCCATAGGTTATGAAAATCTTAAGAAAGTCGTTATAATACTACTTTGACTAATTAAATTCACTGTTGCAGGATAAGTGATGACCATTACACTCACAGTTCGGTGGAGACCTAGAAACTCACAGTTCGGTGGAGACCTAGAAACTCACAGTTCGGTGGAGACCTAGAAACTCACAGTTCGGTGGAGACCTAGAAACTCACAGTTCGGTGGAGACCTAGAAACTCACAGTTCGGTGGAGACCTAGAAACTCACAGTGCGGTGGAGACCTAGAAACTCACAGTTCGGTGGAGAGTTAGAAACTCACAGTTCGGTGGAGACCTAGAAACTCACAGTTTGGTGGAGACCTAGAAACTCACAGTTCGGTGGAGACCTAGAAACTCACAGTGCGGTGGAGACCTAGAAACTCACAGTTCGGTGGAGACCTAGAAACTCACAGTTCGGTGGAGACCTAGAAACTCAGTTTGGTGGAGACCTAGAAACTCAAAGTTCGGTGGAGACCTAGAAACTCACAGTTCGGTGGAGACCTAGAAACTCACAGTTCGGTGGAGACCTAGAAACTCACAGTTCGGTGGAGACCTAGAAACTCACAGTTCGGTGGAGACCTAGAAACTCACAGTTCGGTGGAGACCTAGAAACTCACAGTGCGGTGGAGACCTAGAAACTCACAGTTCGGTGGAGACCTAGAAACTCACAGTTCGGTGGAGACCTAGAAACTCACAGTTCGGTGGAGACCTAGAAACTCACAGTTCGGTGGAGACCTAGAAACTCACAGTTCGGTGGAGACCTAGAAACTCGCAGTTCGGTGGAGACCTAGAAACTCGCAGTTCGGTGGAGACCTAGAAACTCGCAGTTCGGTGGAGACCTAGAAACTCACAGTTCGGTGGAGACCTAGAAACTCACAGTTCGGTGGAGACCTAGAAACTCACAGTTCGGTGGAGACCTAGAAACTCAGTTTGGTGGAGACCTAGAAACTCACAGTTCGGTGGAGACCTAGAAACTCACAGTTCGGTGGAGACCTAGAAACTCACAGTGCGGTGGAGACCTAGAAACTCACAGTTCGGTTGAGACCTAGAAACTCACAGTTCGGTGGAGACCTAGAAACTCACAGTTCGGTGGAGACCTAGAAACTCACAGTTCGGTGGAGACCTAGAAACTCACAGTTCGGTGGAGACCTAGAAACTCACAGTTTGGTGGAGACCTAGAAACTCACAGTTCGGTGGAGACCTAGAAACTCACAGTTCGGTGGAGACCTAGAAACTCACAGTGCGGTGGAGACCTAGAAACTCACAGTTCGGTGGAGACCTAGAAACTCACAGTTCGGTGGAGACCTAGAAACTCAGTTTGGTGGAGACCTAGAAACTCACAGTTCGGTGGAGACCTAGAAACTCACAGTTCGGTGGAGACCTAGAAACTCACAGTTCGGTGGAGACCTAGAAACTCACAGTGCGGTGGAGACCTAGAAACTCACAGTTCGGTGGAGACCTAGAAACTCACAGTTCGGTGGAGACCTAGAAACTCACAGTTCGGTGGAGACCTAGAAACTCACAGTTCGGTGGAGACCTAGAAACTCACAGTTCGGTGGAGACCTAGAAACTCACAGTTCGGTGGAGACCTAGAAACTCACAGTTCGGTGGAGACCTAGAAACTCACAGTGCGGTGGAGACCTAGAAACTCACAGTTCGGTGGAGACCTAGAAACTCACAGTTCGGTGGAGACCTAGAAACTCACAGTTCGGTGGAGACCTAGAAACTCACAGTGCGGTGGAGACCTAGAAACTCACAGTTCGGTGGAGACCTAGAAACTCACAGTTCGGTGGAGACCTAGAAACTCACAGTTCGGTGGAGACCTAGAAACTCACAGTTCGGTGGAGACCTAGAAACTCACAGTGCGGTGGAGACCTAGAAACTCACAGTTCGGTGGAGACCTAGAAACTCACAGTTCGGTGGAGACCTAGAAACTCACAGTTCGGTGGAGACCTAGAAACTCGCAGTTCGGTGGAGACCTAGAAACTCGCAGTTCGGTGGAGACCTAGAAACTCACAGTTCGGTGGAGACCTAGAAACTCACAGTTCGGTGGAGACCTAGAAACTCACCGTTCGGTAGAGACCTAGAAACTCACCTAGAAACCTACACAGTACACACATTTAAGAAGTTAAATGTGTGCCCATACCTGGGTAGAAAAACGTGATAAGAGTCTAGCCTAGGAATCCTAGTGTGGTCTCGTTAGAATTAAGTCTCTCTTCTTTATCTCGACATTTTTGTTTTGGACCCTATGCTAGGAATCCTAGTTCGGGCTCATAAATAAAGTATTAATTATAGTTAGGATAATGTTTAAGAAGGTCCATAGCCTAGGAATCCTAGTATGGACTCAGGTGTAAAATATGTTTTCCTTTTCTTTATCTTACTTGGGGTTTACATAGCAAGAATTCATACAAGAAACATCGATATGAATAGAATAGAATAGAATCGTTATTAGACTAGAATAAGTAGGTATATCAGTGTCCTTAGTTATATGACAATAAGTATCTTATTCTGCTATCTGTATTGGGTAATACTAGCATGCAAATACCTGAAATATTGTTAAATGTCCTGAGGCAGGAAATCTTTTCCATTCACTTTGAATTAATTGTACTGTCAATACATCAAAGGACAAACGCCAACGCAGTTAACTGACCGTCCTGTATTTATATAGAACCTTTAATACAATGCACATAAAGTGCACGTATGGTCGGTTAGTTGTGCTGTCGATAGTACAATCAAGTAAGGAACTAAGGAAGAAATTAAGCTTTACGCTTCCTGAATGAAGTTGGTTTGTGTTATGCGCTGACATAAATGGAAATTGCTTAAAGAAATAGAATTGAAGTACGAATGTAACCATAAACTAAGTGTCAAACGTTATGAAGAAATATAATTTACATACTTTTATTAACCAAAGCCAGCAGAACATCACATGAGAAAATGAAGTTTATATGTCCCTGTTCCGAAACAGAACAACAATTTGGAAATATTTAAAGGGCAATATTGGTAACTAGCAAAGCCAAACTACCAAAGTGTATAATGGAACTTGGTTCAAAGCTAAGTCCATGAATAGCGGCTTACCAGATGTTGACAAAATAGAATACCTGAGAGTTGGTTGTTAAAGTTGAAGTGATCCAATTAGTAGAAGGTCTCAACCAATTGAAGTATAAGAATACTCGTTTAAAGAATGTTGTGCATATATAGAATAGGGGTTATGCTAGCTCTAAGCATCCTACAACGGGCCGGCTACACTGTGCAAAGAATGGCAAGGGTAGGTGAGGCGACTAAAGAACAGAACCGAACAAAGAATAGTAATGTATAGCCTTGTAGGCTACACAATCCTACAGCTTGTGAAGAAACTGGAGCTAAGTCCGGATCAAGAACAGTTATTATTGTTTGGTAATGACGACTCAGTCGAAATCAAATCAATATCGAGATGGGAACGATATTGTCAGAAGAAGGAAAATAGAAGGGAAAAGAAAAACGGAAGGCCGAGGATATCTTAAATGGAGCAAAATAAAATAAAAAATAGGCGCTTCATCGTATACAGAAAATATAATAAAGTGTAAGGTATAAATAATAATAATAATAAATAAATAATAATAAATAAATATAAGGGGACAATCTTACACAAATCGACCTAGTCCCATAGTAAGCTCAGTAAGGCTTGTATAAATAAATGAATAACATAACATAACATATGATGGAACGTGTCCATATCTCGATTCTTGTGGGTTTTATGAGGTTGGTGAGAGTAGTGAAAGAATTGGTTCTTTATCAATGCCGTTCTCTAGTGAATGATTGCGGGAAAAAACATAGAATAAAATTTAGCTAATCTAAGAAACCCGATCTGCCTATGATACTCAAAGGAAGAATTGTGGTTCAATGGACCACATTTCCTCTCGCTAAGTAGGGAGGGCTGGCCAACGTAAAATAAATATGGCCAGTCAGCTCATTTTGTGGAGTTAGAATCGAGATTGGGAAAATTAGATGAAGATGGATATATCGGGTCGAAATAAAAAGAATGACCCCAGAAGAGAAGAATGGTGGTTCGATGCAGAAGAAGCTTTAGGTCACAAAAACACGTCGTGGACCTAAGGAATTATCGGGAAGTTCCAGTCTATCCAGAAATACTTAGTTATTGACGAGTATGGATGTGTTAAGATGCGGGGCAGTTAGTGATGCTTGAGTGCCCTTAAAAGTACATACAACTGTAAGGAAGAAATAAGGTTGCTTAGACACCTGCCTAACTAAATGTACCTACTGTTGATGTAGAAGTAGTTGGTGATATGACAAGGGTAGGAAGTTCGCATACTACGAGGAAAATAACGTAAGCAAGAGGTATATAGAATTGAGTGCTTCCAATATTGCGATACTATTCAGCTACGGCGGAAGTGCTGTCAAAGGTGTATTGTAGCGTCAATAAGGTGGGAATTTATTATTATTCTCTGACTAAGCCCGTCGTATGGAGGGTCTTATACGAGAATGGTTGGCACAGTAAACGTTGTATGAAACTCACCTAAGAAAGACAGCTGGGTGGAAGGATAAATCGCTGAATACAGACAGTCATTGGAGAAATTGAAGATGACATGAATTAAAACCCTCTAACCGGTGCAAGTTTCGACATAGATTTTTTATTCAAGCTAGCAGAATCACCGACTTATGGTATACGTTTCTTGCCTTCAATATGATGCAATATGTTCCAGTGGCAAAAGAAAACCTCGTAGAAATATGGAAGAAGAGTTAGTGTATAGGTTCTAGAAGAATTATAAAAAAAATGTTTATGAAAACAATACATGTGTAGTTTGCCCGAAATGAAAGAGAATGCTGGTACATTATCACAAGAAGCCGCGGGTCAGAATGAAACAATGCCCAGCCAACATACCTAGTCCAAATCAAAGTGACTCAAAGAACACAGAAAATAGAAAGTGGGAAAGGTCACCACTATGGAGAAAGGAACTGATGGAGCATAAAGACTGACTGAGGAAATAACTTCATGAATTGCTTATTACATTTATATCCTTTAGAAGTAGAAGATGCTGGACACCAGTATATGTTACAAGAGTCAAAAGAACCGACACCTTTACCCCAAAAGAACTGGAAGTCCTTAAATAGAACCACTGGCTCTGACCAAAGAGCTCATTACACAGGTGCATGGAAATGTTGTGGTCCAAGATAGTGTTAAAACGGTAGAGATACCTGGTGCCTCTGCTCCTGTAAAACAAACCTAGATAATAATGTGTAAAAACTAGAAAGAACGGAGGCAGTAAGGGTAAGGTAAGGATTGCCCTATAGACTGGAGAACTGGCAGCAGTCCAGATTCGCCCGGCGGTCGGGAGTGTCGCGACGAACGCGATCATCGATCGGCGCCGGTGGAAATGTGTCTGAAACGGACTCAATGGAGCTCGACTGTCGGCACTGGCGGGATTTTGAATTGAACTGTCAGACAGAAAAAATGGATGTAACGGTGACCAAAACGAATTAGTTTTTGTATCTCGAATAAAAGCTATACCGTAATAGAAATAAAGAGTGAGAGTTATTGTGAACGAGTTTAAGAATAGATATGAATGGAAAGGATTGATCAGTAGTCAATGACAACTGTATCAATCGTAGTATTTATGTGAAGATATAGGAAAATGTCGAACAGTGAGAGATATGTTTAGCAAGGCAGGAAAGAATGGATTGTGGGAGAACTACAATCACGCTAATGTTCATCATATTAGGTACGCTGAACATAGAAGTAAGAAATAGAAACATGAACAGTAAGTACCCACGAGGATAGAATAGAGGAGAAGACAGCTGGGGATCCCGGTGAGAGTCTTATGTGTATTATTAGAAGGATGAGTTGAGAGATGAAGGGATATTCAAGTAAGAGGAACATACAGAATAGAAATAGCCAAGAATATGCCAAATGGTTATGAGAGGACAGGGGCGGGCTATAAGGGGAGTTGTGGAGGCCCGCGGCGGGAACAGAATTCCCGCCAATACGTAAGAATAGAAAGAAATCAGAATAGAACAAGAATATAATCAGCATCGTGATTAGAATGAGAATCAAGAGAAATCACTTCACCTCTCACTCATGTATGATCGTACGGAGCAAGAAGCTCCATCAACAAGAAATTAGAACGGAAAGGATATGAGAATGAAAGTTTGAATATACTCGTAAGAACCTGGTAAGAATGAATACTTAGAAACACGTTATCCCGTTTGTATTTAGGCAAATGCATGTCAATGACATACATTTGTGTTAGGATGTCTTGTCGTTATGTATATGCTAGTACTCAGGCAGAAACCAAGGTTTACGCAGAATTGCCTCACGTTAGAATCAAGATAGAATCAAAAGCATAGCTAAACGTAGCGACAGCTACTCTGGCTGCTACTAACTATATGACGCTGACTGTACACGATTACATAAGCAAAATTTACATACAGTATATCTAAGCAATTATATTATAGTACCTTATTATTTTAACACGTTCACTGTCCCCATACAAAATGATCTGACAATGTCACTATAGTCCGACCGCTTTACTCGGTCCTCGCCTGGGCGGCGCGCGGGGGCTATAATGGGAGAGAGCTTCGCGTCCCGCACGACACCCGCTCGCCCGTCGCGAACCGGTCGGACTATAGTCATCCAAGTGTGCAGCATGGACTCTTGAAAAGCAGGTGCTTAACTCATCATAATTAAACATAAGTTCCCTTTCCGAGTGCCCCCAATGATGACTCATTGGGGGCAATCGGAAAGGGAACGTGTTTTAATATATTGTTAATCAATATGTACCAAAGATACTATGTATTTTCTCAGGCGAAACCGATCTCATCTGGTGTTTCAACGAGCGGTCAGTACTGGAAAAATTCGTGACAACAGCCGACAGCGACCACAACGAGGGCTATAGTACGTGCAAGCTCGACATGAGTCCAGCAGGCCGCGCGCTGTTCCACGGAAACCTGGACACTAGGGTACCCAAGGACGGCAGGATCAAGAAGGCAGGGTACTGTGCTCTCAGGTCGCAGCGAGTGAGAGTAAGTTATTTTAATAACCCTAACAATCTTACGAATTCGTGACAACATCAGCCGACAGCGACCACAACGAGGGCTATAGTACGTGCAAGCTCGACATGAGTCCAGCAGGCCGCGCGCTGTTCCACGGAAACCTGGGCACTAGGGTACCCAAGGACGGCAGGGTCAATAAGGCAGGTTACTGCGCTCTCAGGTCGCAGCGAGTGAGAGTAAGTTATTATAACAACCCTAACGATCTTACGAATTCGTGACAACAGCCGATATCGACCACAACGAGGGCTATAGTACGTGCAAGCTCAACATGAGTCCAGCAGGCCGCGCGCTGTTCCACGAAAACCTGGACACTAGGGTACCCAAGGACGGTAGGATCAAGAAGGCAGGGTACTGCGCTCTCAGGTCGCAGCGAGTGAGAGTAAGTTATTATAACAACCCTAACGATCTTACGAATTCGTGACAACAGCCGACAGCGACCACAAGGGCTAGCACGTACTCGTACAAGCTTCAGACGAGTCCTGCGCGCCGCGTACTTATACACGGGAACCTGGACACTAGAGTACCCACGGACCGCAGGTACTGCGCCGTCAGGTCAGGCCTCAGCGACCGAGAGTAAGCTATCCTAACAGCCCTAAAAAAAAATTACAAATTCGTGCCTACTAGCGTCTGCGACTAGCACGCGCAAGCGAACGTCATTTCAGCAGTCCGCGTACATTTTCAAGGCCTGTATTATGGATACTGGCATTCCTGCCTTGATTCGAGTCGACCACGCCCGCTTGACAGAGACACGCTTATGCCTTCCGCGCGCGAGTAAAAGAGATGCAACACTCTTCGGGAATGGCTTTTTTGGACTTTCGATAAATACGAAACTTAGTGAAGTTTATTCCAGACTATAATTTCAAATATTGATAATATATCGAAATTACATATGGTACTTATGGACCTAGAATATATTATGCAGAAGCGATCGACGTCAATATCAAAGTGATTTGTTGAAATTTTAGTGATGTTTTATTTATATTTCACACACTACAAGTCATGTCTCTTCGAGCGATTTTCTCTACAAGTCGGACAAATACTACACGCTACGGCGTAGCACACGCGTTGCTTGGTCTCGTATGTTTTACATGTATCTAATGCGCTATCCACATTATGTGATTAAACCCCAATTTGTCAGTACAACATTTCGAAGTCAGAATTGGGTGTAGCGTACACACCTAACAACTGCAACTACAATTTCATTCAGTGTGGCCAGTTAACAGAAGGAAAGCGAAAATTAGCGCATTCAAACGGTCCTGCGAAGCGGACTGCAAGATTGTTACTAACCGATGAGATAGGGCAAGACAGCACGTGTAACACACAGCCGCGACATACTCTCGATTTCTCTCGCATGTCCTAATAAGAGAGAGACGGATAGTGCGAAAAAAATTGAGAGAGCTCGCGCGCCGTCGCGTAATAGCCGTGCAGCACACAAAAATCGAGAGTATGTCACGGCCACCTCATGATCGACGTGCTGTCTCGCCCTATCTCATCGGTTAGTAACAATCTTGCAGTCCGCTTGGCAGGACCGTTTGAATGCGGCAATTTTCGCTTTCTTACTGTTAACTGGCCACACTACACTGGGTACAGTGTAAAATATTAATACAATCTTCTTTAGCATATATTTTTTAATTATCGTTTAAATTTATTTGTATGAAATTTGTGAGAAAAAAAAACTTGGCAGATCATGCAAATTCCATGGTCCAAATTGTGATTTTCATGCAATTAATCCGTACAACTCGTTTGACGGTTGGAACATGCATCCACACTATAGCAATTAGTCAGATTCTGATGAATTGGGGCTGACAAATCACTTAATGTGGATGGCCCATAATTTTACAAGCTTTTATTTAGTTTCACCTGTCCCGTTGTCTGTCTGTCTGTCTGTCTGTCTGTAATCAAATCTTGCAAGTTAATTTGACCCACTTCCCGGTGACGGGTGTAAGTATAGTTTGGATGACCATTCAATATTATGGTACCATCGAGCTGATCTGATGATGGAGACAGAAGGCGACCATGGGAATTCAGTACTTAATTGACGTAACCCCGTTGAGTTTGGGCTCGTTAGAATCTTCTCAATGGGTAGTTTATGATGGTTTACAGAAAAGTACAGTCGGCAATAAAAGCATGTACCAAAAATGAAATTGATGCCGAAACTTGTTTACTTTAATCAATACTCGTATTCCCTCGGTTTACAGAAATCATTTAAACGCGAAGCCACATTCGACTGGCATCTATACAACACTCTGGTGCTGAAGGTGCGAGGGGACGGGCGGTCGTACCTTCTCAACCTGTCATGTGAGGGCTTCTATGATATCACGTGGAATGACATTTACCATTACGTATTGTACACCAGAGGCGGGCCATATTGGCAGGTGGCTAAGGTACGTTGCAAATGGTTCTAATTTTATACAATACAACTTGAAGGTTAGCTGGAAGAGATCTCTTATGTACGATTCCCACCGAACGGGTCGGGCCGGAGCGCGCCTGAGCACATTTTACAAGTTGTCAAAGGAATTTGAAGCTTTAATACAGACGTTACATTTCATATTTAATTGGATTTGCGACTCGCGAAGACCGCGCCCCGAAGCAATACAATCGTCCTACACTACCAAAACGTAATATCTAGAATATCAGTGACATTAAATTTGAACCTTAATACCATAACGATACCGTTTGTTATTCAATATGCATGTTGTTTTGGCGCGTGCTTACCGGTAGCTAGCGGCTATGCGATAATAGAGACAATGGCCTTTGTTTGAAAGATAAGGGCTCGAAGCGAAAAGTTAACCTGGGAAGAGCCGTACTATACCATGTTGCAATAAATCAATTTCATTTCAGATTCCGTTTTCAAAGTTCATCCTCGGTTCTAAGGGCAGGATCCAAGACAAGCAGGTGCGGATGCGGATGGACCGAGTGACGCACTTCGGCATCACGTGCTGCGACAAGATTAACGGAGAATTCAATTTGGAAATAGAATACATAGGTAAATACCATTTACATTACACTCCTAGCAATTTATCACAACAACTTGCTATAGTTGGACTGACCGCAATACATAGCAACTACAGCAATTTGGTGTTTTAAATTGGATCGTTTGTAGTGTGCTTGATTAGAAAATAACGCTCCGAGTAAGACACATTCACATGTACCGATAATATCGGTCCGACAAAGCAATAGAATCATTTCTCAATATCATCAGGCTTGTACAATTGGCGCATCTAATATTTTATTTTCTTACTCTTCAAGTCACCTTCAAGTATAAGTAACAACTATAATACGTGAAACTTTCGACTATGCACAAGAATTGTGATTGGCACCCTAAGCTATAAAAATGATTTTTTTGACAGTTATTTTTTTGTATGTTTTAGGTCTGGAGTTTGATCCGACGCATGACGAAGAATTTGCATACGAGATGTACAAAACGGAAAGATACATTGTCGGCGTATGATTTCGCACAAATACATACCTACATTTATTGTATAGTAAAACAGTAAAAATAGAAAAATAATGTTTTTTTTACCTAGCCAAGCAAACAAAAAAAGCTGATTTTAACGGAAAATCACCATGCTCACCTACGTCTCATGACACGATAAAATGCATGCCAGCAGGCCGAGAAAGTTGTGTTGAGCAATAATCAGAAGATTATCGCACCAAAATTTTACCGAAAGTTTCAAAATCCTTCAGTGCCGGCCAAAATTGGTATGGGTAGGTAGGTAGGTAGGTATACCTATACTTACTTTACTCTTTGGGGTAGGTATATTTACGTCATGTGACAACAGTACGAGACTTTTTCACTAGAGAAGTGACAATTATAGAAGAAAAATATTTTTTTTTAAAGGTAGGCGCCCGAGTTCTTCAGCTCACATCCACTCCACAGTAAATAAGACCTAGGCAGGCAGGGATTCCGGTAGAGATTACAATCTTTCCTCTCTGGGCTTAATGTACGACTATACGCCACGCCAAGATCGTCGTTGGTTTTATCATCTGTTAACTTAGAGCATTAAACCAACCGGAGTGGTCATGAGTCATTTTCTATACATAAAAAGTCTGCCGATTTTTGCGGGGGAGGGGAACGTCAAATGTATGCGTAACGTGAAAATAGCTACGTCAGATAAACGTCAGTCCATACAATGTGTATGACCACTGGTCATATACTTTTGGCAGTGGCAGAGGGGAATGCAAGGGGAGTCAATGGCCACTCCGGTTGGTTTAATGCTCTAAGTCTGTTAAAATGAAAAAGTATGTATTCTAACTAGAGCAAGTTGATGTGACAAATTGTTAGGTGTGCAATGGCCTTAGCAGTGTCAACACTTTAAAAAGTCGTTCATTCATTCGTTCTAATTCGTCGTTATTCGCAAAGAGGTTGTTATTCGATTCGTTCGTTCGTGTTCGAGACGTTTGGTTGGAAATTGGAATTTGCAATTTGTTTTAATATATATTTGTCATATTTTGGTGCGGCTTGTCTAAAATACAGCAAATTTTGCATGTAAGTATGAATAATTTACTTACTTTTTCATGGAATGTACCTGTGTATCGCGCCCTTTGATCGCACCATCAATGTGAGTGCATGAAACTGATTTATGATTGAAAACTTTTTTCTAAGCTTAATAATTACGTATTTTCAGGAGCAATAAAATGAGCACGGCTGAGGACTCTGACCCAGTCTCCAATTCTGACGATTATACAGATGTGAGTGCTGATGGAGATTCGAACTCCGAAGATCAAAGTGACGACGGTTCCCCCTCAAATACACAACAACTCAAGAAGGTAACAAAAAGTATGCAAGACATATTGAAGGAAATGGTTAGAAAAAGGTTGCTACTTGATGAGCAACAGATGATACTAGAGTTTTTAGCTGTGCAAGTGGATGATGAGTACGATAACAACACCAATGTCGATCTTCAAGACTCCCCCACTGATGACTTGAAGACATTTGCTAGTTTCTTGCACTACTATGCGCCCAAGGCCTATGAGTATATCATCGAAAATTACAACACTCCCCTACCCAGCATCAAAGAGTTAAGTATCTGGTTTGAAAATGACAAATTTGCACCAGGATTTACTAAACAGGCTTTTGATATACTGGAAAAGAGACGTGTTGAAAAGGGGAAGAGACTAACTTGCTCCCTTGTGGCTGACAGTCTTCAATTGTTCATCCGCAGTAGTTATGTAGAAATAGATGTGGGTGCTGGCCCTTTAGAGGGTGACTTTGCTTATGAGATTGAAGGGAGGGATGCATATGTTATACTGCTGGTCAGCTTAGAAGAGAACTGGAAGATTCCTTTATGTTACTTCATATCAGATCAAACGTCTAAACAGACTCAAGCAAATTTGATCAAGATGAGCTTGCACCGCTGTCATGGCATTGGTGTTGAAGTAGTCTCCATTACAACAACTACAGGTTTAGCAAAGGTCCTGGGCTGTGAGCTTGACAACCATAAGAAATTGAAGACCACCTTCAAACACCCGGCATCAGGCAATCCAGTGGCGGTGTTTGCAGACCCCAGCCTCAGCCTCAGGAGCCTCTATCACACATTTAGTTCCAAAAAAGAACTTTTTGATGGACAGAGAGGTACAATTAGCAAGGACTTAGTTGAAGAACTTGGTAAGATTCTTACAAGTAAAACATTCCAGTTAAATTTCTCTGCTGACATGCTTGATTTACGCAATATCCTTGCCAAGATTGACCTTATCTCTGAACTCATGATGCCGAGTGTAGGTGCTGCTCTAGAAATATGCAAGAATAGATTGAAGCTTCCAAAATTCACAGATGCTGGCCCAACAATAGAATACATCACTATGATCAACACATTGTTCTACATTCTGTATTCAAAAGCCGGCCAATCTGGTTACAGACAACCAATATCTCCAGAAAATGGAAGGGAAATTCTTGAGTTTCTAGAAGAAGCCAAGAAATACATCACTTCAATTTCCTATGCAAAGCCTGGAATGGGTAGACACATTAACAGGCAGCTGGCAGTGGAAGACCCCAACTTTCTTGCAGTAGGGTTTAAAGATCTGCTGATTAGTATTGAAACACTGAAACATTTATACACCACCTTAGTGGAGACAGGAGTTCTAAACTGCATCTCTACTTATAAGCTCAGCTGGGACCAAATGGACGAGTTTTTTGGAGTAATTCGCAAGCACAATCCCCGTGAAGGTGGTGCAGAATTCCAACCCATATACCAGAGATTCTTTGCAGATTTGAAGTTTACTCTGACTGGCTGTCCCCAAATAGAGGGTTACTTGATGACCAACTTTAACAAGGCTATAGATATTATTAAAAAAACGAGCGGAAAACGCGCTTTTGACGAGCTATATTCAGTCACCAAAGAAAAGCGCCGTAAAACCGAAGATGATATGCGAGCTATCATAAATGTTACCAAATTAGTTACATATCTAGACAAAGAACATGACAAGATGGAGAAGCAGTACATAGTTGGCTACATAGCTGGTTATACTGCTGTTCAGTTAGCAGACGCCCTGCGATGTGAGGAATGCATTGACAGCTTAGTAACAAATGAGAAAATGTGGTTCCATAGATACATAACCTCAAGGGAGTTGAAGGGACTCTGTCTGCCCAGCGAAGAAGTGTTCAAGATCTGTTGGGAGTGTGAACAATCTCTACGAGGGCGGCAGAAGCTGACGGCCGCGGTCAAGCGTCGCCTCCTCTCCCGCGCTCTACGGATCCCACCGGCAACCCATCATATCCACCATGTCCACCTGACGAAAGCCATTGTGGCCAAGTACTTGCGTGTACGCCTCGGCTTAGAAGAGCAACCCAAGCGCAGGAAGACGCAGCAGAGAGGGTTTCCGCACATGCTTAGACTGTAGCATGCTTGTGTTTATACTAACCTTAAAAATGAACCCTAATGCATGAGGATAGATTTGTTATTGTAAATTCCATGAGGTGATCATAAACTTTTATTTTTAATTTCTATTACTATGAAAAGTATGAACCTAAACTTTCTAAATAGTTATCTTATAATATCTGTTATTTTTTTGACTCTGTTGTTAAGTTTCTTAAATATGATAACTTTTGTGATTGTAAGAGAGCCATAAGCTAAAAAGTTTTAATGGAT
This sequence comes from Epinotia demarniana, assembly GCA_945867215.1. Lineage (NCBI taxonomy): Eukaryota > Metazoa > Arthropoda > Insecta > Lepidoptera > Tortricidae > Epinotia > Epinotia demarniana. The sequence goes on from OX244277.1 coordinate 17,932,542, forward strand.
AATTTATTAACTTCTATAGCCTATCAGTCTCTCAGGATGTTCAGTCTCTTAGTAACCTATATTCTAAGACAGGTAATTGTGATTTAGGATACAAACAAGCTGATATGCTAACATATTTTAATTTGTTAGTTTCTAAAGTTTATCAGACTGACTCTTAGTGACACAACTAATATTTTTTAAGAGAAATTGTGACCTAAGAAAGCTGATAAGCAGTGATCCTGATGTGATTCTATTTTAAGCCATATGTCATACATAGTTAGCAGTATCACTGTTTATGTAAGATTGTTTTGGTAGTAGTGTGATGTAATGTTAAGATTACTGATCAGTATTATAGCTTGACCACAACTGCTGTGCCGCTAGTTGAGAGCTGCACAGCGGTTGTGGTCAAGCTATAGTGTAGAAGTTTTTTTTTTTAATTTTACCTAGTTTTTTCTTACGCTTTAAAAACCAGGTTATGGTGGTCAATGTTTTTTATTAACTTTCAATAAAAGAATTCCACAAACTATTTTTTTCTCTATATTGCCCCAATTCTACGGCAGGGATGAATTTCATCTCTCAATTGTCACACTATCTTAGCCATATATTATGCGCTTAGCGCGTTCGAGGGATTGTGGGTGCAAGAAGCAACGAATAGGCTATGGTATCCGCAGTTTTAATATTAACTGCAATTTGGCGCAAAGAGTATATATCTGGCGGGATGTATGCTTGTTAACCACCATGTTTAACTAGCATATAAATATACGGGTTGGTCTCAGACGGTCCTGAACGCAATTTGCCTAGTTGGAGTTTTGCCCACATTGCAGTTTGGCATTATGCCTCAAACGCAAAATGCCTAACATCACATTTTCGTCGTTTTGATGTTACTCTAGCGATATTGACGAAGCCCCGCGGAGCGGGGCTCCTATTTATGGTCTGTTTGCCCTTCGGGCATCGGCAGAAACCTAACCTACCTATAAGTGGTCACTTTTCGTTTTAGGCATAATGCTCGGTGGTCAAACTGCAATGTGTTTTTTTTTTTTTTTTTTTTTAATTTATTTCATGACCATGGATACAGAGTCCTTCAGTCGGAATAATAGTTTACATTTAAACACAAATATAACATTTTGTCATCTACATTACAAGTAATAAGTATTATAATTATAGCATTAGAGCTTACGAAATGTACAATAATATAAATTGTATGTAATAATCAAATTTTTTCTACAGTTTTTAAAATGAATTTAAATACAGGTATGAAATAGACAGGGTTTGATAATAAATCTTGAACGAGGCGGGGAACACTTAATGAATTTTCATCAGCAACATCACTAATGACACTGACAAGTGTCTGCCTTTGAATAGCAAACGTTTCACACTCAAATATCACGTGTTTTATATCCGCATTTTTCTTAGAACAATAGGTACATTTATCATCACTTATAATTTTCATCCGATTGAGATGTGCTGGAACCAAGCAATGACCAGATCGCAAACGATTAATGCACGTTATGAACTTCCTGTTAATGTATTTGAAGCTGTTATACCACGGTGCTGTTGGTAAGTTTTGCTGTAGTTCTGCGTACCATTTTCCTTTTGTCTCTGTAGTAGCGTCCCAGTATTCCTTCCACATTCTCTTTGAAGAGCTTTTAAACTGGTGATAATAATCCGTAAAAGGTACTTTAAATGATTCTGTTAAATCAACGTCGTGGTCGCGACGAGTCGCAAGATCCACAACTTCATTTCCAGCTATGCCACTGTGGGAGGGAACCCATACAAATTCTACATTTTTTCCTAACTTAAGTATCATATCCTTAATTCTATATATAATATAATTTTGTTTATATGCTAAATTATAATTGCATAAGGTGGATAGCACACTCTTAGAATCACTAACTACTAATATATTTTCACTATTTACATTTGTATATACATAAGTCAAAGCAGCTAATATTGCCCAACCTTCTGCAGTAAATATGCTACAATCACTTGGTATTTTATAGCATTTAGTTAACTTCATTTGAGAGTCATAGTATGCTGATTTAACATGCTCACTCTTAGAACCATCAGTGTACAAAGTATAGAAGTTTGGATTTTCACTTAAAAGTTCTAAGAAATCATACTTATTTTTCACAGAATCTAGGTGACACTTAATATCACGGTAGCTAAGCAAAGTGTTATATGGGCACTTGTAAATTGGCCACTTGTTACTGGTGTACATGTTTCTTGTCAGGTTTTTTGTACATGTTATTATGGTTGGAATTTCAGGTAAGGAGCCTGAAATAAGAGTACTAGCCGAAATACTGGATGTCTCAACTGACTGTGTGATTACTGCGGGATGCGTGATTTTCTCCAAGACAACACTATTATCACAGGACAACTCTTTCAAACAAAATCTCTCAGCCAGCTGTAAACGTCGTAAGGACAATGGAGGTATACAATTTTCAATTTCCATAGTGTTAATAGGAGTGGTGCGCATAGCTCCACTTATCACTCTCAAACCCATATTCTGTATTACATCCAACTTTCTTAATAAGGTACTACTGGCATTCATATAAGCCAAGGAACTATAGTCAAAATGACTTCGGACTATGCTTTTGTACAACATATTAAGAGTTTTTGGGTCAGAACCCCAAAATGTCCCTGCCAGGCTTCTCATTACATTTATGCTCTTCATGGCATTCTGACATATATAATTTATGTGCTTATCAAATTTTAACTTATCATCTATAACAACACCTAAAAATTTATGATGACTAACAATAGGAATTAGATTGTTATCATATATAATATTTACAGCAGACTGTGCAAATGGGTCTCTACTGAATATTAATACTGCACTTTTTTCTGAACTTATTTCTAACTTTAAAGTGTTGCTATAATAAAGTTGTAGTTGGTTTAATGCTGCATTCATATTATTTACAGCCAAGTTCAAGTTCTGATTTTCACTGTACAAAAGTAGGTCATCTGCAAATTGCAAGATTTTAACTTTGGATGTATTTACATAATGAAGGATTTGAGATGTATATAAGTTGTACAACAGAGGTGACAATGTAGCGCCTTGCATTGTCCCTTTACTTACATTTCTAGGTCCATGTAGTTTATTATTAAATTTAACAAATAAGGTTCTATTGTGTAAGAAATCGAAAATCCATTTTAAAGTTTTACTTGGTAAGTCCAACTCATGTAAAACACGAATCAGACTTTCAATGTTAACATTGTCAAAGGCACCTTTAACATCTAAAAAAACACATACAACATTAGAGTGACAGAGTTTTGCCTTTTTAAGATCAGATATGAGAGATACAAAGCTTTCAAAGCAACTTCTGCCTTTTCTGAATCCATATTGAATATCTGGTAACTTTCCTTGTGTTTCAGCAAAGTAATCTATTCTTAACTTTAACATATTTTCAAAAAGTTTCCCTAAACATGATTATAAGGAAATAGGTCTGTATGATAAAGGATTATTGACAGGTTTATTTGGCTTTAGGATGGGAATGACACATTGTGTTTTCCATGATGACGGTATAACTAAACTATTCCATAATTTATTATAAACTTGTATTAAGATTTCTACAGCATTGGGATGTAACCTTTTAATTAACATATATGGTATGTTATCCAACCCTGGTGTTGTGTCTTTTCTAGTTTTGAGTGCTATATACAATTCATTCAAAGTAAATGGCTTATTGAGAAAAGAGTTTGTTTGATTCTCTGCAGAGCAATTTAATATGTCACTAAGGTTATTTGGATCAAACTGAGTTGACTCTGATATTTTGTCTAAGTAACTTGGTACCCATTCTTCATTTAAATGCCTGTTGTGAGAGGAACCTAATCTTTTAAATCGTTTAATGTAGCCCCATATCCTAGCAATAGGTGTCATTCTATTAAAACTACTGCACAAGTCATGCCATGAATGAACACTTTCTTCTTTTAGTATTCTTTTCTTTTGGGCATCTATCTTTTTGTAGTTTATGAAATTGGTAATACTTGGTGATGTTTTATACTTTATTAAAGCTTCTTTCGATTTTTGTACGGCATTATCACATGTTGGATTCCACCAAGGAGCAGGTTTTCTCATGACTTTCGGAGTTTGTTTTGACTTTAGCTTTGGAATTGCTTCTGATCGAATGTTATACAAAATGTTTACAAAGTTATTGTACAAATTAAGAGGTTCAGTATTATTAATATCTAATTGAGAAAAACAGGTTTCTGACAGATTATAATATTTAGTCCAATCTGCTTTACTATAAATATATTTTTCTTCTACAGGTCGGATCTCATATATGGAAGGCTTCACATTTACGACCACTTGAGTTGGATAATGATAACTGCCCATTGGATCGTCATGAACGCTCCATTCACAAAAAGGAGCCAATGAGGGACTGACCAGAGCTAAATCAATTGCAGACGGATTTCTATTTGGATATGACACAGTTGTTGCACTACCATCATTTAAAACACACATGTCAAATTCATCAATGAGTTTGTACAAGCTGTTGCCTCTATTATTATTTGAATGACATCCAAACAATATATGATGTGCATTAAAATCTCCCATGATAATACATGGCTTAGGGGTTTCCAGTAATACCTTTTTCATTTTGGAGGTGTCAAACCTGTTACAATTAGGAGGACAATATACACAGAGTATACTTAAAATTCCTCTTGATGTCTCTATTGATATACAGATATTTTGAATGGATTCATAAAAAGTTGTGTTTGTTATGCTGTACTGTAAGTTTTGTCTAATTAATATTGCAACTCCATTATGTGTATTCACTGATTTTTTATGTATAAAGTTATATGGTGTAAAATTAGGAATTATACTTGTGCTTTTGAGCCAAGTCTCATTCAATAAACATATATCAATATCTTGTTCTGAAAGAAATGTTTTTAATAAGGTTTTCTTGCTCTGTAAACTCTGTATGTTAAACTGTGCTATTTTTAAAAATGTATCCATGAATTAGTTGAATAAATTTGCTAACAATATTTCTTTAATTCTTTTAAATGTGATCGGGGTATTATCTTTGTCATTTCCAAGACAGACCATTGACTTAACAATTGCATTCATTATTATTTCATTATTAACAAGTTGTTCCATGTTGAAGGTTTGCGGGCTAGTAGGTTTACTAGGCATAGCTGGAAAGGTAGTAGGATTGGCAATAGGTGGTAGTGATGGAGGACTCACCACAGTGGCATATGACTGGTTCGAATTAGCGTATTTCTTTTTCTTCTCTTCAATTTTCTGTTTCTTTATGGGACATTCCCTGGATATAGCGAGGTGGTTCCCGCTGCAGTTTATACATACGATTTCATCGACGTCACATTCCTTGTATGAGTGTTGTCCAGCACAGGATGAACACATTTGTTCACCTCTGCAAACCCGGGCTGAATGATTAAACTTCAAACATTTATAGCATTGGAGAAGGGGTGGTATGTATGCATGTACCTTGTACCTAAACATATTCAGATATGCATGTTGAGGTAATAATGTAGTTGCAAAAGTTATTGCTATTGTCCCCAAAGGGACCAGTTTCCCCTCAACTTTTCGCATGAACCTTTTAATCGATATGATTTCTGCGTCACATGCAATATTTTTATATATTTCCTCATTTTTTAATTCTTTCGGTACATATCGAAGTACACCTGTGGTCTCAGTCAGTGTTGCAGGCACAAACGCTTTGAGTTTATTTCTGCCCAGGAAAAGGTCCATTTTCAGAAAATTATTCGCTGGCGCGGGCTTCCTAAATGTTATTCCGATTTTGTAGGCATTCACTCTGTGGACACCTACAATACCCTTTACTTGCTCCGTAAACAGTTTTGTTAGAGTAATAGGGTTTCTATTACCTAGCTTGTCATTGTCTTGAGATTCTACGTACACAACGCACTCGGCACTGTGATTTTCAGGGAATTGTCTTTTATAATTCGGTTTAGTGAACATTTTATAGTCTTCAGCACTCTTGTCGAGTTTTCGCTTTTTTGGTTCTTTGTCACCGGGGGCCTCGCCCCCGGCGCTCGTATCATTCATTTTTGTACACTATATTCACTTTGTATTAACACTATATTTACAAGAAAAACAATCAAACATATACAAGAATAATTAATTTGCTAAATCGAGAAAATTTTAAATGTCCGCTTAGTTTAACTTCCCGCCAAAAAGTCCACTGCAATGTGGGCAAAACAGTGTTGCCAGCACTGGAGTTCGATTCCATGCGATCTGAGCCTTGAAAAGATCCGAAAATAGCGGCGAGGATCCGCAAAGTACATTTTCATAATTTCTCGATATAAGTATTAGTGTTTAAAAGATATTAAGTATTTTTTTTATACAACGACGGTGGCAAACAAGCGTACAGCCCGTCTGATGGTAAGCGGAGACCGCAGCCTATAGACGCATGCCACAGGAGTAACATGGGCGTTGCCAACCCTTGTTATGTTTGAAGATTCGTCGTGTTGACAGCTGAAGGAACAAGTTCCCTCGCTCTCAACACAACGCATCCTCGGGAGCTCTGGCGACCTTGCTCACCTCTAGGAACACAACACTTCTACAGAGCAAGTAGAAGTGTTATTATGGCTGTGCTCCACATTCGAGCGGGATGACATTTCGCTGTGCCTAAGTACCCTTAAGTTTCCTTACTAGCTTAAATCTGCCATGAAAAGACGTTTTAAGAGATAAACAATTTAGCTCTTTATTCACTCACCCAGCACGTCTATCATGAGACGGCCGCGAAATACTCTCGATTTTTCTCGCACTATACTTACCTCTCTTTCTAACTGTTCTAATAAGAGAGAGATGGATAGTGCGAAAAAAAATCGAGAGAGCTCGCGAACCACGCCGGCTCGTGATAGCCGTGCTGTTTGCATGAGCATTATTGTAGATTACAATAAATAACTTTCACAAGGCGTATTTTTGATCATGACGTCAGAGTATAGCAAAGGGCGGGCGATTTTCGGACTTTATTTGCGTTTTTACTAGTTTTTTTATAAGAACTTAAGGAATAAATGAAAATAATCGTCTTTTATTGATTTTTTTTTGATTAACTAGAACTTTTAGAGAGTTTAGCGGTTCAAAGTTCATTATTTGGTGGAGCAGGGCAATCTGGGACATTTCAGCACTTTAAATTTTTTGCCCAAGTGATGTCAAATACCTATTTTAAATGATTGTTACGTATAGAACACGTCAAAATAAGCATTTTTTACTTGAAAAACTTTTCTCTAAAGAAGTTTTTCCGCTCTTTTATAAAAAAAAAAACCACGAACAAGCTGCGCTCCTGCCACCATCTTCTAACCTAGCCGCCATCCGAGTCAGAACCGTTTAAATGACTAACCTTTGAACCCAAATATCTAGGTAAATATCGATCTGAGAGAAAAAGTTTTATGCCTAACACACACTTATTTTTACGCATTTTTTAAGATAAGAAAAAAATAATTAGAAGAAAAATTATTAAAAATGTTCTATGTGCAAAAACCGCCCCCCCCCCCTAACCTAATCTAACCGTATCTTCTAATAGTCGTGAATCGTCTGCCTAAATCTTAAAACAAAACAATAAGTTATAATTTGTTTAAGACCTATAGGAGCACCAAATCATTCATCTCCCTATGTCGCTTTTTTCATCAATTCTATACGTGCAATCCAGCACAGCTATCACAAGAAGGCGCGCGAGATTTTGCCATTTTTCTCGCACTATCCGTCTCTCCCTTATTAGAACACTTAGAAATAGACGTATAGTGCGAGAAAAATCGAGAGGGCTCGCGCGCCGTCTTTCGATAGCCGTGCTGGATTGCAGGTATAGTATAGATGCATACAGATTACATAAAAATAAAAAATATACAAAATAACAGTCCCGTGGGATAGGATCCGAAATAGTCCGATTTGAGTCAGGATCCGCACAAGATCCGCCAGAGGTCTGAATTATCCGAAATCGGACCAAAAGATCCGCACCGGCAACACTGGGGCAAAACTCCAACTAGGCAAATTGCGTTCAGAACCGTCTGAGACCAACGCAAATATACGACTGTGAGCCCCCTAGTGATCTTATTTCGAACCTTTGCAACCGCTTAGGTAGTCAAATTAGTGGGAGCCAATAATGCACGGCCCAATAATGTACAGCCTGATAATCCGCGTCCACTTTTTGTGGACTCGGATTATTGGGTCGTGCATTATCAGCCCGGACAAAAGTGGCTTCCAATTATTGCCCCGGACCAAGTTTGCTCAAGGTGATAATGTACGGCCCAATAATGTACAGCCTGATAATCGGCGTCCACTTTTTGTGGACGTGGATTATTGGGTCGTGTCGCGAATGCTGGGCATCGCGATGACGTTTAAACACCGTCCACAACTGGCAACACTAACCGGAAGGTAGAACCTCTATGGTGAGTGAACTATTATATCTATGACTCTACTCTATGGTAGATGGGCTTTGTCAATCACTCAGTGCTTCCGTTGCGGGAGCCAGTTAACCGTTGAACGTAACCGCCTCAAGATGTGATAGAGTGAATTGTGCCTGTGAGGTTGCCGATGCTCATTCCATGGAGAAGGAAGCCGCGCCAGCTGGCTTCCTGCAAGCTAAGTGTCTCAACTTTCTAAGATTTCATATAGTTTTAGCTTCAATTACACTCTGACTTACTGTAACGTATAACTCGCTACCCAGGTGAAACTACCCCCTTTGGCCACCACTAGGGTGTCGTGTGTAGTAACGCTCTATGTTGTACTCGGTGATATTATAGATATTGACCCCCCCTAGTTTGACCCTGGCACTCTCACTCTCAAGGGAGGAGTGAGGAACCACCATGCTCTCGCGGGAACTCGTGGAGACCGTGTTGTATTGTGGCTAGAAGGGCATCCAATTTTCTCCCGTGAAAGCGGGGAAAGATACCCCACCGTACCGGTGCTGGTGACGGCGCTGCTGCGGGCAGGACTGGCTTAGGTACTGCATTTGGGTACGGTGGGATGTGGAGCGAGTATGGTTGGGTGACGTTCTGAAGCTGATACCTGTCCGGGCTCCCCGGAGGTGCGTAGGTATAGTGCCGTAAAGCCCGTGTATGCCGGGTGCGCCCGGGTGCTGGGTGGTAAGACGCTGTAGGGGTGGCATGTCACACTTCGGTGCCTCGTAGGTTGGTAGAGGACAACTCGAATATAACGGCGGCCTTAGAAGGCACCGGTATATTCGTGAAGGATCGCTTGATGGGAACTAGGAGGGCTTTATAATACCTAATAACAATACTGACTGACTTACTTAGCGAGCCCTAATAGGACGCCCTCTATGTTAATGTACCCTTTGTGTCATGGCTGAAGCCCTGGCATCAGGTAGCTTGAGGCACTTGGTGACAGCGGTGAAGTCATGAAACACCTTTAACAACAACAGGTGGTCCGAGGCAGCCTCGCAGGGATGCCTTTGACTGCGGCGACCTAGGGCGAGGGAGAAAGGCAGGAGAGAGAGAGAAAGAAGTGGGAGACCATGGGGAGACGAAGGTAGGGTTCATTCACCTACGTCTGTTTCCATCGCGGCGCGTGCCATATAGATTCTTTAATTTACTCTACCACTAGAGTTACACCCCATATAAGGCAGGCGTCGCGACAGGTCGTGCATTATCACCCCGGACAAAAGTGGCTTCCAATTATTGCCCCGGACCAAGTTTGCTCAAGGTGATAATGTACGGCCCAATAATGTACAGCCTGATAATAGGCGTCCACTTTTTGTGGACGCGGATTATTGGGTCGTGCATTATCAGGGCGGACAAAAATGGCTTGTCATAAGCGAACTCTGTCTTAGGTCGGTTAGGTTAGGGTTCACTTGTGTCCCTCAGACCAGAAATAGACACCCCGCGCAGCGGGGTGGCGTCGACTAGCTGGAAATTTTTTGTCCGCATGGATAATGTACAGCCTGATAATCCGAAGCCACAGGGACTCGGATTATTGGGCCGTGCATTATCACCTCGTACAAAATTGGCTTCCAATTATTGCCCCGGACCAAGTTTGCTCAGGGTGATAATGCACAGCCCAATAATGTACAGCCTGATAATCCGCGTCCACTTTTTGTGGACTCGGATTATTGGGTCGTGCATTATCAGCCCGGACAAAATTGGCTTCCAATTATTGCCCCGGACCAAGTTTGCTCAGGGTGATAATGCACGGCCCAATAATGTACAGCCTGATAATCCACGTACAGTATGGACGCGGATTATTGGGCTGTACATTATTTGGCCGTGCATTATCATGGCTGTACATTAACCGGCACCAAATTAGTGGTTAAGTAGTCAATATTATTATAGTTGAAATAATATGTGTATGAATATAGACCGGCAACACCACACCAAGAACTGTCAGATTCACGTTGTCTATGGTCTAGCAATAATTGGTAGTGGACTTGACTGATGTCATCATCGTTATTTCCTAATAAAGTTTGTACTGTGCTGTGGTGAATGTTTATTTAATTATAAAGTGCAGACATTGGCATAAATATCGGATCTATCTCTAATCCTAATTAGTGATTATCATCCAAGTGCGCAGTTGTTCAAGGACATGCGGTAGGTTTATGTGCTAAGGTTTTCTTTATCATTGTGTCTTATTTGGAGTTATAATTTCCGAGCGTAGGATGTTGACCTTTTCATTGAGCTGCTGCGGTATAAATCCTTGTCTTTTAAAGTATCACGCTAGCCTTCGCTTAATTAGGACACTGAGTAACATACATGTACTTATGTTGACTCACCTTGATTTATATATGAAGTATCATGAATTGTTTCCAGGTATAAGATCCGTCAATGAACACTGTTTAGGATATAGTGTGACACTTATAGCAGTACCATGTCAGGTACGGAGCAAAATATAGTGAACTCAATGCAACAATTGTCTGTTCAACCGAATCACAGTGGTCATACTGAGAAACCTACACAGGTGGTTACTCCCGCAGTGAATAGAAGTCAGCTCTCCTCGACGCCGAAAGTTACGCCTGTGAAAGCAAACACAGTGTCACCAGCTATTGCTACAATTGACAGACTCTTGAGTTTGGGAGGAAGCACTCCCCCTCCCCCGCCAGTGCTCACCCGCACCTCAGACATGGACCCCCACACGGTGGAACAGCTGCGTGCTGTCAAGGAACTGCTCACTGCTCAAGAGGAAGAAGCACAGAACCTTCGAGATCTCAATCGGGAATTAAGAGACCGTCTGGTGGAATGTGAATCCAAAATCAAAAAACTATCTGACCAGAATGAAGAATATGGTGAAAAAGAAAAAGCTCTCTCACAGCGTGTTGCTGAAAAAGTAAAAAATAATAAACAAATGAGTGTTGTGATGGAAGAATATGAAAGAACCATCTCATCCCTCATAGGGGAACGGGAAGCTGAAGCAAAGAGATGGGCAGACGAACGAGTAACGCTAGTGCGAGAAAGAGATGAGGCCGCATCACATCTGGCTTCCATGGAGCATGCCTTCAATGATGTTCACACAAAATACGAAAGATGTAAAGTGATCATACAAGGCTACAAAGGCAATGAAGAGACCTTGAAGCGGTCCATGGAGGAGAATACTGATGCGATACAGAAGCTAGAAGCGAGGTATGAGACGCTACGACAACATGCCATGCAGCAGTTAAACAAGGCTAATGCGGAGCTTGACTCCGTCAAGAAGGCTCACCAGGCCGAGATGCTGAAGTTGAATGCCATGTTGAAGAAGAGCGAGGTACATGCCTCGTCTCTACAAGAATCCCTCGGCCAGAAGATCAAAGACAATGAGGAATTGACGGCCATATGTGATGAACTCATCAACAAGGTCGGATAAACATATAATCTAAGGGCCTATGCACACCGCGTCAACCTTTACAAATTTGACCCGATACAAATGGTCTTAGAATGCGCGTTTAAAAACGTAGTTGGCATAGGCCTTAATATTTACTCTAAGCATAAGTATGCCACATTTTCATTTCACTAACCTGCATTTAATATTTGTGCATTTTAAACAAATGCTTATACATATGAAATTAATTGTAATAATTAAGAGTAAATGCTTAACTACCTAAAAACCGCCAGTACCGTTACCATCACATTGTGTGTAAATTGTAAATAATTCCGTGCAATCAAAGTAATGTCCTTTTTTATTTTTGTACATTTTTTATAATTATTACGCTTAAGTTTTAATTTTTGTTGACATTGAGTAAAAATTTCATAATTCACTATTTAATTTTTGAAAGCTATTTTTATAATTCAGTATTGTGTTTGTATTTCCTTAATTTATTAATATAAGTAATGAAACTGCTAATTTGATATGAGACTTATTATTTTTATGATATAACTACAATTGTAAAATAGTTATCCAAAGATTTAGGTAAAAGTGGTAAAGGTTTGGTGGAAACATGATTGATTAATATTCTGTGGTAACATTTACATTCAAACCTGCCATATTTTATTTGAATGTTATTTTTTAGTATTATTTTACATGAAGTATACCTTAACGTATCTATAATGTAGGGATTATTTGGAACATCGAAAGGCTAACCCAACTGGCTGAGGCTCTTCACAGGCCTTGTATGAGTGCATATAGTTGCTTGTCTAGTCTATTCAATATTCACATAGTTATGCAATAATTGTATGGAACTATATTTATTACAGTATGCCTCTTTGCGCCATTTTCAACACACTTCAAGTAGGTTTTCAATTCAACTTTAATTTTGTAATAGTGTCACACCCGGCCATAATGCGAGTTGTACTGCACGCTGCGCGTACAGTGGCCAACTCGCATTGTGGCCAGGTGAAGACGTAAAATTTTGTACTCAACACGGGCGGTAATTCGTAAAGCCCCAGAGCGCATATTTATGGCCCTCACCTTCGGTTCAGGCCACAAACACCTGCGATCTGGGGCATTCACGAATTCACCGCTTTATGAACCATTTCAGAATTTGTTCTTTGTTAAATCTACTGACTAAATTTACAGTCCCTTACATATTAGACCTTTGATTGGTGTATTGCTCTACATAAATTAACCGAAATTGGAGAACTATATCAAGCTTTTTCTCCTGTTTGTACTTTCCTGTGAAGTTATTAATTAGGAACTTAGAATGTATGTAATTTCTTGAATATAGATATAAAGTAGAAGGTGCAATACTCCTGTAAGGATAACATTGTAATGAGATAATGCAGAATACTAATTTGGGAGCCATTTTCTTAAACTATATAAAAAAACGGACTTTCGACTTCTTTTCATAAGAAACCAAACTAGGCTGAGCCTGTATCTTGGCCTTCTGTCAGTGCGCATACACAATAGAACAACACACAACAACAACAATTTATAAGTGTAAATGGGCAACACATGTCAAAATGGTTTTTCACCAAACTGTCTGTAATCGTAAGTTGGTGCAACCAACCCTTAGTGGTCAAACAAAGCGCCACAGTGTTGCCAATTTAGATTGTAAAATTGTATCATGTAGCTTTATCAAATGAGCCCCAGTTGGGGTGGTGACGACCGCTTTAGCCTAGTTGGTAGTGCAAAACCCTGCCTACGAAGCAAGAGTTCGGACCCAGGACGGGTTCGAATTCCGGTAAGGGCATTTCTTTGTGCGATGAGCACGAACATTTGTTCATGAGTCATGGATGTTTTCTATGTATTTAAGTATTTATTTATCTATATAAGTATGTTTATCGTCGTCTAGTACCCATAGTACAAGCTTTGCTTAGTTTGGGACTAGATCGATTTGTGTAAGATTGTCCCCCTAATATTTATTCGACCTGTCCAAGCTGTTTGTCCAATGTGCATTTGATTAAAGAAATTGTATGATTTGATGAAATATATGAAGATATGTTTTTTTTAATGAGGTTTTGAGGATGCTACTACTACGGGGATGAAAGTTGATCAAAGATTGGACAATTGGAATGTCATCTAAGAGAAATAGAAGCTGAATAATTAGGCCTATATTATAAGGGTTACCATTATCAGCCCACTTCCTTTAAAGTTAAATACTTGATGCACTTTGTGCACCAGTATTAGCTCCTGTATACACATGCCTGTATAGTTTATGCCATAAGTTATTTATTTTACTGGAAGCTGATAAAAGTTGTACATTGTGCCTTTGAAATGTATCTTCTCCATACATCCGGTCCATTATAAGAAATACGATTGAGATTCATAAATAAGTAGTCTGTAATAATAATAAAAGATGTATTCACGTCACAACTTGCTGTAAAGGGGCAATTAACGCCCGCTACGCGTGCAGAAACCCACGTGCAGTCCCACTTCCGGGCCAGGAGACGTAAAATCGTGTTCTCACCGGCGGTATCAAAGAAAGCCTCAGATCGCATATATTTATCGCCAATGTCTTCGGCTCGGGCGTCAAACACCTGCAATCTGATATTCTGGGAATAACCGCCCTAGGCGAATTATGTACTAAAACCGATGTATGATGGAAGTATTAGTTCATACTTTACCAATGCGTGGGTAAAGAGCAGTTGCGTTATTGTATCTATTTTGTATGAATAGTTGAGGGTTTTGGAAACCTTTGTGCGTGTCAAGTAGACCTACTTATAGCAGTATTGACATACGAAAACCAAGAACTCTGTATCACATATATTGTGAATTACTTGAAGACTCAAGGAAAATGTGAATAAAAACGAATGCTTTTCGCAACAACACATGTGATAACGTTAATTAATGTAACCCATTACTAACTTAAAACATGTTCGACATTCCAAGTTTTAAGATTGGGATAACTTTGTATAACTAAAACTGCTAATGATTTACTTTAAAAATAAAGTTTTAACCAACTTCAAATCAGCAGTAACCAAATCTCTTCAAGTGATAACATTTTAAGAGTTCCCTCGATTTCTCTAGGAGCTCATCATCAGATACCGATCTGATTACCATGGGACCATCTGGTAAAAATACCCTTTTAAGTAACCAAATTTTGTTTTTACAAATTGGCCCAGGCATTTACGAGTAATTGGGAAACATACATAATAATAAAAGATTCTGACGAATTGAGAACCTCCTTATTTGAAGTCGGTTAAAAACTCGTTACTCATCTAAATCCTTATCTTTCCAGCTTTGGAAATGTGCATTGTAGTATGTGCACCTTTGCAAAAGAGGGTAGTCAAATGCAAAAATGTTTGCACTACTACACTATTTTTGCTCGCGTTTGTAGTGAATACATTTTTCAAGCAGCCTGTATAGTCGAGTGGAAAATATGTATTGATACACGTTGGTGGCCGTTGACGCGATATCGCGTCCTAGCGTATGGAGTATTTCCGCCTCGGCAACTAATGAGCTCCTCTTATAAATATGTACCGAAACCTTAATCCGCTGATATAAGAGCGATGTGACATATTTATGAGTACGTTGTCTACATCCATATTTTTACACTTGACTGGAAATACCCGATTCTTGCAAAACCAAAACTACTGCGAAGATTTTTCTTACAAAATAGCGATTGCTCGTGTGCAATAAGTTTACTTTTAGTATTCTACTGCACATAAAACTAACCTGCCCACTTATTAACACATTATGTTCTCGACCGTGAGGTGTATCTAGTATAATTTGAACTCCGATTACGCGTAGTTGTTATGAATCTAGAGTTCAGACTAGTTCGCCCATGGCGCTGGGCGGTATGAATTATTGAATTGTGTTCAACGAAATATTCTCACGCAAACCTTACTGCAATAAAAAAATCAGTTTCTACAGTAAGTAATAACTTTTACGTCACCCCAATACGGCTGTCTCGCGCGTCTAAGTCTATCCGTCTAAGAGTTCTAGTTAGAAAGAGACTGATAGTCTTTCTCGCCGCGATAAAGCTCGCGGCCCGTCCTGTGATAACCGGACTGGCCACAAAGAGGCATTTACCGCACGCTAGTGCGGAAAATCAATCCTGCTCAGTGGAGACGTCGTATTTTATGCATCACGGGCAGTAATAGAGAAAGCCTTCGTACGCATATTTATCACCGTCGCCTTTGGCTCGAGCAAAACTACAAGCGTAACGGGGCATTCATTTTTGTACCGATCTAGGTAGTAAAAGTACTGTTTCGAAGATGTTTATTAACAATTTAAAACCACCCTTACTGCTACCGCCACTTAAGAGTGGATAACGTCATATTGCCTAGTTAAGTATAATTTTGTAATCATTATATATTTTTATAATACCTATGCGTAATTTATCATAGTTTACTTGCAATTTATTCAAATGAATAGAACGAAATAAATCAATTCCATATTTGTAATGGTTGTATTATTTTCTCAACAGCATTTAAAAGAAAATGGGCGTGTGCACATTAATATTGGTTAATTATGATTACCTTTATCATTGTCGTAAAAAAACAATTAAGAGGAATGCCTACCTGCGATTTTCCCATACAAACGCGCTCGACTGTTTCCTAGGCATTGCTCTTAAGTATATAATGTTGTGAAACTGCTGAATTCTTTCCAAACATAGTGCTTATACATTTTTCTGTAGTGGCGCCACCTCGCCTCCTAAATTACATGTCTATTCATAATTCCTAAGTGTCTATTGCACCCATCTGACTATCCATTGCGTAAACGCATGCCGCGCGCGCCAGTCGCACGCGATTGACCGCGCGCGGCTATGGTACGGAATTACACCTCTACCCCCCCCCCCATTTTTCAATCTCTAGACAAAGTTATCCGTCAGTTAAAATTATCGCTATCTTTTTCTTAAGTCATGAAAGAAAAGGACAGAGCTAACATTTATCCAACACATAGTTTTATCTGGGAATTGAAAAATCGGCCCTTATTCATATAACTTAAAATGCCTCTTTTAAATAAAATGTGCTTTGTCCCTTTCTTACGAACACATGTCAAAGTGACAGACAAAGAAAACTAATTTTAACGCCATTTTAGTTAAAATAGGCCGTTAGTATGAACCAAAGAGTAAAGTAAGGTATGAATGAACACAAGCCACAGTGAAGCCTCAAATCAATAAATTGAAATTAAAAAGCCACAGTAATATTTACATTTTATTACACTTTCCGTTTACATTGTTCTGGAAGACTGCTGCACAATTTCACTTGGGTTTCTTCAAGATCTTGTAAGTGTCCTTACTAACTAGGTAACTGAGGGCTGAGACGACGGTGGAGGCGGCGGTGACGCCGACGAGCGCGTGCAGCGCCGGGTGGTCCACGAACCCGAACACTGGAGACGCTAGGGTAGTGCCCACCTAGAGAACAATACAAATACTCTTTATTGCACTGAATTTTACCTGGATAGTAATAAAAAACCGGACAAGTGCGAGTCCGTCTCGCCCACCGACGGTTCCGTACCAAATTACAAATGTATTGTATTTTGTGCCAGTACAATAAACAATTTAGCAATTTTGATGCAGAGCTGATGCTGCTCACCATAATTTATTTAATATTTTATGACGCGTATTTTCTTTCTACCTCTCACTCTCAAACACACAAACTCTTACAGAGTTATATATCACCAATCTCACCATCTCACACACACTAATGAATATAAATATTTATAATTAAGGTTTCCATTACCAAGTTAGCTTGTCTATTGTATTTTTGTGGACATATGTTATTGGTTACTTTATAAGTATTTTATGTTTTGGGTGGGAGCGAAGCGAGCGTGACGCGGTAGCGTCCGGCGTAGCGCCATAACCGAACATTATCATTTTTCCCTAGTTGAATATAAAAGAATTGCCGCTAATTCCCCTGGGTGATCGAGGTCAGGTGATTAACGTGGATTACGTGCAAAATAGGGGGTAACTGATGATTTTAGTGTGCAATCAATACAAACCAGCAACAACTGGACGGCGGTGTTGACTTTGCTGATGAAAGTGGGAGCGAGCTGAGCCGTCGGATGCGTCACGTCGAAATACCTGCTCAGCGTTTTCTGTAACACGAAAAATAAAAAACAATAAGTACTGAAAGGAAATAAAAGTCAAGTATTTATAATTATTTATCACCCGATAAATTGTAGCAGTTCACTATAGAGGCTGCTCTAATTCGTATGCACCTTATATAGAGAAACCCATTATAGTTGCCGAGGCGAAAATATTCCATACAGTTAGGTGACCTGGTAAAGGTCCCGGGGGTCCGCTGGATGCTCAGTGGGCGGACGTCTTCCAGATGATATGATGTCGCATAGCATATGCTCTTTCGCCTAGTTTGCGTCTCATCGTCGTGATACAACGCCAGCCGCGATGTGATGGGCGTCACTGACATTTGGATGAATGGCACCATTTGCACCTCAGACGTGCGCGAAAGCCGAGTTTACCCGAGGCGGCAAGAGGCACAGGCCTGCTCTTGTTTATATCCGAAATAGAACTTACTGGAGGAGGCAAACTGATGTATCTGATTACAAACGCCGCCACAACTAATGCCACGTCTCTTGCGACAATGAGCACCGTCAGATACAGCGGGATGAGGCTCTGCCAGGTGAGGGTCACGAACAGCGTGGCAACTAGTATCTTGTCTGCCAGGGGGTCGAGGAAGGAACCCATGCGGGAGGCCTGGCTTTCCCATGTTCGCGCTATCCAACCGTCTAACTGAAATGTGGAAATTATTACGTCAATACAAACAAAATATGCCATTCTCACGATTCCCAACAAAAAGGGACCAAAGCACAATTTGTACATCTATTCTATAGTAACATTATAAAGAGGAAAAGACTGGGATTGTTGCTTTGTATGTAACAGTAATCCGGAACCACTGGACCATTTTATTATTATTAGTTCGCTTTTATTCCATTTCTTTGCATATTTGTTATTATTTTTCCTTATGTATTTATCTTTAGGATGGAAATGGATCCCTTTTGGGCCTGAGCCTCCCCCATCTTTTTCCATTTTTCTCTTTCTTTGCCGTAATTAATTATATTACGGACTGAACTACCGACGACGGAATTACGGACCATTTTATAAAATACTTTAATTTATGTAGAAATTGGACTTTTTGGATGGGATTATCTGCGTTTTTTGCAATACGCTGGCGGAGCCGCCCGGACTGCTAGTAGCGGAATAATCACGTAAATATCAATTAACACTCAGGTGCCATTTTGCAGTACAGGCACAGCCACTAATGGTGTAAAGGTAAAAAAGGGTGACTTAATTTTTTCTTCACAATGAAAGTGTTGGTTCTGTAAGTAGAATTAATAAAATCAAATAAAATGACAAAAAGTCAAAATTCGGAAATGTATAATTACCTCTGTAAAAATAGATGTTTCACATATTGACAACACTGGTGTTTAGATGTATAAGCTTATACATCCAAACACCAGCTTAGGATGGCTTTATAGAATATTTTGATACAAAATAAATCTTGAAGTAAACTTGGGTTCTACATTTATTCTTGGGTTGTGTTGGCTACTATTCTTGGCTTGTTCAGTTTTGTTATTGTTAATTTTAGGGTATATTTTAATTATATTGTGGCAACACACAATTATTGGACGACGTTTTAGCTGTTGTGTTGGTCACACTATTACCCCCACTCCTAACCGTTAATCGGTCTGTTAGCTTTCGAATTCCGAACAGAGAACAACCCTTTTCGTAGCTGCCGTCGCAATAGTAAAATTTAAGGTCACCACTAGCTGTAGCGTTATTAGTAGTTTGTGTATCATCAGTGAAGTGAGTTTGGAGGCTGCCGAAGGCTTTTGGACGTAATCTGAGGCTAAGTAGCTGACACCGGAGGTAAGAGTTAAAAGTAAACTTGGTTCAGGTGAACTGGAGACTTCAACCGACGGTGCTCTGCTTGCGACGCCGAAGATCCTGTGTTCCACAGCCCAACAGACCAGGTATAACCGACGAACCACTGTTCTATTACTAATTTTAGCACACGTCAAACATTTAGACTCTTCAAATACCAATATTCTTGTTTCTCCCGCGACCCCCATATTTCTCGTCCTCATTTACAGTCCACTATTGTCGTTAATTCACATTTTGGCCCTTCGAGCCGAATATTTTGATAAGTGACCTTTGGTTTTGTCGTTTCGCAAGTCACTTGTTGAAAGTTCGGGTCTTTGTTTTCGTTCGAACTTATAAAATAATTGAGGGTAACTTTTGTGAAAGTAATTTAGGGTAAGCAAAAATATTGGTAAAATCTAGTGGTCCCCTTAAAGTTATTCGTTCATTTCATTCGTTTAAGTGACACTTCTACTGGCAACATTGAAAGTTGCATCAGTCAGCTGTCATTTGTCAAATTGACATTGGTCAAATTATTTGTTGTTGAATATACCGGTGTGCGTTTTTTAAATAGTTTTCGTGTATTGTTTTGTTAAGTGATTTAATTAAAATGGTTGGTGGTATAAGTCAGTTGCCGGAAGAGTGCGCAGACCCGTTGTTAGTGGCTCGGGATTACGCAATTATGCGTCTGGAATGTATTTTTATGCTATCGGACACTGACATAGGATTAGTTGAAGAAGCAGAAATCGGTGCAATTGCGCAAAGTTTTCACGAGACGCAAGTGAAGATCATCACGAGTGCTCCGCGAGGTGAGCATAGAGACATTTTCAGCCATACAGCGATGTTCGATTCAAAGCTGCGCGAGGTTAAAGCTCGGATGAGTTCCGTTACTAAGCCTAAGGTTAGTGCTATGCAACAAATGCAAACCGTTCTGCCAAAGTTGCCTAAAATAAACATTCCTGCATTCGATTCTAGAATCGAAAATTGGATTACTTTTATTCAATTATTCAACTCGTTGGTACATAAGCGAACAGATTTGGCTCCAGTGGAAAAATTGCATTATTTGCTATCTAGTTTGCAAGGAGAAGCATATAATGTAATTAAAAATTATCCAGTGACCAACGAAAACTATAAGGTAGCTTATGAGGCACTATATAAACAGTACAATAAGACTCGACTTATCGCTACCACTTACTATGAGAAACTTGTTGCATGTGAGTCGGTTAAATCTTCTCGAGCAAGCGATCTTGAACGTGTTAATAGGACATTCAAAGAAAATCTTGCGATTCTAAATAGTTTTAATTTACCGGACAAGAATTTTATGTTGTTCCAACTGTTGTGGTCCAAATTAGATAGGAACACTAAGGAACAGTTTGAACTGGAACACAATTCAGATGATGTTCCAGATTTTAATCGGCTGCAAAGTTTTATTGAGAAACGGTTTAGGGCCTTAGATGCTGCTGGTTTTAATGTGCCAAGTGTCAACATATCTCAACCGAGTACCAGCAGGGGTGTGAACAAGCCTAAGACAGTATTATCGGTGTCTATCCCACCATGTGTATTGTGTAGGGAGGCTCATGGTCTCACATCTTGTCCAATTTTTTTGAAATTTGACCCGAACACCCGTTTCAAATGTGTGAAGGAGAACAAGTTGTGTATATTGTGTCTGTCTGGTTCGCACTCAGTGAAGTCTTGCAAATCTAGGCAGCGGTGTGAACAGTGTAAGTTTTCACACAACACATTATTACATTTTAATAACACAAATGTACATGTTCCGGTGACAGATTCAGGGAACATTCAAAATTCTGTGGACATCTCCAATCCCTCGGCCATGGTAGCAAGTAAGACTATTTCTTCTACATTATTTTCGACAGCCAGGGTTATAGTCAAGGATGCCCATGATAATCTCGTTCCGGTGAGGGTTTTGTTGGACTGTGCGGCTGGATGCAGTTTTGTAACGGAACGCTGTGCTAAGCGACTTGGTCTTAGCGTCAAGCAGGGGAGACATGCTGTTAATGGCATAGGCCAGGCAGTTGCTGAACCTGCCGGCACCCTATCGTGTGTCCTTTCACCTAGTAATGGTGGATCAAAAAACACCTTTTCGTTCGAGGCTTACATATTGCCTACAATATGTTCGGACATGCCATCCGAGCCTTTGGATATTTCGTCGTGGCAACATATTAAGGACCTGGACTTAGCTGACCCGAGTCTACACATACCAGGACCTGTCGACATGCTCTTGAGTGTCGACATTTTCGCATCTTCGTTGCGTCCAGGGTTGATCCATGGTGACCCAGGCCAACCAACTGCCGTCAACACTATTTTCGGTTGGATTTTGATGGGTGGTTGCGCCACGGACATTTGTCGTTCTCGTCTTCGTCGTAACAGCTGCCATGTGGTTGCGGATTCATTTTCGTTAGACGACTCAATTAAGAGATTCTGGGAGTTGGAAAATGTCAACTCTCCGAATACCGTCGTATTGTCGAAGGAGGATCAACTGTGCGAAAACTATTTTGTCGATAATTTTCGTCGCACAGAGGAGGGTAGATTTGTCGTGCCTCTACCCTTCGCTGATCCGTCCAATAAACCTACCTTTTCGGGCTCTAGAGCTATTGCTCTCAAAAGGTTTTCGTCGTTGGAAAGGAAGTTGCAGAGTAACTCCGAATTTTCGAAAAATTACATAGCCTTCATGGAAGACTATGAAAATTGTCGCCATCTCGAAAGATGTGATCCTCCAGAAGTTGACGAGGGACACTTCTTCTATATTCCCCATCATGGAGTATTGAGACCGTTGTCGACTAGCACGCCTCTACGCGTCGTGTTTGATGCTAGTGCCCGGGACGGTCAAGGTACCTCGCTGAACGACACTCTGTTGCCAGGACAAAAGCTGCAAAACAACATCTTCCACCTGCTCCTTCGTTTTCGTTGGCATATGGTCGTGTTTACAGCAGATGTGAAGCAAATGTACCGGCAGATTTTGGTGACTCCTGAAGATGCAGAATACCAGCGCATTCTGTGGCGGCCTTCTGTCAATGAACCTGTCAGTGACTACCGGCTGCTCACTGTCACATATGGGGTTTCCTCGGCTCCTTACCAGGCTCTGCGTACCATTGCTCAGTTGGCAAGGGAATCCGCATCCAAGTGTCCCTCAGGTTCAGGAGTTTTGGATCGCGACATTTACGTTGACGATGTTGTGTCTGGTGCTCCATCTGTCGAGCAAGCTCGTGGTCTTCGGGCGGAACTATCCGCAATACTAGCGTCGGGTGGTTTCCATCTGCGGAAGTGGACGTCAAACTGTCAAGACTTCTTTGTCGACATACCATCGACTGATTTGTACTCTGAGGACTTTCGGGAGTTCAACTCCATTGGTGACGTCTCTCTTAAGATTCTTGGTCTGTCGTGGTTGCCTCGGACGGACTATTTTACCTTTAAAGTGGTTGTTGAGGGTCGTCGTTGTACCAAGCGAACCATTCTCTCGGAGATTGCTCGAATCTTCGATCCGCTGGGCCTTCTCTCTCCCGTCACGTTCTTTGCGAAATACCTTATGCAGCTGCTCTGGGTTTCAGGAACCGCGTGGGATGACGAGGCACCAGATACTATCGCAATCGAATGGCAAGCTTTTAAGGTTCAGCTGCCTTCCCTAAGCTCGGTCTTGGTCCCTCGTCGCATGGTCCGAGAGTTCACTACGCTCGAGCTGCACGGATTCTGTGACGCTTCAGAACGTGGTTTCTGCGCAGTAATATACTTGCGAACCTTGGAGGACAATGGAGCTTGCAGTGTCCAGTTGGTCTGTGCCAAGTCGAAGGTGGCACCTCTTCGCAAACTCTCGGTGCCGCGTTTGGAGTTATTGGCAGCGGTTTTGCTCGCAGATTTGGTGGCGTCTGTCGTAGATGCGTTGAGGCCTTTCCAGGTGATAGATCAAATCTTCGCGTGGTCCGACTCCAGTGTTGCGTTGGCGTGGATCAAGTCTTGCCCTTCCAGGTGGAAGACCTTCGTGGCTAACCGCGTAAGCCACATTCAGGACACAATCCCTCCCGATTGCTGGCGACATGTGAGGACGGCTGACAATCCCGCGGATTGTGGGTCTCGAGGTCTCCTGCCTAACGACTTGGTCAATCAGATCAGTTGGTGGGAAGGTCCTTCATGGCTTGTCTTGGACAAAGCTGATTGGCCAAGATCAACGTTGTCGATCGACGCTGATATCCTTCAAGAGGAACACAGGGTGACTGTTCTTGTGACGACTGTCGAAGAACCACTTGTCGTGAAACTGCTTGACCAATTTTCGTCATTAACGACTCTCCAACGAGTCCTGGCATATTGTTTCCGATTCACGCACAACGCCAAGAACCGAAAGACTCCCAGTAAACTGTGCATCGGTCCTCTGACACCCCTCGAGATAAAACAAGCGCTTATGTTTCTCGTTCGTTTCGTTCAAGAGCGCCACTTCTCTCAAGAAATTGAGAAAATTAAAAACAACCTTTCGAACTCTCTACCTAAAGGTCTTAGGAAATTGGCTCCGTTCGTCGATGATGCGGGTCATTTGAGGGTGGGCGGACGCCTATCACGAGCTTCTCTCGAGTTTGATGTAAAACATCCCCTGCTTTTACCTCGTGATGATCGTCTGACCTTTTTGCTCATAGATGAGTACCATCGTCGGTTTATGCACCCCGGCGTGCAAACATTGCATAACTTGCTGTCACAGCATTTCTGGGTGCTGTCTCCGAAGCGGGCCATCCATTCAGTGACGTCCAAGTGTGTGAAGTGCTTTCGCTCTCGGCCACTGGGTGCTCCTGCCCCGTTCATGGGTGACTTACCGTCGTATCGGATAAGCCAACTAAAATCGTTTTCGAGTGCCGCCGTCGACTTTGGCGGGCCTTTCGACATATCTCTTGGGCGCGGCCGAGGTAACAAAACTTACAAGGGTTACATCTGCGTCTTCGTTTGTACCTCGACCAAAGCTGTCCACACCGAGCTTGTGACCGAACTGTCTTCGGAGGCGTATATAGCCGCTCTCCGGCGTTTTGTCGCGCGTCGTGGTCGTTGTAGCCGCCTAGTCTCTGACCAAGGCAAAAATTTCGTTGGCGCTAACAACATTTTACAGCGCCTCCTGAAGGATGCTGCCGAGCAGCACCATCAAATTAAATTTGAATTTAACCCCCCGGGTAGTCCACACTTCTCAGGTCTGGCAGAGGCTGGAATCAAGGCTGTAAAGACTCACTTGTCGCGTGTTATCGGCTCGCAAAGACTAACTTACGAAGAGTTCTCTACAGTCTTGACGCAGGTCGAAGCTCTTCTAAATTCGAGACCACTCACCCCTCTCAGTGCTGATCCCAACGACCTGTCGGTCCTGACTCCTGGTCATTTCCTGACCATGGAGCCTTTGTCGGTTGTGCCAGACGAAGACTTGGCTGACACCAAAGTCAGTGTTGTCCAGCGTTGGAAGCTCCTACAAAAAATGCACCAAGACTTCTGGAGCAAATGGTCGAAGGAATATATGCATACCCTCCAGCAGCGCATGAAGTGGCATGACAAGCATCCCAGCATTGTGAAGGGTGCGCTCGTGCTCATTCTCAATGAGCAGACTGGTCCTATGAAGTGGCCTCTAGGTCGCATTGTCGATACACACCCGGGGTCTGACGGAATCTGCCGTGTTGTCACGGTGCGGACGTCCACTGGACTGTACAAGCGGCCAGTGGTCAAGTTGTGCCCTCTGCCCGTTCAATAATATATCGTTGTTATCGTCCCTTTTCTTGTTTTGTGTATTTTCGTTCGTTTCGTCTAGGCAAAATACTAGTGTATTTTGGTGGGCGGAATGTTCAGTTTTGTTATTGTTAATTTTAGGGTATATTTTAATTATATTGTGGCAACACACAATTATTGGACGACGTTTTAGCTGTTGTGTTGGTCACACTATTACCCCCACTCCTAACCGTTAATCGGTCTGTTAGCTTTCGAATTCCGAACAGAGAACAACCCTTTTCGTAGCTGCCGTCGCAATAGTAAAATTTAAGGTCACCACTAGCTGTAGCGTTATTAGTAGTTTGTGTATCATCAGTGAAGTGAGTTTGGAGGCTGCCGAAGGCTTTTGGACGTAATCTGAGGCTAAGTAGCTGACACCGGAGGTAAGAGTTAAAAGTAAACTTGGTTCAGGTGAACTGGAGACTTCAACCGACGGTGCTCTGCTTGCGACGCCGAAGATCCTGTGTTCCACAGCCCAACAGACCAGGTATAACCGACGAACCACTGTTCTATTACTAATTTTAGCACACGTCAAACATTTAGACTCTTCAAACCAATATTCTTGTTTCTCCCGCGACCCCCATATTTCTCGTCCTCATTTACAGTCCACTATTGTCGTTAATTCACATGGCTTGAATATGTTGACTTGACAAGCTGTTAGGTCTTACATATGTATTAAGAAATTCATACTACAATTTACTTACCAAGTCTGTAACTCCAGCAAAGGCCAATAAGCCAAGGGCCAGGTTATAATTATCTTGCAAAATAACATATCCCAAATATGGAGACATTGCCATCCTGGTCACACACAGAAAATTGGGTACAGTGAACATCCTATCTTTCTGTAAAAATTAACAGTCATATTACAAACATGTAATATACTTAACTTTGTAAGAAAAGATAATATTTTAACAGGATTTAAAAACATTGCACCTCAACAGCTTCCCCGAACCTCTCCCTGACTTTGGCTTTTGTTTCAAGAATATCCTTTACCAAATGCTCTCTTTTCTCCCGCAGCTTCTGCCCTGTTAGCTCTTTCTGGTGTTTGATATCCCGCACCAGCTCTTCACCTTTCTGTCTCATTCTATGTTCTGTATTTTTAAACTGTTCTTTCTTCTGCTCGAAAACATCTTTAAACACCTCAGCTTTCTTTTGCAAGTGTATCAAGTCCTTCTTATCGTCAGAGTAATATGCACAACCCACAGGCAGAAGCCTCAAGGGGCTGCTGGCAAGGAAGGGCCGATGTTCTCTTACAAATACATCGCATTCGCGCCTCCTATTGCTACTTGTTTTGCAGTATAGAGTTGATATTTGTCTCAAAAAAGTACATCGCGTGATTAAGCGCATTATAACAAAACGAAACGGACTCTAATATACAAACGTAAAAAGTGATATGCCTGCTTTGTTTTCTGATACCGATACAAAAGAAAAATTAACCAGATATGAAACTTTTCATTGTAAATTTCAATTTTTCGTCAGGCCAGCAGGCAGCAGGCAGGCATGACATTTGATTGACACATTGAGATGACAGTTGGATGTCATAGATAAGAAAATATGTTCAGAATGTTTATTTCAGACAAATCTTTTAATGTCGAACTGACCTACATTTTCATTTTTTCTAAATTAGTAATGCATATTAATTTTTACCCGATAGGCGTGGTACAAGAGCATATTATACGAAATAATTTCAGTATTTACAAACATTACTTACAAGTTACTTACGGATTTTCCACTTTGGAAAGAATGATACTATTGCTTACAGCGGATAAAACAGTGACCAGAATAACACCTTTGTCAAGATAGATGACAGTGACGGGAGGTGTACGACCGAGACTATTTTCTGCTGAATAGACAAATTATTTAATAAGTAAACAATACAGTAATTACATGCGAAGTGTAGCCTCGTAATCTCTAGAGTTCATATATTTCTAGTCACTGAAGGCTTGCCGCCATAGCCCACCCAGTATTCGTCTCGTTTCGTAAGAAGTGTTTTGGTTTGTATTTTACCTTATTTTGGGGCTTACGTAGTTTTGTATGATCGTAATAACTATCTTATCATATATTCAGAAATAATCTACAGTCTCGCCCACCGTTACTATCTACATAGGAACAGTCGATTCCGCCAGTGAATGAATTACTTTTGACCTGTCGGAGGGTGAAATGATAAACAAATGACATAATTATTTATCTGTTTACTGTAAGGCGATACATTTACAATGTTTGCAGTATCATAATGAAGGAAACTTCCAGTGGGATATAGGTGTTTGATTTTATAAAAGGACATTAAATGCTGGGCAAAATGGCAGGATTCGAAAAAATTAAGGAGGAGGAGCTGAAATATGTGTTACGCCTCCTCGACGACCTCTCAGCTGAGGTTTATGAGGTGAGTTGATGTGTTTATACAAATGATTACTCAAATTTTACCATTGCAACAGTGTTAAGAGAGATATCTTCATGGGTTTTGCAAATCTGTATACTTATTTAATGTTGCATTAAATTGGTAATAAAACTGTTAGTATTGCAAGTATTTATTAAATACTGAAT
This sequence comes from Epinotia demarniana, assembly GCA_945867215.1. NCBI lineage: Eukaryota > Metazoa > Arthropoda > Insecta > Lepidoptera > Tortricidae > Epinotia > Epinotia demarniana. The sequence continues at coordinate 17,960,414 of OX244277.1, forward strand.
ATGAAAACGTAAACAAATATAAAAACTACTTAAATGAATATTTACAAAACCTTAAAACTAAACTAAAAAACATCTAAATAAGGCCCCCAGAGCATTGTGCCAAAGATTAAGTATATATAATATCATCATCATCATATCAGCCGAAAGACGTCCACTGCTGGACATAGGCCTCCCCCAAAGAGTGCCAAAGTGATCGGTCCTACGCCACCCGCACCCAGCGGACTCCAGCAACCTTTACCAGGTCATCAGTCCACCTTGTGGGGGGCCTACCCACGCCTCGCCTTCCGGTACGTGGTCGCCATTCGAGAACCTTTCCGTCCCAACGGCCATCGGTTCTACAATGCTATGTGCTAATCTATTTTTCAGGAAATCTTACAGTTCTTTTATGACATCGAAGAATCAAAACCATGTAAAGATATCTCAAGTGATACCTTGGCATTTTTAAAGCAGAACCTCACCAACAACCCTGTCACCACTTCCATCATCCTAAGGTACTTGCAGTTCCACCTCTCGCAGAACAACTTGAATACTAACAACATACAGACACTGTATTTAGAAGTGTTAGTTAATGATCTCTCAACCACTGATAGCATTGACAAGACCATCACTCTCATGTCCCTTCTTAAATGGGAAGATCAGTTCATACCCCAATTTATACAACAAGTGATGAAACTGGTCTCCGATGACACATACAGACAGTATAAGAAACAGATTCTCATTGGCTTAGTGCCGCAGGAGCGGCCAGAACTCCTGAGGGTTACATCCGAGTTTATACAACAAAATGAGCCACAGAAAGAATTTAAACTGACCCCTGAGTACATGCTAGAGCTCTGTTACCAGGACAAGACACATTGGCTCTTAAAAGCTGCTCAAGTGTACAAGCATCAACTAAATGACATGAAGAATGTCACATTCAAAATCAACAACTTCACCAAGCAAATACTTATAATGGTTCTTATAGATCTGACAAACAGCCCTGAAACTTATGACTTGCCATCTTTAGTTCACCAGCTGACTAATATATTTTCAATCTTGGACACATTTTCTTCTGCTGATGAACAACTGCAGTTCTATATGACAGAAGTGAAAAGAGAGTTGACCATTATTAAGTTTTGTTTAGAAAACAATTGTAAAATCATGACGACATCAATATTTAGCCAAGCTCTGACGCAAAGTGCTCTAGCACTGCTCTCCCAAGTCTGCAGACTGCCAAAAGTAGACAGATACAAAGTATCAAGACTTTTGAACACAAATAGCGACATCATAACAGAGCTGATGAGTTTGCAAGGCACCAGGAGGCCGAAAGGGGACAACAGTTTAAATTGGGACATAGTGACTTATAACAGCTACTGTGCGATCACCAAGATTATAGACACTATCCTAAGTGCGGCTGAAGGTTCTGAGGATGCTGTGGAAATTACCTCATGCTTAGAGGAAGTTAAACGGGTGGTATTATCGATTCAACCAATGCAAGCATGCATTGAGGTCATAGAGAACATTTTCGCGTGTCTCTTCTTGAGATACGAGTTTTTCTCCTGCCACGAACATTATCAAGAATTCCCCTGCGGCACGCATTCAGACTGTTCCTATTTTTATTCAAAGAAACAAGTGAAAAATCCGAAGGGGAGCCAGGCTGCCAGTGCTGGCTTCATGTGCAACGCATTGACCATGCAGATCATACTGAACACATTAAAACTATGCTTGGAGTCTTTAGAGGACAATGTGAATGCGGAAACTACGGACAGTCTAGTCATGTCCAGGTTAAAACGGCTTGTAAAAGTGGTGAACCATTCTCTATGGAAGCTGCAGCTGGTATCCACCCTCCCGCCCGACACTGGGCCGTTGCAACTGAAGTTGTGTCTAGACTATGTCGAGGTCGACGAGAGCAGTGAAGACGAGGATCGAGAGCTGGACCTGAGGAGCTCTAGGAGGAAGTTGAGGGTTAGAAGACGCCACACGAATTCAAAGCCTGACGTCGATCAGGTGATGCTCGCGTCTACAATCTCAGCAAATGATGATGGTAAGATGTTTCCATTGCACTATTCTCCCTTCAACTTCTTTAACCTTTAGAATGCAACATTCATTATATCTCATGCAAGACTTTTGCTAGAGTGAGATGCTGATGAGTGGGATTTAACTTATTTAGCAAATAAATATGTTGGCCTATCTTTGACACTCTAGGTTAAACAATTGAATTTCCTACATAGTAACTGCTTAATCTTTTGTTCCAGTTACCAGTTCGTCGAAAGGAAACATTGACTTCATCTCTGTGATGTTGGCCAAGCCAAACAGCTTGGTGGCGTTGGCTCTCTACCACAACGATTTCTCCAAAGCCAACCAAATCATAGAGGTAGGTAGGAGGCACACTTTGTTAATAAAAATGCCCATCCATGTTTCACACGGTGCTTCATTGTATTGAGTGGGGTTTACACGGGTGACTAAGGGCCTTCGCCCACGGCGACTTTTTGTAGCGATGCTGTCCCGCGTTTTTGGAATCGCGCGACTGCATCGCGACACCAGCAATATAAAGTTGGGCCATTTGCGACTGCATCGCGACAGCATCGCGACTGCATCACTACAAAAAGTCGCCGTGGGCGAAGGCCTTAAAGCCGCACGATTTTTGCCGCGCGGCTAAAATCGACCGTCTAAATGGCAATTCGGCGTGACTAAAGCCGCAAACCCCAAAGTTGGATAGCCGCACGGCGAAAATCGGCCCGTGTAAACCCCTCATTAGATAACATAAAAAGATCTAACTCTTAATAAAAACTGTATTAAAATTGTCATGTACGACTGATCTTATTACTAGTTTCTCTGTTTGGACTCTTATGGATTCTATTTGTTACAAAGTCCTTATTAAATGTTCCAACTCTTCATAAGCCTCCTTTTCCTTTTCTGAGGGACTATAGATAACGTCGCCGGTTACCTTCCTGAGTACTCCCGGAGGGTTCCATATTGTGTATTGTTTAGCTTCTCGTATCGTTTCTTGAGCCTTGAAACACTTGCAGACTAGGCAGCAGCAACACCGACCTGAATTCGAATAGAACATTAAATGCTAAGTGTGATTAATAAAAAACGCAAATGGTAGTTAGTTCTTAAGCCAAAAGGTTCCGCTTTGGCGTCGTCAATATGGCGCCATTTCCATAAAGGTACAAATATAAATCGTTCTTATTGACATCGACAAAGAAGTACCTTTTGTTTGAGTACGACACAGTTTATACCCCGAACCGAACACAAGGGCGACGAATCGTGATCGCCATTTGTGCTGGCTCTAAATGCAAATTTATGGCCTGGGCTGAAATACTCTATACACAGTGTACTCTATTTACATTATTTGAAGTACCACAAAACCACCGAGTAATTTAGTAACCAAGTGGAGAACAATGTTTGTACCATTAAACTAATTTGTTTTCTTATATGTAGGTTATGACTGGAAATCGTTAGAACTGTGTGTGAATTCAATGTTTATTTACCTATAGTAATCCATAAAGGAATAGCAAGAAGGAAGTAAATAATCAGCCATATTTGAATTATATTCCAAATCCGGTCTGTAGAAATTTCCCGCGCTATCCGAGGTGGATTTACTTGCTCTTCTAATTCACTTTCCTCGGTATCTATAAGATTAAATACCGTATAGGGTCTAAGTATTAAAGGTAATGCAGTAATTTAATTATCCTCAACTGTGCAACGTTTTCATACCTGAATATCTATTTATTTAATCGCATGGAGATCTGTAGAATAGGCGAATACATAGAGATTATTAGATTACGTTCATACCCGGGACCCATAAAAGCCAACCAACATACAACCTTACTCAAGACGCAGCTAATTGTCTGAGAAACCTGTATGTTGACTTATAATTATAAATAGTTACAAGCACACGCACACATACAGTGCGCGCAAACATGAGTTTAACTATGTATAACATTTACCTATTACAACTGTATGAAATAATTCTCCAGATTTTTCATCACTTTTTGCATCTCTATAACTGCCTTTTGTCAACGAACTATTACTATAGCTTCTTGTGCTTTTTAAATCATTATGGCTTAGGGTTTGCACAGGTCTAGTGACCTGAAACGTGTTTGGGTGAAATACATTATTGGACATGATTAAATGATGAACAGTGTAACATTGTCTTTGTAGTTATTGTGGTTTGGCTAGGTTTACCTTAGGATACATTCTCGTATTGTTATATCTGCCGACAAGATTACTAGTCTGCGGTTTTCTGTGTGGCTTCTTGTGCGTTCTGAAAAAGTGCGCCGAACTAAGTTTCAATGTATGGATGAAAGATTCTAGCTTCCTAGCGTATCCATTTATTATAACAGACTCAACTAGAAGTACTGTCTTCGCTTACTTCAATACTGTATAGGTAAATTCAACATCCTCCTAGCGTAATACCCGAGGGAAACGACGACCTTCCAATCCAGAGGGAAAACTGGACCTTATTGGGATTAGACTGGTTTCCTCACGATGTTTTCCTTCACCGAAAAGCTAACGGTAAATATTCCGAACATAAGTTCCGAAAAAGTACGAGCGGAAATTCGAACTCACGACCGCCGCTTGAGAGCCGCATGCCTGGACCCCTAGGCTACCGTAGCTGCTTCAATAGGTATAATGTATTATTTTTTTAATAACCCATACGGGACAGAACAGGAGCGTATTAACTGATCATTAATATATTTTCCTACCTGCTAAATCTGACTGCTGTATTGCTAAACTGAATCTTTTTATCCATGTCCAACATCTCAATATCATTGTCTGGCATCGAAATATTAACTCGGTATTCAGTTTTGCGCCTGGCAACCCTATTATGGCAGTGGTCTATGTGCAAGCTGAGTGAGTGAGTGTGTGTTATTAGTGTTATACATATTATTATGAGTATTAACATCTAGTAACAGAATTTCCACGATGTTTTGGTCATTTACCTCTAAATAATCGATGTCATATGACAATCTATCAACAGTGTCAAATATAAAAAAAGTTTTATAGATGTCAAAACACAGCCAACAATCGTATTATTCCTGTTTAAATGTATTTCCAAAAAAGGTTTGTGACCATAACATTTTGTCTTTTTGTTTTCCAGATGTTCGATTTAGCTGACGCCGAAATCGCAACGGAAGTCTCCTTCACCGAGCAGCTGCGTCACCTAGTCGCAAAGATCAAAAATATAATTTATTACAAAGACGACACCCCCTACGCTACCAAAGAACTTTCCGCGTTATCGGTCGTTTCGACGGAAGTCATGGGCTTGGTGGAAGGATTCCTAGCATCAAACAGGCCTCCCAATTTCTCTTTCGACGTGATACAGCTCGCCGCCTGCCATCCTCACCTACAGCTGTACAGCCACCAAAACGCCTCGTTCATAAACGCTGTAGACATCCTTCTTAGCAGCGGCCTCAATAGGGAGATCACCTACGGCCTGATAAACGTAGTTGAGCGGAAACTAGCTGAAGTCCGCTGCTCCACCGATGTGGCTGCCGTCAAGAAAATCAACTACATCAGATTCATTGAAGACATAGCCAGCGTCACCTTCGAGATCTTCGGGGACACGGAAAAGTCGTTCGATTTCGTCGACAACGTATGCGGGCTGATCGCTGACTGCCGCATACCCATCAAACACAAGGATTTCTGCAAGCTGAACCAGTTGTCTAAAGAACTGAGGCAATGCTGCGAAGACTTGTCCGACATCGTTAATCCTAAGTCCAGCGTCGATCAGAATCTGCTTCAGAAATACCATCAGATTTACATGAACATTGTCGCTGCCTCTGACAAGGACTTGTGCAATATCGGAGAAGTATCGCGACACGGAAATAAGAAAACACGAACACACTACTTGAGGATGTGCTACATGTACTGCAAAACAGTATCGCAGTTAGAACTGGAAGAGAACTCCACTACAGTGACAGAGTCCTCCTACTTTACAGTATTAGAGAAACAATTGCACGATATATTCGGCAGCATGATAAATACCAAAGAAATCCCTGTGACGTATTTAGAACCTATATGCAAGAAATTAAACGTCAATTTGATACCAAAGCTGATATTAAACTTTTGCCCGTCGATTATGCTGACGCCTCACACGGAGGCTAGCGAGATGAACTTTAATAATTTGCTTCAAGCAGTTTACGAGTTTAAGAACATGGAGGAGAATTTGTTTTTGGAACCGGAGACTAACTTGGCACTGTTGCCTCGCGCTCCAACGCCGCATTGTCTCACGTACATTCTTCTGCACAACTGGGTGTTGGCGCATTTGATCAAGAAGATCCATACTTCACCCAACGACAACAGCCTCCAGCAAAGCATGGATGTGCGGACGAGGTGCCTGAACAACTACATGGAGCTGGAGAGGTTCAATTGCACCAAGGTTCTCTTCGGTGGCAACAAGTATTTAGCGTCTCTCCATACCACAATTGATCTCGATAAGTTATTCCTATTCTTGCCACAACTGATCGAAGCTGGGAAGCTACTCAAATGCCTTAACATTATTGACGCGCTCTCTGAAAGACAAGTGCTTTGCAGCGCTAATTTGATGAACCTCAGAGATTTAATATTGTTCAAACTGGCGATCCATCCAAAAATCGAGAATAATTGGAAGTACTGCCAATACCTAAAGTGTTCCGAACTGAAAGTTAACCTAATCCTAAACCATCTAAGCAGTTGGCCTGCTGAAGGAGCCATAGAGGTGTTAGATTATTTGAGATTCCTTCTTGACCGGGAATCGCTGGACGAAGACTTGCATGAAAAATGCTCAAGTTGGATTGTTAGAATACCACTTTACCATCAGGTAATCATTATCGCTAGTTTATTAATTTCGCATATGATTAGATTTAACATTCGGTTATAACAATAGTCTCTTGTTTTCAGATCGCATCGATAATGGGCTCCAGCCATTGGTACAAAGTATACGAACACTCGATGGAGAATCCTGAGAATGTTATAGAAGTTCTGATGGACAGCCAGCAGTTCCAGCTCTGCCTGGATTGGGCGGACGTCCACGAGGTTTCAGACCATATGAAAAACTTGATTGTTATGAATCTCTTGCGACAGCTGTTCGAGTACACGAACCAAGCGACTCCCGCGCTAGTCGGCGAGCTCCTCTCCCGTCTGCCCAACAGCCAGGCTATGGATCTCATCCAATACGAAATGTCCAAAGTCAGAAACGTGGAAATACTTCAAGTTTGCGTAGACTTCGTATCAGACAATTCTTCTGATTGGAAATCTTTTGAGAACATCAAGATCGGCTTGCAGATCATGCTTGAGATAGATCAAAATATGCGACAAATGTTCTGGGAGTTGATAGAGAAACCATTGCTGATGCTTGAGCAGTTCCTGATGAACGCTAAACTGGACATACTTTCAGTGATTATCAACAAGATCTCATCGAATTTGAAGAAAGACCCGAGCGGGGACAACCTGTACTATAACATAAAGTTGATAGACAGCGTCGTGATTTCGAGGAACTCTGTCGACGCGCTGCTTCGTTTCTACGCCGAGAAAGCTTTGGACATGAATCCGAAGAACACTTGTATCGCTCCGCCCAAGCCTTCGGAGGAATCTCTCATGCAGTCCATAGATTCTATCAACATAGAGGCTGCGTCGAGGCCTTTCGTAATGCCAGAGCAGGTGCCTCCGAAGGAGCAGTGGGCGGCAGACTACTCGACGGACCGATGTATGGTGTGCCAGACGTCTATATTCTCTATGATAATTCGGAGACACCATTGTCGGCGCTGTGGCAGGCTTGTCTGTCATGTCTGCTCGAGAAACAGAATGCAGGTTAGTATACATAAACCCGATATATGCCTTTAATCTTGTGATAATTTGGTTTGAATGCTTTCAAAGTTATCTTTACAAAACTGAATTTCTTTCTTCTCATTATTCCTTTCGCCGCCCATTCATAACCATTCATTTTTTCAAGGTGCCAACATACCCAAGCAGCGTAAAGTTCCGCGTATGCAACGATTGCTACACTCAAACCACGAACAGGAAGCACAATTCGGACCAGGACCACATGATGTTGAGCAGTAACTCTGACTCGGCTGGCAGCGGCATCACATGTATGGACTGGTGTCTGTCAAACAACTCCAGTCGAAACGAAGCTGTGCGGGCTGAGTTCGGCTTCGAGTTCACGCCTAACGTCACTCTGTGTTTGAGTATTATGAAGATGCACTCTATCAGTTTGGATTATCCTAGGTGAGTAGGAAGATGTTGCTAATTTTATCGTATAAAGAGTCCAGCTAGTAGAGTTACCAGCCCACATGACAGTACTAACTCTCACACCGATGACAGTCTTAATTAAATCAAATTACCTCATTTGTGTATAATTTTGGTGGGTCTGAATTCTTGAGTTGGTCTGACCTCCGCGCCACGATCAACTGAAAACCCCCGATGGTCCTCCTCGACGCATTTCTTCACTGGGATCTCCTACTGAACGCACTAGTGCCGCCCTAGCGTCATACCTCTGTGGGTTGTGGGTCCTACCTTTGTTTTAACGATTGCAGCCCGCAACTGAACCGTTGAGAGAACTGTTTTTACAAGCTTTTATTTAGTTTCACCTGTCCCGTTGTCTGCCTGTAATCAAATCTTGCAAGTTAATTTGACCCACTTCCCGACGACCGATTGAACCGAAATTTTGGGTATAAGTGTAGTTTGGATGACAATTTAATATTATGGTACCATCGAGCTGATCTGATGATGAAGACAGAATGTGGCCATGGGAATTCAGTACTTAACCGACGCTACCCCGTTGAGTTTGGGCTCGTTAGAATCGTCTGAATGAGCTGATGATGGTATACAGAAAAGTGCAGTCGGCAATAAAAGCTTGTACCAAAAATGAAATTTTTGACAGAAACTTGTTGATGACTTTTGTTTGGCAGATTCCTCCTGGACCGAAGTGACGAGATCGCCCGCGCACTATCGGGCGGTGGTGACGCGCGACTGCTGGTGCGCGCGCGCCGCTCGCTGCTGCTCGCCGCCGCCGAGCTGTACTCGCGCGCGCCGCACGAGATCGCGTGAGTAAATATATATGTAGATACACCTGTGCAACGCTTGAGGAATTTTCGTCTAGCGGTAGTGTTAAAAATTATAAAATGTTTAAGTAAACCATCAAATTATCGTAATAAAGTAAAAATTATAAAATGTTTAAATAAAATCATAAAAAGATATGAACCTTTGAAAGTTTAGAAAAATTATGAATTTTTTTATTGTCCTAGAGTAAATTTAAAGCTACCAATAGAATCCTTACGCTTTTATAGAAACAAAATTGTATCACAACTATGTACTTAAACGCATTATTTCGCACCCGAAACAAAAATTTACCTGATTTTCCATACAACGATTAGTACAAATGTCAGTTGTGACGTCATACCTGTGTGCCTATCAATATGAAGCGTTTTGCGCTGCCGCCAGCATGGTCAATCTTTGTGAAAGAAATGTTTGAAGAAGTTCTCACTTTTTTACGTATTTATGTTCTTTAAGAGCGTAGTCGGTCTGCGACAAAATTGAGAAATAGGTATTTGTACAAACTATTGCCGTCGCGTTGCGCCCAAGCGATTCCCCGTAATGTGCGATAGGGACAACTGCAGCTCAGACCGATTTTCACTACAAAATCTTGACCAGATCGATGCTTTGTATTCCCCTGTTTTCTCCGCCAAACCTGCGCCGATTCAATTATGTTTGGTGTCGAAATTTAGAGGAAGAGCAGATCTATGTTTCTATTATTTTATTTTAACGTAAAATCTTTTCATATTTGTCTGGTAGTCATCTAAATATGACAGTAAAAATGGGGTATTTTTTAGGTTTTCGAAAATTATTATCTGTTTTGGTAATTATTTTTTGGGAAAAAGTAAATGACAGGGGCGGGGCATACATACAGTAGACCTAGATTTTATAAAAAAAAACGAGTCCTCTAGAGGGATAAACCAGGAAGGAAATAGGGAAATACGTTTGTATGGAAAAATGCTGCTAGGATACCCTCTTAATTGTAGTTGCTCCCATACAAACATTTGTTTCTCCCCAAAAATGGTTCGAATGACATTAAAAAAAAATTTCATCATCCCTATATTGTGCCCGAGCTGGAGTTACTACAGGACAAGGTGGTTTTGCAGAGTGATATTGTTCCTCTGAAACGAACTTGCCCGAAGTGATCAACTGCAGCGTCTGAATAATGTTGAGTTAAAGGGTTTTCCGACATCAAAGAACGAGAACCTGTACATAGTTCTGGAATGTCCGTAATGCAACCGGTGTAGACCTACTTTGCCGCTATGAGCGGTGGCTAAGAGCGCGATAGGCGGGCCAACTGAAGCTGTGTTGTTATATAATTGACATTGCTTGCGAGGTGTCAAATATATCTGGGAGACTGGGACATATTGGCCCTGAGATGACGAATGGCACGGAAACGTGGTCGATTACTATGTGCCTCATAAGAAGGCTCGAAGTCACCCAAAGGGCATTGGGGAGGGCTACGTTGGGAATTTCTCTGCGCGATCGCATCAGAAATGAGGCTATCCGCAGCAGAACCACATTGCACGAAGAACCGATGACCGTTGGGGCGGAAAGGTTCTCGAGTAGCGACCACGTACCGGAAAGCGTGGTTAGCCCCCCAAAGGTGGACTGATGACTTGGTATAGGTCGCGGGAGTCCACTGGATGCGGGAGGCGCAGCACCGGTCATTGTGGTACTCTTTGCGGGAGGCCTATGTCCAGCAGTGGACGTCTTTCGGCTGATATGATGATGATGATATTGACCCTTAGGGTCCCTGCCAATTTTTCCGCATAATGCTGGGGCCACACTAACGCGAAATGCCATTAATTATCGCGATAATCGGCATTTCTCGTTAGTGTGGCCCGGGCATAAGGGATCTTTTTGAAGGGGACGGAGTAGGCTAGCTGAGCAGTGGTGGAGGGTGTCCACCAGGGGCGGCTTTACCTATAGTGCAGGGGGTGTGTTGCACCCGGGCGCACGGTCCCAGGGGGGCGCCGAGCCGAACCACAGCTAGGGAGGGGACACCCGGGCGCGACATGGGCTAGAGACGCCTCTAGTGTCCACGGTAACATCGGTCGATGTGTTTGTTGTAGCGGCAGCGGGAGAGGGCGCGTGGCGGAGACGGGCGCGGCGCACGCGACGCGCTGCCTGGCGCACGCCGACGCCATGGCCACGCTCGTGCAGCACCAGGCGCACCATCTCGTGCCGCGGCAGGCGCATCCTAGTAAGAGACCAGACAACGCATTTCAAAACATCGCACTCTAGTTAGTCAGTTAATTAGTTATAGGTCATTACGCTGGTTACGCGACCACCTTCGGTTAGCGACCTCCTGAAGGAGAACGTTTTTTCTATTGAAGATAGCATCAATGGTACAGACCCTATTGAGATAGTGGTACATGTTTTTTCTTTGGTGTTTAAGAATATAAATCTACTGAAAAAACCGAGTAAATATTCTTTCAGTTCACCAACTCAGCTAAGTGGTCACCAACCGGCACATAAAATTAGGTGGTCGCTATAACCAGCCCAGCTCCTCTAGACAGTTGGTGAGTGCCTTGGTGTTTCTGACTAGTTACGTCCCGTAGTGTGTCTGGATACCCTAGGTGCTTTTTTCTGTATACTTCTACCTAGTAGTAGAATACCGCACTCTAATCGGTTCGTCCGTTTGGAAGCTATAGCTATGATGCCACAGACAGATACTCAGACACACATGTTGACTTATAAGTTATAACTTATAACACCCCTCATTTACGTTGGGGGTTCAAATGGGATGGAGGAGATAATTGGGAGAGACACTTATTAATAGACTACAAAGCACAGTAACATCCAATTCCACATTAACGCGAACGTAAAATTTCAGGTCAAATAGTCCGTTCCCTGCTAGAAGCCGAAAAATGGGAGCTAGCTCTAGAGATAGCTACCAAATCCGGCATTCCCCGGAACAGCGTGCTGGCCGCCTGGGGCAAGGCGTGCCTCAAGGCGGGCTGCTTCAAGCAGGCGCGGGACAAGTTCGCGCACTGCTTCAAGAACACCGTGAACCTGTGTTTGGAGGTCGCCGAGGACTGCGAGTATGGGCGAGAGGCGTCGGAGCAGTTCTTGAACAGGAGGTTGCATGGTTAGTCTCCTATCTGGTTTCACCAAACTTTGAACGTACGTGATTGTTCCCAAAACAGCCTACCCAAGTACCCACTCACTTGATATCGGATTTTAGCAAAGATAGCCTAAATTGTTTCTATTTTTCTTTATCAAAGCAGCCCATACTTTTAAACGATATGATACAAAAAGAAAGAATATAATGGAAAAATAAACCATCATCGACTGTAGCCCCCGTCAGGACTAAAAAAAAATATCGGGGTAACTTCCTCGTTAAAATAACACGTAACAAAATATTTAATTAAAAATAATTTGCTTCGTTATAAACAGCCCATACTTTGCTTGGCAATCATAGTTGCCACAGTGAGTCTAGCTAGGGGTCCGCGAAATTGGCAACTGTGTTTTCAACCGATGGAGCTGAAATTTTGGGTAAAGGTATAGTTTGGATGACAATTCAATATTATTGTACCATCGACCTGATCTGATGGGGACAGAAGGTGGAACGTAACCCCATTGAGTTTGGGCTTGTTAGAATCGTCTCAATGAGTAGCTGATGACGGTATACAGAAAAGTACAATCCATACTATACTAATATTATAAATGGGAAAGTGAGGGTGTTCGTTTGTTTGTCCGTCTTTTACGGCAAAACGGAGCTACAAATTGACGTGTTTTTTTAAGTGGAGATATTTCAAAGGATAGAGAGTGACATAGGATAGTTTTATCCCCGAAATCATCCCCTAAGGGTGTGAAATGGGGTGGTAAAAGTTTGCATGGAGCTGCGATATAAACGAGTTCCACGCGGACGGAGTCGCGGGCAGAAGCTAGTCGGCAATAAGAGCTTGTATCAAAATAGTTATTTACGATACAAGTACCGAAAAGAGGAAATTCGCAATAATGGTGATAAATTAAAACACGACCGAAGGGAGTGTTTTAAATCGACACGAGTTGCGAATTACCTATTCGCACGTGGATCGTACAACGATTTACTGTACATATGGTTCTTTCAAGTTTCGACATATGCACGGAAAGTGCTCTTTTCCGCACGGGAAAGTAGCACAATATGTACTGTAATAGTACATTACGTAACTAGGGCGGTGAATTCGTGAATGCCACAGATCGCAGGTGTTTGTGGCCCGAACCGAAGGTGAGGGCCATAAATATGCGACCTGGGGCTTTACGAATTACCGCCCGTGTTGAGTACAAAATTTTACGTCTTCACCTGGCCACAATGAGAGTTTTCCCGTACGCGCAGCGTGCAGTAAATCTCGCATTATGGCCAGGTGTGACGTAAATGATTTTTTTGTCAGAAACTTATTGTCTATACAGGTCTGAGACAGTCCGAACGGACCAGCTCAGTATCGAGCACGCAGTCGGAAGGGCGGCCGCGCGCCAACCCGCCGCTGCTCAACGAGATCATCAGCATGCTGGAGGAGATGAACTACCCGGTCAACCAGCTCATACTCAACAAGGCCGAGACTATTAAGGTACCGAGATGAAAATGATGAAATGAAAATGAAAAATATTTATTAGTGTCTTACATGTTACCTCCTTTTAAGCATATAAATTGCTTGTGGTCAGGAGACCGCGCTCTTCCATTATCTTAGATCGGGTGTGACATATAAATAGTACTTAACTATAATTTAGAACAATCAATATTTTAAATTCTTACATTTACAAAAATAAATGTGTGTGTGTGTGTGTGTACTTAAATTACAAGGTATACGCACGACTAGGGCTGGTGTGTTCCGCGCCACTCGTACCTTTCGGGAATGCCTGCCCATTCCATCAAACATCCCATCAGGTCGAGAAAGTTGTGCTGAGCAAGAATCAGAAGATTATCGCACCTAAAATTGGCCGTACGTTTGAAAATTTTCTTCCGCCATAATAACACTACTACTTGCTCTGTAGTAGTGTTGTGTTCCTGGAGGTGAGCAAGGTCGCCACAGCTCCCGAGGATGCGTTGTGTTGAGAGCGAGGGAACTTGTTCCTTCACCTGTCAGCACGGCGAATCCTGAAACATATCAAGGGTCGGCAACGCCCATGTTATTCCATTGGAGTTGCATCCGTCTATAGGTCCGCTTACCGTCAGGCGGGCCGTACGCTCGTTGGCCACCGTCGTTATATAAAAAAACATGTGGCATCATGTAGCCCTTTAATCATAGAGAGTACTGACAGACTCAGGTTTCTCTCTACGCCCAATGGCTGGCAATCTTAATTTTTTTTTTGTTTCAGTCCACAAACGAAAAGCTAACATCCCTAAACGCTAGCAAAAAGCGTATCCAAGTGACCGAACCGGCTCTCAACATAATGCACACGCTAGCGAGCGTCAAGAAAATCAAACAAGGCGACTACAGTGACTTCCAAACAGCCACTATCCAGCCTAAGAAGAGCCTGGCCCAAGGCTTACTGCGCAGGAACAACAACCACGAACCCAAAGTCGACCATCTAGTCAAAAGGCTCGACCCGTTCTTTTACAAAGAATGCGTTTATTACCTCACCAACTACGGGTCTCACGTGGCTAACATAGCGTTCTATATGAAGTATAAGAACCTTTTGGAAGTGCTTACGTATTGTTACGATAATTTGGTGGATAAAGAGACGTTTACGGAGTCCGTTTATATGGAGTGTTTGAGGAGGGATAAGGTTAATGAGTTGTTGAAGGCGATGAGTGACGTGGACAGCACTTTGGACTTGTGGTCGGTGAGTTGACGTATGGTCTTTAACGTATTATTTAACAGACACTTTGGTAATTGTATCATTAACGTTCGGAACTCGTGCCGTTTTCTGGGAAATATTGTGTTGCGATTGTTTCAGCTTTTTTTGATTTCATTTCACTCCGGACACTTGGAAATTCGTCACGACTCTTGCTACTCAATGAGTGTTCATCTTTCGAACAGTGCCCCATGAAACTTCTCCTTATAGGGACGATGACTAAGATTTTTTTATGATGTGATTCGAACCAGTTTTTGGAGAGGAACAAATGTTTGTATGGGAGCAACTACAATTAAAGAACATAAATACCCAAAAATTTAAGACCAAGATTGACGTCGCTGGCGGTAGCGCAAAACGTTTCACACTGATAAACCGACAGGTATGACGTCACTACTGTCATTTGTTAGTACAAAGTACTTGTACTAATAAAAATGTTTGAATTTGAATTTGTATCGTTGTATGGAAAATCCGGTAAATTGGTGTTTCTGTCGCGAAATACTGCGTTTAAGTGCATAGTTGTCTTACAATTTTGTTTCTATAAAAGCGTGAGGATTCTATTGGTAACTTTCAATTTACTCTTGGACAATAAAAAAATGCATATCTTTTCTAAACTTTTAAGATTCATATCTTTTATGATTTTAATTATAATTTATACAGTTTTATTACGATACTTTAATGGTTTACTATCCATTTAGCATCACTACGTTATCAGTTTGAACTTGAAGCATCCTATTATAGTCGGGTTTTTATAATTAGATTTATTTTAAAACTACTTATATACAGTCGAGTTCTCCAATATCTACACAGACAACCTTTCAAAAATATCTATACAGAGACTTTATTGTTACTGACATAAGACACATGTGTAGTTAATTTTGAAAGGTTGTCTGTATAGATATTGGAGAACTCGATTGTACCAGATACCAGTACTCACGGCCGTCACAGTGGCGTGCCCGTCGTTTCAGAATAGGGCAAGCCGAGACATTTGTTTTTGTAATTTCCTCGGATAATTGGCGCGATAAAGATGCCTCAATTCGCTGTTTACCAATATTACTAAAAGAAATCGCAGCGTTCACATGGGACGGGAAATCTTGTGCCTTTTAATGGCGCCAGCTAAGTTATTGAAATCGTCATATTCAGATGTATTCCAAACGTTTTTGTCGTTCGAAAAGAATAGGAATACGTGGGTCAATCGATAAATTTTAAGATAAAAAAAATTAAACGTATTAGCACTATTTATTTTTCATTTTTTCAAAATACTCTTGATCATTATCTATACAAAGTTCCATTCGGCTAAACCAACTTTGGTCTAAGACAATGAAAGGTCCGAAATTGTTATTCATAGGCTTCTTCAGCGCCCGAAAAAATAATAATTTTATTTTTTCTTTCACTACCGCGAAAAAAAATCGCAAGGAGCTAAGTCGGGGCTGTAAGGTGGATGTGGTAAGGTTTCTAACCCAGCTTCCTCAATAAACGCAATTGTTCTGAGAGACATTAGGTATGTGAAGAGGCGTTATCGTGATGCAGCATGATACCCCGAAGTCCAGTCTTTGGTCGCCTCTCTCGCTCTGCTTGGAAAACTTGCGGCAATGCTACGTAGTGTGCCAATCCGAGTTACCAGACCAATTTTCGAGCATTGATAATGACAAATGTCCGCCCCGTGAAAAGAAATAAGCGACCATTTTTTTGTCGACTTTACGCGGTCTTTGTAGTTTTGTTGGTAATTTTCTCTCTGCGAAGCACAAGACAATCGACAATCGTCAGTATGGGTCCATACTGACGATTGTCGTTTGTCTTCCGGATGATACTGATACATCCAGGTTTCGTCACCTGTAATTATTTCCGATAATATACGTCTAGAATCATCTAAAAACTGTTGCCCGAGATGGAGCAGTCTCCTAATGCTGACTGCAACCGTTGCAAACATATTAGTTCGGATAAACCAAATAAAATAAAAAAGTCGTAATATATCATGGATTCATGGCACACAAATGTTTGCAGTTAAGCTCCATTGTTTGAAAAAAAGCGGGAACCGTTTTAGTAAAGTGATTGGAACATGCCTATTTTTTAAATTCGAGCAAATTGGCTACTTGCTTGCTACTTGTGTTCTATTTTTAAATAAATTTGCTTTTTAAGAACATAATTATAATACAGGTGCGTTCCATTTTTAAATTCAACAATCCAATGAGTTCTGTATACCAATCTATTAACTGTCTTTTATTATGCGATTTACTACTCTGAGAAGTACATAAATCAGGCGTAGTTTTTAGCGAAGTAAATTAGTTGTTTCTTCTACACGTCTATCATGGGACGGCAGCGACATTCGCTCGTTTTTTCTCGCACTATACTAAGTGTTCTAATCAGAGAGAGACGGATAGTGCGAGAAAAATCAAGAGAGCAAGAGATTGTAATTTCCTCGGATAAGAACTTAATTGGCGCGATAAAGATGTCTCAATTAGCTGATTAAAATTACTATAAGAAACCACAGCGTTCATATGCTTTTGGGAAATCTTGTGCCTAGTAATGGCGCCAGTTAAGAGCGTAGTCGGTCTGCGACAAAATTGAGAAATAGGTATTTGTACAAACTATTGCCATCGCGTTGCGCCCAAGCGATTCCCCGTAATGTGCGATAGGGACAACTGCAGCTCAGACCGATTTTCACTACAAAATCTTGACCAGATCGATGCTTTGTATTCCCCTGTTTTCTCCGCCAAACCTGCGCCGATTCAATTATGTTTGGTGTCGAAATTTAGAGGAAGAGCAGATCTATGTTTCTATTATTTTATTTTAACGTAAAATCTTTTCATATTTGTCTGGTAGTCATCTAAATATGACAGTAAAAATGGGGTATTTTTTAGGTTTTCGAAAATTATTATCTGTTTTGGTAATTATTTTTTGGGAAAAAGTAAATGACAGGGGCGGGGCATACATACAGTAGACCTAGATTTTATAAAAAAAAACGAGTCCTCTAGAGGGATAAACCAGGAAGGAAATAGGGGAATACGTTTGTATGGAAAAATGCTGCTAGGATACCCTCTTAAGTTATTTAAATCGTCATACTCAGATGTACCTATTCCAAACGTTTTTGTCGTTCGAAAAGAATATACAACCCCAACAATATAACTTATTAGAGTGAGAACAACCAATAATCCAATGAGTTTTGTACACCGATTTATTTAAGCTGAGAAGTATACTAATTCAAAAGCATTCTTCTAAGCAAAGTTAGTGTTTACCTTTCCTTCGCCAAGCAAAAGTTGTACACACTTTAAATAATCACAAATTCACAACCAGAAGGCACTACTTCATCCATTGTCAATCCGATTAAACCACAACACAGCAAACAAAATACTTAATAACCGCACTGACCGCTCAAACAAACAACAAACAAAAGTAATTGCAAATTAAAAATATTGAAATTGTAACTAAATAATAGCGATGGAGGAGGTCGGCCGTTAACACGCGCATGCGCGAATTTCGCATTTTACTCGACTTGTGTACAACTTCATACGCATGCCCGGCTTCAATTCTCGTACTATTTCGCTATATGAACCTATAATAGTTATATCTCATTATTAGGCACTTTTGATGGGTGAGAAAGAGATAAAGATAGCTAGAATAGAAGCCCGCTTGCAAGCCAACGCGTGCGAACGAGATGACTAGCCGTGTCTCCAGCGAGGTCGGCTCAAGCGACAGTGCTGCCAGCCAGCCGCGCCGGCGGCACGGCGGTGCACGGTCGAATTTTGTACCACGATGTTGTTCATTTGAAAGCGCGAATTGAAATAGTTCGTGCTCTTGCTACCTTTGATTTTTGATCGAGAATGGAAGGCAAGCCCGGCTTTTGGGCTTGTATGGCAGTACCGCCACTGCGCGTAACCAGCGTAATGACCCTACTTCCTCCATTGTCAATCTGATTAAACCACAACACAGCACTGACCGCTCAAACAAACAACAAACAAAAGTAATTGCAAATTGAAATTGCGACTAATAACAATGAAGTGAAGTCGGCCGTCAACACGGCGCACGAACGATTTTCGCATTTTACTAGACTTGTGTACAATTTCATACGCATGCGGGGTTTAAAATCTCGTACAATTTTCTGTATGAACCTACGAATAGTTATATCTCGTTAATAGTCAGTCTTGGTGGGTAAGAAAGAGTTGTAGATAGCTAGAATAGAAGCCCGCTTGCAAGCCAACGTGTGCGAGCGAGATGACTAGCCGTCTCTCCAGCGAGTTCGGCTCGTCATCGCAGCGATAGTGCTGCCAACCGCGCCGCTGCGGTGGTAAATGGCATGCGAATTCTGTAAATTTTAAAAATGTTATGAGCGCGCGAATTGAAAATTCGTGCTCGCGTTACCTTTGATTTGTGATCTATCTCATCTGTTAATATAGCATACACCAATGCGAAGAACAGTCTGATACAGTACCGTACCAACCGCGAGCGTACGCAAACTTCCTTTGCTGCCCACCAAAATAATCAATAAAATGTTAGATAAGGCTTTAGCAGCTCTCATACACACACACACACACACACACACACACATACTCATAAAAGTCACATTTCTAGGAATACATAATGCACATCTGCCGCACACTAGAAGCCACGAAGCGCTTGGAAGCGCTGTACGCGCTGCAGTGTGGCTCGGGGCAGCACGCGCGCGCCTCGGCCACGTGCGCGCTGCTGTACGCGCGCCCGGCGCGCGCCGCGCCCTTCGCCGCGCTGCTCGCGCGCGCCGCCACGCTCGCCGCCGCGCACCATCACCTCTCGCAGTGCGTGCCCGCCACCAGTAAGTACACTATACACTGTACGCGCTGCAGTGTGGCTCGGGGCAGCACGCGCGCGCCTCGGCCACGTGCGCGCTGCTGTACGCGCGCCCGGCGCGCGCCGCGCCCTTCGCCGCGCTGCTCGCGCGCGCCGCCACGCTCGCCGCCGCGCACCATCACCTCTCGCAGTGCGTGCCCGCCACCAGTAAGTACACTATACACTGTACGCGCTGCAGTGTGGCTCGGGGCAGCACGCGCGCGCCTCGGCCACGTGCGCGCTGCTGTACGCGCGCCCGGCGCGCGCCGCGCCCTTCGCCGCGCTGCTCGCGCGCGCCGCCACGCTCGCCGCCGCGCACCATCACCTCTCGCAGTGCGTGCCCGCCACCAGTAAGTACACTATACACTGTACGCGCTGCAGTGTGGCTCGGGGCAGCACGCGCGCGCCTCGGCCACGTGCGCGCTGCTGTACGCGCGCCCGGCGCGCGCCGCGCCCTTCGCCGCGCTGCTCGCGCGCGCCGCCACGCTCGCCGCCGCGCACCATCACCTCTCGCAGTGCGTGCCCGCCACCAGTAAGTACACTATACACTGTACGCGCTGCAGTGTGGCTCGGGGCAGCACGCGCGCGCCTCGGCCACGTGCGCGCTGCTGTACGCGCGCCCGGCGCGCGCCGCGCCCTTCGCCGCGCTGCTCGCGCGCGCCGCCACGCTCGCCGCCGCGCACCATCACCTCTCGCAGTGCGTGCCCGCCACCAGTAAGTACACTATACACTGTACGCGCTGCAGTGTGGCTCGGGGCAGCACGCGCGCGCCTCGGCCACGTGCGCGCTGCTGTACGCGCGCCCGGCGCGCGCCGCGCCCTTCGCCGCGCTGCTCGCGCGCGCCGCCACGCTCGCCGCCGCGCACCATCACCTCTCGCAGTGCGTGCCCGCCACCAGTAAGTACACTATACACTGTACGCGCTGCAGTGTGGCTCGGGGCAGCACGCGCGCGCCTCGGCCACGTGCGCGCTGCTGTACGCGCGCCCGGCGCGCGCCCGCGCCCTTCGCCGCGCTGCTCGCGCGCGCCGCCACGCTCGCCGCCGCGCACCATCACCTCTCGCAGTGCGTGCCCGCCACCAGTAAGTACACTATACACTGTACGCGCTGCAGTGTGGCTCGGGGCAGCACGCGCGCGCCTCGGCCACGTGCGCGCTGCTGTACGCGCGCCGCCACGCTCGCCGCCGCGCACCATCACCTCTCGCAGTGCGTGCCCGCCACCAGTAAGTACACTATACACTGTACGCGCTGCAGTGTGGCTCGGGGCAGCACGCGCGCGCCTCGGCCACGTGCGCGCTGCTGTACGCGCGCCCGGCGCGCGCCGCGCCCTTCGCCGCGCTGCTCGCGCGCGCCGCCACGCTCGCCGCCGCGCACCATCACCTCTCGCAGTGCGTGCCCGCCACCAGTAAGTACACTATACACTGTACGCGCTGCAGTGTGGCTCGGGGCAGCACGCGCGCGCCTCGGCCACGTGCGCGCTGCTGTACGCGCGCCCGGCGCGCGCCGCGCCCTTCGCCGCGCTGCTCGCGCGCGCCGCCACGCTCGCCGCCGCGCACCATCACCTCTCGCAGTGCGTGCCCGCCACCAGTAAGTACACTATACACTGTACGCGCTGCAGTGTGGCTCGAGGCAGCACGCGCGCGCCTCGGCCACGTGCGCGCTGCTGTACGCGCGCCCGGCGCGCGCCGCGCCCTTCGCCGCGCTGCTCGCGCGCGCCGCCACGCTCGCCGCCGCGCACCATCACCTCTCGCAGTGCGTGCCCGCCACCAGTAAGTACACTATACACTGTACGCGCTGCAGTGTGGCTCGGGGCAGCACGCGCGCGCCTCGGCCACGTGCGCGCTGCTGTACGCGCGCCCGGCGCGCGCCGCGCCCTTCGCCGCGCTGCTCGCGCGCGCCGCCACGCTCGCCGCCGCGCACCATCACCTCTCGCAGTGCGTGCCCGCCACCAGTAAGTACACTATACACTGTACGCGCTGCAGTGTGGCTCGGGGCAGCACGCGCGCGCCTCGGCCACGTGCGCGCTGCTGTACGCGCGCCCGGCGCGCGCCGCGCCCTTCGCTGCGCTGCTCGCGCGCGCCGCCACGCTCGCCGCCGCGCACCATCACCTCTCGCAGTGCGTGCCCGCCACCAGTAAGTACACTATACACTGTACGCGCTGCAGTGTGGCTCGGGGCAGCACGCGCGCGCCTTGGCCACGTGCGCGCTGCTGTACGCGCGCCCGGCGCGCGCCGCGCCCTTCGCCGCGCTGCTCGCGCGCGCCGCCACGCTCGCCGCCGCGCACCATCACCTCTCGCAGTGCGTGCCCGCCACCAGTAAGTACACTATACACTGTACGCGCTGCAGTGTGGCTCGGGGCAG
This sequence comes from Epinotia demarniana, assembly GCA_945867215.1. Taxonomy (NCBI): domain Eukaryota; kingdom Metazoa; phylum Arthropoda; class Insecta; order Lepidoptera; family Tortricidae; genus Epinotia; species Epinotia demarniana. Next base: position 17,982,353 of record OX244277.1, read on the forward strand.
CACGCGCGCGCCTCGGCCACGTGCGCGCTGCTGTACGCGCGCCCGGCGCGCGCCGCGCCCTTCGCCGCGCTGCTCGCGCGCGCCGCCACGCTCGCCGCCGCGCACCATCACCTCTCGCAGTGCGTGCCCGCCACCAGTAAGTACACTATACACTGTACGCGCTGCAGTGTGGCTCGGGGCAGCACGCGCGCGCCTCGGCCACGTGCGCGCTGCTGTACGCGCGCCCGGCGCGCGCCGCGCCCTTCGCCGCGCTGCTCGCGCGCGCCGCCACGCTCGCCGCCGCGCACCATCACCTCTCGCAGTGCGTGCCCGCCACCAGTAAGTACACTATACACTGTACGCGCTGCAGTGTGGCTCGGGGCAGCACGCGCGCGCCTCGGCCACGTGCGCGCTGCTGTACGCGCGCCCGGCGCGCGCCGCGCCCTTCGCCGCGCTGCTCGCGCGCGCCGCCACGCTCGCCGCCGCGCACCATCACCTCTCGCAGTGCGTGCCCGCCACCAGTAAGTACACTATACACTGTACGCGCTGCAGTGTGGCTCGGGGCAGCACGCGCGCGCCTCGGCCACGTGCGCGCTGCTGTACGCGCGCCCGGCGCGCGCCGCGCCCTTCGCCGCGCTGCTCGCGCGCGCCGCCACGCTCGCCGCCGCGCACCATCACCTCTCGCAGTGCGTGCCCGCCACCAGTAAGTACACTATACACTGTACGCGCTGCAGTGTGGCTCGGGGCAGCACGCGCGCGCCTCGGCCACGTGCGCGCTGCTGTACGCGCGCCCGGCGCGCGCCGCGCCCTTCGCCGCGCTGCTCGCGCGCGCCGCCACGCTCGCCGCCGCGCACCATCACCTCTCGCAGTGCGTGCCCGCCACCAGTAAGTACACTATACACTGTACGCGCTGCAGTGTGGCTCGGGGCAGCACGCGCGCGCCTCGGCCACGTGCGCGCTGCTGTACGCGCGCCCGGCGCGCGCCGCGCCCTTCGCCGCGCTGCTCGCGCGCGCCGCCACGCTCGCCGCCGCGCACCATCACCTCTCGCAGTGCGTGCCCGCCACCAGTAAGTACACTATACACTGTACGCGCTGCAGTGTGGCTCGGGGCAGTACGCGCGCGCCTCGGCCACGTGCGCGCTGCTGTACGCGCGCCCGGCGCGCGCCCGCGCCCTTCGCCGCGCTGCTCGCGCGCGCCGCCACGCTCGCCGCCGCGCACCATCACCTCTCGCAGTGCGTGCCCGCCACCAGTAAGTACACTATACACTGTACGCGCTGCAGTGTGGCTCGGGGCAGCACGCGCGCGCCTCGGCCACGTGCGCGCTGCTGTACGCGCGCCCGGCGCGCGCCCGCGCCCTTCGCCGCGCTGCTCGCGCGCGCCGCCACGCTCGCCGCCGCGCACCATCACCTCTCGCAGTGCGTGCCCGCCACCAGTAAGTACACTATACACTGTACGCGCTGCAGTGTGGCTCGGGGCAGCACGCGCGCGCCTCGGCCACGTGCGCGCTGCTGTACGCGCGCCCGGCGCGCGCCGCGCCCTTCGCCGCGCTGCTCGCGCGCGCCGCCACGCTCGCCGCCGCGCACCATCACCTCTCGCAGTGCGTGCCCGCCACCAGTAAGTACACTATACACTGTACGCGCTGCAGTGTGGCTCGGGGCAGCACGCGCGCGCCTCGGCCACGTGCGCGCTGCTGTACGCGCGCCCGGCGCGCGCCGCGCCCTTCGCCGCGCTGCTCGCGCGCGCCGCCACGCTCGCCGCCGCGCACCATCACCTCTCGCAGTGCGTGCCCGCCACCACTAAGTACACTATACACTGTACGCGCTGCAGTGTGGCTCGGGGCAGCACGCGCGCGCCTCGGCCACGTGCGCGCTGCTGTACGCGCGCCCGGTGCGCGCCCGCGCCCTTCGCCGCGCTGCTCGCGCGCGCCGCCACGCTCGCCGCCGCGCACCATCACCTCTCGCAGTGCGTGCCCGCCACCAGTAAGTACACTATACACTGTACGCGCTGCAGTGTGGCTCGGGGCAGCACGCGCGCGCCTCGGCCACGTGCGCGCTGCTGTACGCGCGCCCGGCGCGCGCCGCGCCCTTCGCCGCGCTGCTCGCGCGCGCCGCCACGCTCGCCGCCGCGCACCATCACCTCTCGCAGTGCGTGCCCGCCACCAGTAAGTACACTATACACTGTACGCGCTGCAGTGTGGCTCGGGGCAGCACGCGCGCGCCTCGGCCACGTGCGCGCTGCTGTACGCGCGCCCGGCGCGCGCCGCGCCCCTTCGCCGCGCTGCTCGCGCGCGCCGCCACGCTCGCCGCCGCGCACCATCACCACTCGCAGTGCGTGCCCGCCACCAGTAAGTACACTATACACTGTACGCGCTGCAGTGTGGCTCGGGGCAGCACGCGCGCGCCTCGGCCACGTGCGCGCTGCTGTACGCGCGCCCGGCGCGCGCCGCGCCCTTCGCCGCGCTGCTCGCGCGCGCCGCCACGCTCGCCGCCGCGCACCATCACCTCTCGCAGTGCGTGCCCGCCACCAGTAAGTACACTATACACTGTACGCGCTGCAGTGTGGCTCGGGGCAGCACGCGCGCGCCTCGGCCACGTGCGCGCTGCTGTACGCGCGCCCCGGCGCGCGCCGCGCCCTTCGCCGCGCTGCTCGCGCGCGCCGCCACGCTCGCCGCCGCGCACCATCACCTCTCGCAGTGCGTGCCCGCCACCAGTAAGTACACTATACACTGTACGCGCTGCAGTGTGGCTCGGGGCAGCACGCGCGCGCCTCGGCCACGTGCGCGCTGCCGTACGCGCGCCCGGCGCGCGCCGCGCCCTTCGCCGCGCTGCTCGCGCGCGCCGCCACGCTCGCCGCCGCGCACCATCACCTCTCGCAGTGCGTGCCCGCCACCAGTAAGTACACTATACACTGTACGCGCTGCAGTGTGGCTCGGGGCAGCACGCGCGCGCCTCGGCCACGTGCGCGCTGCTGTACGCGCGCCCGGCGCGCGCCGCGCCCTTCGCCGCGCTGCTCGCGCGCGCCGCCACGCTCGCCGCCGCGCACCATCACCTCTCGCAGTGCGTGCCCGCCACCAGTAAGTACACTATACACTGTACGCGCTGCAGTGTGGCTCGGGGCAGCACGCGCGCGCCTCGGCCACGTGCGCGCTGCTGTACGCGCGCCCGGCGCGCGCCGCGCCCTTCGCCGCGCTGCTCGCGCGCGCCGCCACGCTCGCCGCCGCGCACCATCACCTCTCGCAGTGCGTGCCCGCCACCAGTAAGTACACTATACACTGTACGCGCTGCAGTGTGGCTCGGGGCAGCACGCGCGCGCCTCGGCCACGTGCGCGCTGCTGTACGCGCGCCCGGCGCGCGCCGCGCCCTTCGCCGCGCTGCTCGCGCGCGCCGCCACGCTCGCCGCCGCGCACCATCACCTCTCGCAGTGCGTGCCCGCCACCAGTAAGTACACTATACACTGTACGCGCTGCAGTGTGGCTCGGGGCAGCACGCGCGCGCCTCGGCCACGTGCGCGCTGCTGTACGCGCGCCCGGCGCGCGCCGCGCCCTTCGCCGCGCTGCTCGCGCGCGCCGCCACGCTCGCCGCCGCGCACCATCACCTCTCGCAGTGCGTGCCCGCCACCAGTAAGTACACTATACACTGTACGCGCTGCAGTGTGGCTCGGGGCAGCACGCGCGCGCCTCGGCCACGTGCGCGCTGCTGTACGCGCGCCCGGCGCGCGCCGCGCTCCTTCGCCGCGCTGCTCGCGCGCGCCGCCACGCTCGCCGCCGCGCACCATCACCTCTCGCAGTGCGTGCCCGCCACCAGTAAGTACACTATACACTGTACGCGCTGCAGTGTGGCTCGGGGCAGCACGCGCGCGCCTCGGCCACGTGCGCGCTGCTGTACGCGCGCCCGGCGCGCGCCGCGCCCTTCGCCGCGCTGCTCGCGCGCGCCGCCACGCTCGCCGCCGCGCACCATCACCTCTCGCAGTGCGTGCCCGCCACCAGTAAGTACACTATACACTGTACGCGCTGCAGTGTGGCTCGGGGCAGCACGCGCGCGCCTCGGCCACGTGCGCGCTGCTGTACGCGCGCCCGGCGCGCGCCGCGCCCTTCGCCGCGCTGCTCGCGCGCGCCGCCACGCTCGCCGCCGCGCACCATCACCTCTCGCAGTGCGTGCCCGCCACCAGTAAGTACACTATACACTGTACGCGCTGCAGTGTGGCTCGGGGCAGCACGCGCGCGCCTCGGCCACGTGCGCGCTGCTGTACGCGCGCCCGGCGCGCGCCGCGCCCTTCGCCGCGCTGCTCGCGCGCGCCGCCACGCTCGCCGCCGCGCACCATCACCTCTCGCAGTGCGTGCCCGCCACCAGTAAGTACACTATACACTGTACGCGCTGCAGTGTGGCTCGGGGCAGCACGCGCGCGCCCTCGGCCACGTGCGCGCTGCTGTACGCGCGCCCGGCGCGCGCCGCGCCCTTCGCCGCGCTGCTCGCGCGCGCCGCCACGCTCGCCGCCGCGCACCATCACCTCTCGCAGTGCGTGCCCGCCACCAGTAAGTACACTATACACTGTACGCGCTGCAGTGTGGCTCGGGGCAGCACGCGCGCGCCTCGGCCACGTGCGCGCTGCTGTACGCGCGCCCGGCGCGCGCCGCGCCCTTCGCCGCGCTGCTCGCGCGCGCCGCCACGCTCGCCGCCGCGCACCATCACCTCTCGCAGTGCGTGCCCGCCACCAGTAAGTACACTATACACTGTACGCGCTGCAGTGTGGCTCGGGGCAGCACGCGCGCGCCTCGGCCACGTGCGCGCTGCTGTACGCGCGCCCGGCGCGCGCCGCGCCCTTCGCCGCGCTGCTCGCGCGCGCCGCCACGCTCGCCGCCGCGCACCATCACCTCTCGCAGTGCGTGCCCGCCACCAGTAAGTACACTATACACTGTACGCGCTGCAGTGTGGCTCGGGGCAGCACGCGCGCGCCTCGGCCACGTGCGCGCTGCTGTACGCGCGCCCGGCGCGCGCCGCGCCCTTCGCCGCGCTGCTCGCGCGCGCCGCCACGCTCGCCGCCGCGCACCATCACCTCTCGCAGTGCGTGCCCGCCACCAGTAAGTACACTATACACTGTACGCGCTGCAGTGTGGCTCGGGGCAGCACGCGCGCGCCTCGGCCACGTGCGCGCTGCTGTACGCGCGCCCGGCGCGCGCCGCGCCCTTCGCCGCGCTGCTCGCGCGCGCCGCCACGCTCGCCGCCGCGCACCATCACCTCTCGCAGTGCGTGCCCGCCACCAGTAAGTACACTATACACTGTACGCGCTGCAGTGTGGCTCGGGGCAGCACGCGCGCGCCTCGGCCACGTGCGCGCTGCTGTACGCGCGCCCGGCGCGCGCCGCGCCCTTCGCCGCGCTGCTCGCGCGCGCCGCCACGCTCGCCGCCGCGCACCATCACCTCTCGCAGTGCGTGCCCGCCACCAGTAAGTACACTATACACTGTACGCGCTGCAGTGTGGCTCGGGGCAGCACGCGCGCGCCTCGGCCACGTGCGCGCTGCTGTACGCGCGCCCGGCGCGCGCCGCGCCCTTCGCCGCGCTGCTCGCGCGCGCCGCCACGCTCGCCGCCGCGCACCATCACCTCTCGCAGTGCGTGCCCGCCACCAGTAAGTACACTATACACTGTACGCGCTGCAGTGTGGCTCGGGGCAGCACGCGCGCGCCTCGGCCACGTGCGCGCTGCTGTACGCGCGCCCGGCGCGCGCCGCGCCCTTCGCCGCGCTGCTCGCGCGCGCCGCCACGCTCGCCGCCGCGCACCATCACCTCTCGCAGTGCGTGCCCGCCACCAGTAAGTACACTATACACTGTACGCGCTGCAGTGTGGCTCGGGGCAGCACGCGCGCGCCTCGGCCACGTGCGCGCTGCTGTACGCGCGCCCGGCGCGCGCCGCGCCCTTCGCCGCGCTGCTCGCGCGCGCCGCCACGCTCGCCGCCGCGCACCATCACCTCTCGCAGTGCGTGCCCGCCACCAGTAAGTACACTATACACTGTACGCGCTGCAGTGTGGCTCGGGGCAGCACGCGCGCGCCTCGGCCACGTGCGCGCTGCTGTACGCGCGCCCGGCGCGCGCCGCGCCCTTCGCCGCGCTGCTCGCGCGCGCCGCCACGCTCGCCGCCGCGCACCATCACCTCTCGCAGTGCGTGCCCGCCACCAGTAAGTACACTATACACTGTACGCGCTGCAGTGTGGCTCGGGGCAGCACGCGCGCGCCTCGGCCACGTGCGCGCTGCTGTACGCGCGCCCGGCGCGCGCCGCGCCCTTCGCCGCGCTGCTCGCGCGCGCCGCCACGCTCGCCGCCGCGCACCATCACCTCTCGCAGTGCGTGCCCGCCACCAGTAAGTACACTATACACTGTACGCGCTGCAGTGTGGCTCGGGGCAGCACGCGCGCGCCTCGGCCACGTGCGCGCTGCTGTACGCGCGCCCGGCGCGCGCCGCGCCCTTCGCCGCGCTGCTCGCGCGCGCCGCCACGCTCGCCGCCGCGCACCATCACCTCTCGCAGTGCGTGCCCGCCACCAGTAAGTACACTATACACTGTACGCGCTGCAGTGTGGCTCGGGGCAGCACGCGCGCGCCTCGGCCACGTGCGCGCTGCTGTACGCGCGCCCGGCGCGCGCCGCGCCCTTCGCCGCGCTGCTCGCGCGCGCCGCCACGCTCGCCGCCGCGCACCATCACCTCTCGCAGTGCGTGCCCGCCACCAGTAAGTACACTATACACTGTACGCGCTGCAGTGTGGCTCGGGGCAGCACGCGCGCGCCTCGGCCACGTGCGCGCTGCTGTACGCGCGCCCGGCGCGCGCCGCGCCCTTCGCCGCGCTGCTCGCGCGCGCCGCCACGCTCGCCGCCGCGCACCATCACCTCTCGCAGTGCGTGCCCGCCACCAGTAAGTACACTATACACTGTACGCGCTGCAGTGCGGCTCGGGGCAGCACTCACTATTTTCAATTTCTTTGCAGGGGTGGGTTGCCGAGCTAATTTGCAAATTAATCTGTATTTACCGCTCTCTTTTGTTTCTTCTTCCAGAAACAAACGACCCGAAATCCATCCACTTCCACCTGGACAAAGTGATGTTAGACAACCTCATGACCACGATATCCCGCCAAATGGAGGTCGCCAAGTACTTGGCGGCGAACGAAGCTGCCGGGCGATTGACTCCGAACGTCATCGACGAGGTCATCCAACTGCAGACGAGGCGAGACCCGGATGCCAAGGATTTCAGACCGCTTACTCTGTTCGGCTCGAACACGGACAAGATACGGATCGTAGCTTTGATATTGGCCACGGGGCAGTCTGTTAAGGATGGATTTGATTTGGCCTTCAAGTAAGTTGAGTCAATTCCTTATGGTTAGGTTATTCCCTGCAGACGAGGCGAGACCCGGACGCTATGGAGTTCAGACGCTTACTCTGTTCGTGTCAGACATCCTCAGGCTGTTAAGGATGAAATCAGGCCTTCAAGTAACTTCAGTCATTGGCTTCGGAACGGTCCGAGAAATGGAACAGCGGCTTCTGTAGGTTGTTGTTACAGCTTGAATTTATCTTTACGCTCGGCTGTAAGTGTTTGTTTTGCGTGGCAGTGACACGGCAGTCGTCGTTACAGTCGCACGCACACATACCGCCGGTACGTCAGGTTGCGTAGACGAGTTGAATCAATCAATATTTTATTCGTTCATCACAGGTACTTAAGGTGGTAACATAATATTTAAGGAACATCTATGACTTGCCTTCTGGCGTACGAAACAATTGGTTCTTAATTACAATCTAGCAATAAAATATCTATCTCTAATACTAGACTACATGTACAATAGATTAGATACAGAAATTTATGTCAAAGATCATTTTAATAACACTTAAACAGTAAGAAATTAAAAAACTTGTGTATTCTGGCCATCTGCCATGCTTCTGGCAACTTATTGAATAATTTTGGTGCCATTACAAGTACACTTTTTTGCATCAAAGCTGTGTTACTCTTTCTAACTACCAACGATGTTTTCCTTGGACGAAGGTAAGAAAGGAAGGAATAACTATTGACTTTCTTTTTTTTGTCCACAGAGTAACAACTGAACACAAACTGGACTCCATGAACATCTACACGCACGTGGCCAAGTACCTGGTGAACACGGACCGCTTCATGGAGGTGAAGACGCTAGCCAAGTGCATCAGGGAGTCTAAGGAGACTGCAGCCAGGTAAGGCACGGCGTTGCTGTCCACAGAGTGGCAACTGAACACAACCTGGACTCCATGAACATCTACATACACGTGGCCAAGTACCTGGTGAACACGGACCGCTTCGTGGTGGTGAAGACGTTAGCCAAGTGCATCAGGGAGTCTAAGGAGACTGCAGCCAGGTAAGGCACGGCGTTGCTGTCCACAGAGTGGCAACTGAACACAACCTGGACTCCATGAACATCTACACACACGTGGCCAAGTACCTGGTGAACACGGACCGCTTCGTGGTGGTGAAGACGTTAGCCAAGTGCATCAGGGAGTCTAAGGAGACTGCAGCTAGGTAAGGCACGGCGTTGCTGTCCACAGAGTGGCAACTGAACACAACCTGGACTCCATGAACATCTACACACACGTGGCCAAGTACCTGGTGAACACGGACCGCTTCGTGGTGGTGAAGACGTTAGCCAAGTGCATCAGGGAGTCTAAGGAGACTGCAGCCAGGTAAGGCACGGCGTTGCTGTCCACAGAGTGGCAACTGAACACAACCTGGACTCCATGAACATCTACACACACGTGGCCAAGTACCTGGTGAACACGGACCGCTTCGTGGTGGTGAAGACGTTAGCCAAGTGCATCAGGGAGTCTAAGGAGACTGCAGCCAGGTAAGGCACGGCGTTGCTGTCCACAGAGTGGCAACTGAACACAACCTGGACTCCATGAACATCTACACACACGTGGCCAAGTACCTGGTGAACACGGACCGCTTCGTGGTGGTGAAGACGTTAGCCAAGTGCATTAGGGAGTTTTAGGAGAAGCACGTCTAGGTAAGGCACGAGCTTTTTGCAAATGGTGCAAGATCGAGAAAAGTGGCGACGATACGTGGCGGAGACGTTAACGAGTGGTAATGAAATATTCGACAGAAACTTATTAAAATAAAACTAAGGGTTACAGTTGTACCACAAATATAAGTTACAACTATGTACCAGCGCAGAAAGCATTTTTTGAAAACATTTTAACCAATCGTAAGTATTAGTATTAACAGACGATCGAACGGTCCGGTGGACCGAGAGGGACACAGCTTTATGAACGAATCAGAGCGATATATGACTATCTGATTCTTTCAGATAGCTGTGTCCCTCTCGGTCCGCCGGACCGTTCGATCGTCTATTAATGCTTTATCATAAGGCAGCGCGATTGCGCGGGTAAAATCTTCAACGCCAATAGGCCGAAATTTTGCGCGCGACGCCGGCAGCTCCGGCGCCCGCCATTTTGGGCGCCATGAGCGGGAAAGCACGAGTTCACCTGTCATTGCATATACCTTACGTATAGTGCTACAAGGTGTTTATTGAAATCATACGTTCGATTTCATTCGGTACTTGTCAGCACTCGTCGGCGTGGACGAAGATTGCCGATGTAAGTTATATTTGCGGTAACAGCTTGTTCATTGTTGACTAGGCTTGTGCGCGCTCGGTCACTGAGCGGATCGCTCCAAACTAGTACAATCGCTCAAATGCACTAGTTCTGTCTTTTAACGACGTCTTTTCACGTAAGTATGACCGAATGAATTGAACCAGATATCGTTTTGTTGTCAGTGTCGCTGCTCGCTCTTCCGCTCGGTTCTCGCTCCGGGTGAACTAAACGTACTAAAAAGCAGAAACGCTGCGGATAGTTCGGTCTAGTAGTGACGGGATTTAAGTCTTTTTTACAAGCTTTTCACATGTCCCGTCTGTCTGTAATCAAATCTTGCAAGTTAAATTTGACCCACTTCCCGGTGACCGATTGAGCTGAAATTTTGGGTGTAGTAAGTTTGGATGACAATTTAATATTATGGTACCATCGAGCTGATCTGATGATGGAGACAGAAGGTGGCTATGGGAACTCAGTACTTAACCGACGTAACCCCGTTGAGTTTGGGCTCGTTAGAATCGTCTCAATGAGTAGTTTATGATAGTATACAGAAAAGTAAAGTCGGAAATAAAGGCTTGTACCAAGGACTATCTATATATGGACTTACAATCTCATACAAAAAAACGTAACTCTGAAAAAGCTCAAAATTCCGTATTAAAACTAGATGGCGCTGCTTCGTAGCCTGGAAGTGACAACAATGTCATTATCACCAAGATTTTTCCGTGTTTTTTTATTTTTTTAAGAGCTATCGTCATACTGCTTCATTTTAAAACCGTAATATCACTTCAATAATAATAATAATAATAATCTTTATTAATATAAACATAATTATAACAATTTGCATTAAAAGTCTTACATCTACATGGTGCATACATAATACTTGAGCCTGAACTAGGAAAATCCTGTATCTCAGGCTTTGAGTGAGTTCGTGTTATTGCCTAAATACTTACTTATTTAACAAATCATACAATCAGAGGAATAGATAAAAACGTGCATAATTTATATTCTAAGTTACAAAGTAAATGTTTACAATTAATTCACTGCTACGAATTACTATTACAATAATAAAATAATACTACGTATAAATTTTTTTTTCCTTGATATTTTATATACACATAGGTATTTGATATGTTCAACTAGGCACGACATTGCATTGTCAGCGTCAGCACAAACTTGGAAACTCGGTCATAGTCACTATTGCATAAATCATCACTTAGTTTACTGTATCAACAACCAGAACAATGTTTTAAAAAGCTACAAGGTTATGAAATAATGGATTTAATAGGTAGATAAGAGGAAGTGACCGGTCTCTTATCAGCTGTCAGCAGCTAATATTTTACTTGACAACAGAAATATTCGAGTATCGTCCCAAAATGAACTGCGCGGCATGTCTCAATCAAGTTACCAGAAATGAGCTGCTCGTATGCACAGGATGTAGAAACAATTATCATTACGCGTGCCTGCGAATACCAGTAGAATATTTTAAAAAAATTGTACAGGATGAAAAGAACACCTGGCTCTGCACTTCATGCAATAACGTCACCCGGCGGCAAAGGGGCGATGGGACCCCGGTTCGCAAGCACTATGAACGTTCGCCATCACCGGCTGCTGAAGCAAATATGTCAATATGCGACGAACCGCAAAACAACACGATGGACGGCAGCACGTCAGACCTGAACCTGACATCCAACAATACCGCCGCATCAGAGTTTAGCATGGAAAAGTTGGCGAATTTACTCGATTCAAAACTCGCAGGCGTTAGACGCGATTTAGTTTTGATAAATTCGAAATTAGGCACTACGAAGCAGGAAATTTTCAGTGAAATAAAAAAAGAATTCACACGCGTCTTGGATCGGTTAAAGGAAGAATTTTCGGAAACTACAGATTTCCTGAGCGAACAAATGAAAGTGTTCCAGACGGAACTCTCCTCTATCAATAAAAAAGTCAAAGACTTGGAGCAGGAGAATTGCCGTCTTAACGCGGAACTGCTGGCGGTTAAAACCAGCCCGCCACAGAATATTAAGGAGATGCAGGAAGTAATTGACCAGATGCACTCTGAACTAAACGAGAGAGACCAGGTGTTACTACTAAATGACGTGGAGATAGCTGGAGTACCAGAACATCGAGGAGAGTCAACCCTGCACATTACACAAGCTTTGACGCAAAAATTAGGCATGTCGCTGGAGATACAGGATATCGTCAGTGCAGAGCGGGTCGGGCCTCTAAGAGCTACTAGCTACGAAGAAGGCACGAGACCTCGTCCCCGCCCCCTGGTCGTGCGCCTCGCTAGGCGGCAGGTGCGGGACGAGCTGCTGCGAAATGCGCGGGTGCGTCGAGGCCTCGACACCAGCAACATTGGGTTGCCAGAACACAGCCCCGGCCTAGTCTATTTTAATGAAAGGCTAACGAAAACCAACCGTAAGCTTTTGTGGAAAGTTCGGCAGGCAGGTAGCGCCGCTGGCTGGAAGTTCGTATGGACAAGGGAAGGTCGTATTTACGCTAGAAAAACGGATAGTAACGACAGTAAATCAGTCCGAATCCAGTACGAAAAAGAAGTGCTACGTGTTTTCGGTGTGGACCCTACAGCTTCAAATAAATAAGGTTGGTATTTTGTTTAAAAACTGTAATATTTTCGTAGTTTTATCCAAAATGTTTAACGTACCGATAATTTATATATGTTGTGAGTACATCAGTACGCCCTTGAACTGCACTCTGTTTTTCCCAGTTGGCCATGTAATCGATGTCATTACTCTAATAATAAATAAGAAACTCTGTATATCAAAAATGTATAATGTTCTCGCTAACTGTTTTTCTATATTGCGAAAATCATTGTTTACGTGCAGCATGGCTAAACATATTTCTCAAAAACTCACGTCGAATCTTCACATTGCCTTTTTCACTAATTTAATTGATGCTATTTGTCTTTTTATTATACACAAACAAATAGAAGTTGTGTGCCGCTATGTCATCTCATCACATGCAATATACCTACGCCACACCACCACAAACCCCCAAAAACCACCAATGTCGCAGGGTCCTTTTAATTTTTTTTTTTTTTTTATGACGCACAATGACCCGAAAAAATAAAGCATACAGTTTAACTTTAGGCTTGCTAAACATACGTTCACTAAATACCGGCCGTGACGAACTCGATACAGCCATGGATAGATACAAACCTGACATTTTAGCGCTCAATGAAACGTGGCTGAGAGAAGGTGAAGATAAATATGTACCGAAACTACCGGGCTACACCTTAAAAAGTAACCCACGGTCAAGTGGGTTGAGAGGAGGTGGAGTGGGTTTTTATGTACGCAAAAACTTGCAAATAAAGATAAAACCACACCCTTCAGCAACCCTCGAGCAAATGTGGTTAGAACTGCAAATTCGTGGCGTGGGCCGTTTTGCAATAGGTACAGCGTATAGACCAGAGTCGGTATCCGTTGATAACGCTATTGACGCTCTTAACGAATCACTAGACATGTTTGCATCGTATAGAACCGTGTTCTTACTTACTGACTTTAACATTGACATACAATTGCAAGACATGCCAAATACGAAAAAGTTAGTAACATTCCTAACCCAACGAAACTTGGAGCAACTGGTGAACGAACCGACCAGGATTACAGGCGGATGTTCGACACTATTAGATCTGGTCATTACAGACTGCCCTAACATGTGTAAAACGTTACATGTACATCACAACCCTGCGCTTAGCGATCATGCGATGGTGTTGGTTGAACTACTAATCGCCAAGCCAAAACTTGCACCTACTTACATCTATAAACGGCTATTGGACAAAATTGTCATGGAAAATTTTGACATTGATCTTAGGCGTATGCCTTGGTGGGAAATTAGAGATACCAAGAACTTAAATGACAAAGTTAGCCGATTTAACGACCTGCTTATCAGTCTCTTCGACAAGTATGCACCGGTACGTCGACTGTGCACCGACTGTAAATCCCATCCTTGGATTACAGATAATATTAAACTAATGATGAGCCTACGTGATACTGCATTGAAGAGAGCGCGCAAAACGGAAAAAGAGTCGCATCGAAAGTACTATCAGGATCTACGGAATTTGACAGCGGGAGCTTTGGAACGAGAAAAGTCCGCTTATTATACTTTCTACGTAAACAATAATAAATCGCGACCAAGACAAATGTGGAAATACCTAAAGAACTCTTCTTCTCTGGGCGACGCAGATAAGCCGTCAATTCCCCAGCATTTGTGCTATCCTGACGAAATAAATGATTTTTTCCTTGCACTCCCTGGTAATGCAGACACAAATAACGAAATGCAGGCTCTTTTCGAAAATAAAAAAAATAATGACCATATATTTAACATAGAAAGCTGCACAGAAGATCAGATTCACAAAATAATCTCGTCCATTACAACGAATGCGAGTGGCCATGACAGTATAACAGTAGGAATGATTCGTCTCACTCTGGATGTCACTTTACCACTAATAACGCACATCGTAAATTTATCTATCTCAACTAATACCTTTCCTGACGCTTGGAAACTGGCCAGGGTCAAGCCAATACCTAAATCAAATAGGACTGAGAACTATAAGGATTTACGCCCTATTAGTGTGCTCCCAGTGCTCTCTAAGGTCATCGAAAGAGTTGTCTGCGAGCAGCTGACAAAATATCTAGAGGAAAATAATCTACTACCCAGCACACAATCAGGATTCCGCGGAAAACACGGTACGGCTACCGCGATGGCAAACGTTACGGATGACATCATTGCAGCATCTGACAAAGGAATGGGTTCTATTCTTGTATTGTTAGACTACTCGCGCGCCTTCGACTGTCTCAATCCGTCATTGCTGCTCTCTAAGATGGCATACTACGGCATCTCTTCATCTTCACGGAAATGGTTCCAGTCATTCCTCGTCGGCCGAAGACAGTATGTAGAAATACAAACAGATCAAGGCGGAGTGATCAAATCAGATGTACGAACAATCAGTCGCGGTACACCACAGGGATCGATTCTAAGCCCGTTGCTTTTTATTTTATACACAGCCGATCTCGTGAAACATCAAAAATTTTGTAATGCACATTTTTACGCCGATGACACCCAAATATATCATTCTTTTACACCGAACAATCTAGACAGCGCGCTGGGAAAGATTACCGAGGATTTGGAGCTGATAGCGGCCTGGTCTAACAAAAATAACCTCCTTTTAAACCCGACTAAGTCACAATGTATGGTTGTGGGGAATAAATGGTAACGCCTTAAAATTAAAGAGCAAAACCCAAGTATTGCAGTCGGATGCGAGCCTATTTCTCAAGTGGAAAATGCAAAAAGCCTTGGCATAGTCATGGATGGCCAATTACGATATGTAGAGCATGTGAACATGAAGATTAGGAATGCCTTTTACCGACTGAAAGTGCTGTACGGGATTCGTAAATATCTCACAGTGAAGGTCAGGGAAATTTTGGTTGAATCTCTAGTTCTGTCGCATTTTAATTACGCTGACATAGTTTATGGACCAAGACTTCTAGCTGTAACAAAGAAGTCCATACAAAGAGTACAAAATGCGTGTGTACGCTTTTGTTATGAGGTTCCCAAACGTGCGCACATTACTCCATATTTAAACGAAAGGAAACTGTTAAATATGGACAACCGCAGAACACTGCATTTGGCATATACGGTCCGAAAAGTGTTAGATTTTCAAAAGCCTTACTACCTTTTTGAAAAACTAAAATGGGTTAAAGATACACGGGCCAGGCTTTTGAGAAGATGCACTAAACTTTCAATACCTCAACACAAATCAGCATTCTATAGAGGGAGTTTCAAATTTGCCGCCGCCAAAATTTGGAATGATCTGCCACCACCCCTACGAGAACCTATACCACTGCCAAAATACAAGCGATTAGTCCAAGCGCATCTAATCACCTTACAAAGCAGATTTTATACTCCCTCATAGAGACACACACCCACACCCACACACGCACACACACACACACAAACACACACACACACACACATACACCACACAATTTTTAATTGGTAGATATTCTTATTGTAAATTGTTTATATTTTTTAATTTATTTTTTTCCTTTCTCTCGTGTTTGTATAATATCTCTATCGGAAAGGAGCACAGACTCACTGATTTTTTATTTTATTTTTTCTTCTTACTTGAATTTATTCTAAATATTAAGTACCTTTTTTACTTTGTGACCGACCGAGGTCCAGCTAGGGACCAGTCTGAAAACCAGCGCCGGGCCGCGTTGCCCGGCACATGCTGAGACTGGGACCCATTGCCCACTACTTAGTTCCTTAAGTTATTTTTGTTTAGTTTTATTACTTCATGTGTACTTGTATATTTAAGGTTCTATTTGGGGCAATAAATATTTTTCTGTTTCTGTTTCATAAAACTAACTAATTTTGTTATGCTAGGCGATCTATAGACTAGTATGGCTATAATTTTAATAAGTAGACTGTTGCAATCCTGTAGGTTAGGTTCTTATAAAAAACTTAATATACACTTCCAAATAGATTAAAACACCCACCAATGAACGACGCCCTTAGACGCCTTCATAGTCAATCGAATTTATGTATCTTTGCTCGGCGATTTTCTTAGCAGGGCATTCTGCGTCACCTGTTTGGTGATTATTTGGCTTGTTGAACAGCCTGCATGTCGACCATTTCGGAGACTCCGCCTTCTTTCCGCACTCTTTGATCGAGTGACCTAAATCACCGCAATACCCGCACGTGTAGTCTGCCTGCTTGCATGATTTAGCGGCGTGACCATATTGTTGGCACTTGAAGCACCTGGTGACTATTGTGAAATCTTTCACTGGGCATGAGGACCAATTTACATATACGCGATTTTGGCATATTAAAGCTTTTCGTATAACAGCAGGTACTTCTAGGATGAAATTACAGGTCTCGGCCTCTTTTTTGCCCGATTTATGGCTGAGTTTAATAGAGGACAAGAAATTATCCCTTGTTATGTCCTGAAGTTTGTCGGCTAGATTTTGTTCATAGATGCATTTGTAAACATCTTGTTCAGGCATGGTTGAAGGTACGCCAACAATAACAATTCTGGGCTTGCGTTTATGGGGCTCGTCAATTGTGAGTTCTGAGGTAGTATTTTGAAAAGTTTGCTTGACTTTTTCAATGTCATCCTTAGAGTCGGTGCTGATTATAACGCCACCATTCTTGACTTTGCGTAAAGCTCTAACATGAAGCTTCATCTCTTCCGGCTTAATTATTTTTTGGACTAATTTTTTCGTGTCCTCGCTCGTCTTCAGTTTATCATTAGGATAAATTGCTACAGAGCTCAGATTCTTTGGTTGAATCATACTGTTCGAACTATTTTTGACCATGTCGGCGAAAGAGAGGGTATTTGAAACGGGCCTGACTGTAGACTTGACGGTATACTCTAGGTCTCTGAGGCGATCTCTGCGATTTGTTCATGGGCGATAGTAGAATTTTTTCGTAGTCCTTGGTAGTGAACTGCCATGTGCGAAGTCCCATTTGCTACCTTACGGCAAAAGTTATGAATACGCAGTTTCTGGTCCGAATTCAATTTACCTTCAGATGAAATAGTACATATCTCATTGAGATATTTTTCAATCGATGTCATCCAATTGTATATGTCAGATGTAGTAATTGAGTCCGGATGATACTCATGTTGCTTAGCTGTTGGCTGATCGGCAGGTTCATCCCTTGGAAGCGGTGGGTGGGGTGTCGAAGGAGGGCTGCGCTGTATTTTGGCACTCCGACTAAAGGGGCTGCTATCACTCATTTTTACTGTACCTCACAGATAACAAAAAGTCAGTCACTACTCAGCAGAATCACGCGCGACACAGTTTATTGTATGATTGAGGTCAATATTTTTGCGCACTATTTTATTTATTACAAAAAATTGTAAACACGTCCGATCGTAACGACGACTCATTATATCATCAATAGACACTTCAATAGACAATTCTTAAAGATTATATTTTTTAGTCGTCAATAACGTAGTAATGAGTAAATCTAATAGATGGCACTATCTCTGGAACCATTGATTGCTGAAGGTTGCTCGCAGGTTCGCTACTTTTTGCTACACAAAATAACCAGATGGCGTTGGTGAACTTATGAAACGTATTAACTCTACATCCGCAAGCACAAATAGGTTAACCTAATAACATAAATGAAATATACCTGAATTGCATATCCAACGTTCTAAACGTTCCCGATCGTTTACAGGAAAACGGAACATCGAAATGGATTCACTGGTGTTCTTACATTCGTGATATACACACTTCTTATAAGACATTTTAGGTCAGAAATCAAGCCTGGGTCGTAGTTAAGCGCATTTAAACAAAATCCGGATGGGTCGCAATGGTCAAATATAACATGTAATCGTTGAAATGGCTTCCTTGCTTTCTCTCTCAGGCTATCAGGCTAACCACAGACAGACGCCCGGAATATTCATTCGGTTTCCGTTTTCATACGGAATGACAGGTGGGAACGGGACGTCGCTCTACACGTGTATAGCGCTGTCTCACTTGCTCATGTCATTCCGTTCGGATTTTTATTTGAGGTTACATTTTCATTTCAACTTGCGCAGAATAATTATAAATATCTTTTTGATCAAACTTTTGAAACTAAAAGGTAATTGCGCTAACAAGGCAAACGAACTTTGAAATATATTTCATTTGTTAGTAGTTATGTATGTACAAATAAAACAATTTAAAAATAGCGAAGTCAGATGGAATGGAACGTAGTAATGAAACATCGCACGTAACGCCATCTATTGACTATGTACTGTATCACTTAGACTGTCGCTGAACGCTCGAAGGTTGTTACTTCACGCTTGTCACGCGTGTGTGTGTGTGTGAAAATGTAAAATTACGACTTTTGAATTAAATGACACCCTCAGCGACATCTAGCGACGTAGCATGATACTAACTAAGGGATTACGGCGCGTAGTATGAAGATGGTCGGTCCATATATAGATAGTCCTTGCTTGTACCAAAAATTAAATCTCCAGAAACTTGTTAGTTCATGTACTACACAAGGCTATTGTTGACAGCCTGATGAGCGACCAGGTGCTGGAGTGGGGCGTGGGCGCGGTGGTGGCGCGCTGCGAGGCGCGCGGGCAGCTGCACGACGAGCAGGCCGAGCTGCTCATCCACCACGTCACCAGCCTCACCATCAAGGTCACCAGCCATGTTTCACTTGCTGTACCTCTTTACCCCGTTACTGTACGTCTAGCACAACTTGCTGACAAGCCGCTTGTCGCGCGACTGAGTGTCCCCTGTCACTCTCGCACCGTGTAAATTAGAACGAGGACGGTAGATCCTTCTCGACTCGCGTCAGTTGTGCTAGCCCCCCTGTTGGTTACTAATCTATCTATACAACAAGACGGCGCTGTGTTTAAGTAATTCGAATCGAACAACCGTTATCTAGTTTATACTAGTGACAGTGCCATCTAGCGGTCCACAAAAGCTAAATGGTCTTAAATAATTATGTAGATTATTCGCTCGCGAGTTCTGCATCTCGCAGAGCCACTAGTATGTATTTCGTCGGCACTAGAGAAGCCCAAGAAATGCTATTTCCTTTTGAAACAATCGTCATGAATTTTAAATCGATATTTGTGTCGTCGGTCCCACCAGATATCATGTTACCTTCTGTGCCGCAACGTGAGCAGCGCGTACATCCTCGCGGCCCGCCACGAGCGCACCAACGAGCTGCGCCGCGTGCTGCACGAGGCCGAGCGACTCGGGAACGAGCAGGTCCGCTCCGCCTGTCTCAAGCGGCTCACCTCCAAGAATCTACTGTAGGTGTATCCACAGCTTTAACAGGGAACAATTTACTGTTGGACGTGTATCCTCAGCTATAACAGGAACAATCTATTGTTGGACGTGAGTCCTCAGCTTTAACAGGGAACAATCTACTGTTGGACGTGTATCCTCAGCTTTAACAGGAAACAAATCTACTGTTGGACGTGTGTCCTCAGCTTTAACAGGGAACAATCTACTGTTGGACGTGTGTCCTCAGCTTTAACAGGGAAAAATCTACTGTTGGACGTGTATCCACAGCTTTAACACGTTCGCAACCTGGTAGGCACTCGTAATGTTTGCTCAGCCGGCTCAGCCCGCTAGGCGGGCAGTAGTACGAAGTTACACGCCTAGCGAGTTCTGTCGGTTTCTGGTGTGTTGTTCCATTTTCAGGCCGGTTGCGAAAGTGTTAAGAGGGAAGAATACTATGTGGGTACTCGTCCATATAAAAAAGAAAATGTTTTTCCACCTCTAAATATTTTCCAATCTCAATGATTTTTAGGGTTCCGTACCCAAAGGGTAAAACGAGATCCTATTACTAAGACTCCAGGCTGTATTTCATGAACCGTGATGGTTAGACTGTTGAAATTTTCACAGATGATGTAGTTTTGTCAACAAATACTGAAAAACAGAATAAAACAAATATTTCAGGGGGCTCCCATACAAGAAACGTGATTTTTTATGCCGTTTTTATAGATAATGGTACGGAACCCTTAGTGCGCGCATCCGACTAGCAACGTACTAAACGTTATTGACAGAATGAAAGACTAGGTTTATAGGTTTTCCATTTTTTAAATTTGCAAATTCTAACAGGCACCACATTTTTTTTAAAGTTAAACATGGTTACACCTATAAACCTAGAAGCCTGCTGAAGCGATCGGATATGATACGTAGCTAAGCTGACTTAATAAATATATTTAGGTAGACATACAGTGGACGGTATTTCAATTTAATTTTGAAACAATGGCTTATGTTGCCATATGCATATGTAATAACTCCAGGGAATAGTGCCTCCCCCTGCTGTCGGGTGGAGCGAGCACATCTTGAAAAACTCCTGAAGAGTTCATATACATGTTGCCCATAGCTCATCTAATTCGATAGCTAGTCAGTTAATTTCTTTATTATACTAGCGCAAAGTAATAATTACATAGGATCGGAATTATTGATACTGCTGGCAGAATTAACAGGACAGCATTACTAAATAAATTTCAAATTAAACGAATAATTTTAAAATGTTATGTTCTGAGCCGGATTCGAACCGGCAACCACAGACATACATGGTCCGTCGCTACTAACCAACGGAGCTATCGGAACAATCTGTCTTGGACACTAAAACTTTCAGTCAGTTTCTTCTTACAAGGCCTTACGGGCTATGTATACCTGCTCCGGCTCGAACATTAAATATTTCCTTGAATTCGAAATTTTTAACTATCATTAGCAGCATTACTGCTTGCTGAATACAAAATTAATCAGAATTGTCGTCTTGTCGATTAATCAATTTATACTTAACCGGTTTTTTCTTTATTATAATTACAACTCCTTTCTCTGGTAAAAGGTTTGAACTCATTTGATGTCATGTCATAAAGGTGAATATCCACCAGATGTCTGGAGCTGTGTATTCATACAATCCGTTGTTAATTATCATCTTGTTTATACTTTAGAAAATCTAACTATAACGCGCGCAGATAAAGAATGGATCTGGAAATGGCACACCCTATTGCTGTCTGTACTCACACTTTAACTGTGTGAGTATAGACAGCGATAGGGTGTGAGCGAGATAGTATGCGAGCGGACGCCAATTTCAGATCCATTCTTTATCTGCGCGCCAACCGCTGAATGGTGTTAGGTATATGAAAAGTATGAAAACACATGTTCACACATCTCTGGTTAGTGGTTACCGTGAATGTGACATTCATTTGTCAATAGTGCATTTTCTAAACTTTTATTTATACTCTTTTATGTATGTATTTTACTTATATAAGTGACAAGTCTAACAATGACGTTAGAACAAGTTATATTGTTCCTCAGTTGTTGTGTAACCAAACAAAGGTCTGATAATGATTGGCAGGGCTTGGCCATATATTAAGTCATAATTTTTTGATGATTTTAATCCCCCCCCCCATCATCATCCTGTTAATTCCTTGAAGGGACCCTTATCCAATGGAACAAACGAAGTTTTTTTTTAAGGGTTAACTCTATTAATCTCCTTTCATTGGACACAGACTACCACCTAAATAACAAATTCAAAGGCTTTGTGAAATGGTCCTGCCAAAGCAATAACTACTAAATATAATTGTTAATATTGTTTTAAACTAAAATCTATATTTTGTATCTATAAGAAACTATTATGGTATTTTTGTAGACCTAATCTGATGATTGAAGTATTAAAAAAATGTATTAGCATTGCATGTTATTATAATCATTTATATGTATGCTTTTTGTGAAAATATGTTTTATTAGTTCTCTTTGTGAGGCATTTGGTGATTATGATCATCATTATGAGTTCTGGGAATAATGTTTTGTATTTATATGAATGAATTTAGTTATATAAGAGTTATTTAGAAAGCATGCCTTCTCTCCTCTGAAAATAAATATTAGTGGAGAACATTTTGCAATCACATTTTGTTGGATAAATTCTTATTTAAGAGGCTGCAGTAAGCTTTCTTCATACAAACGTAGTTACGCTCTCATTTTAAAACTACGTCTTGGATTGTAACGAAACTATGCATATACAATGACATGAGGTATATCTATGTCTATAATTAGTTTATGTAGCTTCAGATACCATAGTAAAAAAAATACAGTGAATTTAAGGTTTTCATACAAAACTTGTTTTTGCTATATTTTGTTTGTTTTATAAACTGGAACCATATAAACTAATTACAGACATACACACACAACACCACATAGTTTGTCACAATCCAACACATAGTTTTGAAATGACAGCGTAACTACGTTTGTATGGGAAGGTGAAATTCGGCCGAGCTTACTGCGGACTCCTAACAATCAACTACAGTAGGCTTCAATAAAATATCTCTGATAAATATTTACTGTATATAACTGGCACAGTATATTTTTCATACCAAAATGTTAAATAATGTGTTATAATTGGTAAGGCTCAAAATGTTTATAAATTGATATAAATACCAGGTGCTTGTTATTATTGAATTCACATGAAATGAAAATTATATAATCCTAACTTTAGGTATATTTGTATTGGTCTCATCTTAATTGTGATACTCTAAATTCTGTATTGAACATAATTGTTATTTTAATACAAATTTTAATAAAATATTAAAAAAAAAAACAATATAAACCTTTTTGTGATACAGAAAAAAACCTCAACTAATATTCAAGATTTATAATATTTATTTGAAGATGTTTAGAGTAAGATGTATAAATAAGGTGACAGACGATGGTCAAAGAGGAGAACCTGCATCGCTAGCGCAGCGTGGACCCCAACTCTTCCATCTCCATGGAGAGAAGAGCACAGTTCAATGGACCTCCTCCTACACACTAGGACACCACGGTGTACACTCACAACAGTTTGATTCATAGTACAGTTCAATTGCACACTATTAATCAGTCTCTTGACACATTGCCATGGCATTAAATACCATTACTGAGTTGCCACTGCCTTTTTCTTAGGCTTCTTCAAGCGTTTGAGTCCGTTAACGCTTGTTTTTAGTAAGTTTGAATATGTTGTACTGAATTTTTCAACTTCTTTTTGCTCAACAACTGTGGAGATTTTCTTGCTGCTAGATTGTGCCCGTATTAAACATTTGTACTCCGGATTTTTTACAACTGGCGTGCCGTCTCGCGGCTCAGGTTTCGCTCGTCCGTCGTCTGAAACAAAACAACGTTTGTAGAGACAAGTTTCAGATAAAATGTCAGAGTAAAATAATCGCACTTACATCTTTTCATTGTCATGGTTATGGATCCTGATGCACGCGCCTTTTGAAACAGCTTCGTCAGTTCTACCAGAAACTGAAAGGTAAGATATAATCAAAGCAAATTCAATGGATTAGCTTTTACAGGAATTGAACCAGAATGAGAATACTCACCTCGTCATTTCCAAGCAAGACCATGTTTAGTTGATGTTATTGACGTTTTTATAATTATCTATCGTTTTGTTCATGAATTGGTCCTCAGACTAGACACGAATTAAACATTTTGAAATAGAATTTTATGAAAGTCAGCCAGACCGCACTTTGCAGCAAGCAAATGACATGTTACACGTTGACGTTGTTGCCACTATATTCACGTTTCGTCTTAGTTCCGAACGAAGTACACGTCTAAAATCAGTTACAAATAATAAGGCATATAAAATTTGATTCCTTTTCCTCTGATATTACTAAAATAGTTTTAAGTTTAGTTTTATTTGTATTACAATCGTAGTTACGCTAAAAACAATTCCGATTTTTAATACAAATTTACAGGGAAATAGTAGATCTGCGTGGAATGAAACGTTACGCGTAGAATTAGCTCTTTACATCGGATTGGATACACAACCAAGATGCAACCAAAACCAAAACCTATAATAGAATTTTACGGGTAAATACTATTTGGTACTAAATACAATTACATTTCGTATTCGTAAGAGACATTCCAATATTTATCCGATAAAATATAATGATTTGAAAGTATACCCTTCCGTAGCCAATCCAATATTGTAAGGTTTTAATAAAAAAAAATATGGATTAATACAATTTAAAACTGTCGAAACAGACGGAAATGAGAAAAAAAGCCTAGAAAAGATCACGATATCACTCCTTTTAAAGGGACTTAACCATATAGAAACATATACGTAGGTACGCGGTATATTTATACGCGGTTATTTCCCGTCTTGTTAAGGGGTCATACCTACTTTTGTGTCAATATGGACATTAAAATATTCCGGACCGAATCAATCTTAAAGCCTTATCCTGTATGACATCCTGGACCATCATGGCCCATGCGACTATGCGTTAAACGGAGAAAGCCATACTTCCATTCCATCGCATAAAGCGCGTTACAGACTAATGTACCTACGATTCTCACCGACCGGGCACGTGTGTTGCAAGTTGCCAAAGGAATTTAAAGCTTTAATATAGACGTTAAATTTCATATTTGAATGTACTTGCGGCCAGTCGGCTTCTCGCGGACGTGGACGGCTGTGGTCGGCTGTCGTCACATGTGACCGGCTCCGTCCGGCTTTTGCCTACGCCGCCGGGTGCTCGCACACTCGTTGCGACGCAGCGCCAGGTGACCCGGCCCGGTCCGTTCGGTGAGAATCGTACATTAACTGTAAAATACCGTGATATCGAAACCTATACTTACATATATTTCAGCATATTATAGCAGAGTGTGTGGACTCTGTCAAATAGTGCATAAAATATATCGTAAGTAATATATTGTAAGATTCCTTGCTTATATATATATTTCGGTATCTTACGGTATATTATAGCTAAGTCTGTGGCGGGCTAAACTGCGTCCCTGTCCCGCGCCATGATGGCCCACTGTGTGTAGGAGCCAGTAGGTTTTGCTCAAGGCTGCTTTAAGAACTTTCTACTATTCAATGAGATAATGATTCGATGCTCTTAGCTGCACGAACTACCTACGAAGACGGTTCTTCATAGTTTCTGCCGATAGGTACATATAATTCGTGTTTAATGATATCCGATAATTTAAGCGAATATTCTCTATTACATAAAGTTCAGTTTTCTACAAATACATACATGTGTGGTATTCCCTCTTACATACGAGTGTTTAATTCTCTTAATTTTGTTACATTTATTTCGTCTTTCTATACCTATTAACAGACTTAATTAATTACCTTGTTTTTTTCGTGGAGTAAACCTGCGAGCCAGTAAAGTAAGTCATCGGGGGATTACTGGTGCGGAGGACTCCATCAGGACCTCATCAACGCACTGGCGCCCTTCTCGTGCATCGCCACATTTGGCTCGTCTTAGGCCGAAAAAGATGTTCGTCGCCTTGCCTTACCCGGGGTTACCAGCCCAACCCCGATGACGCCATTTAGGCGCCTTCTACGACAGGCGGGGAAGACGTAGACCTATTCTTTTTAACTTAATAAGTAAAAGAAGAGGGAAAATATTTTGCTGAATTCAAATACTATATTTTCAATACGTCTGCGTTAATTAAAACAATTATGACAAAAACTCAATACGTCTGCATCAATTAAAACAATTATGACAAAAACTTACATAAAATTATATTTATTTGTGAATGGATCGTGTTGCTTAACTAAGACTCGCACATGACTCACTCTAAAACTAATACCTAGGTATAGGAATGACCTCTCCTTAACATACTTGTTGAATTACGCTCGCTTCGACTCGGAACGCTTGCCTTGCCGTCTCCTTCACAAACTATACACAGTCAGTGGTAAAGTGCTTTAGTGTTCAGTACTTCGGGACCTCGGTTTAACGAATCTAAAGTTACCTTTGTCTAGATATTGCAGTGTAATATTTCGACATGTCGAGTACCGGTGAGTAATACAGAAATAATGTATTGAAGACCACTTAGAACTCATTCAGACCAAATCAAAACGAAACAATGTATAACAGCACGACACTATGGGAAACCATACATTTAAAGTTTAATTACCTACTTACAATACTTACAATGATGTTTAATGGTTGTTTAATAGACAATACAATATTTTGAAATGACGGTTTTGTAAGTACTTAAGTAGGTACCTATTCCTTGTGAATTCATGGGAAAAAATGTTGGGAATCTCTGACCCAGGACACAGTGTACCTAGGTATTTATATGTCTACCTACTGTACAGTCAGCGTCATATATAGTTAAGTAGCAGCCTAGGTAGCCAAATATTTCGGTACACGTCTTTATTACTGTAAGAATAATGGCGTGTTACGAAATATTTGACTACTCTGGCTGTTATTAACTATAGGACGCTAATTGTACCAACAAAACTATCATAAGTTTATTTTTTGTGATTAAATGTTTAACACTGACTTCTGTATGCTTACCATGCTGTTTTCTATCTGTGCATCCCGCTCGTACTG
Source organism: Epinotia demarniana (assembly GCA_945867215.1). Lineage (NCBI taxonomy): Eukaryota > Metazoa > Arthropoda > Insecta > Lepidoptera > Tortricidae > Epinotia > Epinotia demarniana. Next base: position 18,008,730 of record OX244277.1, read on the forward strand.
TCAAAGTGCAATAGAGATGCACAGATAGAAAACTCGATACTCGTTAGCGTAAGCCGTCACTGTCAAACTCATGGTAAGCGTACAGTATACGGCACGAACTCGTTTAGGGTGTGTATACGTTGCGCTTAATGAGATATGACACGGACAATGATTTAATTCAAGTTTACCAAACGACCTTGTTACCATTATTCAACATCTTGATAACACCAAGCGGCTGCGTGTGACGCAAATTATGAGAAAAATTGAAAACACATTATAGAGTTACGAGGATCCTATATAATGTCCTTGTACCTTTGACAAGCTTTTAACTTGCACTTTTCGTACCTAAGACTATCTATTCTGTGACCTAAGTATATATATGTATAGTACCTAAGTTGTCCTTCAAAATTTGCAAACCATTTTTCAGTTACAACCTAGTTGCCGGTATCCGATTCAGCTGAAATGTAAAATACTTATGTAAGAAATATTTAATTTATTAAAGACAAATAATAAAAACAACTATAATAAATCTTAACCTACATATAGTTAAAAAATTGCCATAAATCGCCGTCAACGGGCAAGGTGCCAAGAAGGGTGGCCGTATTTTCCTCACTGATGTAAAGCGATACTATGTAAGTAAGAGTAACTAACTAAGTTTTCGGTGACAGCGCAATATTATAATACAGTTAGGTTGATAGCAGCAATCGTAGCCAAAATATTTCGGTACCTACAGGTATTTATTATTGTAAGAATAAGGGTGTATGTCGTACTCAACCGCAAGATCTACATGTTGGCGATATTGCATACAGAGGTGTAACGGAATTCAAATACTTGGGCTGTACCGTAACAAATACCAACACCCGCAGCGAAGAAATTAATATCCGAATACAGAACACATTGAGATGCAGTGCTTCCCTACATAAAGTGACTACTGGTGGCCTAACATCTTAGGAGAGATCAAATCTCACAGAGTCCGCTGGCTTGGTCACCTGTAGAGAATGGAGGAAGATCGCAAAGTCAAGAGAGCATACCGAGGCCGTCCGGTAGGTCGACGCCCTGTCGGACGGCCAAGGTATCGCTGGAGTGACATGCTCCAGGCGGATCTGCGCGAGCTCCAAATCTGCAGTTGGCAAGAGTTGGCGCAGAACCGAGAAAAATGGTGCACTCTCGTGTCGGAGGCCAAGATTCATTTTGGGTCGCTGAGCCAACGGCGTAGGAGTAGTAAGTTGTAACAATAAGGGTGTGTTAATATATGGCTACTCTGGCTGCTACTAACTATACTTAAGGGTCGAACAGACTGCCAGCGGGGCGGTAGCGGCGCCTGACGAGCGCGTGATGCGCGCGGGACGGCCGGTCACACAGTGCACGCGCGCATCGCACCTCTGTGAACCTGGCCCCCCCACCTTGGCCGATTTTTTTTTCTTTTTTTTTTCTGGAAGTATTTTGTTTGTAGTTGATTGTAGTGAAAAGCATTTCGTTTGTAGTTGCACGAAAAAAAATGGGGGGCCCTGAAAAAATACCCAGCCCCCCACTTTAAAAAACCTTTATTTTGGTGATTGAATCTAATTCAGAATCGTTTGTAGTTGATTGTAGTGTAAAGCATTTCGTTTGTAGTTAAACGGATAAAAAATGGGGGGTCCCGAAAAAAATCTTAGCCCCCCACTTTGAAAAAAAAATACTTTGGGGATTGAATCTTGTTCAGAATCGTTTGTAGTTGATTGTAGTGAAAATCATTTCGTTTGTAGTAACACGGATTACAAATGGGAGGGTCCCGAAAAAAACCTCAGCCCCCCACTTTAAAAAAAGAATACTTTGGGGATTGAATCTTATTCAGAATCGTTTGTTGTTGATTGTAGTGAAAATCATTTCGTTTGTAGTAACACGGATTACAAATGGGGGGGGGGGGGGGGGTCCCGAAAAAAACCTCAGCCCCCCACTTTGAAAAAAAAAATACTTTGGGGATTGAATCTTGTTCAGAATCGTTTGTAGTTGATTGTAGTGAAAATCATTTCGTTTGTAGTAACACGGATTACAAATGGGGGGGTCCCGAAAAAAACCTCAGCCCCCCACTTTAAAAAAAGAATACTTTGGGGATTGAATCTTATTCGGAATCGTTTGTTGTTGATTGTAGTGAAAATCATTTCGTTTGTAATAACACGGATTACGAATGGGGGGGGGTCCCAAAAGAAACCTCAGCCCCCGATTTAAAAAAAAAATGGCTGTTAAACCTTGTTCAGAATCGTTTGTAGTTGATTGTAGTGACAAGCATTTTGTTTGTAGTTGCACCAAAAACAAATGGGGGGCCCTGAAAAAAATTCAAGCCCCCTACTTTAAAAAACGTAATTTTGGTGATTGAATCTTGTTCAGAATCGTTTGTAGTTGATTGTAGTGACAAGCATTTTGTTTGTAGTTGCACCAAAAACAAATGGGGGGCCCTGAAAAAAATTCAAGCCCCCTACTTTAAAAAACGTAATTTTGGTGATTGAATCTTGTTCAAAATCGTTTGTAGTTGATTGTAGTGAAAAGCATTTCGTTTGTAGTTGCACGAAAAAAAAATGGGGGGCACTGAAAAAATACCCAGCCCCCCACTTTAAAAACCCTTTATTTTGGTGATTGAATCTTGTTTCAAATCGTTTGTAGTTGATTGTAGTGAAAAGCATTTCGTTTGTAGTTACACGGAAAAGAAATGGGGTTTCCAGAAATTATTCAGATATAGTCTCGCTTATTTTCGATTATATTTACTTGATTTTGTTTGTAGTGTCAGTAGTTTCGTTTTTCGCTGTCTACATATTTTCGTTTGTAGTAATTTAACTTTGTGAATAGTAAGATGGTTCGTTTTTAGTTAGGTACCTATCTACGAAAGTGTTAGAGACATATTTGTGTTTGTACTAAACTTACTTTTTTTTGTACTGGCAAAGGTGCGTTTGTAGCTTTCCATTTACGTACTTCAGAGATAGAGATCTGATCTATATTCGTTTGTAGTGACTTCATTTTGTTTGAAGTGGCGATGGTTCATTTCTTTTTTAAGTTTTCGAGTCTTAATTATTTTCGTTTGTAGTGACTTTATTTTGTTAGCAATGGCGAAGGTTTATTTGTAGGGGCCCATTTACATACTTTAGAGATGGAGTCTTACCTATTTTGTTTGTATTAACTTGAATTTGTTAGAACATGCAAATATTTGTTTAACATTGGGCATAAACGTACTTCGGATATAGAGTCTTAATATCTTCGGATATAAAATTTGATTCAAAATGTTTTGTAGTTGACTGTAGGGAAAAGCATTGCGTTTGTAGTTATACGGAAAAGAAATGGGGTGTCCAGAAATTATTCAGATATAAAGTCTCATATATTTTCGATTATACTGACTTGATTTTGTTTGTAGTGGCAGTAGTTTCGTTTTTCGCCGTCTACATATATTCGTTTGTAGTAATTTAACTTTGTGAATAGTAAGATGGCTCGTTTTTGGTTAGGTACCTATCTACGAAAGTGTTAAAGACATATTTGTGATTGTAGTAACTTACTTTTGTTTGTACTGGCAAAGGTGCCTTTGTAGTTTTCCATTTACGTATTTCAGAGATAGAGTCTGATCTATATTCATTTGTAGTGACTTCATTTTGTTTGAAGTGGCGATGGTTCATTTCTTTTTTAAGTTTCTGAGACATAGTGTCTTAATTATTTTCGTTTGTAGTGACTTTATTTTGTAAGCAATGGCGAAGGTTTGTTTGTAGGGGCCCATTTACGTACTTTAGAGATAGAGTCTTACTTATTTTGTTTGATGTAACTTAAATTTGTTAGAACATGCGAATATTCGTTTAACTGGGATCCTGTTGTTTTACCAAACTTATTTTGGTCAAATTTCATTTCCCAAACAAATTTTAGCAACTATATTGTTTGCCAATGCAAACTTTGGCACAATTTTAATACGTATATTTTCATTACGTCAAATTTTCATTCAGCAATATATTATTACGAAAAATTACATTATGGCATGTGGTCTTTTAGCAAATGCTTTAGTTAGGCAAAAAAACATTAGACAATAAACATTTCGTCAAGTTAATGTTATGGCAAACTATAAATAGACAAAAATCATAATTGTTTACGTTATGACATTTTACCAAAATACTATTAAAAAAACGACACGGTCCCTTAAATAAAATAATGCATGGTTAAGTAGGTCGGTAGCCAAAGGCATTAAATTAGGTTAGGGCAGCCAAAAAAGGGGGGCTCGGGGGTAAAAGCCTCCTAGCAGTAAAAAAACAAACAATCGTAACTATTGTAGTATTTGGTAGGTTAGGTTAGGGTTAGCTTGTGTCCCTTAGAGCGGAAATAGGCACCCCGCGAAGCGGGGTGACGTCGACACGCTGGCGGTTAGGTTAGAATTGCGACCTCTACACAAATTAATTTTCCCTACCCACATAACAAAAAAAGTTGTTATTTTATTGTGTATCTTATACACTATTGAAATAAAGATGCAAATGATTTGTCATCGAAGAGTTCCTCTGCTGATTAAACGACGTATAGAAATGGTCAATTAAATATTGACGATACAAATCATTTGCCTTATTTTGTTTTGGTTAAAACATATTATGCCAACTAACATATTTGACTGAATGAAATTTGGGCAAAGTACCAGTTGGTAAACGAGATATTGCCTAAATATGAATATGCCAAACATAAGGTTTGCGTAAGAAATATTTGTCGAGTGTTAATTTGTCAAACGATTATTTGGCAAATGAAATTCTACGAAAAATATTTTGGGAAGTGATAATTTGTCAAATTTTTTTTGGTAAAACAAAGGTAACCCCGTTTAATTACTTCGGATATAGAGTCTTAATAGCTTCGGATATAAAATTTGATTCAGAATGTTTTGTAGTTGATTGTAGGGAAAAGCATTGCGTTTGTAGTAACACGGAAAAGAAATGGGGTGTCCAGAAATTATTCAGATATAGAGTCTCATTTATTTTCGATTATACTGACTTGATTTTGTTTGTAGTGGCAGTAGTTTAGTTTTTCGCCGTCTACTCATATTCGTTTGTAGTAATTTAACTTTGTGAATAGTAAGATGGCTCGTTTTTGGTTAGGTACCTATCTACGAAAGTGTTAAAGACATATTTGTGATTGTAGTAACTTACTTTTGTTTGTACTGGCAAAGGTGCGTTTGTAGTTTTCCTTTTACGTATTTCAGAGATAGAGTCTGATCTATATTCATTTGTAGTGACTTCATTTTGTTTGAAGTGGCGATGGTTCATTTCTTTTTTAAGTTTCTGAGACATAGAGTCCTAATTTTTTTCGTTTGTAGTGACTTTATTTTTTAAGCAATGGCAAAGGTTTGTTTGTAGGGGCCCATTTACGTACTTTAGAGATAGAGTCTTACTTATTTTGTTTGACGTAACTTAAATTTGTTAGAACATGCGAATATTCGTTTAACTACTTCGGATATAGAGTCTTAATAGCTTCGGATATAAAATTTGATTCAGAATGTTTTGTAGTTGATTGTAGGGAAAAGCATTGCGTTTGTAGTTACACGGAAAAGAAATGAGGTGTCCAGAAATTATTCAGATATAGAGTCTCGCTTATATTCGATTATGTTGACTTGATTTTGTTTGTAGTGGCAGTGGTTTCGTTTTACGCTGTCTACATATTTTCGTTTATAGTAACTTACTTTTGTTTGTACTGGCGTAGGTGCGTTTGTAGTTTTCCATTTACGTACTTCAAATCAGAGATAGAGTCTGACTTATATTCATTTGTAGTGACTTCATTTTGTTTGAAGTGGCGATGGTTCAGTTCTTTTTTAAGTTTCTGAGACATAGTCTTAATTTTTTTCGTTTTTATTGACTTTATTTTGTTAGCGATGGCGAAGGTTTGTTTGTAGGGGCCCATTTACGTACTTAAGAAACTCTTAAGTACGTAAATGGGTCTTACTTAGCTTGTTTGATGTAACTTAAATTTGTTAGAACATGCTAATATTCGTTTAACTACTTCGGATATAGAGTCTTAATAGCTTCGGATATAAAATTTGATTCAGAATGTTTCGTAGTTGATTGTAGTGAAAAGCATTTCGTTTGTAGTTAAACGGATAAAAAATGGGGGGTCCCGAAAAAAATCTTAGCACCCCACTTTGAAAAAAAAATACTTAGGGGATTGAATCTTAATTAGAATCGTTTGTAGTTGATTGTAGTGAAAATCATTTCGTTTGTAGTAACACGGATTACAAATGGGGGGGTCCCGAAAAAATACCCAGCCCCCCACTTTAAAAAAAGAATACTTTGGGGATTGAATCTTATTCAGAATCGTTTGTAGTCGATTGTAGTGAAAATCATTTTGTTTGTAGTAACACGGATTACAAATGGGGGGGTCCCGAAAAAAACCTCAGCCCCCCACTTTAAAAAAAGAATACTTTGGGGATTGAATCTTATTCAGAATCGTTTGTTGTTGATTGTAGTGAAAATCATTTCGTTTGTAATAACACGGATTACGAATGGGGGGTCCCAAAAAAAACCTCAGCCCCCGATTTAAAAAAAATGGCGATTAAACCTTGTTCAGAATCGTTTGTAGTTGATTGTTGTGACAAGCATTTTGTTTGTAGTTGCACCAAAAACAAATGGGGGCCCCTGAAAAAAATTCAAGCCCCCTACTTTAAAAAACGTAATTTTGGTGATTGAATCTTGTTCAAAATCGTTTGTAGTTGATTGTAGTGAAAAGCATTTCGTTTGTAGTTACACGGAAAAAAATGGGTGGGTCTCGAAGAAAACCTCAGCCCCCCACGTTAAAAAAAATGCTTTGATGATTGAATCTTGTTCCAAATCGTTTGAAGTTGATTGTAGTGAAAAGCATTTCGTTTGTAGTTGCACGAAAAAAAAATGGGGGGCCCTGAAAAAATACCCAGCCCCCCACTTTAAAAACCCTTTATTTTGGTTATTGAATCTCGTTCCAAGTCGTTTGTAGTTGATTGTAGTGAAAAGCATTTCGTTTGTAGTTACACGGAAAAGAAATGGGGTTTCCAGAAATTATTCAGATATAGAGTCTCGCTTATTTTCGATTATATTCACTTGATTTTGTTTGTAGTGGCAGTTGTTTCGTTTTTCGCTGTCTACATATTTTCGTTTGTAGTAATTTAACTTTGTGAATAGTAAGATGGTTCGTTTTTAGTTAGGTACCTATCTACGAAAGTGTTAGAGACATGTTTGTGTTTGTAGTTACTTACTTTTTTTTTGTACTGGCAAAGGTGCGTTTGTAGTTTTCCATTTACGTACTTCAGAGATAGAGTCTGACCTACATTCGTTTTTAGTGACTTTATTTTGTTAGCAATGGCGAAAGTTTGTTTGTAGGGGTCCGTTAACATGCTTTAGAGATGGGGTCTTACTTATTTTGTTTGTATTAACTTGAATTTGTTAGAACATGCAAATATTTGTTTAACATTGGGCATAAACGTACTTCGGATATAGAGTCTTAATATCTTCTGATATAAAATTTGTTCAGAAAGTTTTGTAGTTGATTGTAGGGAAAAGCATTGCGTTTGTAGTTACACGGAAAAGTAATGGGGTGTCCAGAAATTATTCAGATATAGAGTTTTACTTATTTTCGATTATATTGACTTGATTTTGTTTGTAGTGGCAGTAGTTTTGTTTTTCGATGTCTACAAACCTTTTTGAGACATAGTCTTATTTATTTTCATGTGTAGTAATTTCACTTTGTGAATAATAACTATGGTTCGTCTTTAGTTAGGTAGCTTTCTACAATAAGTGTCACCCACTGTTGTTTTTACAGATGAAGATTCGTTTGTTGTTTTCCATTTACGTACTTCAGAGATAGAGTCACACTCATTTCCGTTTGTGTGACTGAAGGAGTCTTAATTATTTTCGTTTGTTGTGACTTCGTTTTGTTAGTACTGGGGAAGGTTCGTTTATCTTTGTTTATTTACGTACCTTAGAGATAGATTCTTACTTATTTTCGTTTGTAGTAATTTTGTTAGACCATGCGAAGATTCGTATATCATTGGGCATTATTATTATATATAATAGGTTAGTTTAATTTTTTGGTTTCGTGGTTTTTTGTTTATTGTTAACGTTAGTGCTTACGATTAGTTACATAATATATATTGTTCAAATTATTACAAAGCAATCGATAAGTTATTCAATTCAGGCGAACAAAGCTCTACTAAATCACGGCATAAAACGAAAATTCTGACTGTTTTAACCGTGTTCACGCGTTCAAATGAATTGATGATTGTATTGATTGACTGAGTTCCTTTTTTATTTTTTTATTTTTACATATTTTGTTCGATATATATCAAACTAGTATTCTGGACTACTAGTAGATGCATCATGCAAGGCTGGGTTTGATTGAATCTGGACATACAATAACACATGTAAGCTATGTTGCTACCGAAGCGTTCTTGGTGAGACCGGCATAACTTTTGCTTTCAGATCGTTGTGCTCCTCCCACTTGCCCGTAACTCTTCTGATTATTGCAAAATAATGATTGGCGGAATAAATTATAGCCGATACAAATTTATAAGTTAGCCCCGAAGGGCAAATTGCAGTTTTACGAGTAAAACAATTTGTCAGGGATTTCATCTAAGGCAAACACCTTTTGGCAATCAGGATGACCGCTTTGGGTACACTATGCCTGGTTTCCGGCATCCTCTATGTCCAGATTGAGGTGACGTCCTGCGAACATGGTTTTTATAATTTCCTCACTTTTACATTGAAAGCACGTGGTAGACTGCTGCGTAATGTGGCCGTCGCATTCACTGCTTCTGGCAAACCGGTCATTCCACTCTGATAAATGAGAATGGGGTTTATATATAGAGCAAGGGAACGCACTTGGTTACCTTTAAGCCACAAGTCAGGCATTTTATGACCTTCTCGATGGACGGTACGGTACGCCGTGTAAAATATAATTCTGCAGCAAGTGAGATATGTTAATTGTGCAATCGAGAGTATCATTTTGTATTGGCTGAGTAGCAATCAGGATCGTACCTCGCGTTTCGTATAATTTCGCTGTCACACCCGTTTTTGGGAGCGTTTGCAGAAATTGACCGACAGAGGGGTGTCATTTAATGAATACTTAATAATAATTTATTGCTCTGCATGGTTGCATCGAAATGAACAGTAATTTCGAATATTGATTATTTTATTGGTAATCGCTAATGGCAACATTTTGAAACATATGAAGGTATGTTTCAAAATATTGCCATTAGCGATCAGATGCAAAGTTGTGAATTTTAAGAGTTTAAAATGTGTTATTTCCATGTCAGGACCATACTTGCCAGATTAAAGAGAGAGGCAATAGCCGGACACACCTTAGCTAGCCGCGTTTCCATGTCTTGACTGACTTCGTGATTATACTGTAAGTATTCAACAACAACATGACAAAATTTTCTTTTTTGTACCTACTCAATTGTCAGATCAAATCAGTATTAATAATATCAAATAACACAAGATAATCGAGAAGGAGTTATTATAATATTTAAGTGGCATTACTTATAATCAACTAATTGATTGTACTGATTGATTAATTGGTAAGTATTTTTTGGTTTCATGTTTTTTTTTTGTTAATTGTTAATGTTAGTGATTAGTTACATTATATATATTATTCAAATTAATACAAAGCAATCGATAAGTGATTCATTTCTATCGAACAAAGCTCTACGAAATCACGGCGTGCAGAGAAAATTCTTATTGTTTTAACCGTGTTCACGCGTTTAAAGGAATTGATGATTTTATTGGTGGATTCATTGAGTTCCTTTTTTTTCATTTTTTGTTCGTTATAGATCAAACTAGTATTTTGGACTACTAGTAGAGGCATCATGCGAGGCTGTGGGTTTGATTGAATCTGGACATACAATAGCACATGCAAGCTTTGTTGATGCCGAAGCGTTCTTGATGAGGCCGGCAGAACTTTTGCTTTCAGATCATTTTGCTGATTTATAAGTTAGCCCCTCGTAAGCCGGGGATAAGAAAAATATCATGAATTATAGACCAATCAGCGTCCTCTGTTCTCTGTCTAAAATATTTGAAAGTATTGTATACAAACATATTTATGCACACTTTAAACATATAGCCAGTCCCAAGCAACATGGATTTATGCAACATCGTTCCACCAGTAATCTTCTAAGCTACTCTGAATATCTTTGCTCCGTCTTAAATACTCGAACTCAAATTGACTCCGTTTATACAGACTTTGCTAAAGCATTCGAAAAGGTTGACCATAATATTCTCTGTATCAAAGCAGAACACATCGGAATACATGGATCTTTACTCCGGTGGTTAAAATGTTATCTTCAAAACCGTTCATAGCTAGTCAATGTTCGTGGTTTTTTTCTCTCTTCCGTTTCAAGCCAGCTCTGGTGTTCCTCAAGGATCAAATTTGGGTCCACTTCTCTTTCTTATATTCATTAACGACTTACATAACTCTATCAATTGTAACACATTAGCATACGCTGACGATCTAAAGATCTTTAATAAAGTGAGCAATATTGTAGATTTTTATGCAATTCAAAAAGATCTAAATCATTTAAATGAGTGGTGTATAGACAACAACATGGTATTAAATGTGAAAAAATGCAATTTTATCACATTTACGAAAAACAAAAGCCCTGTAATATTTGACTATAACATTAACGGTATATCTCTGCAGCGTGTAACAGTTATCAGGGATCTCGGAGTCTGGTTTGATTCTAAGCTCTCTTTTACTGCTCACTATAATTTTATTTTAGAAAAATCAAAAAAAATATTAGGATTTATATACAGAACCATAAAACCATTCAAAAATATCCATTGTATTCTGACGATATACAATGCTCTGATTAGAAGTTGTCTTGAACATTGCTCTTCCGTCTGGTCACCATATTACCATATACACATAGACCGTATAGAAGCTACACAAAGAAAATTTCTACGACATTTAGTATACAAATTTAAACTTAAAAAGACACTAACTACATACGAAAACAGGTTACACCATTATAAACTTGATACTTTGAAGAACAGACGAAGTACGAATGAATTAACGCTCTTGTACAATATTGTGAACAGTAAAATAGACTCAGACCTCATAAGTAACATACAATTTCGGATATATCCTAAACCATGCCGTAACCCCGCTCAGTTTTTAATACCAGTAGCTAGGAATAATATCTCACAACATAGTCCTCTGGCCCGCATGTGCACTTCGTACAATAGAATATGTAATGATGTAGATATCTTTCACTTAAGTTTTAATAGATTTAAAAGTATTGTAATTAAATTAACACGTAGTATAGTAGATACTTGATCTCATTATTATAACCGTACCGTATAATAAAACACTTTAATTTGTTATTTTCTTTAAAAATGGCTATATAATCTATGTTTTGTTACAAATATGACAATTATTAATTGTAATATATGCGAATGAATGTTGTGCTTGGTTATTATTGAAATGTAAATTTTGTATTCTCTATATTTCAACTATGTTACTTAAGGAACTCTGTAGTTTACATTTTGTTACCTTGCCTTAGTAAATAAATAAATAAATAAATTTTAAACTCTTAAAATTCACAACTTTGCATCTGATCGCTAATGGCAATATTTTGAAACATACCTTCATATGTTTCAAAATGTTGCCATTAGCGATTACCAATAAAATAATCAATATTCGAAATTACTGTTCATTTCGATGCAACCATGCAGAGCAATAAACTATTATTAAACGACACCCCTCTGTCGGTCAATTTCTGCAAACGCTCCCAAAAACGGGTGTGACAGCGAAATTATACGAAACGCGAGGTTCGATCCTGATTGCTACTCAGCCAATACAAAATGATACTCTCGATTGCACAATTAACATATCTCACTTGCTGCAGAATTATATTTTACACGGCGTACCGTACCGTCCATCGAGAAGGTCATAAAATGCCTGACTTGTTGCTTAAAGGTAACCAAGTGCGTTCCCTTGCTCTATATATAAAACCCATTCTCATTTATCAGAGTGGAATGGCCGGTTTGCTAGAAGCAGTGAATGCGACGACCACATTACGCAGCAGTCTACCACGTGCTTTCAATGTAAAAGTGAGGACATTATAAAAACCATGTCCGCAGGACGTCACCTCAATCTGGACATAGAGGATGCCGGAAACCAGGCATTGTGTACCCGAAGCGGTCATCCTGATTGCCAAAAGGTGTTTGCCTTAGATGAAATCCCTGACAAATTGTTTTACTCGTAAAACTGCAATTTGCCCTTCCGGGCTAACTTATAAATTTGTATCGGCTATAATTTATTCCGCCAATCATTATTTTGCAATAATCAGAAGAGTTACGGGCAAGTGGGAGGAGCACAACAATCTGAAAGCAAAAGTTATGCCAGTCTCACCAAGAACGCTTCGGTAGCAACATAGCTTACATGTGTTATTGTATGTCCAGATTCAATCAAACCCAGCCTTGCATGATGCATCTACTAGTCATCTACTACATCTACAAAACTACTGCCACTACAAACAAAATCCCCCACTCCTTTTCCGTGTAACTACAAACGCAATGCTTTTCCCTACAATCAACTACAAAACTTTCTGAACAAATTTTATATCAGAAGATATTAAGACTCTATATCCGAAGTACGTTTATGCCCAATGTTAAACAAATATTCGCATGTTCTAACAAATTCAAGTTAATACAAACAAAATGGGTAAGACTTCATCTCTAAAGTATGTTAATGGACCCCTACAAACAAACCTTCGCCATTGCCAACAAAATAAAGTCACTAAAAACGAAAAAAATTAAGACTATGTCTCAAAAACTTAAAAAAGAAATGAACCATCGCCACATCAAACAAAATAAAGTCACTACAAACGAATGTAGGTCAGACTCTATCTCTGAAGTACGTAAATGGAAAACTACAAACGCACCTTTGCCAGTACAAACAAAAGTAAGTTACTACAAACACAAATATGTCTCTAACACTTTCGTAGATAGGTACCTAACTAAAAACGAACCATCTTACTAGTCACAAAGTTAAATTACTACAAACGAAAATATGTAGACAGCGAAAAACGAAACTACTGCCACTACAAACAAAATCCAGTCAATATAATCGAAAATAAATGAGACTCTATATCTGAATGATTTCTGGACACCCCATTTCTTTTCCGTGTAACTACAAACGCAATGCTTTTCCCTACAATCATCTACAAAACATTTTGAATCAAATTTTATATCCGTACATATTAAGACTCTATATCCGAAGTACGTTTATGCCCAATGTTAAACAAATATTCGCATGTTCTAACAAATTCAAGTTAATACAAACAAAATAGGTAAGACTCCATCTCTAAAGTATGTAAATGGACCCCTACAAACAAACCTTCGCGATTGCTAACAAAATAAAGTCACTATAAACGAAAAAAATAAAGACTCTATGTATCAAAATATTAAAAAAGAAATGAACCATCGCCACTTCAAACAAAATGAAATCACTACAAACGAATATAGGTCAGACTCTATCTCTGAAATACGTAAATGGAAAACTATAAACGCACCTTTGCCAGTACAAACAAAAGTAAGTTACTCCAATCTCAAATATGTCTCTAACACTTTCGTAGATAGGTACCTAACCAAAAACGAACCATCTTACTATTCACAAAGTTAAATTACTACAAAAGAATATATGTAAACGGCGAAAAACGAAACTACTGCCACTATTAACAAAATCAAGTCAATATAATCGAAAATAAATGAGACTATATCTGAATAATTTCTGGACACCCCATTTCTTTTCCGTGTAACTACAAACGCAATGCTTTTCCCTACAATCAACTACAAAACATTCTGAATCAAATTTTATATCCGAAGATATTAAGACTCTATATCCGAAGTACGTTTATGCCCAATGTTAAGCGAATATTCGCATGTTCTAAAAAAATTAAGTTACATTAAACAAAATAAGTAAGACTCTATCTCTAAAGTACGTAAATGGGCCCCTACAAACAAACCTTCGCCATTGCTAACAAAATAAAGTCACTACAAACGAAAAAAATTAAGACTCTATGTCTCAGAAACTTAAAAAAGAAATGAACCATCGCCACTTCAAACAAAATGAAGTCACTACAAATGAATATAAGTCTGACTCTATCTCTGATTTGAAGTACGTAAATGGAAAACTACAAACGCACCTACGCCAGTACAAACAAAAGTAAGTTACTACAAACGAAAATATGTAGACAGCGTAAAACGAAACCACTGCCAATACAAACAAAATCAAGTCAATATAATCGAATATAAGCGAGACTCTATATCTGAATAATTTCTGGACACCCCATTTCTTTTCCGTGTTACTACAAACGCAATGCTTTTCCCTACAATCAACTACAAAACATTCTGAATCAAATGTTATATCCGAAGCTAATAAGACTCTATATCCGAAGTAGTTAAACGAATATTCGCATGTTCTAACAAATTTAAGTTACATCAAACAAATTAAGTAAGACTCTATCTCTAAAGTACGTAAATGGGCCCCTACAAACAAACCTTCGCCATTGCTAACAAAATAAAGTCACTACAAACGAAAAAAAATTAAGACTCTATGTCTCAGAAACTTAAAAAAGAAATGAACCACCGCCACTTCAAACAAAATGAAGTCACTACAAATGAATATAAGTCAGACTCTATCTCTGATTTGAAGTACGTAAATGGAAAACTACAAACGCACCTACGCCAGTACAAACAAAAGTGAGTTACTACAAACGAAAATATATAGACAGCGTAAAACGAAACTACTGCCACTACAAACAAAATCAAGTCAATATAATCGAATATAAGCGAGACTCTATATCTGAATAATTTCTGGACACCCCATTTCTTTTCCGTGTTACTACAAACGCAATGCTTTTCCCTACAATCAACTACAAAACATTCTGAATCAAATTTTATATCCGAAGCTATTAAGACTCTATATCTGAAGTAGTTAAACGAATATTCTCATGTTCTAACAAATTTAAGTTACATCAAACAAAATAAGTAAGACTCTATCTCTAAAGTACGTAAATGGGCCCCTACAAACAAACCTTCGCCATTGCTTACAAAATAAAGTCACTACAAACGAAAATAATTAAGACTCTATGTCTCAGAAACTTAAAAAAGAAATGAACCATCGCCACTTCAAACAAAATGAAGTCACTACAAATGAATATAGATCAGACTCTATCTCTGAAATACGTAAATGGAAAACTACAAACGCACCTTTGCCAGTACAAACAAAAGTAAGTTACTACAATCACAAATATGTCTTTAACACTTTCGTAAATAGGTACCTAACCAAAAACGAGCCATCTTACTATTCACAAAGTTAAATTACTACAAACGAATATATGTAGACGGCGAAAAACGAAACTACTGCCACTACAAACATAATCAAGTCAGTATAATCGAAAATAAATGAGACTATATCTGAATAATTTCTGGAGACCTTTTATTTCCGAAGATATTAAGACTCTATATCGTCGCCGTAGAGCGAAAAGTCACCAAATCACAAAATGGCCAAAATTGACTTATATATGTCATCAAAATCGCATTTTTTTTCTTCAAATTTCAGTCTTATTGCGGTAGCAATAGCGATCACGGTTTCAATTTTACAAAGTTAAAGAACTAACTAAAAACTCACTTCGGATTCAATATTTTAGTCGAAAAATACCTAATTCCGTTATACATTTTTAAACTTCTTGTAAATTATTAATGAGCGTACCTAAGTCATTTTAGTTATTTTTTCCCTAAGTATTACTAAACTATTTAACCACGAAGAACTTCATTCAAAAAGTCACTTAATTTAGTTAGTTACTTTTTGAATACCTGGTATGTCAAAAGTGTGAAAGCGAAAATTAACTAACTCTTTTTAGTAATTTCTTATTCATAGTTGTAAGGCAATTTACATCATTTAACCAAAGCGATAATTAATTAAACAGTTTTAATGAGTTTTACCCTACAAAAAAAAAATACAATACAATAAATAATCATACTTAATTAATTTTACAATAAAGACTGTACTTGTACGCCGACGTGATTTGATTGAAATTCGCTCGCAAGTTAGTGACTTTTTGCCCAGTGCCGCAGGCCCCCGCACCGATACCGACCGCTGCGACTCCCCCCGCCGCGTCGACCTGCCAGTCGTTGCGTATGAATCACGTGTAGTTACTATTTGCTACATAATAATTGCGTGTATCGAGATTAAGTATGAAACACGCTAAGTTCATTTTGGATTTGGCAATTAAGAAAGTTGATTTGTATAACGAGGTAAGTGTTTTTGGTATCAGTTTGTTATTTCATTGTAATTGTTTTTATCAAAAACTGTTTATAAAATGTAATACTATTACATAGGTTCAAAAGGAACAGGATTATGTGGAACAAGTAAAATTTTGTTATATCGGTGTGATGACTAAAGCTTGTGGGTGTGTGCGCTCTTCTTCAAGGCTGTTCTTGGCTGTTTATGTTTGTATTTTCTTACAATCTCCCCCTCAGGTTCTTGGGGTCGCCTCGACTAAGAAACTGTATGCGTAGGTTATTGTTTCCTCGGGCGGCCTCTACCTCGTTTCACTGCCTTCAGGGCTTATGTTGTTTGGTTCTGAGGGCGACCTCTTCTTCTCAGTGGCTGCACAGGGTTAGGATTCGATTCAGCTTTGCTTGAAGCAATGTAGGAGTTGCTTGAAGCTTGAAGGCTTCTAAAGCGGACGCGTGATAGATCCCAATCGGATTATCAGGTTGTTCAAGATTACCAATCTGATAGCAGGCTGGACCAATCCTTTTTGTGATGGCATCAGGCCCGTCTCTTCTGCAGTCATTCTAGGTATCTTCTGTACATGGAGGTCGAGATGCATTCGCGACAACGTTGATTCAGCCTGGAGTGTACTGTATACACAAGTCATATGCTTGTAGCATTAAGGCCCATCTGTCCAGTCTGCCCGAGGGGAACCTCAACGATATAAGCTATTTTAAAGCGTGGTGATCTGTTTTGATGACAGTCGGTAATACTTCGTGGTAGCCTCTGGATTTCATTACAGCCCATACGACAGCCAACGCTTCCCGTTCAATGGTCGAGTTAGTTCGTTCTGCTAGGATAAGTAAGCGGCTTGCGTATTCTGTCGGGTGTTCTTTAGCCCCCTCCCCCTGAACCAGAACTGCTCCGAAGGAATAGCTGCTTGCGTCTGTCTTTCTTTATCACGTATCGCTTCGGGGAAAAGACATCCGTAAACTGGACTAGCAGAGTTTGCATCTGTTCCTGTTGCATGTCGTCCACTGGATTGTGTAATGTCAAAAGAGAATATATCTATGTCCTGCTTTACAGATCTAGCGAAAGGATTCTCGGAGCGGGGGGATAGAGGCACTTCCTGCTCGTGTATAACCCTCTGTGCGTCAGTCAAGACGGCGTAAATCCATCGAAGGTCTTATATTTTCTGTCCGTAATTGTATCATCAATATGAAGCAGACGATATGAAGAGCCATTATCATGTTTTTGCATCTTGGACGACTGGTTTTCTGTCTCCTTGGTCTTAGAGACAGTGGTGCCTCACGTGCAGTGAGGCATTTCGGTGCTGGTCGCTCTCAGTGCCCTTCGACTCGTGCTCTATAGACATTTTAGAGATGTGTGCCTTGGGTTTCCCTTGTACTTCAAACTGTAGGAAATCCATGATACATCTCATGTATATCTTCAGGTGCATCCGAGTACCACCACGTAAATTGTCCCATGTCAAGGATCATACGCGCATCTTGTAGGAATCAGGACCCCAGCAACGTTAGGTTCTCTCGTGATTCCGGCAGCACGACAAAAGTTGTTAAGATGTTCCGTTCACAGAGCCTCACCTCTGCTGTTACTTTTAGCACGACTTGACTTTTAGGAACCCTGTCGGCTAATGTCAGCTGCACTGATTCGGTTCTGAATGGATAACCTACTTCCTTCAACTGACAGTCTAGCTGGTAGGACGCTATACTTGATCTGGCACACGTATCAATGCACGCATCACCGTGTTTGTCCTTGACCGATATACATACTACTGGTCTGGACCTGGAGTCTTTAGGGTAGTTCACGCTGGCGTCTATGGTCGCTCTCTCCTCAAACTTCTTCTTTCGGCAAACGTCGGCGGTGTGACCCGGATTCTTGCAATGGCTACATCGAACTCGCTGCCCCTTGAACGGTTAAGGCCTGTCTTCAAAAAGCTCTTCCGCACTCTGGGCAGCCTTTAAGAGCGCATCGAATGACCTGACAGACTCTCTGGCGACCTTCTCGACCTCGACCTTGATTCTCTTGTTCAGTGTTCCGTACACCATATCGAGCTGATGGCATTCAGGGTGGCGTGGCGGTTATTGACAGATTGTGTGAGCCTGATGTCACAGAAACAGACGGAGAGGTCGAAGAGTGATTATGATGCGTAAAGAACGCTATTTTACTAAGACCATGTTAATTTTTACGGATTTTCTGATAATACTTTTAATTTGTTGTGAAATTTTGAAGTTTCATGTTTTGAAGTTCCTTTTAATTTGATTTGTAGTCCATTTGAATTTGATTTGTTGATCTTTTTATTTTAATAAAGTGTTCGCAGAATTTTAAATGACGTGATTTAAGTTAATCCTTAAATATTAAGCAGAATCCAAAAAAATATTAAAGTAAGTAGTTTTTAACTAACACGTATTTCCACTTTATCGTAGCAGTCATAATTCAACTAACTTTACTTAGTTTAATCTAGACGCACTAAAATGTGGGCATATAATCATTAACTTCGTTCAAAAAATCACTAAGTAATAATTAAGGTGTAATATTTAAGGGCAAAAAATAATTATCGCCTATAGCTCCTAAATCGTTAGAGTGAATAATATAAACCCATTTTGAGCCCAAAGAATAGCAGTTTCCAATGAATAAACACATAAAAAACCACAATTTCATCTAAAGATAATTTCAGTAAAAAATATTTTAATATTTTTTTTCTTTAAACCCTCATAACTCAAAATGACCAATGAACGATTTGGTGACTTTTCGCTCTACGGCGACGATATCCGAAGTACGTTTATGCCCAATGTTAAACAAATATTTGCATGTTCTAACAAATTCAAGTTAATACAAACAAAATAGGCAAGACATGGAGTCTTGCCTATTTTGTTTGTATTAACGTAAATGGGCCCCTACAAACAAACCTTCGCCATTGCTAACAAAATTAAGTCACTACAAACGAAAATAATTAAGACTCGAAAACTTAATAAAGAAATGAACCATCGCCACTTCAAACAAAATGAAGTCACTACAAACGAATAAAGATCAGATCTCTATCTCTGAAGTACGAAAATGGAAAACTACAAACGCACCTTTGCCAGTACAAAAAAAAGTAACTTACTACAAACACAAATATGTCTCTAACACTTTCGTAGAAAGGTACCTTACTAAAGACGAACCATCTTACTATTCACAAAGTTAAATTACTACAAACGAAAATATGTAGACAGCGAAAAACGACACTACTGCCACTACAAACAAAATCAAGTCAATATAATCGAAAATAAGCGAGACTCTATATCTGAATAATTTCTGGAAACCCCATTTCTTTTCCGTGTAACTACAAACGAAATGCTTTTCACTACAATCAACTACAAACGATTTGGAACAAGATTCAATCACCAAAATAAAGGGTTTTTTAAAGTGGGGGCTGGGTATTTTTTCAGGGCCCCCCATTTTTTTTTCGTGCAACTACAAACGAAATGCTTTTCACTACAATCAACTACAAACGATTTGGAACAAGATTCAATCATCAAAGTATTTTTTTTAACGTGGGGGGCTGAGGTTTTCTTCGGGACCCACCCATTTTTTTTTCGTTTAACTACAAACGAAATGCTTTTCACTACAATCAACTACAAACGATTTTGAACAAGATTCAATCACCAAAATTACGTTTTTTAAAGTAGGGGGCTTGAATTTTTTTCAGGGCCCCCCATTTGTTTTTGGTGCAACTACAAACAAAATGCTTGTCACTACAATCAACTACAAACGATTCTGAACAAGGTTTAATCGCCATTTTTTTTTTAATCGGGGGCTTAGGTTTTTTTGGGACCCCCCCATTTGTAATCCGTGTTATTACAAACGAAATGATTTTCACTACAATCAACAACAAACGATTCTGAATAAGATTCAATCCCCAAAGTATTCTTTTTTTAAAGTGGGGGGCTGAGGTTTTTTTCGGGACCCCCCCATTTGTAATCCGTGTTACTACAAACGAAATGATTTTCACTACAATCAACTACAAACGATTCTGAACAAGATTCAATCCCCAAAGTATTTTTTTTTCAAAGTGGGGGGCTAAGATTTTTTTCGGGGCCCCCCCCATTTTTTATCCGTTTAACTACAAACGAAATGCTTTTCACTACAATCAACTACAAACGATTCTGAATAAGATTCAATCCCCAAAGTATTCTTTTTTTAAAGTGGGGGGCTGAGGTTTTTTTCGGGTCCCTCCCATTTGTAATCCGTGTTATTACAAACGAAATGATTTTCACTACAATCAACTACAAACGATTCTGATTAAGATTCAATCCCCAAAGTATTTTTTTTTCAAAGTGGGGGGCCGAGGTTTTTTTCGGGACCCCCCCATTTGTAATCCGTGTTACTACAAACGAAATGATTTTCACTACAATCAACTACAAACGATTCTGATTAAGATTCAATCCCCAAAGTATTTTTTTTTCAAAGTGGGGGGCCGAGGTTTTTTTCGGGACCCCCCCATTTGTAATCCGTGTTACTACAAACGAAATGATTTTCACTACAATCAACTACAAACGATTCTGAACAAGATTCAATCCCCAAAGTATTTTTTTTTCAAAGTGGGGGGCTAAGATTTTTTTCGGGGCCCCCCCCATTTTTTATCCGTTTAACTACAAACGAAATGCTTTTCACTACAATCAACTACAAACGATTCTGAATAAGATTCAATCCCCAAAGTATTCTTTTTTTAAAGTGGGGGGCTGAGGTTTTTTTCGGGTCCCTCCCATTTGTAATCCGTGTTATTACAAACGAAATGATTTTCACTACAATCAACTACAAACGATTCTGAACAAGATTCAATCCCCAAAGTATTTTTTTTTCAAAGTGGGGGCTAAGATATTTTTCGGGACCCCCCATTTTTTATCCGTTTATCTACAAACGAAATGCTTTTCACTACAATCAACTACAAACGATTCTGAACAAGATTCAATCACCAAAATAAAGGTTTTTTAAAGTGGGGGGCTGGGTATTTTTTTGGGACCCCCCCATTTGTAATCCGTGTTACTGCAAACGAAATTATTTTCACTACAATCAACTACAAACGATTCTGAACAAGATTCAATCCCCAAAGTATTTTTTTTTCAAAGTGGGGGGCTAAGATTTTTTTCGGGGCTCCCCATTTTTTATCCGTTTAACTACAAACGAAATGCTTTTCACTACAATCAACTACAAACGATTCTGAACAAGATTCAATCACCAAAATAAAGGTTTTTTAAAGTGGGGGGCTGGGTATTTTTTCGGGACCCCCCCATTTGTAATCCGTGTTACTACAAACGAAATGATTTTCACTACAATCAACTACAAACGATTCTGAACAAGATCCAATCCCCAAAGTATTTTTTTTTCAAAGTGGCGGGCTAAGATTTTTTTCGGGACCCCCCCATTTTTTATCCGTTTAACTACAAACGAAATGCTTTTCACTACAATCAACTACAAACGATTCTGAACAAGATTCAATCACCAAAATAAAGGTTTTTTAAAGTGGGGGGCTGGGTATTTTTTCAGCGCCCCCTATTTTTTTTTCGTGCAACTACAAACGAAATGCTTTTCACTACAATCAACTACAAACAAAATACTTCCAGAAAAAAAAAAGAAAAAAAAATCGGCCAAGGTGGGGGGCCAGGTTCACAGAGGTGCGCATCGCGCCATCAACCCGCCAGCACTACGTACGCACCGCGCGCTGCGCTGTCTGGCGTCAACTTGACGCGCCGCGCGACCGTGGCGGGCGCGCGGCCTGTGCGTGGCGGGTTGCTGGCGGGGCGCGACAGAAGCGGGGCGCGTTGCCGACGGGGCGCAGCCTGTTTGACCGCACTAGCAGTTTGTAGGGAAATATCACGCGGCGCGCTCGTTGCGGTCGCGCCGCGCGCCCGTGACGGTGCTGTGTGTTCGATCCTTTACGATGTTGAAGTAGGTATCTGCCGACTGTACGACATATCTGATCTCAGGATGGATACAGAAAGTGGTCACAACGACTCCTAAAATTTCCTAACCAATATACTTAGCTAGTGTTTGGGCTCATTGGAACCCTCTCAACAAGTAGGTACCTAATTTCTACCGTGCAAAAAACGTAGACTCAGGAATGAAATAAAGTAGGTACCTTCACTTAGCAGAAATGTATTTTACAGTACATATGGTGCTACTTTCCCGCACTAGTGCGGAAAAGAGCACTTTTCGTGCATATGTCGATACTTTAAAGAGCCATATGTACAGTAAAACGTTGTACGATACACGTGCGAATAGGTAATTCGCAACTCGTGTCGATTTAAAACACTCCCTTCGGTCGTGTTTTAATTTATCACCACTCGTTGCGAATTTTCTATTTTCGGCACTTGTAGGTATCGTAAATAATCATTTCCCCTCACTGCCTCGGAAAGCGGTCTTTTATCCTTTAAAACCAGTGGACAAAAACGCATTTTATCCACTAGTGCGGAAAGTAGGTAATTTGACCTTGGAGCGTGTTTAAGTAGCTTTTGACAGATAACAAAACGTAAAACGCTCTTCAAAGTTTTCACAGATTATGTATTTCTGTTGCCGCTATAACAACAAATACTAAAAAAACAGAATAAAATAAATATATAAGATTTTTTTTTTAATTGCTTGTTGCCTTCATCAAAATGTATGCGAAAACTAAACTCCGGCTCGCACTCGACCAAATTCTACTTACGTTATTATTACTGTTAAAAATATATTATTATTTAAATAAACTAAAGTTGTTTTGCATGTTGCACTTTCCTCGCTACAGTGAGGTAAAAAGTTTTGTGTTAGTACTGTTACCTACTACTACACAGTACACACGGGTGCAAATGTATTTTACTTCTCGTGTGTTGAATGAAACACTCGTTACGCTCAGGATTCTAATTTAGAACCACTCGCTTCGCTCGTGGTTTAACTAAATA
The DNA here is from genome assembly GCA_945867215.1 of Epinotia demarniana. Classification (NCBI taxonomy): domain Eukaryota; kingdom Metazoa; phylum Arthropoda; class Insecta; order Lepidoptera; family Tortricidae; genus Epinotia; species Epinotia demarniana. Next base: position 18,031,871 of record OX244277.1, read on the forward strand.
ATCCTTTCGCTTGCCCATGTTTCAATTCCGCACTCACGGGTAAAATACAACTTTGCACCCTTGTATAACAAATAACTAATGTTTGTTCTGCCTCATTAATGCGTACAATAATTATATGCTAAGGCTTATTTACAGCTGCGTACACCACGGCAGCCGCCGTGACAGCCGGCGCTCTCGGCTGCGCGTACTGCGCGTACCACGTCTACCAGGCGACCAGGAAGACGAGGATACCCACGGAGTGGACGCAGGTCGGCACTCTGCAGAACATCTACACGTACCCAATCAAGTCGTGCGGGGGCATTGCTCAGGACGCGGCTACGTGCACGACGTTGGGGTTGAGAGATGGCTGGCTAAGAGACAGGTGAGACCCAAGCATATCCTACCAGACAAGAATATGAAATGTGGCAATATGTGGTCTAAAACCAAACTGGAAAGTAGGCAATAGCTGTAGCACCTGAACCACCACTACTACAATGTTTCATTGTAGTTGTGGTGGTTCAGCCCTCGGCCCCGCCCCGCTCGCGTGTCGGGGGGCACCCACGACACGCGAGCGGCCGTGCCAAAACGTGTTTCATATTAATTATGATCTTTAATTAGGTACTTAATTTTGACTTATAATTATTTGCAATTTCCTCACAGTAGGCGTAAAAAGCACCATGGAATGTCTCGCCCAAAAGTCCCCGTTCGAGGTCCTCACCTGGCAGCTCGGACCTCGAACCTACTCGTCCATCTGTTGCCTACTTTGTAGCCTTTACAACAATGTAGGTACTATTTCACACCACTGCCCGGAAATTTGGCAAAAGATGGTCAGAAAACAGGTTTCAAAGCTGGGGTTAGTCGGACATCGCACGTTTGAAAAGCGATTCGCTCAATCACAGCTCCCCGCCTTGCCTACTTGTTAGCCTTTATAACAATTTACTATTATTGCGAGGTCCACAAACGTTTTCACGTTTAATCTCATTTAGTGAAATCCAGTAGGCCGCATATTCGACATTTTTTATGAGAGAAACCTCGGCACAAAGAGGAAGTTTCAAGTCCTTCCATTTCGGTCAAATCAAGACGAAGGCCGCGTTTACACACAGGCGACATGTTGCGCGGCACAACATGCGAGCTGAAAGGCCGATGGTGATGGAACAGGTGTATGCGGGAAACGCCACTGTCGCCTGACAGCTCGCGCGTAGTGTCGCGCAACATGACGCCTGTGAGTAAACGCAGCCTATCGTACAAACAGAATTCGGACACAAGTGATGGCCCAATTTCCAATTCACTAATAAGCCCTAATTACAATAGATAAGTACCTAATTACTAAGTATTGATGAATAATACTTACTGCATTGCAATAGGCAAATAAACTAGATAGCGGAGAAGATATAAACAATTAGGTCCTATTTAGGACAGATAGGAAGGATAGGTATTATTGTTTAGCACCAATTCAAAGATTTATTAGTTTAATTACCTACGCATATTATCATGATAATTATCCTTTCGAACCCTCTTCTTCTTTTGAACTTGAGCAAAAATTTATAATGACATAAAATAAAATAAACATATGTTGGCCTGATGATTCCAGAGTCCTAATGGTTGTAGACGAGAAGGGCCACTTCGTCACCGCGCGGAATTGCCCCGAGTTGCTGCTGGTGCAGACGAGCGTGCGGAACTCTATACTCACACTGAAACACCGCGATATGGAGCCCGTATACGTCAACCTTGCTGAGGTAGCAATTGTTCTAAATTCGTCCTTATAGGCCGTAAGCCCACCCCCAATACACCTACGTCTCATGACAACACGATACAATGCATGGCAGCAGGTCGAGAAAATTGTGCTGAGCAAGAATCAGAACATTAACGCACCTAAAATTGGCCGAACGATTTGAAAATCCTTCACTTCCGGACAAAATTTGTATTGGTATATTTACGTCATGTGACAACAGTACGAGACATGTGGCATCATTTAGCCCTTAGTGTACGATTGTCACCGAACGGACCGGGCCGGAGCGCATTCTATTTTTACCGAATTTGAACCGTCTATACAGCAGATGCAATTCATATTTGATTACAATCCCCACCGACCGCGTCGGTAGCTGCCACCTCGTAGTGGATGCACGATGCATTCAAATATGAAATGTAATTATTTTTACTGTGTATACGAGGGGCGGCTGATAAGTCCTAAGCCTATGGTAGAAAAAAACAATATATAAAAAATAACTTATGTTTATTTTTCAATATAATCTCCCTCGAATTCAATACATTTTTTACATTTTTGATACAATGCTTTTAAGCCGTTAAAAAATATTATTTAGATTGGCCTTCAAAATGCTCCTCTACAGCCGCCTTCATCTCTTCATCACTGCCAAATCTCTTTCCCCGTAACTCTCTCTTTAAAACTTTACCGAACTTGCAGGGCAAGGAGTTACTTTACGTTAGGGCTCGGGCACATCAGCAGCGGCCATGAACCTAGAATACTCTGGACAGGCTATGGTAATAATAATACCACGTGCGAGCGAGCTGGTAACATACAAATCTCGATAAGTGTGACAGAAAGGGAAACATCATTCATTGTCCTTGTCATAGTTCCACTTTTTTATTTGCCACAACTGATTTAGTACGAAGTTGTGGCACACAAACCATTACCCGTCCAAATGAAGTAGGTTGTTTATGGCAAGTCATCAGCCATTTTAAGACCAGTTCTTAATTTAGCTGCATAGGAGCCTTTCCGTCCCTCACTCCACAGTGAGGGACGCAGTACATCATGTACAGCCTGTCCTGAGTAATCAAGGTTCATGGCAGCGGCGTACCAGACGTGAGGGCGAGAGGGCACACTCCGATCTCTCGCTCCCAAGTGTGGGACACTGCTGCCGCTGCCACCGTTCGAAGTTGGGGCCCGTATTCTTACAAAATATACTGACTTGTGGTACAGTCGAGTTCTCCAATATCTACACAGACAAGCTTTCAAAAATATCTATACAGAGACTTTAATGTTACTGACATAAGACACATGTGTGTCGATATTTTTAAAAGTTTGTTTGCATTCTATTATAGGACGACGGCGTCATACTCTCCATTTTTCTCGCACTATACCCTGTTCTAATAAGAGAGAGACGGATAGTGCGAGAAAAATTGAGAGCTCGCGCGCCGTCGCGTGATACCCGTGCTGTATAGATATGGGGAACTCAAGTGTACATAGCTCTAGTTATTCTAGGCCTTCTACACGATCGGGACCAACCGCCAACCACCGTGTCCTTGGTCGGGTTGATATAAAAATGGACCGTGTAGAAAGCGGTTGACCAACCGATATTTGGTTGATGTCAACGGCCTTGGTCGTGAGCGCATCCCTCGCGACAGGCTGCGTCGGTGGTTGGTCCCAACCGTCTGGAACGCTGTCGGCCAACCGTTGATCCGACCAAGGACACGGTGGTTGGCGGTTGGTCCCGATCGTGTAGAAGGCCTTTAATAGGTTCGACTGTTATTGCAGGTGGTTGCGCTGCAAGGTCCGAAAACTGCTGTGATTTGGGGAGTGACCGTGCCTGTGCTCGACTGCGGCTGGGAGGTCTCTGAATGGTTTTCCCGGTATGATCTTACGTTTCATAGATATTAAGCCGCTTTCAGCCTGCTTTTATTTGGTTTAATAGGCTTATAGCCTTTTTACTTTACGATACCGAACGTAACGTCCATAATTTACTTCAAAAACAAAGTTTTAACCGACTTCAATTTAGTACTCCGCTAAGCCACGAGAACATTTCCACATTTTTTACAATTCACCACATGAACTGATTTCCGAGAGCAAATGCGTTGATTACTATAGAAAATAATTTACTTTAAAAACAAAGATTTAACCGACTTCAATTTAGTACTCCGCCAAGCCACGAGAACATTTTCTATTTTTTTTTACAATTTACCACACGCACTGATTTCCGATAGCAAAAATGCGTTGATTACTATAGTAAAAAACCGAATCGCTGTATGTGGGCCGATAATATTTGAAGACTTCCATCGATTACCCAAGATCATCACCAATGGCACTTCATTCGTGATAAAGTCTTTCGTGGTAAAGTTTTCGTGAAAAAGTCTTGCGTGATAAAGTCTATTCGTGGTAAAGTTTTTCGTGATAAAGTTTTCGTGATAAAGTCGTTCGTGAAAAAGTTTTCGTGATAAAGTTTTCGTGATATAGTCTTTTCGTGATAAAGTTTATTCGTGATAAAGTTTTTCGTGATAAAGTCGTTCGTGAAAAAGTTTTCGTGATAAAGTTTTTCGTGATTTAGTACGGACACGATAAAATTGAGGAGTCCCCTCGATCCCTCATGGATCCCATCATCTAACTGAATTTTGAAAAAAATGGGACCTGTAGTGTGATAAGTAATATACCTACCTACGTATCTGCATGTATACTCTTGTATACTCTCTACTATATGACTACTCTATGATGCTAGTATATAAGCACTGTAATGCACCATATAGACGACTCTAATTGTAGTAGAGTGTAACGGTACCTTAAGTAACTTGAGATGTATAACGCTGCCAATTATGGCAGCTTACCCCGCCCTCTTACGCCACAGGCGGCTACATGGTGAACATCGAACAAGATTACTAAATTGTAAAATAAATATAAAAGTGCATCTCAGGTTTAAATAAAACCACCATTGAAGACCTCAGACATTGTTTTATTGAATAACAATACACTAATAAATGTCGTGGAACTATACTCCAGTCATTATACGGTCCGCTAGTATGGCGAAATGGAAATAATTTATAATAGCTTTTTTTTCCTGCTTAACCGATAAATTATAATTGTAATAATAACGACGAGACTAAATCCGGCAAATTATTACTCATTTAAATATTTTAATAAATTATTTAAAATTTATAAATTCCTGTAAATTCGGTAAAAAAAAATAACAATTTTTTTTTTAATATTTCTTTTTAAGCAGTAACGCTGCTAAAGAAAATTATAAATTTAAGGTGCCGTAAAGAAGCCTAAGTCTTCTGGTAGATGTCGCTACATACGCCTCCCTAAGGCGTTATATGAAGGAACTGATTGAAGGATTTGGTGCCCGAACCAGATTGTTCCGATAGCTCAGTTCGTAGTAGCGACGGGCCATGAATGCCTGTGGTCGCCGGTTCGAATCCGGCTCGGAGCATTAAAAAATTTTTCAATTTTTCCTTTCATTTAAAAATTTATAATTTTTTTTTCTTTCTTTTGATAAATTAATATTTCCTTTATAACTTTGATGATAAATCAGGCAAAAAATGTTTCCGAATATTACATTTCTATTCAGTTAGTCTCCAACATTTTTTCATTTACCATATCTCCGTGTCTAAAAATAATAATTGGCTGTAGGTTCCTACATTCCTTATTGAATGTAGTGGACACAAATATTAGAAAGCAATCCTACACTAAACAACAGCGGAGGGTGGATTTTAGGGGTTAAATACAAAATACAAATACAAATACAAATTATTTATTCTGCAAATAGGCAAAAACTATTAAATGTTGTTTAACAATTTAAAAAAATGCAAATTGATCAGTTAGTTTTGGGATTTTCATTATAAGCACTCTTTCATTGAATAATGTACGAATCGCCTTATAAAATACGTTGCAAGTAATGTTATTACAAACACCTGTTAAAGTAACTTTAAAAATGCCGCGCGCGAGCCGCAGAGCTAACGTGATTGGCCGGTTGCCTGCAGCGGGGCACACCGCTGCGGCGCTGCCACGAAAACCGAATCTCGAAGTTCGGATATCTCCGTCTCTAACGCACTTATGTTTTATGGTACTCGAACGACAGAGGTAGAGATATACGAACTTCGTGATTCGATTTTCGTTGTAGCGCTGCTGGCCGCCCGGTCGCCGCGTAGGTACTATAGGTACAACATAAGTAATAGGTACCGCCCGAATCGCAGCGATTCGCGACATGATCTAACGCGTCTAAGATCTATTAGTTGTTGATATCAGTTAAATTTTAATATACTCGTTGTGAAACAAATTATGAAAATATTATTTTTATTTATTTATCAATGAGTGACACTGACAAGTGTGGGATGAAGATACCTATGCAATTTAACTTTCACGGGCGTGTAGATTGTATTGTAATAGAGCAAAATTCGTTAAAATAGTACCTAAACTAGAGGGATTTATACCTTTACTTATTATTTAATTTTTATTATGCCCAATATTACATGTAAGATAATATACAGGGTGAATAAATCTATGGGCCCTGAAGGGAAACCCTTAAGACAGCTCATTGTCTCGCTCTCATTTTCATGAAATAAACACTATTTAAATTTAATTTACCTAGCCTTAGCCCTAATTACATGATGAATGAGGTAACCTAATTCCAATCACTCAAATTTATTGACCGAATATCTTTTGTCCAAAGAATTTTCGTATTTTTATAAGTTCTCTGAATATACAATTCATTACTTTTTAGGGTTCCGTAGCCAAATGGAAAAAAACGGAACCCTTATGGATTCGTCATGTCTGTCTGTCTGTCTGTCTGTCCGTCCGTCCGTATGTCACAGGCATTTTACTCAAAAACTATTAGATGTATTTGAATAACATTTTGAGGATAAGTGTATATTGTTAGCCGCTACATAGTTTTGTAATTGAATTACTCTAAAAACTCATATACATAGGGCTTATTAAATTCTTTCAGTGAAAATTGATTTGAACAGGATCGGTTCAAAGGTTTTCGAGATATTTAAAAAGAACTGCCTTTCTTAAAGAAAAGGACGTAAGTGCTTTAAGATTTCAGTAACGAAACGACCTTTTTAATAGGCACGGAATCCTTCATTGTGCGTGGTCCGACACGCACTTGGCCTTTTTTTTTATTAATCAGTGGCTATGGAATGTTCATATGAAAGAGCATCTTAAGCGCGAACTTGGAACTTTAGTGTGGTTTGTTCATATGGGCCTAAGTTCTAACCCTTGTTGCTATCGTTATTTTAATAGGACGTCAACTTTATCCATAAATACACACATTTACGCCTCTATTACCAAAAGGGGGTAGGCAGAGCACATGACACGTATGTTCCAGTGCCACTTTTAGCATAAATGTGGGTATAAAATATGATATTGCAGTGATAGGTTGCTAGACCATCGCCCACAACACACTTCAATCCTGGTCCCTTAGTCGACTTTTACGACACCCTCGGGAAGAAAGGTGGTGGTGAAATTCTAACCCGACACCACGCGGGATGTCGGGGGGTCAACCATATACAACTCTCACAAACAATTGGGGTACTTATGATCCTTATGTTTATACTTCGTAACGTTTCAAGTACCTACCTATTACAACGTCGCGTGGTAGGCATTAACTTTTTATTATTTTTTATTGGGACAGGCTGGGACCGTAGGCCATACTGCCTCGTCTTCAGTAAACATAATTTCATTTGGTCAAATCCAGTAATTACGTCTATTAAACCGCGCGATATTTCAGTAGTTATTTATTAATGAAACACAGTTTAATTATATTCAGCGTGAATGTAAATCTTTATAAGAAAATCTCACGTAAACATCTGGCTGTGCAATGCATGTTAATAAATCATTTCATAATAACAACGTTTATTTTATGTATTTTCCATTTTGTGACAACCCTGGCACATCCGCACGGGACAGCGTAAGTACTTACACGAGAGGCGGCGTCACCCGACATCAAAGGCGTTTCACTACTGTAGGGAATATATCGTAATACTGTGACAAAATGTTGTAATTATTTAGTTCCGTATTAAGGATAACATCTATCCAATAAACATTTAGCCTTTAAAATAAAATTAAGTCTAAGGTGAAAAGCTTACGGGAACTGGACGTATCGTAATCCTTTATATTGATCCTATCGGTTAGTAAAAAAATATGTGTAAACGAATCGAACAAACTTAAGCAGTAAAAATAGGTACATATTTACGTACCTATTTTTACTGCTTAAGTTTGTTCGATTCTCGGTAAAAGTATGTTTATTTATTGGTTACCTGTCACTAAACTTTTTTGTCAATTACTATTCGACAAACTTCGTTTGGGTTTTTTTTTCGTTTGGCCGACAGTGACACGACACAATCTACAGTGGTCCGGTGGTCCTAAATCAGTGGCGCAGAGTTTTTAGACAGGGGGTAGGCAGAACATTTTAAAGGTACGTATTATTTATTATCCTACCTGAAATTTCCTTCTTCCTTTAATCACCGAACGAAAGAAACATTCAACATGACTACATGCTATATTCTGCTTATATTGGAATCCATAACGTTTTTTGTCCTATTTTCGTAATCCATCCATACCGCTGTCTGCCATAACGATAATTTATCCTAACGTTTTTGAGAGCCAAGAACCCTATTTATGATTCGCCTAATACATTTTGGACGAAATTTGATTGTTCCCTAGTATTATCTGTCATAATAATAATATTTTTTTTTATTATAATATGGATGTGTGTTTGTAAAAAAATGATTCTGGTGCTTTGTCGGCCGCTGCCGAAGCACGGCCGACAAAGCGCCAGCCAAAGCGCCACGCGAATTCGCGCCCTAGCATTAGGTTAACCCATTTCAAGGACGCGAAATCGCGTCCTCGGCATTACGATTACACATACATGGGACGTGAATTCGCGTCTTCGGCATCCGAGATAAGAATTATGAACATTACATATGCCACCAATCCAAAAACCAGCAACAGTATAATATTATCCTTCATAAATAAAGTAACAATTTGGTATCAGCATTCAAAAAAAAAAACAAATATTACGATTACACATACATGGGACGCGAATTCGCGTCATCGGCATTAAATGGGTTAATGCTTGACTTGGCTCTACAAAATATTCTTTTTATTGTGGAAGAGTTTCGAAACTTGGGCTATTTAGGAATACGAGTTTACGGGTTGCATTGTAATTACCCATCTCTAGCCGTGCCTCTTTCTTTTGCTCGATTTAGCGGGGGCACATAACCCCAGATAGACTGTCTAGTGGCCTGACAGATGAAGCAAATTTTCAATTTTCGAATGTATTCATTGTGATTGTAACTAAATAAACAATATCACAGATTTGAGTAGGGTAGGCATTGTCTTTCTGCCTTGATGTAGTGCACGCCACTGATGTTAAGGATTTACGGTGGTTTTTTTTTCAGGGCCCGTAGATTTTTCCACCCTGTATAGTTTAATGTGAGCTTAGTAGTATTTTAGCGGAGTTTTCTTTCTTACCCATACCAAAAATAAAGTACCTCAGTAACTACTTTCGTTACTACAATCATTTGTAGATAGATCTCGTACTACAAACTACTTATTCTGCTAAACGGACACTAAATTACTTTAAGTAGGAAATCATCTGTTCAATTTGTCGTCAGTGTTTTATAATGATGACATTTTATCATCATTATAAAACATTGAGACATCAAACATAGAAATTTACTTAATTCTTGACATGTTTTTGCTAAAATTATTATTATTATTATCTCTTTATTTAATATTTATCTTAAGTTAGGTTTTTACAATAATGATATAAAAAGTAAAATATAAAAGTATACATATAAAACATAAAACCATTATAAAAACCTAACCTAGGGTACCGCCGGCAGCGAGGCGGGGCCTAAGCTGCCGGTGGTCAGGGCGACAGAGACAGGAACCTCCTGACTATTCGCGCAGTATCCAAGAGTACCGCCTTCTGTATCTGACCCTTGATCCAGCCATCTAGCGAGAGTCTCTTGAGGTGACGGTCGAGACTCTTCGCTATCAAACCGTTCGCCGAAACGACTATCGGGACGATGTTCGTCGAATCAACATCCCACATGGCGGTTACCTCGTGAGCCAGGTCTAGGTACTTGCTGGCTTTGTCCTTTTCGGCCTTCACGAGGTTCTCGTCATGGGGGATGGTGATGTCGACGAGCACTGCCTGGCGTTTTGATCGATCTATCAGCACGATATCAGGCCTATTGGCAAGAATAGTTCTGTCCGTGATGACAGATCGATCCCAATAGAGCGTGGCACGACCATTTTCGAGAACTGGCGCAGGTGTGTACTTATAGTAACGCACTTCGGAGACCACAAGACCATACGGTCTACAGCAGACTGCTACTGCGACTGAGCAGCTGCTATACAGCAGAGCAAGTTGCTGGTGAATAATTCTGGCTACAAGGTTATGTCTGTGCAAGTACTCGCCGTTAGCAAGATGACCACAACCGGAGATGATATGCCTGAGTGACTCCCCGGGACGGCGGCATGCCCGACAAATGTCGACCGTACCGTCCTTCAGGATATACCTCCGGTAGTTGTTCGTCATGATAACTTCGTCCGCAATTGCACAGACAAAACCCTCGGTTTCCCCGAAGAGATCCCCGAAACGTAGCCAGTTCACCGACGCGAGCAGATCGACATCGGGCCCTGTGAGGGCCTTGTAGAACCGCCCGTGTAGCTCCTTGCTCCTCCATACCGCCCTGCGGTCCTCGGCGCTCATTACTTTAAGTCTGCGCCAGTTCTCGTTTGCAAAGGAGAGCGGGGTGAAGTTTCCGTCTACTGCTACTACGTCGCGATGCATCCCACACTCGTTGTTTAGGAAATAATCCCTGAGACTGCACACCTCGCGGTTGTGGAGGTCTTTGGCATTTAAAAAGCCGCGACCTCCACACTTCCGCGAGATGTACAGTCTCATAACAGACGAGCGTGGGTGTAGCATGCGATGCGCAGTAAGCAGTACTCGGACTCTTCGGTCCAGGGCATCCAGCTCAGTCTGAGTCCACCTTAGTACGCCAAAGGAGTAAATAAGCAAGGGCATCACCCAGGCGTTGAAGGCGCGAACCTTGTTGCCGCCCGACAAAAGACTATTGAGTACTTTTGTCAAGCGACAAAAGAAGCGCTCCTTCACCGCCCGCTTTACGCCCTCACTCTCAATACCCAATGACTGTGACATACCAAGATACTTATAGGTTTCTACTTCGGAGATAGATTTGAGGGACATTGTCTCAGAAAGTTGCAAATTTGTTGAATTTACAACTTTCCCCCGCTGTACATGCATGACCGCACACTTATCGACACCAAATTCCATTTTGATGGCGCTACTGAAGACTTCTGTTGTCTTCAGTAGTTCCAACAGGTCATGTCTATTCGGTGCAAACAGCTTAAGGTCCATATAGAGCAGGTGGGAAATGACTTCACCCCCTCTCCGAAGCCGGCAACCTAGCCCTGAATCCTTCAGCAGGGTGCTGAGCGGATTCAGCGCTAAGCAGAACCACAAAGGACTCAGGCTGTCACCCTGGAAGATCCCACGTTCAATCCTTATAGAGTCCTGCAGACTAAAGGGGCCATCTCCTCCCCCCGGTTGACGAAGGACTGTGGTCCACTGCCCCATGCAAGCGCCTAAGAAGGATCTTAGAGTTGCATCAACTTTATACAATTCTAAGATCCTCCTCAGCCATGAATGAGGCACCGAATCATAGGCCTTCTTGTAGTCAATCCAGGCGGCCGAGAGGGTCCCTTTGTTCCGCCGGACTCGTTGGCAAATGGTCATGTCTATGAGGAGGAGCTCTTTAGTACCACGAGACCCAACCCTACATCCATTTTGAGCAGGGGCCAAAACATTGTTCGCAACGGTATGTGCGTTAATTTTTGCTCTCAAAATGGATGTAAGGAGCTTGTACAGCGTAGGCAAGCACGTGATGGGTCTGTAGTTTTTCGCTTCCGTGGTACTACCGGACTTGTAGAGCAGGGAGGTAATACCAGTTGTAAAGAAAGATGGTAGGGAACCGAGCTCAAGGGCTTGCTGGAACTGTGTTGCCAAACGCAGGTGTGAGCATCGAAACCATTTCACCCAGAAGTTGTGCAATCCATCCGGCCCAGGACTTTTCCAGTTCGGGGCCAAACGGATGGCACAACTAACGTCTTCGGGGCTGATAGTAACAGTCCCCATGGGTTCGATGTCCTCACACTCACGTTCGAGAACACTCATCCACTCGCCTTCGGTGTGTTCGACTGGCACTGACCAGATACTACGCCAGAAGTCAACCATGGCAGTAGCATCAGGCTGCTGTTCGTCGGACACACGACGATCGGTTTCCTCCCACTTTCGGTATACCTTCCTTTGGTCACTCTGGAATAAGCGATTCTGCTGGTATCGGTCCACGCGCTCTCTGTAGCGGCGAATACGGGCTGCCCATGCATAGACTTTCTGCTTCAGAAAGTCAATGCGCTCCGTGACACAGGCTATGTAGTCGCGGGGCCTGGTACCAGTTCCCGCGAAGGCCTGGTTCACAAAGCGCATGACTCGGGGGCGGTTGTTGCCCCCCCTGAAGCAGATCAGCTTTGCAATGAGAGTCCTGAACGTATTGATACGCCGCTCAATCCGTACTTGCCATGCAGGGACATCCCCAGCAGTCCTAGGTGCACGGTCAGCGTCCGGAAACTTGACGCGAGCAACACGGCACGCCGCGATGGCCCCGCAGTACATGATTGAGTGTGTATCAAGTAAGTCTTCACTAGTCCGTATATACGGATCTAGCAGACCGTTCAAGGCTCCCATTAACGCTAGATTTCGTCTATTCACGGGCAGGCGTGGTAATCGTGGCCTAGAGTTGTTTGTGGAACGATACCCCGTAATCGCATCTTCCAAAGCCCTCCTCAGTTGCTCATTGGTCTGGGTACTCACGCTCTGATTCGCACAGTCCTCCTCGTCGGCACTGGGATCAACCCGCGGTGCCCCCGGTGCCAGATCGGGTACAGACATCGGAGCCGGCAACAAGGCGGGCAGATCCCGTGCCGAGGTAGAGGCCGCACGAGCAGAGAGTGCTTCCAGTCGTAGCCGATCAAGTGTGGCGTCATCCAACCGCTTGTGCCGCTGGATGACGCGCACCTGATCCGATAGGCGTTGTGCAGATACAGTGATGGTCGGTTCAAGGGCCTGAAATAGAGGCAGCATCCGGACACGGTACGCGGATAGGTTAGTCCCTCCCTCTGTCGCCCCATAATAGGCGCGCATGCAGTTTTCGTTAATGGATTGCGTCCACTGCATGCGACGCACTATACCACCGGCAGCGGGAGCCGTGGGCGGAGCAGGATGCCCCGCAGGCCCCAAGCGTGCCGGCAGTGGTGGTCGTCCTCGTCGTACAGGTAGTCGCGGCGGCGGGGACGGCGGCCCGCGCTCGTCGCTCGACTCGCTGGTGTCGGCCGCTGTTGCAAAGTCATCACCCGACGACGACGGCGATGGCGAGGAGCTGGACGGCGCGGGCGGAGGTGGTGGGCGTGCGCGTATTGCCGCTCTTGAGCGTGTCCTTGTTATCATACTCGTACTCGTATCGTTTTAGTTTTCTCCGTCATGCCTTTGACAGCTGCTTGTCAGTTTCCCTCGATGGTGAGCAAACGTGGTGCCGTATTTTAAATATATTGCACATTGTGGGAAACTATTAGGTGCATTCGCACAGGTGTAAAATGTTTACAAAGGCACAGAAAACATTAAAAACGAATTTATAAAATATGAACAAGAATTGACACGTCTGTCGTGACAGACACGTCTGTCGTGACAGACATTATTATTATTATATCGAGCCCATTATGTCCCACTGCTGAGCAAAGGCCTCCCCCCTCATTTTCCAATCATCGCGGTCTTGAGCAATGTCTGGCCAGTCTTTTAAAATGGAGTCCAAGTTGTCACGCCATCGCCGACGAGGTCTACCGCGTCTCCGTTTTAAGTTTTGCGGCTTCCTTTTGCTAAAATATGTTTATTTAATTAATCGCTTCCCGCTCACGCCATTATTACACCGTGAATAGTCGCATTTTCCTACTAGCACATCGTCGAAGACGATATACATATTACAAATAATCTGCGTAGGTAACGTAGGTACTTATCTATCTAATTCGCGTATTGGGGCCTTAGAGCATTAAACCAACAGGAGTGGTCACATGTGTCATTTTCTATACATAAAAAGTCTGCCGATTTTTGCGGGGGAGGGGAACGTCAAATGTATGCGGAACGTGAAAATAGCTACGTCAGATAAACGTCAGTCCATACAATACGTATGACCACTGGTCATACGTATTTGGCAGAGGGGAACGCCTGTCAATTGCCACTCCGGTTGGTTTAATGCTCTAAGATTGGGGCACAGAAAGCGCGACCTTGAATGCGAACTCGGCAAAGCACTCGTTGCGTGCCGCCGCTGCGAACGAATGTGATCGTTAACACACGGGGAAAGAGTTCAACTTCAATTGTAGAATTAAACAGGACTATTCAAATGTGTATTATTCTTTACATAAACCTTTTTTCTGTAGGATTCATGTATTACTTTAATAATCTATATAGTTAAATTAAATTTAGACACAATTTGGTTCTATAAATATTTTTTACCGATAGTTAATTGGAGTAAATGTATTTATATGCAATTCTAAACGAAAATCAATACGATTTTTAGGAAAGAGGTTCATCAATTACTTTTATGAGAATCAAATCAAAGTACTACTTATTAAAAAATATTTCTACCAACTTATGGCACCTGTCACCCAAGCCATGCATTTTGTTAATTTATTGGTTTTACGTGTAAAAAAAATGTCGGATTTCATTGTTTACAGGTTAAAGACAATAATATTGGTATGTTGACGATTATAAACAACTATTATTATTTTTATTTAAAAAAATCGGCGTTTATTTGACAGTATTTTTTTATACCTACTTCCGGGTCGAAAGTTTTTAAGATTCGTAAAGATAAAGATAAAAAGATAAAATCATTTATTTGTCCAACATAGGTTACAGGATGTTACAGAATGTGGTCAGTTTCACTATGTGGCGCCTTACGGCTTACAAATTGTTGAGCATGCATGTCAAAGTCACTATCATTTATATATTCATTTATGGTATAATAACTTCTATGAGCTAGAACATTTTTTAAGGCTTTTTTAAATATATGTAATTGGTCTATTGAAATTAAACACTTTGGTAATTTATTAAATATCTTCGGAGCCATTGCAACTACATTTTTTTGGAATAACTTTGTTTTGGGTATCATTGGGTATTTTATTTTATGTTTTAAACGAGTGCTCTTAAGGTTTAGGTACAGATGGGAGTTACATTTCACGAAAACACACATTTCATATATATATAAACTAGGAAGAGTTAGGATCTTAAGTCTTTGAAAGTGGGGCTTACAAGATTCCAAAGAGTTGATACCACATAAAGATCTTAGACACCTTTTCTGCGCTCGAAACGCAATTTCTCGATCTGTCGAGTTCCCCCAGAATATTATACCGTATCTTAAAGTTGATGTCACAAATGCATGGTATGCAGTAAGCACTGCAGCTAGATTAACTTTTTTTCTTAAATTATATAATGCATAGGAGAATTGATTTAATTTCTTACATATAGAGTCAATTTGATATTTCCATGTCAACTTATCATCTACATTTAATCCTAAAAACTTTGTTATGTCAGTGTCTTCAATTTTTTGTCCTTTATAAGCTATTGTAAGATTAGGCACGTAATTCGTTCTCTGCTGAAATGTCATGAGTTTTGTTTTACTTAAGTTAATGTTCAAATTATTTTTTGTTAACCATTCTATAATTGTATTTAATGTCTTGTTGATATCAGCTTCATAAGATTTCAAATTTTTCCCAGAGAAGATTACAGTACTATCGTCGGCAAAGAGAACCATGGGGTGGTCAATTGTGTTAGGCATGTCATTTATATAAATGAGAAACAGCAGAGGTCCTAAAACACTTCCCTGTGGTACGCCATAACGGATTTCTCGTACATCCGATGAGTAGATCTGTTCCGTTTTTGTCTTGTAACATATTTTACTTATTTGAGTTGTTTGTCTTCTGTTGCTTAAATAAGATTGAATTAAAGAATGGATATTACCACGTATTCCGTAGCGATACAGCTTATCTAAAAGTATTCTATGGTCAACATAGTCAAACGCCTTTGACATGTCCATATACAACGCAGATACTGGGATCCTTTTATCCATATTCATTAGAACAGTTTCTACTAAGTCAAAGATAGCCATGTTGATCGTCATGTTTTTACGGAAACCTTTTTGCTCATTTACAAACAAATTATTGTGTTCAAAGTAGCCAGATACACTATTATAAATATACTTTTCTATAATTTTTGAGAAAATAGGAATAAGCGCTATGGGTCTGTAATTATTCATGTCTTCTTTGCTATGTTTTTTTTGTAGAGGTTTTATAATTGTTAGTTTCAATTTTTCTGGAAAACGTCCACAAATAATGCACAAATTTACGATATGACTAAGTAGAGGTGAAATTATATGAGATACTTTTTTTACTATATATGTACTTACGCCATCGAACCCAGTGCTGTTTATATAGTATCTTAAAATATGTATTTAATGACGGAGAAAAAAACCATAGGCTATTATAAATTAATGTTTGGCGAAACCGTAAAATGACTGGAGTACTATCAACTTGTTTGAATCATCTCTCACAGTACATGGCGACCTTGCCTGGAAGTATATACATAGGAACAAAAAAAAATCGAATCGGCTCATCAATGACGGAGTTCTGAGGTAACAAACATTGGAAAAAAAGTACAGCCGAATTGTGAACCTCCTCCTTTTTTTGAAGTCGGTTAAAAACCGAATCGCTGTATGTGGGCCGATAACATTTGAGCACTTCCGTCGATTCCCCAAGATCATCACCAATGGCACTTCATTAGTTCCAATTTCAACGGAATCTTATCAGAACCTGTAACTTACTTTTGCACTTTTAAGTACATAATTGAGGAATTTAATAAGTCATCTGTAGTCTTCATCATCAATTTTCTCGCCACCAAATTTATGATCTCCGGATGTAAATACACGAGTTATAATAGAAAATACCTAAATTACTACACGCGTGCCTAATGAAATTGAGCAGTTCCCTCAATTCCTCATGGATCCCATCATCTAACTGAATTTTGAAAAAAATGGGACCCACCTGGAAGCAAATACATATAATCAAAAAAAATATTTTCGAATCGGCTCGTCAATGACGGAATTCTGAGGTAACAAACATTGAAAAAAAAAATACAACAGAATTGAGAACCTCCTTTTTTTGAAGTCGGTTCAAGATGCTCAGCAAAGGAAATATAGATTAGAGACATCACCAAAGTGGGGAACTCACTCGGAGGGCGGCAGCGCCTCCAGTCCAGGGGGCATGTAATTGCTCACATATGCCTACCTAAATATTTTTTAAGACTGCTGGGAGGCCTCATTCAGGTTTGGTGGAGTTCGGCCGCCCCGGGCTGCACACATTACTGTTTAAACAGCTATTTTTTTACTAATTATGTTTTTAAAAGGATTTGTTGAGGCTTATTATTTTCCGAGCATTTTCCCAAGATTTGTTTGTTGGTAACTAATGTCATAGGACTCATAGGCGAGAAGAAACTTTTTGGCGCCAACAGTCTTTTAATTATCCTTGTATGGTTGAAATCATTGAAGGTGACCGACATTTTATACAAGTTTATTTGAAATTTTAATTTAATAGCTTGGACGGTAGAGGTTGAGTTTGGGGATTCGCTTTTTTAACGGGTCTCTATGATGGAAATCGGTCAGGTCAAATATTTTTTTTAGTATATACTGTGCCGCTGATCACAATGACTGAACTCTCTGCTGAACATGTTCAAACTGATATGAATTAATAGATGATGTCATTAATATTTTAATTTTAACTTGACTGCTTCCAGGCTTCTGGACCACTCTTCAAACAACTTCCGCCTGGTGTACTACGCGACGGAGAAACCCAGACAACTTAATTTAATGGGGAACACATTTTACAAGTTCACTAAGAATGATACGGTAAGACAATACATTGTAGCTTACATGCAGTAAAAAATATGGATCCATTTAAATCTAATAAAATGTACCGATACTTCCTAGTAAGTATATCGCGCGCAGATAAACAATGGATCTGAAAATGGCGTCTGCTCGCATGCTATCTAGCTCACACCCTATCGCTGTCTATTCTATGCGCGCGTTATACATATTTTAATTTGCCGTTATTGAAGTTTCATCCCAAATTACAGGGTGACATATATTTTATGTTCAGGGAGCATTCCCCGACGAGACCTCGTACAATATTATCAATGAGGCATCCGTAGCTGACCTGAACGCCCGCCTGCGATCCAGCCAGGTCACGCACCATACGTTCCGGCCCAACTTCGTGGTACAGGGCCCGCAACCGTTCGAGGAGGACAACTGGAGGTTCCTCAAGATTGGGGACAACGTGTTTGAAGTCATCAAGCCCTGCTTGAGGTAAACATAAAAGGCTTGAGCGATAAAGAGTTAGCGGTGAGGCAGCGGCGTCTCTAGCCCAGGTGGCGCCCGGGTGCAAACATTACCCTAGCGCCCTCTAGCACCCCTCCCCCTAGCGCCCTCTAGCACCCCTCCCCCTAGCACCCCTCCCCCTAGCGCCCTCTAGCACCCCTCCCCCTAGCACCCCTCCCCTAGCACCCCTCCCCCTAGCGCCCTCTAGCACCCCTCCCCCTAGCACCCCTCCCCCTAGCGCCCTCTAGCACCCCTCCCCCTAGCGCCCTCTAGCACCCCTCCCCCTAGCGCCCTCTAGCACCCCTCCCCCTAGCACCCCTCCCCCTAGCGCCCTCTAGCACCCCTCCCCCTAGCGCGCGCTAGCGTAGTGTATTAGCGCGCCCTCTTGAATGGCGCCCCTTAGTACCGTGCGCCCGGGTGTAACGCACACCCTGCACTATAGGTAAAGCCGCCCCATGCAGTGAGGCATTTTCATACATCCAATTATACGATTAAGACACTGGCAAACCACCAGAGATGAAGACTGCATCAAGCTCCACCAACAAGAGTCTATTAGCTTGAATTGTATAATCAAGTAGATCGAGGTAGTCAGTCCAAGATCTGCCGGATGTTAGCCACTATACGATATAAACCTACGAATATTATAATGCACAAGGTATGTATTGGTCGACCAATCTTTTGGCAAAATCTTTGTGGACAGGTGATGACCACTGGACGATAAATTTATTTAGCACCAAGTCATTACTTTGAATTTAAACTTCAAACAAACTTAATTCTTAAAAAAAAATTCTGACGCTTATAAGTCAAGTCAACGCACGTAAAAAGAAGTTAGGGCGGCCATACATTTTATAAGACACCCACCAGACCTCTTTTTACGTGCGTTGACTTGAATTTTAGATTGTTTTGCAACTTGAATTAATCTAGCAGTGACGCTTTCAGTGTTCTATGTTACAGATGTGTATTGACAACTATCGATCCGGAGACTGGCGTACGCAGAGAGGAGCGGGAGCCATTGGAGACTTTAAAAACGTAGGTATCTAATTCTAATTTAACTGATGATGGTGTGTGGCGACCACGTACCGAAAGGCGCGGCGTGGTTAGGTCCCCACAAGGTGGACTGATGGCCTGGTAAAGGTCACGGGAGTCCGCTGGATGCGGGTGGAGCAGGACCGGTCACTTTGGCACTCTTTGGAGGAGGCCTATATGTCCAGCAGTGGACGTCTTTCGGCTGATATGATGATGATTGAGTACCTACTTGAGAATTGAGTATATGTTGGCAAACGTTAAATGTGGCACTCCGACCCTGGTATGGAGGATACCCTACAACGTGCTGTGGGTGTTGGTTTTGTTAGGTTCATAAGGGGGTAAGAAAATGGGGAGCTGATGACAGTATAAGGGTGATAAGTAAAAAGGTGTTATGTAGGATTCTCACCGAACGGGCCTGGCCGGAGCGCATTCAATTACATGCCAAGGAATTTCAACCGTATAAATAGTAATTACATTTCATATTTGAATGCATCGTGCATCCACTGCGAGGCGGCAGCTACCGACCCAGTCGGTGGGGATTGTAATCAAATATGAATTGCATCTGCTGTATAGACGGTTCAAATTCCTTTGCATGTAATAGAATGCGTTCCGGCCCGGCCCGTCCGGTGAGAATCGTACACAAGGGCAGACATACCAAAAGGTACAGTTGGTTTGTATTTCCTATTCCGATTCAAAATACCTTGATTTCCTTTCCTCTCCAGCTACCGGCAAATCGAAGAGCCAGGAGAGCGTCGTGCGGCGGGCAGCGCTCCCCGCATGGGGCTGCAGCTCGCGCTGCGCGCCGGCCGCGGCCGCGCGCCGGTCAGGCTCCACGACGCCGTGTACGCCGCGTGACCTCTTCTACTCTCATGCTAGCCTGGTACATTGCCATCATATTTATTTAAGTTTCTCGGATAAAACAATACAAGAGTAGATTGTACAACAAGTGCATAAATCGCACCATTTTTTAGGCGAGACATTTATAAAATCGAGTGTAATAGTATTTTATGCAATCGTTATATAATGTATGCTTTTTCAGTCGAGTACCACGTTTAGGCCACGAAGCTTGCTGAGTGGCCTAATTAAGGTACGAGACTTAAAAAACTAATTATACACACAACAAAACACACTTGGTATCTATTGAAAACGAATTGCAACCAACGGCTTTTTCTTTTTTGTGCGTTGATGTCTATTTACCTTTTGACTTTCTCATGACGGCGTCCTATTGGTCAAATACATTATAGTTCAGTAAAGGCGCCACGTGATTGGTCAATTTCATTTCAGTTGTCTCAACAGTTATGAAATGTTGAGTTGGGAGCTCCATAGTAAAAAGTATATGATTTAAGTTTGGTGTACGAAGTCTTAATTCAAAAATTATGGACGAATTGTACAATCACCAGCATTAAGATCTGCCACAACATAGCACGCATAAATATCTGACACGACTCTATGTCTAATGCCATAAGGGCGTGTCAGATATTTTCGCAGGCTTTGTTTCGACATATTGATGCCGGTGACTGTACACTCTACTTTTCACTTCGATTGCGAAGAAATGAAAACTATAAGTTTATACAGGGTGGCCCAGAAAAACGTTGACATAGAATTATAAGAATATTATTTTATTACTTACACCAAATTCATAAAATAACATTAAATAGTAAAATTCAATATCTTGAAATAAAATAAAAAATTACTGTCTTCAAAATATCCTCCTTTTGCACTGATACACAGACGCAAACGTTTGGTAAAATTATCGACGATATGCCGCAGCTCTTCCGAGGTAATTTTTTCCCACTCCTTCGTAAGTGTTGCTTTTAGAGCATCTATATTTTTGTGCTTGGACGCACAGGCTCTTGACTCTAGGATTGACCATAAACTATAATCCATTGGGTTTAGGTCAGGCGAGTAGGGTGGCCATTCTTTGGAGCTTATAAATCCGGGAAAATAGTCCCTACACCACTGCTGCACACTACGAGCCCTATGGGATGGGGCAGAGTCTTGCTGGAATATCCACGGTTGGTTACCAAAATGTTGTTGACTCCAAGGAAGAACTACGGCTTCAAGAATATCTCTTTTATATATTTCTTGATTTATTTTGACACCTTTTTCTATAAAAATAAGGGGTGTTTTGCCTGTAGAGCAAATCCCACCCCAAACCATAACGGATTCCGGCTTTTGTCGGTGAGGAATCACTGCAATTGCTCCAGGACGACTAGGATAATACATTCTATCATTTTGGTGATTATGAGCCTGTTCAATAGAAAACAGTTTTTCATTTGAAAAAAAGATGTGATTCCATTTCTCAGCCGCGGCACGCCTCTTAATTAGACGACATCTCTCGAGGCGAACTTTTTTATCTTTACCTTCAAGAAGTTGTGCCTTACGCAGTTTGTACGCCTTCAAATTGAGGTCATGTGCGACAATACGTTGCACCGTCGAACGGCTTATACCCAGGTCTCGAGCCATTTTTCGGACTTTGGTCCGTGGATTACGATCAAGTCGTTTTTTGATAACATTTCGGAGCCTGGGAGTCCTCACAGTCCTCTTTTTTCCTCTTCCTGGGTGGTCTCCAATATGGCCGAGCTTATTAAATCGCTTAATAGTCTTAGACACAAGTTGACGACTGACACCGAGTGATCTAACTATCTCACACTGTCGTTTTCCAGCCTCGTGTAGGGAAATTATTGCTCCACGTTGCGAAGACATGGCAAAAATATTTAATAACCAATAGTTTTAATCACGCTGTCTATTTTAAATGGCGGCAAAAACGTGTCAAATCGCAATATAAAAACAAATGAATTCGAACCGCGTTCCATTTGAATTTTTTTTACCGTTTAATTTTGTCAACGTTTTATTGGGCCACGGTGTATTATGAAGTTTTTTTGGGTACTTTGGCTGTTGGTATCCTTGCCTAGGTCTTAGAATACTAACGAAACATAGTAAAATAAAAATAAATAGTTTATTCTATGACTTTAAAGTTGTATCGTGTGGATGTTGGACCGATTGACTTGGTCTTCGACGAAGATTTTACTTTATGCACTAGAGCATAAAAAGCGACTTTATGTCGTCTACGCACGACTTAAAATCGAACTTTACGAGCATGAGAAGTGAAAAATGTTATTGTTATAGGGTCATCATCAGCCTATATACGTCCCACTGCTGGGCACAGGCCTCCTCTCATGTATGAGAGGGAACGGGCAGTAGTCCCCACGCTGGCCCAGTGCGGATTGGGGACTTCACATGTTGTTATAGGGTAATTCGATGTAATTAATCGATATGACTGAATCGTCTCTACTATTTTATATATAGATTATAAGAGTAGGTAGGTAACTAGTAAATACCTACTTCGTTTGGAGTTATTTTGTTTCGTTGTTAGTTTTGTAATGAGATTTATTTAAATGTATGTTATTTTTAACTCAATCGTATTATTTGGTATTATAAATAATGGGCGGCCGACGGATGCAAATTATGTGTAAATCATGTCAAACGATATACGTAATATGAATACAACTACAATTGGTTTAAAAAAGAGAACATAATTGCAAAACAGTTATATAATTTTATCGTTATAACTAGCAAATATAATAATTTTTTATGAACATATTTTCAGTTAATTCGTTTTAGGTATGGTTTACTATCCACTTACGTAGGTATATAGGGAAAATTACCTCTCTACCTCTCCTTCACCATTATATAAGAAACATCACCATCACTCAAATTACTTACAAAATCATAATCTGGAAATTTAATAAGTCTTATCCATCTAGTCAATCAACTAGTGACTTTTTTTCACTAAATTGCATCCATCGTCCGCCCTTTAATTATACGTAACCAGCCATTAATATATATATAGCACAGTCACAGGAAATAGTGTCTTAGAAGCACAGGTCTAAGTGTCGTACTCAATTAATGGTGCTACATTTTGAAACCAGCGAACGAAAAAACCTTAGAATGCGAGCTCCTTACAAATTTCTACCCTAACACGTGCCCAAAACCCGGTATGCGCATGTCCGAGCTAAACGGCTGCCTGGCATATTGGCACCCCCATCCCCGCATAATGGCAATGGCACCCATTCCACAGATTATGTAATAGCCCATTCTGTGGGGCCATTTTGCGGTTCTTATGGTTTGGACTTCTATGGTTTTTCGTTCGCTGAGTGAAACTAGAAATACAAAATGAGCAGGCTTACTTAATGTATTTTAATAAAACACACAGGTAAAGGTCGAAACGCTTAGGATTCGAAGAACGAGACGAGTATCTATGCGTCGCCGCACGCACACTCAAACAAAATCTCTCTCCTGGCGCTCTCTCTGTCTACTCTACTGGCGCACTGAGAAACGGGTCGAGATTTTGTTTGAATGTGCGTGCGCGACGCATAGATACTAATGGCGCACACATATAAGCCGCGCGCGGTGCGTTTGTAGATGATGTTTGTACTTTACACTCTTTCTACTATGACCTAACCTAACTAAAGTTTAATGTACATTTATATTTGTATACAGAAAACAATGACATTAAATATATTTTTTCGTATAATTAGAGTTTTCCTATTCTTTTGCGCCCGAGGGAGACTGAACCTCATTATCCACGAACGTAGTTGAATAATAGCATACATTGCTATTGTGCTAAACATTTAGGCAAGAAAATATGCACAAATGTACCGTCAACGTCAACAGTTCAGGTTAGGAGATACTTTAGCCCTGATACTAAATCAACAAAATCCGAATAGCACACTACCCACATCATTAGGTAGTGACTGAGAGTAAAGGTTAAATAATTTATTCGCGTTTAATAATATTTCGTTGACGTTTCTACACCGTAACGTCACTAAGATATGTTACATATATAATAATGCGTCCCTACTTGTGTGCTAGCTTTGTGTGTGTGTTAGCTATGCTTCCCGTTACAAACTATGTTATTGTTGGGCAACAAAAAATCGTAGACAGTTTTACAAGCGATAGTCCAACCGTAAACAAGTTTCCTACCTCATATTTAGTAGTGTAGTGGCCGCGCAACTGCGCGATTCACACACTGCGCTTCGCGAATTCAATTTTAAATTGTATTGTGTTATTTGTGCCGACATGTCTAACTACGGTAAGAATAAACTCTTTTGGTTATTTTAGAGACGATATAATTCCTTTTGAGTAGGTAGACGGCCTTGAGTAAATTTTAAGTCGTTGCCTAGTGTTTTTATACTATGTTTATCATTGCGTGTTTTAAGTTAATCGGCCTAACCTAAAAGCAATGGATTGGTAAAGTTTAATTAAAACGTGTTTCGTAACGCAAACGTGCTACACGTAGGTACAAGCGAGTACAATATTAAAATGATAAGCCCTGTTTACCGGAGAAGGGATTTATATTGTAACGAGGGAAGATTGAGAAGAGAGTTGAGAGTACTTGGGAACACGTAAACTATGTTCAACCACAGCTAAACGTATTCTTCAAGACCCCATCGCATCCCCGAGACATGCATACTACAGAATTCATTATGCCGGCAGCCCACTAGTGGAAGCCCCACAAGCCCAATTTCATAAGAAAACCGCAAATCGATGTACAGTTTAGCCGTTTGGCACACGCATACTAGAGGTCAAAACATTTTTTTTGACCCGCAGTTCCTAAAAAAAATTCCCTTAGGGGGGGAGTGCCGAAACATTTTTCTTTTTGTATGGAAAAAAAATTAATCCTTAAAATTTAAAATCCTTCATGCAATCCTTTTCAAAATTGCTTTTTTGAGGTTAGATATGAGGATATCACGTATCATTTGTGGTATATTGAATTTTAAAAAATCAGCCATATCGTGTCTGGAGGAGCCCAAACTTGGTATGTTTCGAAAATTATTTTTGTTTCAATTAAAAAAATATGGCTAAAATGTAATGATGTGGTATATTTTTAGAATCGCCTCAAAAAGCCCTTTCATATGATACTACACACGATAGGTTTCTGAAATTTTTTTTTTTTTTTTTCATACAAAAAGAAAAATGTTTCGGCACTCCCCCCCTAAGGGAATTTTTTTAGGAACTGCGGGTCAAAAAAATTGTTTTGCCCTATAGTATGTGTGTGCCAAACAGCTAAACTGTACATCGATTTGCGGTTTTTTTTAAGCGTAGGGCTACCACTACACTGCGCTATGCGCTATTCGTTATTCGGCTTATGCGCCTGTATATGACGCAGTGTGGACGGTTTATTCGTCTTAAGGGTTTTTGGTACACATCAAAGGAGGCGAATAAGCCGAATAGCGAATTGACTGCCCACACTTCGTGTGACTTCGTTCACTCACTAATTTGCTCGCTTCCTTCTAGAATTGTATCAAATGCAGCCTTGCATCTGGGACCCAAAAAATGGTTTCCATACGGTATCAACAAAGATTAGCGAAGCCTGGGCTGAAAAAAAAAATATGAAAGAACGCAAACAACACACATATTTGGCATGTTCGGCACACCGGCAAGAAGTGTGGTGGGCATGTTTTGTTGTTCGCGCACATAACAAATATTTCGCAAATACGGCGCAGTCACAAGCGCAGTGGGGTGCCGGCATTAGATAATATATATCTGCATGTAGTTACTGCACGGCTATCATGCGACGGCGCGCGAGTTCTCTCGATTTTTCTCGCTCTATACCTCTTGTTCTAAGTGTTCTAATAAGAGAGAAACGGATAGTGCGAGAAAAATCGAGAGAGCTCGCGGGCTGTCTCATGATAGCCGTGCAGGGAGAGTCATTTAAACCATCCAATCTTTCATTGACGTTTCTCCAATGCTCAATGCGCAGGTGTAGCGCGGGGTCGTTCTAGCTACGTAAAAAATAAGGTGATTAGGCACGTCTATCCGTCACAATCTGTGGAATCTAGTCGAAACGCTTAGCTAGAAACAAAATCCAGACCAACGCGTTCCTGTACACAAAACATCATTACTATACATAATGCGTACCCATATTCACAACACCTGTGATATTGTACCTACTTATTGTTGACGACCAAAAAAACGTAGACAGTTTTAAAAGCGATTGTCCAACCGTAATCGAGTCCGCTTCACTGCCTCATATTTAGTAGCGGCCGCGATACAGCGCGATTCACACTGCGCCCCGCGTCTTGAAAAGATTGCATCGTGTCGTGTTATTCGTGGCGACATGCCTAACTACGGTAAGAATAGCTTAACCAATAAGTTGTTTAAGATATTTTTAGGCAGTGTTTTATTGCGTGTTTTAAGTGAATCGGCTCAAGCTATATATACTCCAGGACAAAATACGGTTGTGAAAAATAATAATTTATAATTGCCTTATTTCATTGCGTTTAGTAGTCCAGTCAATGAACGGACAATTTGTATGGAAAATGACAATTTTAGAAATAATTTATAATAGCAATTTTTTTGTGTAACGGATATAATTATCAATTAAATGGAACATCAGTTACCCAGTGATAAGAAATAAGTAGATTGCTTCTGAAAAGTCAGAAAAAAAATTAATAAGATAAATCATACATAATTAAATTTACTTAGTAAAACAAAGTTTTAACCGACTTCATTTTAGTACTCCGCCAAGACAAGAGAACATTTCCACATTTCTTTTCCAATTTACCATATGAACTGATTTCCGAGGGCAAATGCGTTGATTGGTCTTCATTCCCTCCACCAAATTTATGATTTCCGGGTGTAAATACACGAGTTACTTATAATAGAAAATACCAAACACTACACACTTGCCTAATATAATTGAGGAATTCCCTCAATTCCTCATGGATCCCATCATCGAACTGCATTAAAAAAATGGGACCCACCTGGAAGCATTACATACAAACAAAAAAAACTACGAAGTGGCTCATAAATGACAGTTCTGAGGTATCAAACAATGAAAAAAATACTTAAAAAAAATACAACCGAATCGAGAACCTCCTCCTTTTTTCGAAGTCGGTTAAAAAAGACAATGCATGCTTCATTGAAATCTACATAATTACTTCCGGGTGTAAATTTTGTCGAATTCCTGAATAAAACATCTTAGAATAATATTTTAAAATGAAACCAACAAAAAACGCTATTATGAAATACCTAAGGTTTCCGTATAAGGCAATCCGTATTTTTCCTGGAGTACCTAGTAGCCAAAACTCCGAAAGTATGCTGCGACGTGCGGCTAATAAGATTTTAGATACTGTGTAGGTAGGTACATTGATTTAATATCGTTTAAAGATTGTATAATCCGTTCCGGTCCGATGTGATGCGTGCCGTTTGGTGGATTATCCTTTATCGGTAACCTTCAGGGTATCAGGATGAGCAAAGGCGTAACAATCAAACTTTTCGGGTTTTATACAGTAACTGGATACTTTTACTACAGTCACCTAATGGCAGGGTAATAAGTTATTAACACGATGTCACGACTCACGACTAGTTTGTGGTTAATTAACACGAACTCGTTATCTCGTGTTTGCAATACTGACAATACTGTGCCGCCGTGTAAACAGACCGTTGCACAATACTTTTGTTATAAAGCCCATGATACACTGCGAGCACAACGATATCCTTCAACGGTTAAGCGTTAGCCCGACACTAGCGTAAACACGGTCTTATTTAGCTTTTCCTGTAGCTAAAGTATAGCCTGACCAATTTTATATTAGCCCTACGTAGAACTTTTATATAACTTTTATACGCCGTAACAAGCCGACGTATTTACGTCAACATATGATCGAATTTATATGTCATTATGACAAGGTTCTACGTATTGCTAATATAAAATTGGTCAGGGTTTATTACCAGAGGTCGACCTACTAACGAGTAGAAGCATCTGTCTTATGCCTGGGCCTGGGTCACACTTCGCCCGAATGTTGTTGCAGTCTGTGTGTAACGTATATTATAGCAATACCAATATTATAGGAT
The DNA here is from genome assembly GCA_945867215.1 of Epinotia demarniana. Taxonomy (NCBI): domain Eukaryota; kingdom Metazoa; phylum Arthropoda; class Insecta; order Lepidoptera; family Tortricidae; genus Epinotia; species Epinotia demarniana. The sequence continues at coordinate 18,059,969 of OX244277.1, forward strand.
TTATTTTATGGCCGCTCCACACGACGGGCCATCCTGACCCATCATACAGGGCGCAGCTATGCGTTAAAGGGAGTAAGACATATTTATGTCTCGTTCTACCCCGCATAGCCGCGGAGCGGCCATTAGACATAGCGTATTCGTTTCTCTCGCAATTGGGTATATACTTCCTAATAAGTAAGAGAAGGGACGCATGCTTTTTATGTCCGACATAAACGTGATCGTACTAGCTTAACAGGTTAGGTATTTATTAATCAAGTCTCGCACGTATCAACGTTCTGCTGTCGTAATGTAGACCCTATAATAAAAATATAAATAAATCAGTATACGTCCCACTGCTGGACACAGGACTCCTCACATGGATGAGAGGGAACGGGCAGTATTCCCTATGCTTGCCCGGTGCGGGTTGGGGACTTCACATACTCCTTTGAATTTCTTCGTGGATGTATGCAGGTTTCCTCACGATGTTTTTCCTTCACCGAAAAGCTAACGGTAAATGTCAATGTCAATTGCGTACATATAAGTTCCAAAAAACTCATTGGTACGAGCCGGGATTCGAACCCACGACCGCCGCATGCCTGAACCGCTAGGCTACCGTAGCTTCTCACTTCCATGTAGACCCTAAACTCATATAAATATATCGACGTTATAAATACAAATCACGTTCCGCTGACCCCATACAACTGCGATAAAGACGAGAAAACACTCGTAATCAAGATCAAAGGGCGAAGCGAAGGGGCTAAAATTATGTATGTTATCATATTATCATTTTCCTGTCGTTTGTCTCCCCAATTCGCTGCTTAGCCAGCCCAACAAGATAACCAGCTGGCAATGTTCAACCACATATAGACACACAAGACGTTGGTGGAGTGCCGCGGAGAACTTATTCTATTTCTGAAGGCTTATTGCCCCTTTTGTCTCACATAGTTCATCGGGAGAACACTATTCAAACGCAATACTTAGCGTTAAGTTTTGAGTGGAGAGTGAGTACCCGCGGGTCTGCGGTGGACAAGGAAGTCTTACTCTTCCTGTCCACCGCCGCTCCGCGTGCGGTACTTGGCAGGTACAACGTGGAAGTGTGTGTTGTGGAACTAGTGGATAGGACGCCAGTCTGTCCTTGCCGGTCTGCGTTGGACAGATAAGTCTTAGGGTCTCCCCACACCTATCGACGCGGAATCGGTTTTCGCCGAGTGGTTTGTAGCACATTCCTCGTGTTTTGTTCGTAATATCGTCGATGGACGTCGCTTCGCGTCGGCCGAGCCGATCGACGTCTTTTTCGCTCTTATTGCGTGGACATAAAGAGTTTTTTGATCGGCTAACGCCTATTCCGCGTCGATAGGTGTGGGGAGACCCTTACTTTTCCTGTCCACCGCCGCTCCGCGTGGGGTACTTGACAGGTACAACGTGGAAGTGAGTGTTGTGGATAGGAAGCCATTCTACCCCTTAGGGTACAACGTCGCGAGCTCGGCGAGGCTTGGCATTGTAAGCTTCGTGCACTGGTGCCACTGGTACAAATCATCCTGAGCACTTTTATTGGTGAATATACGTCGTATATCGTACGTACGTATATGTGTGATAAAGGCACACAGGTTATTACGGAAGATAATTTTAATCAACATTGTTGCATAAATCACTGTGTTTATACTGTGATATCTTTAACCAACTGATTTAATGTTGTTGACGATACTTCGTAACGTTTCATTTTACTCACGGTTTTACTGATAATGAATGCAGTTTCTTTTGAAAGTTTAATTAAGGCTATCATAGCGGCGATCTGTAATCGTCCTCCAGAGCAAGCTACAAGGAAGAGCAAGATAGGAAAGGTCTCTATACATTTCTCGACTTATCACACGGGAATACGATGCAAAGGTGTAGACATATCTTTGACAATGAGTGTACACACCATGCTGGGCAGTAATAAAGCCCGCCGCAAATCGCATGTTTATTGCCCTTTTTTCGACTCGTGTGACAAACACCAGCGATCTGAGACATGATTTTATTACCTACGTAACGTACCAATAACTACTGTAGGTATCTACCGCTTTTTTAAAGACGCAAGTCTTTTGGTTTCGTACAAACATCCAGAAGGGTGAAAACGGTTTGTTGTAAAGATGATGAACGTAAAAAGTGTTAGAAGGGGGAGCTCAAAGAACTTTGTCAGGCCAAATTTGAAATATTGTATCAGTAGATAATACTACTTGTAATTAGGTCGTCTCAAGAGTATTACGAGTAGGTTGGTATACTCTATCCGAAACGCAAACAAAACACGACTTTATACTCAGACTATAAATAAAGTGGTTTGTAACTTGCGTTTTTTGTCAGGACTTATTCAATCTACCTAACAGTTTCTGAAGTAATGTGAATGAAGCGAAAGAGGCATCAGGATCATAGCGAGCGGAATTCAATAACTCTGCCTATCCATCCTTAACCCTGACGCGAGGATCTATAAACAAGTGTTAAATTCCAGCTCCGTACACCACGGCAGCCGCCGTGACCGCCGGCGTACTCGGCAGCGCGTACTGCGCGTACCACGTCTACCAGGCGACCAGGAAGACGAGGATACCCACGGAGTGGACGCAGGTCGGCACTCTGCAGAATATCTACACGTACCCAATCAAGTCATGCGGCCCTGTTATACTGGAGACTGGCGAGTGCTCGACTCTGGGCTTAAAGGATGGCTGGCTAAGAGACAGGTGAGCAAATCGGAAGAGCATTATTAAAGAGCAATAATGGAACAGCTAGCGTAAATCAATCAACGTAAACAATTTTCTATTAACTGTGCCTTCGTCATCTTCCAAATTTTACAGTAGTTCGTTCACCTTTAAGGCAATTCGACTGTGGAACTCTCTCCCTCGTGATATAAGACAAGCAAAATATTATATCGGTTACCCTGATTGTCTTTACTATTGTTATTTTTTGGCTGACTGTTTATGTATTATATATATTTATTTGTGATTTTTGCTTTTTGTTTATAAAAAAATACTGATTTTAATTTACTTTACACTCGGGGTCACCAATTTAACTACCTGTTCCTTGTTTGTCTGAACACTCCTCACCATAAACAGGTAGTTAAATTGGTGACCCCGAGTGTAAAGTAAATTAAAATCAGTAATTTTTTATAAACAAAATGCCGGATCCCGAAGAAAACGGCGCCGCGTCTATGGAGCTACTATCAGTGTCGGTCGCAAGTAGGATTCCGCCTTTCTGGAAGGACATTCCAAAAATATGGTTCGCGCAATTTGAATCAATAATTGCGCCACAGAAGGTCAGCAAAGAAACCAAATATGACCTTGTCATCGGCAAATTGGGGCGAGAGGAGCTCATGCTGGTGAGTGATATGTTGGAAGGCAGAGACAGGGATTATGACGCTTTAAAAAAGAGATTATTACACTGTTTGCAAATATCCTCTGACGAACAGTTTGACAAACTGATGCGCGATACACAATTGGGCGAACAAAAGCCATCACAGCTATACAGGCGGATGGCTGAAATGGCCAAGAGTTCAGCAGTAGAAAGTGCCACAGTCAAGAAACGGTGGTTAAGAAGGCTACCAGCAAGCGTTCGAAACGCACTAGTTGCACATGAGGAAAGCGGTATGGAAGAACTCACATCCCTGGCGGACAAAATTATGATAAATGCGAAGCAGTGCGCGATCGATGCGTTGGGAGACAACAGTCAAGATACAGACCTCAGGCAAGAGATCAAGAACATGACGCAAAAATTTGGACTATTAAGCGCCGAGGTCAGCAGCATAAGAGAGCAGCAGACAGCGACGCGGCAAGCTGACAGCGGTTTTAGGAGGTTTACACCCGACTACCAACCACCACGGCAGAAAAGGCTCTGCAGGTTTCATCAGCAGTTCGGGCGTTTTGCAAGGAACTGCCAGCAGCTGTGCGCCTGGCAGAACAGGGAGCCATCGCGAACACCAGCGCAAAGACAGCGTGGAGGGAGCTCGTGGACGTCAAGGCAGGGAAACTAGCTGCCGTGCACTCTGAGGCAGCAGTCGCGAGTGCACGGGCATTTGACAACCACCGTTTATGTATAAACGACAGGATCAGCGGCACAGCCTTCCTCATAGACACGGGAGCAAATGTGAGTGTTATCCCGGTCAGTAGAATCAGTGACGCGAGTTCTCGTGAATGTTCGTATAGACTATATGCCGCGAATGGAACAGAAATCAAAACATATGGAACAATTTCTTTTCCACTACATCTAGGCCTACTCAAGCCAATGATTTGGACTTTTATTGTTTGTGACGTAAAACAGCCCATATTGGGGGCTGATTTTCTAAAAGCAAATAAATTGTTAGTAGATTTATATAACGGCAGGCTTGTAGATAGTTCTACAAATGTGTTCGCGTGCGGGCCCATGGTTAAGAAAAATCAGGCTATTTATACGGTTCAGGCTAAGCACCCTTATCGTGATATCTTGGATAAATACCCAGATATCACGAGATTGGTTAGTTTCAGAGAGCCGGCGAAACACAACGTCAAGCATCACATTGAGACGTCAGGGCCCCCCGTTTTTGCGAGGGCTAGACCTTTGCCGCCGGAACTTTTTGATGCCATTCACAATATCAGTCATCCTGGTATCAGGACAACCAGGAAGATGGTCACTCAAAATTTTTTCTGGCCAGGAATGAACAAGGACATAGGCATTTGGGCCAGGTCGTGTGTCGATTGTCAAAAATGTAAAGTCAGCAGACATGTCATTTCGCACCTAGGAAATTTCCAACCAGCAGGGCGTTTCGCACATTTACATGTAGACTTAGTAGGACCTTTGCCAACTACGCAACAAGGTTTTAGATATTTACTAACAATGATTGACAGATTCACACGGTGGCCGGAAGCAGTTGCCATAGAGAATATGACGGCGGAGACAGTAGCTAAAGTAGTCTACGAGCACTGGATATGCCGTTTCGGAGCACCGATTCACATCACTACAGATCAAGGTAGACAGTTTGAGAGTGAGCTTTTCGAAGGTTTACTCAAATTCTTAGGTATCAAACGCAGCCGGACCACAGCATATCATCCGCAAGGTAACGGAATTTTGGAACGGACACATAGAACTTTAAAGGCCGCCCTCACGGCCAGGATGATGGGAAACGCGTCCTGGCTAGAAGAACTCCCGACAGTGTTATTAGGTTTGAGAGCAGCCATCAAATCGGACAGCGATGTAAGCGCTGCGGAACTTGTTTACGGACAAGGGCTACGTCTGCCAGGAGACTTCTACTATCCATCACAGGTTAGTAATATAGATCCAGAAGATTACGTCGAAAAACTGAGAGAGACGATCGCTAGGCTTAAACCCATTCCACACAGGCATAAGGATCATAGAAAAATATTTGTGTTTAAGGAACTCGATAACTGTACACATGTGTTCATTCGAAATGACATGGTGAGAAAACCTCTTACACCATCGTATGACGGCCCTTATCGAGTTTTAAACAAAACTAGTAAAGTATTCAGTTAGCAAACAGACAGGCGGAAGTATCGATAGACCGTCTTAAACCAGCATTCTTATTAAACCACGACATACAAAACAGCCCGGATCACAATGTATTGATTTCACCAAACAGTCCAACAAACCCGGTATCAATTCCAGGTACCCGCGCCACACGCAGTGGTAGAATTATAAACAGGCCCCATCGTTACCTAATTGATATGTAAGCAATTTGTATAACACATTCATAATGCGACACAGAATCGCCCACAGTCTTGTTATGTTAGCTATAAGCATATTTCATTGTAGTGTTGTTAACACGGCACATTTTATATATACACGGTGACACACTCTTGTTATTAAAGTAGGTCACAATTATGTAGAATAAGCAGAGTACATGTTTTCTTCAATGTTAAGCGAGGAAAGACAGATCATTACACCAGTACCACTCAAGTTTCTCAGTACGATCTATTTGTAGATTGTACTATATATTTTTCATTCGAGTTAAATACTTAGTAAAAATTTTGTTTTCCAAAATGGGTTACTCGCAAAGCAAAGAAGACAACAAAAACTCCCATAATGCGGTGGCGATCGCAACAGTGGAAAATTTGTCAAACCAAGTTGACAGTAAACTCAATTTTGTCGGAATAGGTTTAATAGTCTGCGGAATAGTTCTGCTAATATTAACCTGTTTCATCATAAGGAGCAAGTGCAAAAAGTGTACGAGGACATGGCTACAAAAGGCTATCAGCAAATTGCCGCCACCGCCACCCCCGGTGGAGATTAAAGTAGCGCCTAGAGCGCAAGCACCTGTATATTAGCAGGGTTCTGTAAGGTGAATTAGAAAACTTCTCAATGTATTTTATACCTTGTTTATTTGTATTTTTTTTTATATAAGGTTGATTACAGAGAACAATGTGGATTTATATAATTTATCAATGATTAAAATGTGACTAGTAATAATATATATTTCAATTTTTTTATTTTTTTAAATATTTCTGGACACGTATAATTTTCTTCAACAAATTTTTTTATTATTCTTTTTTGTGTGTTTTTTTCAAAAGGGGGGGAGTAATGTAGCGACACGCTACATAAGCGCAATCAGCACTTTGTAAATGACCGATGCCGGTCTGAGCGAGAGAGACATCAGTTGGCCGCGAACCTTACAGCGCTACTCACCTTAAGCACGGAACCCTAATGTCCGTACCTTAATTGTAAACTGTGTCATTGTGTGAAGTTAATAAACTATTTGTGTTAAATAACTATCTTGTTTGTCTGAACACTCCTCACCATAAACAGGTAGTTAAAGTATATATGTATGAATGTGTATGTATGTTTATATATAGAGCTTATTTATGTACGTGTATTTATAATAAATATTTTTATTTTTGGCTAATTATAATCTCTGCACCAACTACTACATAATCTAGTTTTATCTCTTTCTCCAATACCCAAAGGTTGTCTGGAAGAGATCGCTCTTCAGCGATAAGACCGCCTGTTGTCTACCTCTACCTACATGTCATTGTATTCTTTCTCTTTATAACTGCTTTGTTTGTGTGAGGTGTGCAATAAAGAGTATTTGTATTGTATTGTATTGTAAATCGGTGAATAAACAAAATCGCGCTTGATACGATCACTATATCGATAAAGGGCAACGACCAATCTGCATAGAGAAACGCCCCGTCAGCTTGTTGCTGCTATCTGCCTTGACTAAGCTTTTGTACGCACCGCACGGCTAGCCGCGGGCGGCTTGCCGTGCGGTTGGAGAAAACATATGAAATCGCACACGCAAAACCTCTACGCACTAAGCGGTTGGCCGCAACCGCTTAGTGCGTACAAGGGCTAACGCATAACAAGCACGGTTTTACTGGCACAGTGCCTCTTCCATTGTATTAGTTTAATATCGAGTTTAATATTAACCACTTAACGAGACTAATCCCTATAAAATCATTAAAACAGGTACCTGTTTTAATGATTTTATATAATGATCAACAGACATTCGTCTTTGCAGAGTACTGATGGTAATAGACGAGAAGAACAACTTCTTAACAGCGCGCGCGTATCCTGAGATGCTGTTGGTGTCGCCAACTGTGCGGAACTCCGTGCTCACGCTAACACACAAAAACATGCCGCCAGTCCACGTCAACTTGGCAGAGGTGAGTGTGAGCAATTTACCAGTGGGGACTAATTGAAAGATACGTCACGTCAACGGGTATGCGCAGCGTTACGCATCGGAGTGCATACAATTGCTGTAATTTGGTCTAGATGTCGGCGGCCGATCGTAAAATCCGCCAGATCGAGAAATTCCTAGGCATATCGTGAAACGCCGCCATTTCATGATATGCCTAAAAGTTGGTCGCGCTTATCACGATGTGCCTGATAAACAATACGGCAGATCGATGAGAGCAACGCATTCGTCGATATTCCTAGCTCTGTACCGGGCACATCGTAAAGTAGTTTCATTCTTGGCCACTGGTGGCGCTGCGTATCCGATGGCGGCCGTGTTTGTTGGGAGCCAATAATCAGGGCAGACAAACCTCAGACCAAGAAAATATACAGACGGAGCGTTACGAACAGTCTAGTGAAGCCAACCGGTTTTCAACCAAGCCCCATAAGTTTAGCACACGCTAAACAAATTAAATCGCACAAAAGTCGAAATAAATGATCTTGACAGCATTGCGACACGTGCTGAAGAGTTTTGTGCAATTTTGATTGTATATGTGTGCGTGAGCGTGTGCTAAACTTGATGTAGCTTGGTTTTGTTTGTATGTGGTTTGCCTTCATGTGACTGTTCGTAACTCTCCGTCTGTCTTTTTTTCTTGGTCTGTGAGACAAACATGACTTGTCATAAGCGAACTCTGTCTTAAGTCGGTGAGGTTAGGGTTCACTTGTGTCCGTCAGACCATAAACAGACAATCCGCGCAGCGCGGTGGCGTCGACTCGCTGGATATTATCAGTCCGCACTCCTTATTTTTTTTTCATTTACCTACTTCAATTTTGGACAGCCTACGTATTAACGGTGAGTTTTGAACGATATAGTGGCGTTTCATGATATGCCTAGCCTGCCTGATGGCCACCTTTTGTCTCCATCATCAGATCAGCTCGATGGTACCATAATATTGAATTGTCATCCAATACTAATACCGACAATTTCAACTCAATCGGATAACGTCAAATTACTAAAAAATGGATTGCAAAATTTTTGACGGACAACTTACATACTCACTTACATATTTACATACATACGAACAGTGCAAGTTAAGTAAAAGCTTGTAAAAAGGATATGCCCTATTTAAAGGGACAATTAGGGTCAACAGGTCAAGCCAGTTTATATTTCGTAGTCGTCTAGGCTTGCGTAACGTGTTTTTGTTACCTTTTAGGTGGTCGCGCTGAATAAACCTACGGAAGCCAATGTATGGGGAGTCCCAGTGCCAGTGTTCGAATGCGGCAAGGAAGTATCTGACTGGTTTACTAAGTATGTAGCTACTGACGTACCTAATTTATATTCAGTGACACACACAGTATAAGTTCTGTATACTTTTCTGTATACCATCATCGTTGAGACGATTCTAATGAGCCCGAACTCAACGGGGTTACGTCTGTTAGTCCTGAATTCCCATGGCCACCTTGTCTCCATCATCAGATCAACTTGATGGTACCATAATATTGAATCGTCATCCAAACTATACTTACACCCAAAAATTCAGCTCAATCGGTAGAAGATATTCCGACCGAACAAACATAGTTACACACATACATACATTATTGCAAGTTGAATACAAGCTTGTATTAAAACTCGAACCTGGATTTTACACAACACCCCATAAGGCCAGTTTAGGAAGGGAAATAAGCCTCTATAAACATGAGGTAATCTATGATCAATTAAATTCATTCTAGGTTACTTATTTTCGGGATACTTGAATGAGTAGTCAGTTCAGAGAAACGTGACCTCCTGCATACAAGTTTATATACAGTTAATCGTTCATACGAGTAACATACTTATTTCCAAACCAAGCGCATGGCCGTTTGTTTTGGTTTAAAGATAACAACTACACAGCTAAGTATGCAAGTATGTAAAAATTAAAAAGTAGATCAAAAGTTAGGTATCTAAAATAGTGACGCACCCGTTGTGGGGATAACATAACCTTATTATGAATGCCAATCCAATTAAAAGTAAAGTCTATGTTCTACTATTCTGTTTGTCTGCCTGGAGCTGCGCTGCGTGCGCACGCGTTGCGTGTGCGTGCACGTTGACGCACACGCATCCGGTGTGTCATGTCGTATGGGGATTCATACATTATAACGGAGTGGTTTACGTGCTGCACACGCACACGTGCTGCACACGCAGTCGGTGTGACTCGGCCTTTAACCGACGTAATCCCGTTGAGTTTGGACTCGTTAGAATCGTCTCAATGAGTAGTTTATGATGGTATACAGAAAAGTACAGTAGGCAATAAAAGCTTGTACCAAAAATATTTTTTGCTAGAATCTTGTTTTAGTTTTTTATTTTAATATTTGCAGAGTTCTGGACAGTCCTTTGACCACCTTCCGGCTGGTGTACTACGCGTCCCAGAATCCCCGGAAGCTCAGAGGCAACACCAATAAAATCTACAAGTTCACTAAGAATGATACGGTGAATATCCAATGCTTAAGAGTCCGCAGCAAGCTCGGGCGAATTTCACCTTCCCATACAAACGTAGTTACGCTCTCATTTTAAAACTACGTGTTGGATTGTGACGAAACGGTGCACACTGACAGGAGCTATATCTATGTCTGTAATTAGTTTATATGGTATTTATAATATTGGAATGGATACGAGCTATAGCACATACACCATACACGTTAACTATATACTAGGGATGCAACGATACCGATGCCTATAATCTGAAAGATTGTTTTCCACGGCTGGTTTAGTCCATACGGATATACAAAATAGACTTAAAACCTGATAATTAAAAAATTGAATGTTGTCTTAATATGTATTTGAAAGAAATTGATTTTAATTATGACATTTAGGTGGTAAACTGTCTAAAATTTAAATAAATGTTGAGTTTACTCAATTCTCTTGTTTAGTTAGATGGAAATTAAAAAAATCGTAATGCATTCGGTATCGCATTCGTTATCGTATTCGCTATTACGATGCATTCGTAATTCGTATCGGTATCGTAATAGACATATCGTTGCAAGTGTGTATATTTCATATTACCTCAAATTGTAACCAGAGGTACGTGTTAGGGCTATGAACCGATATTGCAAGAAAAAATTAAGTTAGTCTTAACTACCAAAGAGTAATTAATTTTTGAAATTTTATCGAACGGCAATGTATTGCGTACACTGTGACCTGATGACACATGAAAGAATCGGGTGACATGTGACGATTTATTGTGACGTCACGTCAGTAAGACAAAGTAGTGATCCACTGCGTGCTGAATTATTTTATATGAAAAAAAAAGTTCGCTTTTTTCAAATAATTTTACGATAAATATGTTTATTAGTGCCTATACTAAGACCCCCTAAAGTTTGCGGTTATATCAAATATACACGCTGTATACACGTTCGGCGAAAAATGTATGTCACTTTAATTCCCAGGGCGCCCTGCCAGACGAAACCCCATTCAACCTCATAAACGAGGCATCAGTAGAGGACCTGAACGCGCGCCTGGCGCTCACGGACCGCGTGACGCACCGCGCGTTCCGGCCCAACTTCGTGCTGCGGGGCGCGCAGCCCTACGCCGAGGACGCGTGGCGGTTCCTTAAGATCGGGGATACTGTGTTCGAGATCATCAAGCCGTGCACTAGGTAATGCCATATTACAGCTGTTAACCCCCCCCCCCACTCCTGAGCAGCCTCTGGTCAATAGGGGTGTAGACACTAAGGGCGGGTTTCACCGACTTACGATTGCAGACCGATCAACGTTAAATATGGCGCCGACAGCTGTCAGTCCATAGAAACTTGTCAAACGTTCCATACATTCAGATTTTAACGAACACCGCTTACGATTAGGTACAGACGGTTTGGTGCAACCCACCCTAAATGAATTAATCAATAATGGCATCATCATCATCATCATCATATCAGCCGATAGACGTCCACTGCTGGACATAGGCCTCCCCCAAAGAGTGCCAAAGTGACCGATCCCGCGCCACCCGCATCCAGCGGACTCCCGCAACCCTTACCAGGTCATCAGTCCACCTACTACTACTAGGCGTACCGGAAGGCGCAGCGTGGGTAGGCCCCCGACAATAATGACATATTTTCTCGAAAAAGGATAAAAAATGTAGTCAAATGAAGAAAAAATCAACGCAAAAGGTTAACCACGAAGTTACAGGTGTCAAAACTTTTAAGGGGTATGTCCTGTCCCTTTTTCGCAAAACGCAACTTCATACGACGCTGGAAGATTGTGACGTCACTAATAGACGGCAACGTGCCGCGCCCCGTAGTGTGCGGCGCCGCCGTTGACGCGGCCCCCCGGCAGCCTAGCCTAGCTTAACGTGACGTCACACACTGTTTGCGTTTTCTCTCTCTAACAAGCAATATTAAAACGATTCTCACACATTATTTATACTAAACGGGACTTAATCGCGTATTAACTTATTTATTTACCTCACTGAGGTCTCCCTACGTTTCGGATGTATGGTCACGGGACAACTCCCGTTGACCCGTGACCATAGATGTTGCAACACATCCGAAACGTCCTCAGTGAGGTAAATAAATAAGTTAATACGCGATTAAGTCCCGTTTAGTATAAATAATATTAAAACGGTTGTAGCTTCGTAATTCTTTGAGATATCTGGATGGGATTTTCGTCACTAGGCATATTTTTTTGCCTTCTTTCTTTTGGAGTAATAATATTTTTCGAGCCTACACGCCTATTCTTTGAAAATGAGTCTACCTCGTCCTGCCATTGCCGACGAGGTCTGCCGCGTCTAGTTTTCGATCTATCCGGCCAGTCAGTGGCAATCTTGGCCCAAAGCTCGCTCGGCATGTGGCTGACATGACCAGCCCACTCCCACTTCAACTCAGCGGCTTTCCGAGCTTCTTAGAATACAATAGAATACTTTATTGCTCTCATGTAGACATTACATCAGGTCTTATATGTATATCTTACAGTCTATACAACAGTACAGTCACCGGCATCAATATCTGCCGAAACAAAGCCTGCAAAAATATCTGACTCGTCCTTATGGCATTAGACATAGAGTCGTGTCAGATATTTATGCGTGCTATGTTGTGGCAGATCTAATTGCTGGTGACTGTACAATATGACACCCTGTAAGGGTATTGCAAATCCTTCGTCTTATACGTAGGCACATAAGGAAATTAAACTACTTAATACACTAGATGAGGAGATGCTTAGCAAATGATATCTAGGATATCATTTGCTAAGCATATCTATTTACATTGAAGACGTCTACGTCTACTATTTGGGTCTTGGAGCACATCGTGGTGGTCCGGATACGATCCATGAATTTTACACCTAATATGCTGCGCTCCGTGGTTCGCTAGCAAACCCTGAGTTTGGACTTAGAAGTCACAGACTAAGTCTGTGCACCGTAGGCGAGGATTGGTCGTATGAGTATCCGGATGAGGATGGACGGGAGATCTTTGAACGAAAAGGATGCCAGAAGTAGTGAGCATGGTGCAACCAACGCCATTGACGACTACAACAGTCAAACGGCTAGTTGTTATTGGTCAAGTGCCTAAGGGTTGCGAGTGTTGACTTGTTGACCCCCGACGCAAAAAGAGGGGTGTTATAGGTTTAACGTGTCTGTGGTAGCGTAGCTCCGTAACGGATGGACCGATTTGAATGCGGTTTTTTTGTGTCATAGATAATTTTATCCCGATTGTTTTTAGCCATGTTTCATCAAAATCTATTCAGCCGTTTTTGAGATATTGGACTTTGAAATGAAACTGTTGGGGGTTTTTCAACTTTTCTAAGTTGTAGATATTAAATTGTAACTTGTAGGTTCGTGAAACGAGCCAGAGTGAGTACTGTAAAACTAAAACTCACGTTGTTGTGAAGGTTTATGTCAATTTGTCTCATTTTGGTTTGTGTCAAAAGCGGTCAGATGTTTAAAATAATTATATGTTTCAGATGTGTGCTGACAACGATTGACCCGGAGACTGGCGTCCGTAACGCGAACACTGAGCCGCTGGAGACTTTGAAGAGGTACGCTTTAACAATTTCCTGTCAAAAATTTCATTTTTGGTACAAGCTTTTATTGCCGACTGTACTTTTCTGTATACCATCACCAACTACTCATTGAGACGATTCTAACGAGCCCAACTCGATGGGGTTGCGTCGTTTAATTACGGAGTTCCTATGGCCACCTTCCAGCTCCATCATCAGATCAGCTCTATGTTATAATAATATTGCATTGCCATCGGATTTATACATGCATGCAAAATTTCAGCTCAATCGGAAACCGGGAAGTGGATTAAATTTAATTTGATTACAGACAGACAGACAACGGGACAGGTGAAAATAAATAAAAGCTTGTAAAATAGGGGTGTAGACACAAAATAAATAATCAATTATGTCGTATTTTCTCGAAAAAGGATTAAAAATGTAGTTAAATTGAGGAAAAACCAACGCAAGTTAAAGTAAGTAAGTACTAAGTTATAAGTGTCCAAAGTTTCAAGAAGTTTATGTTCTGTGTTCTGTCCCTTTTCCGCAAAACGCAACTTCATATGAAACTATTGTCATTTACTATGGCGCTCGCAGTTAGTGACGTCACAGACTGCGAGCGTTTTCACTCTAACTAGCAATATTAAAACGGTTGTACCTTCGTAATTCTTTGTGATATCCGAATTGGATTTTCGTCACAAGGCATAATTTTTTGTCTTCTTTATTTTGGAGTACTTAACAATTATTTTCTAATATACACCCGTATTCGAGGAGTTCCTCGACTCTACACGTGCATTTTGATGAGCATAAGATGTTTAATATCCATAATGAACCATATCGAAATCTTCATAGGCCAGCGATCGATGGCCCACAACTTGGCTTCGAAAAACACCCTGACCAGACTGGTGTCACTTTTTTTGTGGCATTTTAACCTATAGTATTTCGTTTTACCCGCTTGCGATTTTTCAATGCCGTTATTTCTTGTGATACGACTCTATATCTAGACTAAATTGCCAACGTAGGGCGATCAGCACGTATCATGGGACGGCCGTGACATACTCTCGATTTTTCTCGCATTATACCTCTTGTTCTAAGTGTTCTAATAAGAGTAAGTAAGTGTTTTATTTGTTAACATAGGTAATTACAGAGGTGGTATTTTTTTACAGTTTCACTATGTTTGCCAATAGGCGTACAAAAACTTCGAACTTAACATGTTAATACTAAAGTACCTTATAGCTACTATCATGCATACTAAATTCAGGTGCCTTTATACAAATTATAATTATATAGTTAAGTCGGTAATGGCAGTTAAACAATCTGTGTTAAAACAATTATATAGATAATAGATGAATGTATTAGTGCATGTATGGCCTTAAAGAAAATCCATTAAATATCTCAAGTAAAATTCGGTCAGTATAAAAGGATCGAACAGACTGCCAGCGGGTTGGTAGCGGCGCTTGACGAGCGCGTGATGCGCGCGGGACGGCCGGTCACACAGAGCACGCGCGCATCGCGCCATCAACCAGCCGGCATCGCGCTGGCCTCGCGCCATCAACCCGCCAGCACTACTTACGGACCGCGCGCTGCGCTGTCTGGCGTCACACTGACGCGCCGCGCGCCCGTGGCAGCCGCGCGGCGCGACCGTTGCGGGCGCGCGGCCTGTGCGCGGCGGGTTGCTGGCGGGGCGCGACAGAAGCGGGGCGCGTTGCCGACGGGGCGCGGCCTGTTTGACCGCGCTAGCGGTTTGTAGGGAAATATCGCGCGGCGCGCTCGTCGCGGTCGCGCCGCGCACCCGCGACGGTGCTGTGTGTTCGACCCTTAAAGGAGTCAAAGAAATATCGATCTCAAGAGAGAGACGGATAGTGCGAGAAAAATCGAGAGAGCTCGCGCGCCGTCGCGTGATAGCCGTGCAGAGATTCCCCATGCATGATACTTTATTCAGCCTATCAATTTCCAGCTACCGCCAAATCGAGGACCCGGAAGTGCGGCGCTCGGCGGGGCACTCGCCGCGCATGGGGCTGCAGATGGCGCTGCGCTCGGGCCCCGGGGCGTGGGTCACCCTCAACGACCCCATTTACATCGCGTAGATACATCTTATCTTATATTACATGGACCTATGATACTCAGGACAGAGCTATAACCACGAACTCCGAAATTCGAAGTTCGGGTATATCCTCAATACTCAATATTTTATTGCAATTTCACAGTCAAAGTAGTTGTAAACTTACAGGTTAGAGCTTGGTTGAACCCTGTTGGGCACTGCAATATTATTATTATTTACAATCCCAGGGAGAGGAGAAATTGTGATTAATTACCTAAATGAACATTTATGATTGGATTAGCAAATATAATGTTACCTTAAAAATAAATGGCACACCCTAATGTCAAAAATACAGACTGTGGATGATAATATTCTTAAAATATGAAATGAAACATTTATCAAAAATTATCATTTGTCAGTTATTAGTTATAGTAAAACGTTAAATTATTATATTAATAAGAACAAAGAATTATCATTATAAAATTCGCTTACAGTATAGTATGACTTAACAAATAACAACTGTTTAATTTTATTTATATATATTTTATCATTTTCTTGTTCTTTTATCCATCTCTATCGCACTCAAAGTCTTATAGTACTCGAGTGACAGTATACGAACGTCTAGTTTCGTTTTTCGTAGTAGCACCGCAGGCTATATGTTACCACAGTGAGGGACGGAAAGGCTCTTATGCAGCTAAATTAAAAACTGGTCTTAAGAGTCCGCAGTAAGCTCGGCCGAATGTCACCTTCCCATACAAACAAAGTTACGCTCTCATTTTAAAACTACGTGTTGAATTGCGACGAAACTTTGCATACACAATGACTTGAGGTAATTCTATGTCTGAAATTAGTTTATATGGTTCCAGTTTATAAAATAAACGAAATGCAGCAAACACGAGTCTTGTATGAAAAACTTGAATACGCTATATTTTTTTTACTATGGTAGGTAACTGAAGGTTTTTCAGGTCCAGATGAAGCCACAGTGGTGTGATGATGGCCGAAACGTTTCTAAAGCCCGAAGGACATTTTAACAGCTTACCTTACATAAAACGCAGGATCTAATTCTCAGTGAACTTCCTATAATAGACTTAGTTGTAAAATGGTTGATGTCCCACGTCTTAAGTATTTTTAACAGTTCTTTTTTATGATGTAAGTAAGTATATTATTATGTAATATTTGTATATTCTGCCAAAGAATGGTAATAAAGCAGTTTATTGCGACCAAAGGATGAGCCAATTTTACTTTTTTCCTGGATTTTATCCACGTGGTTTATGTCGCTGGTATTTTAAGAGTTTTTTGTTATGATGTATATGTTGCAGGGAAATGGTCAAAACAGAGATTTGATCAAATCTCTAAGTGATATGATCAAATCACGCAGGATGTTAAAATGGCCAGTTAATTTTATCATTTACCTAATACAAATCAGTAATTTG